>CM075977.1:318805322-319120416 GCA_038087875.1 Malacoraja senta | reverse complement strand
GACCACAAAATTCAAGTGCAGATTCAGATCACTTCATGCAGGCTGCGTCCACCAAATTCAAGTGCAGTTTCATACCACTTCAAGCAGTGTGCAAGTCCACCAAACTCAAGTGCAGTTTCCGACCACTTCAAGCAGGGTGCAAGGCCACCAAACTCAAGTGCAGTTTCCTACCACTTCAAGCAGGGTGCAGGACCACCAAATGTAAGTGCAGTTTCATGCCACTTCAAGCAAGGTGCAGGGCCACCAAATGCAAGTGCAGTTTCATGCCACTTCAAGCAGGGTGCAAGGCCACCAAATGCAAGTGCAGTTTCATGCCATTTCAAGCAGGGTGCAAGGCCATCAAACTCAAGTGCAGTTTCATGCCATTTCAAGCAGGTTGCAAGACAACCAATTTCAAGTGCAGTTTCATACCATTTCAAGCAGGGTGCAAGGCCCCCAAATTCAAGTGCAGTTTCCGACCACTTCAAGCAGGGTGCAAGGCCACCAAATTCAAGTGCAGTTTCGTACCACTTCAGGCAGGGTGCAAGGCCACCAAATTCAAGTGCAGTTTGGTACCACTTCCAGCAGATTGCAAGGCCACCAAATTCAAGTGTAGTTTCGTACCACTTCAAGCAGGATGTAAGGCCACCAAATTCAAGTGCAGTTTCATACCACTTCAAGCATGGTGCAAGGCCACCACATTCAAGTGCAGTTTCCTACCACTTCAAGCAGGGTGCAAGGCCACCAAATTCAAGTGCAGTTTCATACCACTTCAAGCAGGGTGCAAGGCCACCAAATTCAAGTGCAGTTTCCTACTGCCTCAAGCAGGGTGCAAGGCCACCAAATTCATGTGCAGTTTCATACCGCTTCAAGCAGGGTGCAAGGCCACCAAATTCAAATGCAGTTTCATACCATTTCATGCAGGGTGCAAGGCCACCACATTCAAATGCAGTTTCATACCATTTCAAGCAGGGTGAAACCACCTTAAAACCACCATAAAACCACCACAAAACACCACATAAACACCACATTCACAGTTCAGTAGACATTCCGTGTGTTCAGTTGATTCACAGTTCAGACAGTCATGACCTCTCCCTCCTCCATCTTGCAGAGACTGAGCCACACCCACACTTCCGGGTTTTATAATCCCCCCTCCGACCGGAAGGGCCGTGGCCTTCATGGTGTGATTGACAGGAGAGAGTTTCTCAACATTTTCTAAACACTAATACAACTTTTATTCTTCATTGATGGGAAGAATCCTCTGCACCTGATGAGCGGAGGGGGACTGAGTTAATGGCCAAAAATCACAGCCGTAAGTGGTAGCGTTTTATCTAAAATCAGTATACAGTGCAAACAAAAAGTTGTCAAGTTTAGACTTTTAATCATTTGCCATTTCGAACCAACCACCACCAACAACCATTTGCAGTGCTTTATTTCAAACCAACCGCCACCAACAACCATTTGCAGTGCTTTATTTCAAACCAACCACCACCAACAACCATTTGCAGTGCTTTATTTCAAACCAACCACCATTTGCAGTGCTTTATTTCAAACCAACCACCACCAACAACCATTTGCAGTGCTTTATTTCAAACCAACCACCACCAACCACCATTTGCTGTGCTTTCTTTCACACCAACCACCATTTGCTTTGCTTTATTTCAAACCAACCACATTTTCATTTTGAAACCATATTAAGGGCACTCAAGGTCAGTAAAACCACACTCACAGTTTAGTAGACATGTGTTCAGTGTTATTCACAGCTGAGACTGAGAGACGTGACACTCTCGCTCCCCCATCTTGCTGATACTGACTGAGGCACTCAACACTTCTGGGTTTTATAGTCCCTCCGGATGGGATGTGGCCTTCAGGAGAGAGAATCTCAACATTTTTTAGACACTAATAACTCTTTTATTTTTCATCGATGGGAAAAATCCTCTTGTCCTGCACAGTGGAGGGAGACTCTGAGTAAGATGGCCAAAAATCACAGCCGTAAGTGGCAGCGTTTTTTCTAAAATCAATATACAGAACAACAGGAAGTGGTCAAGATCAGACTTTTAGTAATATAGCTGTAACTGTACATGCTGATTATAAGGTGCATGATGGTTGTTCATGTGATACCCTATAAACTGTGATGCTGCCAAACCTCACTACTTTCACTCTCGAAACAGAGAGCAACTTTGGGAATTTGGATGTGCAGAGTTAAATGTGGAAATCCAGGTTAGAACTTCTGAACAGGCAGCATATATGCAAAGAGAAACAGAGATAACATCTCAGATCAAGGACACTCCATTATTACTGGAATAGTTCAAAAACAACTTAATTTTATCTTGCAGGATAGTTGTGGGGAGGGGATGGAAGAGATGGATAGGACACAGGAAAACTGGAATGTCGTTGATCGGAGAGGCTTGGGTTGGCAGGTGATGCTGATTTTTACAGAGCCTACTAGATTAATAATAGTACTTGGTATATGGATAGAAAAAGTTTGGAAATATATGGGCCAAAAACTGGCAGTCATGTAGGACTAGTGTAGATGGGGTTTTTATTTAGTTTAGAGATTCAGCACGGAAGTCCCTTCGGCCTACTGCGTCCGGACTGACCAGCGATCTCCGTACACTAGCACTATCGTTCACACAATAGGGACAATTTTACCTAAGCCAACTAACCTACTATGTCTTTGGAATGTGGGAGGAAACCGGAGCACCCGGAGAAAGCCACACAGTCACAGGGAGAACATACAAACTTTGTAAGGACAGCACACATAGTCAGGATCGAACCCGGGTCTCTAGCGTTGTAATGCAGCAACTCTATAAGCGAGTTCGGTATTCTGACTGCGCTTGCCCAGGTCATAGGTCACTCGCCATAAACATTCTCGGCAGCTGTGGTGCTGCGTTGTGTGCAGGCCCGAGTTTCGTCCGTGATCGGGGTCAGGCCCGGGTCTCCGGCACTGCGGGCGCTGTTGAGTTGCTGCTGGGCTGTCCCTATCCCCTCCCGGGTGTCCCGTCCCTGTCCAGGGGTGTCCGGGATGGCCCTGGGCTTGCAGCCGGCGTGGGGAGGGGGCGCTGGCTCCAGCTCGGCTCTGCCTGTCCAGCCGGGTTGTCCGGCAGCCGGGGCGCAGGCCTGTAGCGGTGGCGGCCCTGGACTTGCAGCCGACGCCGGGAGGGGTTGGCCAGCGGCCCTTGGGTGGAGCGGGGGGGGGGTGCATCTGGTGGTCCCCGGCCTGTCGGGGAGCGGGTTCCTCGGGAGTTGGAGCGAGGTTGGGCTGGAGTTGGCGCTTCTTCTCCACGCTGGCTGTGGGCCTGTGGGCCGCTGCTCCAGTCCACTGTCCTGTCAGTCCGGGGCTGTCGGTTGGCCCGGCAGGGCAGGCGGAGGTGAGCTGGGGTTGGCGCTTCTCCATGCTGGCTGTGGGCCTGGGGGCCGCTACTCCGGGCTGGTGTCCTGTCGGTCCGGATGTCTCCGGCCGCCTCCCCGGGCGGGGATGGGGGGGGGGGAAACGACACATGCTCCAGTGGCGGTTGGGCACCGTGTGTACCATGCATTCAGAAAGTACTCAGACCCCTTCACTTTTTCCATATTTTGTTACTTTACAGCCTTATTCTTTTTTTTTTGAAAATATTTTTTATTGGAGATAAGTACACAACATATTATCATCATTACCAGTCTTACATTTTTAAATTGATAATATTGTCAATTATTATTACATTGTCTCCAATACCTTTTGCCTTTTTAAAAAATTTTTTTTTTAAACTAGATAGAACTAAAAAGATAGATGAAGTAAAGAAAGAAAAGAGAAAGAAAAAACAAAAAAACAAAACAAAAAAAAAGAAAACAGAAAAGAAAAAGATAGTTAAAGAAGAATGGAAACATTTATTAAGATAAAAAACTTCGTTCGAGATATATTCGTACATTTCAGAGTATAACATTTCATCCATTCTTTAGCCCGAGTGCTAGTCAGGTTCTTGTGCTAGTCAGGTTCTTGAGCCTTATTCTAAAATGGATTAAATTCATTTTTTTAAATCATCAATCTACATACAATACCCCATAATTAAAAAGACAGAACTGAAATATCACATTTACATAAGTATTCAGACCCTTTACTCAGTACTTTGTTGAGTCACCTTTGGCAGCAAAAAAAGCCTCAAGTCTTCTTGGGTGTGAGGCTACAAGCTTGGCACACCTGTATTTGGGTAATTTCTCCCATTCTTCTCTGCAGATCGTCTCAAGCTTTGGCAGGTTGGATGGGGAACATCGATGCACAGCTATTTTCAGGTCCCTCCATACGTGTTCGATCGGGTTCAAATCCGGGCTCTGGCTGGGCCACTCAAGGACATTCACAGACTTGTCACAAAGCCACTCCTGCGTTATCTTGGCTGTGTGCTTAGGTTCGTTGTCCTGTTGGAAGGTGAACCTCTGCCCCAGTCTGAGGTCCAGAATGCTCTGGAGCAGGTTTTCATTTGTTCGTTGCTCCTTTCATCTTTCCCTCAATCCTAGCTAGTCTCCCAGTTCCTGCGGCTGAAAAACATCCCCACAGCATGATGCTGCCACCACCATGCTTCACCGTAGGTATGGTATTGGCCAGGTGATGAGCGGTGCCTGGTTTCCTCCAGACGTGATGCTTGGCATTCAAGCCAAAGAGATCAATCTTGGTTTCATCAGAGCACCAGAGTAAACAAGCCTTTTGGCAAACTCCAAGCGGGCTGTCATGTTCCTTCTACTGAGGAGTGGCTTCCGTCTGGCTACTCTACCATAAAGGCCTGATCTGTTGGAGTGTCGCAGATATACAGTGGCTTGCAAAAGTATTCATACCCCTTGAACTTTTCCACATTTTGTCACGTTACAACCACAAACGTAAATGTATTTTATTGGGATTTTATGTGATAGACCAACACAAAGTGGCGCATAATTGTGAAGTGGAAGGAAAATGATACATGGTTTTCAAATTTTTTTACAAATAAAAAACTGAAAAGTGTCGCGAGCAAAAGTATTCAGCCCCCTTTACTCTGATACCCCTAAATAAAATCCAGTGCAACCAATTGCCTTCAGAAGTCACCTAATTAGTAAATAGAGTCCACTTGTGTGTAATCTAATCTCAGTATCAATACAGTTGTTCTGTGAAGGCCTCAGAGGTTTGTTAGAGAACATTAGTGAACAAAGAGCATCATGAAGCCCAAGGAACACACCAGACAGGTCAGGGATAAAGTTGTGGAGAAGTTTAAAGCAGGGTTAGGTTATAAAAAAATATCCCAAGCTTTGAACATCTCACGGAGCACTGTTCAATCCATCATCCGAAAATGGAAAGAGTATGGCACAACTGCAAACCTACCAAGACATGGCCGTCCACCTAAACTGACAGGCCGGGCAAGGAGAGCATTGATCAGAGAAGCAGCCAAGAGGCCCATGGTAACTCTGGAGGAGCTGCAGAGATCCACAGCTCAGGTGGGAGAATCTGTCCACAGGACAACTATTAGTCGTGCACTCCACAAATCGGGCCTTTATGGAAGAGTGGCAAGAAGAAAGCCATTGTTGAAAAAAAGCCATAAGAAGTCCCGTTTGCAGTTTGCCACAAGCCATGTGGGGGACACAGCAAACATGTGGAGGAAGGTGCTCTGGTCAGATGAGACCAAAATTGAAGTTTTTGGCCTAAATGCAAAACGCTATGTGTGGCGGAAACCTAACACTGCACATCACCCTGAACACACCATCCCCACTGTGAAACATGGTGTTGGCACCATCATGCTGTGGGGATGCTTTTCTTCAGCAGGGACAGGGAAGCTGGTCAGAGTTGATGGGAAGATGGATGGAGCCAAATACAGGGCAATCTTGGAAGAAAACCTGTTAGAGTCTGCAAAAGACTTGAGACTGGGGCGGAGGTTCACCTTCCAGCAGGACAACGACCCTAAACATACAGCCAGAGCTACAATGGAATGGTTTAGATCAAAGCATATTCATGTGTTAGAATGGCCCAGTCAAAGTCCAGACCTAAATCCAATTGAGAATCTCTGGCAAGACTTGAAAATTGCTGTTCACAGACGCTCTCCATCCAATCTGACTGAGCTTGAGCTATTTTGCAAAGAAGAATGGGCAAAAATGTCAGTCTCTAGATGTGCAAAGCTGGTAGAGACATACCCCAAAAGACTTGCAGCTGTAATTGCAGCAAAAGGTGGTTCTACAAAGTATTGACTCAGGGGGGCTGAATACTTTTGCACGCAACACTTTTCAGTTTTTTATTTGTAAAAAAATGTGAAAACCATGTATCATTTTCCTTCCACTTCACAATTATGCACCACTTTGTGTTGGTCTATCACATAAAATCCCAATAAAATACATTTACGTTTGTGGTTGTAACATGACAAAATGTGGAAAAGTTCAAGGGGTATGAAAACTTTTGCAAGCCACTGTAGTTGTCCTTCCGGCAGATTTTCCCATCTCCACAGAGGAACTCTAGAGCTATGTCAGAGTGACCATCGGGTTCTTGGTCACCTGACCAAGGCCCTTCACCCCCGATTGCTCAGTTTGGCTGGGCGGCCAGCTCTATGAAGAGTGCTGGTTGTTCCAAAGTTCTTCCATTTAAGAATGACGGAGGCGACTGTGCTCTTCGAGACCTGCAATGCTGCAGAAATTGTTTTATACCATTCCCCAGATCTGTGTCTCAACACAATTCTGTCTCGGAGGTCTACAGTTAATTCCTTTGTCTTCATGGCTTGGTTTTTGCTCTGACATGCACTGTCAACTGTGGGACCTTATATAGACAGGTGTGTGCCTTTCCAAGTCATGTCCAATCAATTTAATTTACCACTGGTGGACTCGAATCAAGTTGTAGAAACATCTCAAGGATAATCAAAGGAAACAGGATGAACCTAAGTTCAATTTTGAGTGTCATAGCAAAGTGTCTGAATACTTATATAAATGTGATATTTCAGTTATTTCTTTTTAATTACTTTGCAAAAATTTCTAAACAGTTGTTTTCGCTTTTTTTATTATGCGGTATCCCTGCACACTGCAGTGAGCACATACATGGATCGGGCTGACATCCCGAGCTGCAGGGGTTGTCTTCTCAGATTCTGTAAGGCAATGAATTGATTAATCATGCAGAGGCTGGTTCCCCGAGTCCCAGGCTGAACCAGCAAAGTTTATGTTTAGAAACCCCATATAGGGTTCTGCTATGATTCCCAACATTGCGGGAAACCATGGCTACATAGGCCAGTCAGACAGTACGAAAACCCTTGAAGCCAGCCAAGCTTGGTATCCTAGCATACTGTGTAATAATGACCCAATCTCATGTTATCTTTCATTTGTACAAAAATTTGTAAATACCAATTTGTAAATGGTCCACTACCCCATGTTTAGGAGGAACCAAACCCACCTACCTCCGTGGTTATCTGTGGTCTGTGGTAAACCCAACAGCCCTCATGTGGGTTCTATTCCCGTCCTTGATTGGAGAGTAGGAACGGTAGTGTATGAGGATTCCATATGTCCTGACCGGTTTGGATCTTGGCCTGAAAAGCCTTGCCCAGCTATCAAGCTGCCACCTGTTTCAGTGAACTGCTACTGCCGTTAAGGCGTGGGGTGTGTCGTCGCTGATATGATGAAGCTTTGTTCGTCGTTGCTACCTTGATCAGTCTGTCAACTTTTGCTTCCTCATCCAGGTATATTTGTTGGATAAGTCTTACCTGAAGAGATTCGGCGGTTGGTTTCATTTCCTCCAATGTCACCCCTGATAGCACTGTTCACTGCCGGCACTTGTAGCGTGAGGGGAAACTCTGGCCCCTCCTGTTTTTTCTGCCCACGGCAGTAACCCATTCGTTTGCGAGTATTTCCTTAGAGCCATATGCATGTGCTCCAGTATGTTCCACGGACATACTTTGAATTTGAAATCAGTTACACACTGACCACTCACACTCACACTCGGAGAAAAAAAAATATATATATATATATATATATATTCTCCGAGTCAGACAGGAGCTGACTTCAAATGCTCCCCTCCTCAGAGAGGGAGACATAGTGCAGCTGCCGTTGCCGTGGCCCCCCCCCCCCCAAGGGGACCCGTGGTGATAACTCCCTCCTTTGGAGTATATCATTGTGGAGCACCTTTCCATCAGGTGCTCCATGTGGGTCTGAACGTTCAAAGACGTTACCCATGAAGGAGGGGATCCTCTCCATCAGGAATCCTCCTGGCGCGACTTGTTTGAGTCAACCCTGCTCTGGGAGATATTATATCGTGGCTACCCGCCAAGCGGGTGCCTAGGTGCTACCGGCACCAGTCTGAAGCCGCTGGCTCCATCCAGCGACTCAAAAAGCGAATTTGACCGCCGCCGCTATCGCATACCCGCGGTCTCCGTAGCGGGTTCCCGTGGTCCGTTTCCAGGATTCCCCGAGGTCATGACCGGGATTCCCTCTGGTCAGTGACTGGGGTTGCCCGCGGTCCATGAAGGTTCCCCCGCGGCTGCCCGGACTCCGCAGGAAAAACCCTGAAAACAGGGAATCCTGCAAAAGACAAACATAACCTGAAGTTTAAAACTTACCTTGGGGTTTAAACCTACCGCTGGCAGGAGCAGCGCCCTGCCAGACCGTCGTAGCGCAATGCGGTAGACGTAATGACGCGCATGTGGACTGACGTCCCTTCTTCACGTAGTCACTCACATGACTCCGAAGTAAAATTGGAGGCTCAGGGTGAACTGAACTCAGAGTGAAATCAGACTTCCTTGTGAACTGAAGGAAAATGCTCTGCAAAGCAATCACTCAATCTGCAGATAGACACAAAAAGCTGGAGTAACTCAGCAGGATAGGCAGCATCTCTGGAGAGAAGGAATGGGTGACGTTTCGGGTCGAGACCCTTCTTCAGACTATGTGCATTTGGTTTCTCCAGCATAAAGAAGGCAACATTGTGAGCATTTTATGTAATAAACACAGTTGGAGAAAAGCAAGTGAATTAGAAAACATAGAAAATAACATAGAACATGGAAAAATAGGTGCAGGAGTAGTCCATTCGGCCCTTCGAGCCAGCACCGCCATTCAATATAAACATGGCTGATCATCTAAAATCTGTACCCCGTTCCTGCTTATTCCCCATATCCCTTAATTCCTTTAGCCCTAAGAGTTAAATCTAACTCTCTTGAAAACATCCAGTGAATTGGCCTCCACTGCCTTCTATGGCAGAGAATTCCACAAATTCACAAGTCTCTGGGTGAAGAAGTTTTTCCTCATCTCAGTCCTAAATGGCCTACCCCTTATTCTTAAACTGTGACCCCTGGTTCTGGACTCCCCGAACATCGGGAACATTTTTCCTACATGTAGTCTATCCAATCCTTTAAGAATTTATATGTTTCTATAAGATTCCCTCTCATCCTAAATTCCAGTGAATACAAGCCCAGTCGACCCATTCTTTCATAATATGTCAGTCCTGCCATCCCTGGTGAACCTATGCTGCACTCCCTCAATAGCAATAATGTCCTTCCTCAAATTAGGAGACCAAAATTGCACACAATACTCCAGGTGCGGTCTCACCAGGGTCCTGTACAACTGCAGTAGGACCTCCTTGCTCCTAAACTCAAATCCTTCTTTATTGCTACTTCCAATTGCTACTTTACATGACTTTCTGTTAATGCCTTTCAGTTTGCAGCCTGTGACTCTTCTTATGAGGCCCAAAGTAAGCTTGGAGAAGAACATCTATTTTATGTCTGGTCAAGTTGTAGCCTTCTGGATACAAGGAACACAATGTTAGGTGTCTTGATATGTTTTGCTTATATCTGACTAGGCTACTTCTGCTGTAAGGTTAGCAATATTCTCTCACTTCACAAACCCTGCCTGATTTGCTGGGTATTTCCGGCATTAATCCTTCTGCATTTTTTGGTCACTGCATTTCACATCTTTCACATCCCTTTGTTTTCTATCTCTATCTCACTGTCCTCATTAAGTTATCAATCTGACATCTTGGGAAGCTGTAGAATTGCGGCACGGTGGCGCAGCATTAGAGTTGCTGCCTTTACAGCGCTTGCAGTGCCGGAGACCCGGGTTCGATCCCAACTATGGGTGCTGTCTGTACGGAGTTTGTATGTTCTCCCTGTGACCGCGTGGGTTTTCTCAGAGATATTTGGTTTCCTCCCACACTTCAAAGACGTACAGGTATGTAGGTTAATTGGCTTGGTGTATGTGTAAATTGTCCCAAGTGTGTGTAGGATAGTGTTAACGTGCAGGGATCGCTGGTCAGTTCAGACTCGGTGGGCTGAAGGGCCTGTTTCTGCGCGGTATCTCTAAACTAAACTAAAATTACAGCAGAATCCAGAAGAGGGTGCAGGAGTCTGACAACCGTAACCACCAGGGTCAAGAATAGCTTCTTCCCAACACCCATCAGGCTTATGAACACTGCACAACACTAACCTCAACTGTGAACTTCTATGGACTGCATTTGGTTGAATAAATGATCTTGGGTATTTTATTTTGCACTAATATTGTGATTATTTATTGATTTTTAGTTTACTACATATTATCTGTGTAAATTGTGTTTACAGGTCTGTTATGTTGCTGCAAATAACAATTTCATTGTTCCAATGTCGGTACATATGACAATTAAACACTCTTGACTCCACCTCAGTAACATTGGAATCCCCATATCAGAGATTTGTTCTATCCATCCCTCGCCTACACTCTCTGCAACTTAAAAACAAATTGTTTTCTAAATTTTCAGTTCTCATGAAGGGTTTTTATCCTGAAGCTATCACTCTGCTTCTTTTCCCACAGATTGGCTGAGTATTCCCACCATACTTTGCTTCTAATTTGGCATTCCAGCATCTGCAGTTTTATAATTATCAATTACTGTGCAAACCTAAAAGTTGTTGTCAGAACTTTTCTGCTTCTCTGCAGGCTCTGTTGCTGCAATATCAATTGCTGGATGTCACAAGAGTCAATGTAATGCGTCAGCATAGTCACATTATCCACTGAACTCACTCTAAACCATGGTGAAAACAAAAAGCGCTTTTTAGGAGTGAATAATTTACTCCAATGGCCTAGTAAAAGATAATTAACATTGCATATTGCAAGTAAGGAAATAATTAACTGATTTTGAATATGCATCCAGTGAAAGTATTACTACAATTTACTTGAGACATCTAAAGTAAATAACGTTAAAATTATAATCCTTAAAGCTAAATAGAAGTGTTTGGCTATGTGGACACACCTATTCAAGTTGGCATGGATGTTGTAGTATCAGAAATTCATAGATGTTGTGTTTGTCTCCACCGAACAATATATAACGGCATTCAAGCAAATAAAATAATGCTTTGTGCATATACTGATTAACTTTTTCTTTACTTTCCAGGAGTTACCACCAGAGATGAAACAAAGCCATATGGGCTGATAGGACATCCATCCAATGAGCAAGCGGCTGATGAAATCAGTACAAGTGGATTAATTGACAATGGCAACAATGTATAACTAGAGGTTCATGTCCACAACTCCTTGAGAGTGGCAGCACAGGCAGATAGAGTGGTAAAGAAGTTTTATGGTATGCTTACTGTACCTTCATGGTCGGAGCACTGTTTATAAGAGTCAGGAAGTTGTGTTGCAGTTTTATAGAACTTTGGTTACGCCTCATTTGGACTATTGTGTGCAGTTCTGGTCACCCCATCACAGGAAGAATGTGGAGGCTTTGGAGAGAGTGAAGATATTTTTTACTAGAATGCTGCATGAATTAGAAGGTATTGGCTGTACAGAGAGTTTGGACAACCTTGGATTGTTTTCTCTGGAGTATTGGAGGTTGAGGGAAGTCCCAATAAAGGTATATAAAATTATGAAAGGCATAAATTGGGTAGATAATTAGAATTTTTTCCCCAGGGTATAAATGTCAAAGAGTAGAGGGCATAAGTTTGTGAGAGGGGCAAAGATTAAAGGAGATATGTGGGGTAACTTTTTTTACCCAGAGAGTGGAGGGTGCTTGGAACTTGCTGCCTGATGTGGTGGTGGAGGCAGATATGATGGTGGGAAACCTTTTAAGGTTATTGGATAGGCTCATGAATATGCAGGGTATGGATCACATGCTGGCAGAAGAGAATAGTTTAACTCAGCATCATGTTCAGATAAATTCATATAGCCAACAAAAAGACATGCAGAGGCCAATGCACATGCCCATGGATACCTCTTTGATTTAAAGAAATTGAGAGGAATCATAGGAAAAGTTGTTGAGTGTGAGGACGTTCCACCAGGCAGAGGAGATTGTTAGCTATGAGGAACTGGTTGGGACTCCTTCAATTTCAAAGCCTTCCTCATGGAAATTAGAAGTGTATAGGAACTGCATATTCATGGTAAAGGTAAGGTGGTATGGACCAAGGAACTGGGAGTTGTTAAATTGCTGGACAGTGTGTAAAGTGCCCCAGATGCATTTGCGAAGGAACTTATCACGAGGTGGACAAGATAAAGTTGAGGTATGAGCTGGTGGTTTCAATGTGGCAAGAACATGCAGAAACATATTACGAGGCCTAGGAGGGCTGTCCTATTTGTGGATCTAAGGTAGGAATCAAAAATAGGCAGTATGGGGTTGTGGAACTATGAGGTTGGAGGCTGTGGAGGAGAGATTGTCAGAAGTGATGAGATCTGTGATGGTTTCCGTTTAGAGATACCGCATGGAAATCGGCCCTTTTGTTCACTGAGTCCATTGATCACCCATTTACTATGTTACTATGTTATTATTCTTTATTCTATCTTTTATTTCGAACAATTAAAAATAAGAAGAAAAGAAAAGATGAAAATGAATAATAAATAAAGGAAAATTATATATATACATATATATATATACATAAATACATACACACATACATACATATACATGTACATATATACATACATACATATACACACATACATAACATATATGTACATACATAAATTAAAAAATCAAAAGCCAATTTCAACATAATACACATTAGACTCGTTCGAAAAGGGATAGGAAGAAGCCTATGCTTGTCAAGTCCTACCCCCATTCTTCACCATTAACAAATGCAAAATTCAATAAAATAAAATAAACAGACAATTCAAATAAAACTACTCCAATCAAGCTATTAAGAAAAAAAGAACAAAAAAAGAAAAGAACAAAAAGAACAAGCACCATTAACATCTGTGGGATTTACATTCTCCTTCCTCATTACTGTACTTTTCAAAGATATATCTTTTGTACATTTTTTTAAATTGCATTATATTCATACTTTGTTTAATCGTTTCGTCAAGACCATTCCACAAAACCACCCCACAAATGGAAATACACATACTTTTTAAATTGGTCCGAGCATAATGCTGTTTCAAGTTTAGTTTCCCTCTAAAGTTATAACCCCCCTCTCTGTCTCTGAACAGTTTTTGTATGTTTACAGGTAGCAGTTTATTTTTTGCTTTATAAATTATTTGTGCAGTCATAAATTCTACCAGATCCTTAATCTTTAAGGTGTGTAATTTTAAATACAGTATATTGGTGTGTTCATGATATCCTACATTGTTTACTATACGAATAGCTCTTTTTTGTAGTGTGCTTAGTGATTGTAAGGTGGTTCTATGTTATTCTATGTTACCCCATTTTCGCATCCACACTCTATACAGCAGGGGCAATATACAGAGACCAATTAACCTACAAACCCACATGTTTTTCAGATGTGAGAGGAAACCGAAGCACCTGGAAGAAATTCAGGTGGTCACAGGAAGAACGTGCAAATTCTACAGACAGCACCCAAGGTCAGGATTGAATCCAGGTCTCTGGTGCTGGGAGGCAGCAGGTCTACCAGCTGTGCCACTGTGCAATGCTAGACAGTGGTCTGGTGTTTGTTAGTGGGATCATGGTCAAGGTATAGTATGAGGAGGTGTCCGAAAGCTGTTGCCTAGCCTCAGAAACGTAGAGGTAAGTTCATCACACACAGGTTTAGAGGGATATGGGCTAAACGCAGGCAGATGGGACTAGTGTAGATGTAGAATAGTGAAAGGATAGAGTGGATGTGGAGAGGATGTTTCCATTAGTGGAAGAGTCTAGAACTAGAGGTCATAGCCTCAGAATTACAATACAATACAATAATACTTTATTAGCCAAGTATATTTTGCAGCATACGAGGAGTTTCATTTGACAAGTCAGTCATACAAATAAAAGCAACGGAACACTCAAAATACATTTTAACATAAACATCCACCAGTGACTCCTCCACATTCCTCACGGTGATGGAAGGCGAAAGAAAAGTTAAATCTCTCCCCTTCTTTGTTGACGGGACGGTCTTGACTCCCGTAGCCGGCAGTCGAGCCCTCCACATCGGGGTGATCAGCTCCTGCATCGGGGGGAGAGGAATCTCAGCTCCCCCATGCTGGCGATCGGACCCCGAGTCGGGGCTGGTCGAACCTCTGCGTCGTTGGAGCTTCCCGACTTGGTCTCTCCCGAGACTGCGAGCCCTTGATGGTAAAATCCGCAGGCCGCGGGTTGGAGCGAGCCCAGGCAAGGGATCAGCCCCGATGGTAAGTCCACGCCCCGGGGTGGGGCTCAAAGTCAGTCCCAAGGAGGCCATGATGTTGGGCCGCAGAGTGACCGGACAGACAACACGAAAACCAATCGCATCTCCGGCAAGGTAAGAGACTGAAAAAAAGTTTCCTCCGACCCCCTCCCCCCTCACATAATGGGGAGAAGGCGGGAGAATGGGGTTAGGAAGGAGAGATAGATCAGACATGATTGAATGGCAGAGTAAAATTGATGGGCCAAATGGCCTAATTCTACTCCTATTCCTTGGTGGCTGGTGTGGGCAAGTTGGGCTGAAGGGCCTGTTTCCACTGTAAGACTATATGACTACAGCAGCATCGTCCAGTCTGCAGGTTTGATAATGAGGTTAGGATTAGACTGGGGCTTGATGGACAAACATATGGCCTGGAGGAAAACTACAAGAGGACTTCCTCCAGGAATAGAGCATCTCACCTGCTCTTTGTAATGGAGCAATGTGTCCAGAAACTTCCATTAGAGAAGCTGTCATGTGGTGGCACTGACTGGAATACTGCACTAGGTCATGCATGCCCAGGGTTCTGGAGTTTAATGTGGTCAAAAATTGGATGTGCAAAGGGACTTGGGAGTGCTGGTGCAGGATTCCCAAAAAGATAATTTGCCTGTCAAATCGGTAGTAAGGAAAGTGATTGCAATGCTAGCATTTATTTTGAGAGGGCTAGAATACAAAAACAGGGATGTAATGCTGAGGCTTTATAAGGGACTGGTCAGACTGCAGTTATGAGCAATTTGGGCCCCATATCTAAGGATGGATGTGCTAGCTTTAAAGAGGGACTAGAGGTGGTTTACGCGAATGATCCCAGGGATGATTGGGTTAACACGATGAGCTTTTGACCGTCGGTACTCGGTAGAGTTTAGAAGGACGAGGGGGACCTCATCGAAACATACTGAATAGTGAAAGGCCTGGATAGAGTGAATGTGGAGAGGATGTTTCCACTAGTGGGAATGTCTAGAGCCAGAGGCTATAGCCTCAGAATGAAAGAATGTACCTTGAGAAAGGAGATGAGGAGGAATTTCTTTAGTTTGAGTGTGTTGAATGTGTGGAATTCATTGCCACAAAAGGCTGTGGAGGCCAAGTCAATGGATACATTTTAGGGTGGAGAGTGATAGATTCTTGATTAGTTATGGGTGTCAGGGGTTATGGGGAGAAGACAAGTGGACGGGGTTGAGAGGGAAAGATAGATCAGCCATGATTAAATGGCAGAGTAGACGATGAGCCGAATGACTTAATTCTGTTCCTACAACTTATGAACTTATGCTCCTGACATATTCCTGCCCATGAGCTTCATATCAATCCCTGTTATTTTGCCAATTTGCCCAGCAAGAAGAGATGCATTGCTACCACCGTGGCCTGGGAGAATCTCTGAGCATCTATGAGTTAGCATGTTGTGGTGGTGCATAGAGAGAAGGAATTTGCCCAGGGAGGTGAGGGAAATAATTGAGAGGACAGTAGTGGCAGAGATGTAACTCCAGTTGCATGTGGACTTCTGTGCCCTGACAGCCAGTCGAGAACTTTGATTTGTTGTTGACTGCTGGTCTGTGTCCTCCTCATGATCAGTTATGCATACGGGATAACTACTATTTACTGTGTACGTTTTACCCCTATTTGACTTCCCAAAATGCATAATTTTGCACATTGGGATTAAATCCTATCTGCCAACGCTCCATCCAACATTACCATTGCACCAATATGCTGCAACATTACCATTGGACCAATATGGACAACCTTCCTCACTACCAACTTTGATATCATTCGCAAACTTACTATTTATACCGCCTACATTCACATCCAAGTCATTCATATATATATATATATATATATATATATTACTAAAAGTAAGATTTTGACCGCTTTTGACTCACTGCAATGTGATTTCCAAGAGAATGCCGCCACTTACGGCTGTCATTTTTGGCCACCTCGCTCAGAGCCCCCCTCCGCCGGACTGGACCAGAGGATTTTTCCCTTCGATGAAAAATCAGAGATATATCAATGTATTAAAAACCTTTGCCATTCTCTCTGCTGCCCCTGCTGGTGGGAGGGGGAGGGACTATAAAACGCGGAAGTGGTGTGCCTCACTCAGTCTCTGCAAGATGGAGGAAGCGAGAGGGTCATGTCTCTATGAGCTCTGAATAACACTGAACACATGTCTACTCAACTGTGAGTGCCCTTAATGTGGTTTGAAAATGAAAATGAAAATGAAAATGAAAATATGGTTGGTTTGAAGTAAAAAGGCACTGCAAATGGTTGTTTGTGGGTTTTGGGTTGAAGTAAAAAGGCAAGGCAAAGGTTGTTTGGGTTGAAGTAAAAAGGCACTGCAAATGGTTGTTTGGGAGGTCTGGGTTAAAGTAAAAAGGCACTGCAAATGGTTGTTTGGGTTGAAGTAAAAAGGCAAATAGGCACTGCAAATAGTTGTTTGGGGGTTTGCGTTGAAGTAAAAAGGCACTGCAAATTGTTGTTTGGGGGTTTTGGGTTGAAGAAAAAATGCACTGCAAATGGTTGCTTGGGGGGTTTGAGTTGAAGTAAAAAGGCACTGCAAATGGTTGTTTGGGGGTTTGGGTTGAAGTAAAAAGGCACTGCAAATGGTTGTTTGGGGGGTTTGGGTTGAAGTAAAAAGGCACTGCAAATGGTTGTTTGGGGGGTTTGGGTTGAAGTAAAAAGGCACTGCAAATAGTTGTTTGGGGGTTTGCGTTGAAGTAAAAAGGCACTGCAAATTGTTGTTTGGGGGGTTTGGGTTGAAGAAAAAATGCACTGCAAATGGTTGCTTGGGGGGTTTGAGTTGAAGTAAAAAGGCACTGCAAATGGTTGTTTGGGGGGTTTGGGTTGAAGTAAAAAGGCACTGCAAATGGTTGTTTGGGGGGTTTGGGTTGAAGTAAAAAGGCACTGCAAATGGTTGTTTGGGGGTTTTGGGTTGAAGTAAAAAGGCACTGCAAATGGTTGTTTGGGGGTTTTGGGTTGAAGTAAAAAGGCACTGCAAATGGTTGATTGGGGGGTTTGGGTTGAAGTAAAAAGGCACTGCAAATGGTTGTTTGGGAGGTTTGGGTTAAAGTAAAAAGGCACTGCAAATGGTTGTTTGGGTTGAAGTAAAAAGGCACTGCAAATGGTTATTTAGGGGGTTTGGGTTGAAGTAAAAATGCACTGCAAATTGTTGTTTGGGGGGTTTGGTTAAAGTAAAAAGGCACTGCAAATGGTTGTTTGCGAGGTTTGGGTTGAAGTAAAAAGGCACTGCAAATGGTTGTTTGGGGGGTTTGGATTGAAGTGAAAAGGCACTGCAGATGGTTGTTTGGGGGTTTTGGGTTGAAGTGAAAAGGCACTGCAGATGATTGTTTGGGTTGAAGTGAAAAGGCACTGCAGATGGTTGTTTGGGGGTTTTGGGTTGAAGTGAAAAGGCACTGCAGATGGTTGTTTGGGGGGTTTGGGTTGAAGTGAAAGGGCACTGCAAATGGTTGCTTGGGGGTTTTAGGTTGAAGTGAAAAGTCACTGCAAATGGTTGCTTGGGGGTTTTGGGTTGAAGTAAAAAGGCACTGCAAATGTTTGGGGGTTTTGGGTTGAAGTGAAAAGGCACTGCAAATGGTTGTTTGGGGTTTTGGGTTGAAGTAAAATGGCACTGTAAATGGTTGTTTGGGGGTTTTGGGTTGAAGTAAAAGGCACTGCAAATGGTTGTTTGTCTAAACTTGATAACTTCCTGTTTGCACTATATTGATTTTAGATAAAACGCTACCACTTACGCCTGTGATTTTTGGCCATCTTACTCAGCCCCCCTCCGTTCATCAGGTGCAGAGGATTCTTCCCATCAATGAAAAAGAAAATTGTTATTATTGTTTAAAACATGTTGAGGATCTCTCTCCTGTCAATCACGCCATGAAGGCAACACCTTTTCCGGTAGGATGGGAGGGATTATAAAACCCGGAAGTGTGAGTGTGGCTCAGTCTCTGCATGATGTGGGAGGGTGAGGTCACGACTCTGTCTGAGCTGTGAATCAACTGAACACACTGAATATCTACTGAACTGTGAGTGTGGTGTTTTGTGTGGTTTTATGGTGGTTTCACCCTGCTTGAAATGGTATGAAACTGCATTTGAATGTGGTGGCCTTGCACCCTGCATGAAATGGTATGAAACTGCATTTGAATGTGGTGTCGTTCCACCCTGCATGTAATGGTATGAAACTGCACTTGAATTTGGTGGCCTTGCACCCTGCTGGAAGTGGTATGAAACTGCACTTGAATTTGGTGGCCTTGCACCCTGCTTGAAGTGGTAGGAAACTGCACTTGCATTCGGTGGCCTTGCACCCTGCTTGAAGTGGTAGGAAAATGGAATTGAATTTGGTGGCCTTGCACTCTGCTTGAAATGGAATTTCAAGGAATAGCCATGAGTCCTGCCAGCCCACCAGCCGTGAGTGAGCTCCCAGCACATCAGGCTTGAGGGACTGAGCTGTCACCCCAAGAATCAATTTGGCCCACAATGTCCATACTAGCCCTCTGGAGACCAGTAGTCCCTGCAGCCAACAACACTCATACCAGTGCTCCAGAAAGCCCCACCCCCCCTCACTGGCCACCAATATTGGAATTGGTGGAGAGGTGGAATATTGCGTCAGGGGACCAGCCCTCCCGTGTGAACGAGACCCAACGGGTCCCACTTAGTCTAGTATATATATATATATATTATATATATATAATATCTATATTACTAAAAGTCTGATCTTGAACACTTCCTGTTCTGTATATTGATTTTAGAAAAAATGCTGCCACTTATGGCTGTGATTTTTGGCCATCTTACTCAGAGTCCCCCTCCGCTGTGCACGACAAGAGGATTTTTCCCATCGATGAAAAATAAAAGTTATTAGTGTTTAAAAATGTTGAGATTCTCTCTCCTGAAGGCGAGGCCCCTTCCGGAGGGACTATAAAACCCGGAAGTGTTGAGTGCCTCAGTCAGTCTCTGTAAGATGGGGGAGTGAGAGGGTCATGTCTCTCAGTCTCAGTCTCAGCTGTGAATAACACGGAACACATGTCTACTAAACTGTGAGTGTGGTTTTACTGACCTTGGGTGCGCTTAATGTGGTTTGAAAATGAAAATGTGTTTGGTTTGAAATAAAGCAAAGTAAATGGTGGTTGGTTTGAAATAATGCACTGCAAATGGTGGTTGGTGGTTGTTGGTTTGAAATATAGCATTGGAAATGGTGGTTGGTTTGAAATAATGCACTGCAAATGGTGGTTGGTTTGAAATAAAGCACTGCAAATGGCGGTTTGTTTGAAATATAGCACTGCAAATGGTTGTTGGTGGTGGTTGGTTTGAAATAAAGCATTGCAAATGGTGGTTGGTTTGAAATAAAGCACTGCAAATGGTGGTTGGTTTGAAATAAAGCACTGCAAATGGTTGTTGGTTTGAAGTAAAGCACTGCAAATGGTGGTTGGTTTGAAATAAAGCACTGCAAATGGTTGTTGGTGGTGGTTGGATTGAAATAAAGCACAGCAAATGGTTGTTGGTGGTGGTTGATTCGAAATGGCAAATGATTAAAAGTCTAAACTTGACAACTTCCTGTTTGCACTGTATAATGATTTTAGCTACCACTTACGGCTGTGATTTTTGGCCATCTTACTCAGTCACCCTTCGCTCATCAGGTGCAGAGGATTCTTCCCATCAATGAAAAATAAAAGTGTTATTAGTGTTTAAAAAATGTTGAGAATCTCTCTCCTGTCAATCAAGGCAGGCACGGGTTATTGATTGGGAACGATCAGCCATGATCGCAATGAATGGCGGTGCTGGCTCGAAGGGCCGAATGGCCTCCTCTTGCACCTATTTTCTACGTTTCTATGTTATTTTCTATGTCTAATCACGCCATGAAGGCCACGCCCCTTCTGGTGGGAGGGGGAGGGATTATAAAATCCAGATGTGTGGGTGTGGCTCAGTCTCTGCAAGATGGGGGAGGGAGAGATCACGACTGTCTGAGCTGTGAATCAACTGAACACACTGAATGTCTAATCCCGCTTGGAGTGCATACTGTCGTTGTGTCCTTGGGCAAGACACTTCACCCACCTTTGCCTGCGTGTGAATGTGTGTGAGTGATTGGTGGTGGTCAGAGGGGCCATAGGCGCAGATTAGCAGCCACGCTTCCCTCAGTCTGCCCCACGGCAGCTGTGGCTACAGAAGTAGCTCACCACCACCGAGTGTGACTGAGGAGTGAATGAATAATGCGATGTAAAGCGCCTTGAGTATTAGAAAGGCGCTATATAAATCCCATCCATTATTATTATTATTATTATTATTACTGAACTGTGAGTGTGGTGTTTATGTGGTGTTTTGTGGTTTTACCCGGCTTGAAATGGTACGAAACTGCATTTGAAAGTGGTGGCCTTGCACCCTGCTTGAAGTGGTATGAAACTGCACTTGAATTTGGTGGCCTTGCACCCTGCTTGAAGTGGTATGAAACTGCACTTGAATTTGGTGGCCTTGCACCCTGCTTGAAGTGGTATGAAACTGCACTTGAATTCGGTGGCCTTGCACCCTGCTTGAAATGGCATGAAACCGCACTTGAATTTGGTGGCCTTGCACCCTGCTTGAAATGGCATGAAACAGCACTAGTATTTGGTGGCCTTGCACCCTGCTTGAAGTGGCATGAAACTGCACTTGAATTTGGTGGCCTTGCACCCTGCTTGAAGTGGCATGAAACTGTACTTGAATTTGGTGGCCATGCACCCTGCTTGAAGTGGCATGAAACGGCACTTGAATTTGGTGGCCCAGTATTTAGAGGCCAATTTAACACATACTTTTGCAAATTGTACAAAAATTAAAATTTCTGGACTGATATTTTTGAAATAATTTCTGAAGTTGTTAATACTAAATTGGATCCAGACTCAAAATTAATAATACTTGGGATATCAGAACAAAGTTTAACACTCACAACAAGCCAAAGAAACTTCCTCGACTACAGTATAATAACTGGGAAAAAATGAATATTTAAATTTTGGAAAGGCCCTATAACCCCCACAATTAAAATGTGGATTGTGGAAATGTCAGAGACCCTACATCGAGAAAGAATTAGGCTTGTCTTAATGGACAAACAAGAACCTTTTGTTAAAATATGGGCTCCATTCATTAACTATTTGAAGGGATAGATTGGCCCAGCACGAAAACCCAACTGAAGCTTGCTCAGGATTATATGAAAAATTATACTTCATAACCTACGAACTTATCTCCAATGATGTATTATAAGTAATTCGTTCCACCTTCTCTTTTTTTTTGTGATATTTGTAATTCTTTTTTCTCTCCTTCTCTCTTTTTCTATCTATATAAAAAAAACACTAGAAGCAGAATTAATTAACAATTGAAAATTTTCATAATGTATGATTGATGTATATGAAACGTTTTTTTACTATAATATGTAACTATACTTTATAATATGTTTGCTTCTAATACAAATATTTAAAAAAAAAAAAAGAATTTGGTGGCCCTGCACCCTGCTTGAAGTGGTATGAAACTGCACTTGAATTTGGTGGCCTTGCACCCTGCTTGAAGTGGTCGGAAACTGCACTTGAATTCAGTGGCCTTGCACCCTGCTTGAAATGGCATGAAACCGCACTTGAAATTGGTGGCCTTGCACCCTGCTTGAAATGGCATGAAACAGCACTAGCATTTGGTGGCCTTGCACCCTGCTTGAAGTGGCATGAAACTGCATTTGAATTTGGTGGCCTTGCACCCTGCTTGAAGTGGTCGGAAACTGCACTTGAATTCAGTGACCTTGCACCCTGCTTGAAATGGCATGAAACCGCACTTGAATTTGGTGGCCTTGCACCCTGCTTGAAATGGCAAGAAACAGCACTAGCATTTGGTGGCCTTGCACCCTCCTTGAAGTGGCATGAAACTGCACTTGAATTTGGTGGCCTTGCACCCTGCTTGAAGTGGCATGAAACTGCACTTGAATTTGGTGGCCTTGCACCCTGCTTGAAATGGCATGAAACTGCACTTGAATTTGGTGGCCTTGCACCCGGCTTGAAGTGGCATGAAACTGCACTTGAATTTGGTGGCCCTGCACCCTGCTTGAAGTGGCAGGAAACTGCACTTGAGTTTGGTGGCCCTGCAGCCTGCTTGAAGTGGCAGGAAACTGCACTTGAGTTTGGTGGCCCTGCACCCTCCTTGAAGTGGTAGGAAACTGCACTTGAATTTGGTGGCCCTGCACCCTGCTCAAAATGGTAGGAAACTGCACTTGAATTTGGTGGCCTTGCACCATGCTTGAAGTGGTATGAAACTGCACTTGAATTTGGTGGCCTTGCACCCTGCTTGAAGTGGCATGAAACTGCACTTGAATTTGGTGGCCTTGCACCCTGATTGAAATGGTAGGAAACTGCATTTGAGTGACTGAGCTGCCACCCCAAGAATCCATTTGGCCCACAATGTCCATACTAGCCCTCTGGAAACCAGTCCCATCAACCTATAACACCCATACTAATGCTCCAGAAAGCCCCCCCCCCCCCCACTGGCCACCAATATCGGAATTGGTGGAGGGGTGGAATATTGCATTGGGGGACCAACCCTCCCGTGTGAACATTGGACATACATACATATATATATCAGTGTAGCAGGATATAGATCAGGTACATATTCATTATCTTGTGTCATAACCTTCTGGGATGGTCAGCCATGATCACATTGAATGGCAGTGCAGGCTCGAAGGGCCGAATAGCTTACTCCTTCACCTATTGTCTATTGATCTTGTCAAATGCCTTACTAAAGTGAAATGGTGGTTATGCAGCATGCAGCAGATGGGGAAAGTCTCTCTGGCATGTACTACAGTGATCTCTCAAATGAAGAAGCTTCTAAGGGGCAGAATAAACATAATGTACGTTTGGAAAGTCTAGGGCTGATCAGGGAATGTCAGTACACCCTTGTGCTAGGGAAAATCTATCTCATGCAATTAATTGAGTTTTTGCAAATGTAATTAAGAAGATTAAGAAGATCCTTGTTTATACTGGAGCAAAGTAGTCTGAGGGGGCATTTGTTGGAGATGTATTAAATTACAAAGGCAGGTAGTAAGAATCTGCTTCAAATGATTGGGGTATCAAATACAAGAGGTGAAGGGGGGCAGGGGGCAGGGGGAGGAGGTTTAAGTGGAAGTGTGGGGAGCAGGGTTGATACCCGTGTGTGTTTTATATTCTCTCTGCACATAAGTATCACACACATTGAAGTTTCTGGACAAAAATTCCTTCATGTATTCTAAGCAATATTTGTTTATGTTGTATCTTACCAGCAGTTTTATTCACAAATTCAATCACAGAATGATTAAAGACATTCACTAAATCCAGTGATACTTGTCCTGAGTTTTAACACTATTTTATAGCTCCAATGTTTAGAAAAGTCATTTGAAAAGTATTTCATCATAATATAGGATGAAGGTTGATTTCCGGCAATAACTTTGGAAATCCCTTGAGACATCAAAATTAGGGTATAATGCTTGTTCGTTGTTACTTAGGGGGTTGTTGGAGTTAAAGCTGAAGACAGCAAATTCTGGCCAAGGATCTCCCACCTCCTGCCCCAGCAAGTGAAAGCACTTAAAAAATGTTGGATAGGAGAATTTAGAATGATATACAAGATTTAGAGTGATACAGGAAAAGCACCCGCAAATTGAACTAGCTTGAATGAGGCATCCTGGTCAGCATGGACACGATTGGCTGAAGGGCCTGTTTTCCTGTATGACTATGAATCTCAGTACTAACTGGCTATCAAGTGCTTGCGATTTCTTGTTTCTAGCATGGGAGGTCTGTCATAATGCAAGTCTAGAACTCTACACCATGCAATTTCATGACCAAATATTTTTAGTTTTTTAGTTTTAGAGATACAGCTTGGAAACAGGCCCTTCGGCCCACCGAGTCCATACCAACCAGCGATCCCCACACATTAACACTATCCTGCACACACGAGGGACAATTTACACTCATACCAAGCCAATTAACCTGCAAACCTGTACTTCTTTGGTGGGAGGACACCCAAGATCTCGGAGAAAACCCACACAGGGCACGGGGAGAACGTACAAACTCCGTACAGACAGCACCAGTAGTCGGGATCGAACCCGGGTCCCTGGGCAGCAATTCTACCGCTGCACCACCGTTCATGAACAATTTCCAAAGAATCAAAACCAAACTATACAGGGCAAACAATTATAGGTATAATTATAGTGGTAGCTTTTAAGGGACAAGATGAAGAAGGGAAGAGCGTTCTGGTTCAAGCGGAGGTTTTAGAAAGGAATTCCAGATCTTAGAGCTGTGTCAGTTGAAATCATGAGGAACAATGGTGGACCAATTAAGTACAAGAATTATAACGCAATGTCAAAAGTTACAATGGGATCTTGGTCAGCTGGACCAGCGGGCTGTGGAATGGCTAATGAGTTTAATTCAGATAAATGTGAGGTGTTGCATTTTGGGAAGTCAAACCAGGGCAAGACCTTCAGTAAATCGTATGGCTGTGTGGAGTGTTACAGTACAGAGGGATCGAGGAGTATAAGTACATAGTTCCTTGGAAGTGGTTTAGTTTAGAGATACAGCGTGGAAACAGGACCTTCGGCCTACCGAGTCTGTGCCAACCAGTGATTCCTGCACATTCACACTATCCTACACATACTAGGGATTATTTACAATTTTTACCAAGCCAATTAACCTACAAACCTGTACGTCTTTGATGTCGAAGGAAACCAGAGCTCCCAGGGAAAACCCACGGAGGTCACAGAGAGAACGTACAAACTCTGTACAGACAAGCACCTACAGTCAGGATCGAACCCGGGTCTCTGGCGCTGTAAGGCAGCAACTCTACCGCTGCACCAGCGTGCGCCAAAGTGGTGTTGCAGGTAGATAGGGTAGTGAGGAAGGCTTTTGGCATGTTGGCCTTCCTCAGTGAGGGAATTGAGTAAAGCAGTTGGGACATTATGTTAAATTCTGTACAGACAAGCACCCATAGTCAGGATCGAACCCGGGTCTCTGGACTTGTAAGACAGCAACTCTACCGCTTCGCCACCATGCAAGTCATTATGTACAAGTCATTGGTAAGGCCGCATTTGAGTATTGTGTTCATTTTTGGTTATCCTGCTAAAGTAAAGATGGCATTAAGTGGGAAAGAGTGCAGAGATTTACGAGGATGTGTCAGGGCGTGAGTCCCTTTTGGTTGAGGTTGGGCAGGTTAGCACTTTATACTTTTGAACACAGGAGGCTGTGATCTTATGGAGGTGTATAAAATCATGAGGGGAATAGAAAGGGTGAATGCACAAAGTATTTTTCCTTGGGTTTAATAGGAATTTGAGGGGCAACTTTTTTTCACTAAAGGTGGCAGGTATGTGGAACGTGTGCCAGAGGAAGTTGTTGCAGCAGGCACAATAACATTTAAAAGACATTTGGACAGGTACACGGATAGAAAGGTTTAAAATAATATGGGCCTAAAGCAGGCATATTGGACTAGCTTAGATGGGGATCTTGGTCAGCATGAATGTTGCCTGTTTCCTTCCTTGATGTAGGATTCCAAGTATCATCAAAAGGCCAGAATTGGAGGAGCATAGATTTTTAGAGCATTACATGGGAAGATTACATTATTTGAGAAGATTGCAAGAGCTATGGAATTTAAAGAGAAAGGTGGAAATCTTGAAATTGTCCATTTGCTTAAGCAGCGGCCAGGAAGCTGCAGCATGAGTGAAACAGGGCTCAGTGCAAGGTAGGACATTAGGGGCAGTTCTCAAGAATCTTGAGTAGGGTGAGGAAGGCTGGTCAGGACAGCACAGCAACAGTCAAATTTGAAGCTAACAAAGGCATGAACAGGGGATTCAGAACAGATGGGCTGAGACAAGGCCAGGGTCAGGCATTGTCAAAGAGCTGGCAATGGATGGTCTTTGATAAAAGATGCAAATGCAGGATCATATATTATATTCGTTTCATTCAATTTCAGATTGATGGAGTCAGTGCTACAGGGAAAAAAGGTGTTGACAAAGATAAAGACTATCTTTTGCAATACTTTAATTGGAAGAAATTAATCTTCAACCTGTAAGAGTCAAGAGTCAAGAGTGTTTTATTGTCATATGTCCTGGATGGGACAATGAAATTCTTACTTGCTGCAGCACAACAGAATATGTGAATATGTAAACATTGTATATAACGGGGAAAAAAAAGAAAAAGTTCAATAAATAACAAATATAGTGCAAATAACAAATAATAATAGTCTTTTGCAGTTCAGAGCTCATAGCTTGTTCGTTGTGTTTAATAGCCTGATGGCTGCGGGGAAGTAGCTGTTCCTGAACCTGGACGTTGCAGTCTTCAGGCTCATGTACCTTCTTCCTGATGGCAGTGGTGAGATAAGTGTGTGGCCAGGATGGTGTGGGTCCTTGATGATTTTGGCTGCCATTTTGAGGCAGCGACTACGATAGATCCCTTCGACAGTGGGGAGGTCAAAGCCGGTGATGGACTGGGCAGTGTTCACAACTTTTTGTAGTCTTTTTCGCTCCTGGACGTTCAAGTTGCCGAACCAGGGCATGATGCAACCAGTCAGAATGCTCTCTAGTGTGCACCTGTAGAAGTTTAGGAGAATCCTCTTCGACATGCCGAATCTCCGTAATCTTCTCAGGAAGTAGAGTCGTGATGTGCCTTCTTTACAATTGCATCGGTGTACTAGGTCCAGGAAAGATCTTCTGATATATGCACGCCCAGGAATTTGAAGTTATTGACCTTCTCCACCATCGTTCCGTTGATATAAACAGGATTGTGGGTCCTCATCCTTCCCCTACTAAAGTCCATAATCAGTTCCTTGGTCTTACTGATGTTGAGAGCCAGGTTGTTGTGCTGGCACCATTTGGTCAATCGGTCGATCTCACTTCTATACTCTGACTCGTCCCCATCTGTGATTCGTCCAACCACAGTGGTGTCATCGGCGAACTTGATGATGGAGCTCGCACTATGACCGACCACGCAGTCATGGGTATAGAGTGAGTACAGCAGGGGGCTTTACTGTACTGGAAATTGGAGAAATTATTAGATTACTTGGAGACTAGAAGATTCCAGGTGCTGGAATCTACAGCAAAATCTGGTGGGAGTTGGTAATTATTGAACCTTCTCATCTGGGCAAAATGTTTGCCACATTTACGACTGATTTGCCACCTCGGTGCTGCCCTCGCGCCGCACGTGCCCGTGAGCGCGCGCGCCCGGCAGCGGGTGGGTGGAGGCGGCGGCGCGCATTCACACTGGGCGGGTGCACGGTCGTGCCCCCCAGCTGGGTGCAAAGCAAGAGGCCATGACATGGCGCGGCCTCGCCCCTCCTCACGGCACCCGCAAAGTACCCAGAGGTTTGCACTTGGCAGGGGGCAGGGGAGGAACATTTGCAACCAGTTGTCAGGCGGTCAATGGTTAAATTTAGCGTTCTGGCTGCAGAGGACAATTCAACGCATCAAAACCACAATCAGGCGCTGGAAGAAATCAGATCCGCTAATAATGTCGTGCACGGTGGAATAATACTGGGGACTTATTTTAGATGCTGGATCATTGCACCGTCCTGACGCAAATTAGATCAGCTCCGCACCGTCCTGAGGCAAGTCGGCCACCTGAGTGTTGGCGGAGACTCTCTCCCCGGCCGGAGCTGCGCACCCAGCACGGGGCAGACTTCCCTGCCGCTCGCACTGGGAAAAGGGCTCCCACTCACCATTGTTTGGAGTCATGGACAACGACAGCCCTTCAGCCAACTGAAAACCAAACCTGGTGTATTAATTTGCTCGAGTTGCCTTTTGTTTGAAGAAATAAGCGTCGGGGACTATTATGAATGTCTGCACTCGTGGGGGAAAGAACTTCCGAAAACAAAATCAACGTGCAACAATGCCGAGTGCAACAGTTGCACTGGAGTGAAACCAGAGCCGAAGAGGGAGGCTGATCCGGACCCCGAGCCCTGTCAGCCCAGCCGCTCGGGATGG
The DNA here is from genome assembly GCA_038087875.1 of Malacoraja senta. Taxonomy (NCBI): domain Eukaryota; kingdom Metazoa; phylum Chordata; class Chondrichthyes; order Rajiformes; family Rajidae; genus Malacoraja; species Malacoraja senta. The sequence goes on along the minus strand of CM075977.1, from coordinate 319,092,012 downwards.
TGACGGTGGTGTCGCCATGCCTACTGCTCGCCTTCCTCACCTGTGGCGTGGCCATCTGCGGCGGCCAGGGCGAGTACTGCCACGGCTGGATTGATGGCGCCGGCAAGTGGCACGACGGCTTCCAGTGCCCGGAGGACTACGACGGCGCGGACGCGGCCATCTGCTGCGGCTCTTGCTCCCTGCGCTACTGCTGCGCGGCGACGGCCGCCAGGCTGGCCCAGGGCCGCTGCACCAACGACAGGGAGCGGCACGACGTCAACCCCGCGGCACGTAAGTGGCACCCCGGAGCACTTCACCCCCTCCTCCCGCCCCGGCTGCACTTGTTGATTAACTTGCAAGTGTGAATTAAATAATGATGCTTGCAATATGGGCACACTCAGATTCAATATCAGTTACGGACATTTCGGGTGATAACGGCAATTGAATAAACATACCCAGATAGCTAGTGTCACCTATCCCAGGATATCTGCAGCCAACCTGCACTGGGGTTTTCTTCCTCATTGGATCACTTTGTTCTTTTTCACAGTTGCAGAGAGATATCACATCCACTGTCTGTCTCCCTAATACAAACCAGTTGCATTGCCTAGTTTGTTGATGCTCACCTCGTGTTCGCGGGCTGTTCTCTCTCAGTTTCATTGCACGGGCTGCAATAATTTTGCACAGCGAATTCTCTTTTTTTCTCCCACACTTTCAACACTGTTAACTTTTTGTTCGTGCAATTCGCCCTTATATTTCAACAATTGCCATTAGTTTATATTTAACCGCGCGTTGTTTGTAATATGTTGTTATTAGTGAACTTTATAGTTGTTTGCGGCTCTGTAAATCCCCGGGAACTTCGCCCGAACAGACACTCACTCGCCTGTATCAAAACAAATACAAACTGAATGTATTCACGGCTTGCAAAAAACACCTCTGGGTTTTGGTGGAGGAGGTTTGCGTAGGATCTCTTAAAAAATATTTTTGATAGATTCACTCTTGGACTTTACCACAGAAAGTCGATATTTGCCGCAAACTGGTTACACAAGAACCAGCAATTTGCCAATTAGACTTTGGGAGACTGGAGTAGACAGCTTTCCGCAGGCAAGACTTTTTTGGAGTATTTTTTTCAGAAAATTCCATGGATTTTGGAATAAATGTTGTTCTTTAGTTATTTATATTATTTGATTAGTTGCTTAACATCTGCTGCCGGTCCTCATTTTCAGTCTGTAACTTAAAAAGAGGTAATAAAGTATTCGTTTTCAAGCTGGCATTCATGTTCAATCGAACCACGCCAGACTTTTAAAAAGGTTTGTGCAAGCCTTGGGGTGTCAATTTAAACAGATTTACTTTCTGCTATATTGTATTACAGCGAGAGATGGAAAAAAGATAGTATCTCTTTAAGTGGTGTGCAGGCTTGAGATGTGAGTTTTCAGTAAATTAGATGAGCATGAAATAGCATTAGCCTCACGTATAATGGGAGAGAAAGGTAAGCCAGGATAAACGAGTGTCTGTGACAGCTTCTGTATTGATAACCTCAGAGATCCAATCTCGTTTTACATTCCTCCCTAGTATCACATACAACCGCAATCCCCTGAACGTGACACTGATGAATCTCTTGGGATCTCCGGGACAATTTCAAACTTTCTCAACTTTCTATTAGATGCACAGAGTTCATCTCCGCCCAACACACGATTATCAGCCGAAATCTAATATCCGTCAGGGAGGAATGGAAGAATACATTCTCTGCGGAAAACTCTCGGCGGACAAACTGCATGGCAGGCAGTTACAATCTAAAGCCGCCGTTCATGTGCAAGCGCTTCAACTGCGGAAGCGGTGCCTGAGTGGGGTTGGTCATTGATGAAGTGACGCCGCCTTTCTCGTTATTACTTTATAATTATCAGTCCGAACTTGCCAAGTAATTATTTCTACCCTCGCCAAGAGAGAGAGGCGGGGCTGCGGTCAGATAATCGAATAAAGTGTAGATTGTGCGTATTGGTGAAAAAGATAACTAAAGATAACTGACAGATTGGATAATGTAATTAAAAACACCAACATTTCAGATGCATCTATTTAATTATGGAAATATTGATCCAAGAGTGTTACTGGTAGCGGAGTTGCTCCGGGGGTTATTTGGGGGTTGTCAACGGCATTTTATCCCAGGCTTCACTCACATTTAACATTGCAACTGCAGCGTTTTATTTTCTCGTTTTGCTTCTTAGTTTTCTATTTTTCAAGGGTATCTGTGGAGTCAGTTGAATTTAGATTATTGTCACGTGTACCGAGGCACAATGAAAAGCTTTGAAAAGTGCTAGTGATAAACATATGCACAGCGTTGTATAAATTGTTTTCACCTGATCAAATCCTCTTGGTTCAAAGTGTGAGGATAAACTGTTTAGGTGCCAATGAAGTTAGTGCCTTGAAATTAAAATAAAGTCCGCAGTAACTGTTTTAAGAATATTTTGGCCAAATATTACGGTTTAAAAAAATTGTGTTTCATCCCGAATGGTGACAATTCTGCCCAAAATTCCAACTTTATTTTTTGGGAGAAGTAACTTTTAACTTCTACATTTAGGTATTTCGTAATCCATTCGTCGTATTGTGTCAGTAAAATAGAGTTTTAAAAAAATAGGACATTTTCGAGCGAATTATATTTAAATATGACGTATATCTGTTCTAAAAGAACATTTAATCAATACGTTTTAACAGTTTCGTACACAAAATGTAGATAAGCAAAAAAACACCCAGATATTTCATGTGATTTAATGTATAGCAAGGATCAGATTGCACTTTTCTTGGTATTGCTGAATTTGTTGAAGTAACAGACACACACTGCAATTTCTACTGTGGGAGCCAAATATACAGAATTTATTTTGAATTCCTTTACATCACAGTCATTTCTATAAACGACCCTCGTGTCGTGGCTTGAAATATTTCACGGGACAAATCTTTTCTATGCTCTGTAAGAAGACACCGTGTTCTGTCACTGTAGTTCACCAGGAAGTGTCAGTTTACAATCTAAGAGCAAGATTCGAGTGCAGCGATCCCAGTTCTGCTCAGCGGTCTACATGTTTGTGTCAACTTGAACGTTCTTGTGCAAGCGAAGAACGCGCACTATAGGGGCTGGGCAGCTAGCTGGTGTGGGAACGAAAACGGCTACATAATACATAATAGTTTCGATTTCTCCCATTGCTCGGTTGCCCGTGGTAGGTTCTGCCTGTCATTTCCTGATTAATACTGGGGATGCTATCATTTACCACGTGACGCCCAGTTTCACAGCAGAAAAATGACCCTCGACTCAACAAAGCGGCAGGGAGCTTTCTATCCGCACTCTGCGCTTTTAAGGCTGCAGAAGGGGGAGAAAGTTACGAAAATGTCGAAAATAATAACTTCTGCCAAAGAGTTTCAATAAAAAATGTTTTCCAATAAAAAAGTCCAGTCGTATTCTACATTAAATTATCTGCGTTCATTAGAGGATAAGGAATTTAAATTCTGTTTTATTTAATAATCTGATGTTCACGCCAATGGAGTTCAGGATATTAGATTGCGTTTACGTAGACCAAACCCGCGTTTTCTGTAATGGATTGTGCTTAGCTCCAGACTAACTTTGTCCGCGCCAAAACGTGCGACACTTGTGTACTGCCTAGGTGAGGTCTGCTACAAGATTTTACCGGGTCGTATGCAAAACAAAGCATTTCACTGTACATGTGACAATATTTTACAATATTTGCAATGTAGGAATGAACTGCAGATGCGGGTTTAAACGAAGATAGACAAAAAAGCTGGAGTAACTCAGCGGGTCGGGCAGCATCTCTGGAGAAAATGAATAGGTGACGTTTCGAATCGAGACCCTTCTGAGAGTCAGGGGAAAGGGAAAGGAGATATTCAAGGTGATATAGAGATATAGAACAAATGAATGAAGGATATGCCAAAAAGTATCCATGATCAAGGAAACAGTCCATTGTTGGCTGTGGGCTGGGTGATAACGAGTTATACAGACATATTTGCAGTGTTTGGTGTCCCTAAAGTTAATACTGTGTTCAACTCCTGTTCAATCTCGCTAAATATAACCGGGATTTGGATATACTGCTTGCATTTCCCAATCCCCGAACATATTACTAATTCCATATTATTCTCTGTTCCTCTGCAGAGCCCATCTATGTGCCGTTTCTCATTGTAGGCTCCATATTTATTGCTTTCATCATCCTGGGCTCACTGGTGGCAGTTTACTGCTGTACCTGCCTCAGACCCAAACAACCAAATCCGCAGCCTATGCGATTCTCAATGCGGAATCGCCAGACAGAGACGATCCCCATGATCCCGACTTTCACAAACCTGAGGACCCCCTCCCGGCAGTCCAGCACGGCGACCAGCTCCAGCTCCACCGGAGGCTCCATTCACAGGTTCTCCATCAGCAGGTCGGAGCCGGGACACGGCTGCCTGGTCCCTTCTCCCCCACCGGCTTACAGCTCCTCCGGCTGCCTGCAAACCGGACAGGGCTTGCACCTCAACCAGGCTCAGGGATTCCTGGTTCCCCAGCAGTACTTCGCCTACACCCTGCAGCCAGAGTCGTTCACGACGGGCAAAAGTTTCAGCGACTTCACCCAGAACCGCTTGAAGCCGCAGAGCACGTCTTCGCACAACGCCGAACAAGTGATATACAACGCGGGTTTATAAGAGGGCATTTTGGAAAGGGATCGTGTTTACCAAGGCAGCGGCGTGAAGCAAACCCCTCTCCCCTTTGGAAAGAGCTGTTTGGCAGTCGTGGTGCTGGATGCAGTCTCCAGTCAGCTGGACAACCGGGAGCGTGACATCCAGCAGATATGTCCGAACAACTGGATGAAAGTTTATCCAACCATACCCACTGCGGCTCCGACCAAAGGGGTATATAACCAATATTGGCCAGTTATTTCAAGAAGTATCTTGAAGATGATCAATTGGTTCAACGTTTTCCTTTTATCATGTTAATGCTCACATTTCACCATGCATTTAAAAAAAGAAAGAAAACGAAACTATATTAAACTCGTCAAGAATAACGGATGGCATTAACAATGACATTAAAATCATCGTTGAACCAGCAACCCATGTCTCTGGAGGCGCGGCAGGGGTGAGGGATACCGTGTTTCACTGCACTGCAAAGTGCCTACCGTTGACGATGGGACACCAGCGGACACACCACCAATGCGATGAACGAATATTAGAATTATGAATCTCATCCCTGCCGCTAAAACCACACTTGCAGACCCGCCTGATAAAGTGAACAGAAGTTTTGCGATCCCAGGTAATACCAGAATCCTCCAGGAATTCTCCGTGGAATACCCCACAGAACTTGAAAATAATATCAACTCAAGCGGGTCATTTACTTTATTTTAATTCGGCCATATACTTACTGTTTTTCTCTTTTTATCACTTATCTAAATATTGAAATTTTAAAATAATAATTTATAGAGGTATGTGCAACTAATTCTCGCTTCTGACCCATCCTCCATATATTTACAGGACATCAAAATTACACATTATTTTAGTAATCACTTTACCATTTTAATTAAAAGATTAAACTAAAGTTATAGTGGAAAAATGCATAGGAATATTTTATAAAATGTCTATTCCAAAATCATGTTAACTTAAAGATCTGAAATTAAAATTATTTTAATAAAACACTGCAAAATATAATTGTACAACCAGGTGCCTGCTCTTTGATCATTTACTTTATGTTTGACATTGGTTAGAAGATATTGCTGAATTTTCTGGGAGGAACTCACACAGCTCTAAGCTACCTGTAGTTCAATAACACTGCCCAGTAATACTATACTACCAATTCATCAAGTATTGACCTAAACGATTATCAAGGAAAGTTTGCTATTTCTCACCTCAGGGAATACCTTGTTTGAAATCAACTGTGTCTTCAATGCTAGTGGGGATGAAAAGTCCGATTTTATTATGTACAACAAATGCCTCACAATCTTCTCCTGCAGCATGCATGACTGACTCCAGGCACAGAGATTGATCTTCCCAATCTTTAAACCTTCAGAACGACACCAGATTTTTAAAAGAAAGTGTCATAAACCATCATGAAACCCATCACCTTAGAATGGTTTGTCAAAGACACACATCAGAAGCATTCGTCTTTTTAATCTAATCTACCTATTCTAAACGACTTTAGTAAATCATTCTGAGTATGTATGAAAAGCACATTTTATTTTAAAAGGCAATAGAAACTGTACAATTGTGTGGAGTCAGAACAAACAGCCTCCAGCATATAATTGGAATTGTTATTGAATGGAAACAAAATTGCAGATTTACATGGGTCTGACAGTATTTGTGGCAAAATGCTCTGTTCTTCATTCCCATAGTTGCCTGTTCAGTGTAATTACACCATTTTCTTTTTCTTTTAAATTTCAAATATCTAAAATGCTTGGTTTTAAGAAAGTGCAATATTTAGGAACTATCTGGTGTTGAGGAACTGCACTACACAAATTGTTCAAAGGTCATTAGATGGGAAATTGGAACATGCTTATTTGGAAATCTGCTGCTGTCACGCAAGTCACATGTTATTTTGATGAAACTATTTTCTGCTGCGTATAAAGAACAACATCATATCTAATTGTAGTTTTAAGCTTTCAGTATTTTTATTCACATTTGGGGAACCATTTCAGAATGATTTTAAAATGTTGATGTATTATTTAGTTTAGAAATATCATGCCCTATTTCCTCAAACACAGAGCTCGTTATCCACTGAATGATCTGTTTGATTCATGTTGCTCTACATCATCTAGATTTGGATTGTGAACCCCATTTGAGATGGCTCTGACTGAGGCTCCTGGTTAACAGATACCATCTGACAATGAAGTTTGTACAGCACATGCAATTTCTCTTTTCCTTCATAGGAATATTACTAGTTAAGACTAAATCAAGGGATTTTCCTTATTCGGTGATTGTGTTATTAGTGGCTAGGAGGAACCAGAGCAAGATTACCATTACCACTGTCAATACAAAGTCAGTCACTGATGTCAAAAATTGGGAAATTGAAGATAGGATAGTCTAGTCATTCACAGGGTTAAAACCAGAGCTGTGAAGAATTGATCACTCCATTTTCCTCTTTCACTACTCTCACTTTACTTCCTTCACATGCCTTCTGATTCCAAGAATTTATTAGCAGCACTAATACATAACCACAGGAGAGCCTGTAAAAACTGCAATTTTTACAGACAACTCATCAGATGATCTGACTGATTACTAACCATATAACGATGAACAGGATTGTAACCAGCAGTGAGAAAGATAGCTGGGTTGTTAACATCCATCAATTGCTGAAGGTTAATATATCACAACCATAAAGCATGTTTGTGGAGTAATATTCACAGAACAATTAACTACAGCACATGGCCATGCTCTTGTACCATACCTTGGTTAGGCCATTGTTAAAATATCATGTCCAAATTTGATCATTTCACAGGGTTGAATGTCAGATGATGTTTTGCCCAATGAATTACACAGCTCTGAAAAAAGTTATTTACAATTATGGTGATTGGCAATTCTCTGTATTCTTTCACCTCTTTTATTAGGGGCTTGGATTGCTTAATTCAAGAAATAAATATCAGTAAAGATAGGAGTAGCAGTGTTTTCCTGTGGACTTGACTCAATCATCTAAAAGCATTGGAAATAATTTTCTTTCATTTGGTGTGGGGTTGTGATTTCTTTTACTTTTCGCATGGCTCCAGGTACATAGATAACGTATGAATTGTAAAGAATACAGCATCGCATTTGCATGGGACAAGCTGGGGCAATACTGTTTTTCTGGTCTATTTTTATAGTTCCATTTGATGACTATTCCAGTAACAACCATTGCACCCAGAATGAAAACTGAAATGAGTGAAACTATACCAGCACTGTAATTCAGAACCTGAGATATTAAACATTGAAAATTAAGTTGAAGTTCTTCAATTTCAACCTCACAGACATTGTTGCAGGTCAAGAAGCAGCAACTACAATGTAGCCCCTTTTAATATAAACCTGCATTTGACTTAAAGATTAATATTTAGCAAGTGTTGCGTCATTTCAAGGCACATAGAATAAAGTGAGGACGGCAAGAAACTGAGGGGCATATTTTCAGGATAATACTGTCATTTTCCATTTGTTAATTGTGCATGTGTACAAAATGCAGAATTTTCAAACTTGTGAACTTGCTTCAATAATCTGGTGCAAAGGGTTCTCATTAATTTCTTCTTGGAAAATTACTTTTTTTAAAGATAAATATTTATCAAACTATTAGTGATGCTTAAGTTCATCAATTTTAGCAACTCCAATGGCCAACGAAACTAGGGTTGCCAAAAAAATTTCACCCATTTTGTGACTGGCATCTGTCCAAAGCCACCTACAGGCACCTGGTAATGCCTTCATCCAGTATATCATTGAGACATTAACCATTAAATTAGGGGTATATTTGCAGCTCATGTGTGTTTGGACATTTTTTACCCACCTGGTCTCTTAAATAATCTAATTACATATAAATTAATGACATTAAATAATTTTCAATAATTGTCTGCCAGAAACGTGGTGACACTTGTGTACTGCCGAGGAGAGGTCTGCTATATGATTTTACCCAGTTATATGCAAGACAAAGCATTGCACTATACCTAGGTACTTGTGACAATAAAGTATCATTGAATTGAATTATGATTAGAGTTGCATTAGGAGTCCTTGTGACTGCATTTGTTGCTATTAGCTCTTCAACCAGAATTATTCAGGTAATCCTACCTTTCTTCTTTTAATACTTTTCTTTGTAAAATCTTAGAGATTTGTGATGAAGCTCTAAATAACCTCAACCTAAAAACATTCTTACTAATTTTACTTGTAAGAATCCTTGAATCAACTCTCCATTCAATGAGATAGTCAGTACAAACCACTTCTCATTGCATACATTTTCGAAATCGTCTGAGTATTTTGAAAATCTCTGTTAAATTCTGCTTTATCTGTTCAGTGGAAATTAACTGTTCAGGCTTCTCCTCACTATGACAATATGGCCTAAATCTCTCCCTTTCAATGCCCAGGACTACTTGCGATAATCAGACAAAAGCTTTGTGGAAATGCAACATAATTTTTATGATTAAGATTCAGGGATCCAGTTTGTCTTTTCATTGCCTTCTTGACATTGCGAGCCAAAGGGCCTTTCTTGTACTGTACTGTCCTATGTTCGATCTGCTGCTAAATTCTTGGTGATCTTTGCTATGTAGGATGCACATCCTTCCCAAATGTTCCACAGGTAGTTCTGCTATAGTGGGATTATTGAATTCTTAAGAAACCACGGGTTATAAAAACAATTGTCATTGGGATAAGGGGTAAGGTGCTAGAGTTTCAGACTCGCTATAACAAAGCTATTTTTACCTGCAGGATTAAAAACATTTTTTTTCCTAAAAATAACTAAATTTATTGTTTGTTACTGCAACCTAAAGTACTAAAATCTCTCAGGAACAGCTGCTAGTTGCACTGGTGGGAAGTCATTGAAATTGACAAGCAATCGCTTCTATTGATACTTGTTGCAAGACAATCGTGTTTGATCATTGTGGGCAGGTTACATGTAAAAAGGTTTATCTTCCAACACCATTTTTTTTTTCCATGACAGCTTTATTTTTTGCTTGTCAATTTCCAATATAACTTTTAAAGGTTCCCCGATCGACCTAACAATTATAACAATTCGGCTTGCTTAATACAAAGAGTGTTCCCTAATTCACCACTCGCATTATAAGCAATCTGTATTGTGGAAACACGGGTTACCAGAACTAACTACTCCGTACTTCTTTGCAACAGAGCTGTTTATGCTGTGGCATTTAATATGTTTTTGTGAATCTTGCTCGATCAATAAATCTAATGTGGCAGAACATGTGCTAAAATATGAACACATGAATGATCAAGATTTATAAATTTAGTTTTATTATGTGATCCATATGACAATCAAAAGACAGAACATTTAAGAGATGCAACTGCCATCATGCAATTCACAAGAGTCAAGGGTAAGTTAACAGAAACCCCCCCCGCAGGATTTAGAACAAAATACAAAACACAGTGCATGTCCTTACTGTAAGTTAAAACCAAACCTGAGGAATACTGTGAACATTGAATTTGAAGGTTACCATTCATGCAGTGCAAAACCAAACTACAGAATAAATCATTCTGGAAGTCTGGCCAAAAAATCTTAACCCAATGTTCAGAATATGTTTCATCTTTACGCAACATTCAAGACAGATTCCAATATTAAATTAAATGTAGTTTAAATAATAACAAGACTTGTAACAAAGGGAAAGCAAATTGATTACTTATTACTAAAGATCGTGCATTAAAAAAATTATCGTGTCACATTGAACAAACTAGTCAAGGCAACATCTGAAATCTGATATCTATTTCAAAGTTGATTACTTGTAGTTATGCTCAATTAGTTTTGTAATGCACCAAAATATTTTGCATGTTTTTACATTGTGATTTTAAGGCTAAGTAAAGCAAAATGCACATTTCGCTATCTACTAAGACACAAACCTCTGATGGAACAAAACAGATATTTTAAAGTCAATGTAAAATCCATATATATGAAATAACTTAGCAGTTTTATTCCATAACTGAATACATACAATAATTGACTTGGAAACACACAATTACTTTGCCAACTGAAATTTGCTGGATGGTGTAACATTTGATTAATTGCATCATTTGTTTCTAATCTTGCGTAATAAGTGTAGCAAGATCAAAACATTTGTCGTGCACTGAAAATATACATGTAATATTCAACCTCATGCAGCTGAACAACAATACAGACAGGAAAACCATACAGAATACACAGCACACACTCAAAGAGGAGGAAGTCAACAGATTGACTAAAACACCACAAAGCATTTACAAACTTCGAAACCCCCAATTTTTTTTGTTCACATTCAAGGATTTTGCTGACAAACACAGAACACATGGCACATAGAATGAACATACAGTCACACTAAGCTGAAAATGGAGATAACAGTAACTGGACTCTCAATCATAATTTTTTAACAAATTTATATTTTGAGTTCAACATTGATTCACTACTTTTAGAGGCTAGAACATTGCAAAATCAGGCAGAATGCTGCTCTAATGTATGTTTTCTCCATTGTTTTTGCTTTTATATCTCATATTTTCATATTCAGTATTAAGTCAAATCTTGATGCTTTGTGGTGAACAGTCAATGATAAAACTGAAATACTAAAATGCTCTTCATATTGTGTGCGCATGTAGTTTAAACAATAACCACTTAATTAAGAAGGACGAGCTTTGATTAGAATGTGGACAAAAATATGGGTTGTGTTTTGCAGCTAATGCAGTTAAATGCAAAGAAAGCAACAACTAACGCACATAAATAAACCTGATAAGATGTTCCTCCAAGAGATCCAAATGTAGATGCAAGTCGCATTGGTTATTAGGCCTACATAAAGTGTGATAACCACATAATTACATTTATTACAGGTAAAGTAAACTTAGTTCAACTTCCAGAGGAAACTACATCAAATGGCTGCAAAGATGACAGTTGTTTAATAATAATGTGATACAGGACTGATTTTCATGATTCAGCAATATTGCTGAAATTAATCCAACTAAAATAAATCTTGAAAATCAGCTTTAGATATAAAGTAGAATTGGTCACTGATCTCTTAAACAATTAAACAAAATTAAAACTTGTAAATTGGCATGCCTACTTATGAATTAATTATCCAGGTAAACACAAACTTGAATTTGTTGATCTTGTTAGAGAAGGTGTTTGGTAACAAAATAATGTCAGCATTTTATTTTAACATTTGTCTTTTATCACAAGATCATGGTAAACTGCAAGACACAGGAAGGAAACGGCAAAAAAAACCAACAAGATGGTATATTCCATTTCAATGGATATAAAATAGTGAATTATAGAAATTTTCCCACGTCAGAATTATTTTAAAACAGCTATGTAAAAGTACTACATACCAGAAATACTCTTCCCTGCACTCTGCCTTATTTGGGATGCAAAGATTGTTGTTTGGAAATTGAAAACATTGGAAATGTTTGTTGAATATTAAATTCGTTAGAAAGTCACTAAGTTCACAAGCATATACAGTAGATGTAGTCAGGCACAGAATATACAACACTTTTTCACTGAAAATTAATTTGAATAGTAGGCAAAGAGAAAAGCATATCCAAGGCCATAAGTTGAGATGGACAAGTTCAGAAGCAAGTGCCAAAAAGGCAGTAGTCAAATCTTTCAATGAGTCATTGCATGTGTAAGTTACACTCCTTGGAGTGAGTCGGGTAAGGTACAAATGGGACTTGAAACTTGCTCCATTTCTATGACAGTGCACTGAAGAATAGGGCTGATGGCAAATTCTACCAGTTGTTGAGATTATATTATTGGTGATCAAAGCTCAATTTTACTTTTGGCAAATAATGGCAATAAGGAAAGTAGCACCAGTACAATGTTTAACACTGCAGTTCAACAACGTCTGTTTTTAGCATTCAAATAGTTTCTTATTAATCCTGCATTTTATTCAGTATCTTGACCATTGAAAGAATCCTCCTGGGTTGCTTTTGTGAATGTATTTGGCAATGGGTGGGTCATCTTTGATTTTCCAGTGTTTCCCCACAGAATAATTCTATTTAAGGCAGTAATAAAAATAATGCTTCAAAATATCTTTGTGTAATGGCAACAAAGGTTAAATATGCAAAAGAGGAGGAAAAAAGTGGCATATTTATATAATGGTTTAAGGAAGTGCGTGTTCAAATTTTAAACAAAATAAAATTTAGGGATTAATACTCTATTGTAATTAAGACATTAAACTAATGCTCATAACAATCAGACTTTAAATTAGGAAATAATTTATATATATTTACTATTTAAAAATAATATGAAAAGACAACCCATTATGTGTAAAGTAACAGATTTGAAGTCCAGCCAATCTAGTTGTTAATGTCTATTGTGTTGGCACTCTATAACAGTGAATTTATACTAATGTGGATTTGCACAGTGATCGTGTCTATTGCGTACACAACAAAACTGACTAACACGTCTCCCCTTCATCAAACGCAAAATCCAACCTCTTCATGCATTTGGAAGATCCTTACAGCATGATTTTCAAAGTTGGACATCTCAAAGTTTGAAGTCCCATTCTTAGTTGAAAGTACTTGTTTGGAATCCACGTTCCTGTACAAGGTGTTTACCAGTCATCCTGCCGTTGTTTGGTGGTGTCGTAGGCCCTGACTACTTCTGACTGCGATACAATGCCATTCTCATCTTGGGAAAAGGCATAACCATCTATGAAAACAAAGTGGCACATCATGCATAAGAATTCATTAAAGTGGGAAAGGATGGATTAATGATACATCTTGTGGGCACTGTCACTGTATTATCAACAATTAACAAATCTCTTTCTCAGCAGGCAATACAGAAGCAGATGGCATTTAGTCATAGAAGATAGATTAGTGTTTAGAGTAGTCAATTCTATTTTCTTTCCTGAAGGTTAGAAGACATGAAAATTAACACACAGGATGAACTATCATTTCACTTACAAGATTGTTTTAATTTATAAAGGATTTTTATTTCAATAATATCTAGTTAACATGAAAATAGCAACTGGAATTGACTATGAACAGCTGCTTTTTTAGTCTTCATATTCATGACACAACATTTTGTTTTAAGGTAATATGCAATTAGGTAAAGTGAGATTAAAAAAATTGCAGGGTACTGAGAGTATAAAGAGGGGAACTTAACTGGAATAATCAAGGCACTTCCACCTTAGTATGCATAGATTCATCTCCCTCACGTTAATATTTGTGATCAAACTCGTTAGGTTTGAAGTTATTAGTTAAACTGCAATGAGTGTGTGGAAACATTCTCCCACTTGCTCACACACACACACTTTCTGCTAGTTAGACACAAAATGCTGGAGTAACTCAGCGGGACAGGCAACATCTCTGGAGGGTAGGAATAGGTGACGTTTTGGGTCAAGACCCTTCTTCAGACTGATGTCAGGGGAGTGGGCGGTAAAGAGATTCTGCTAGTTAACAGGATACAGAATTATCTTCATGGTAGGAAGCAGAGGGTGGTGGTGGAAGGTTTTTTTTAGACTGCAGGCTGAGTGTGCCTCAAGATTCTGTACTGGGCTGATTGATGTTTGTCATCTATATAAATGATTTGGATGAGAATGTACAATGCATGAGTAGTATGTTTGTAGATGACACTGAAATAGTTGGTATTGTAGACAGTGGAGATGGTTATCAAGAATTACAGCAGGATCTTAATCAACTGAGCAAGTGGGCAGTGGAATGGCAAATTGAGTTTAATTCAGATCAGTTAGAGCTGTACAAGACATTGATGAGGCAGCACTTGGAGTACTGTGTGCATTTGTGGACACCCTGCTATATGAAAGCTACCTTTAAACTGGAAAGAGTGCAGAGAAAATTTACGAGGATGTTGCCAGGACTCAAAGGCCTGAGCAACGGTAAGGGTTGGGCAGGCTGGGGCTTTATTCCTGTGAGAGCAGGAATTAAGGGTATTCTTGTACAGGTGTGTAAAATCACGAGGGTAATAGGATGAATGCAACATCTTCCTTTTTTGTTCAGATCCCTTTCGTCTTTCCCCCAGAGCAGGGGAATCAAGAACTAGAGGGCAAAGATTAAGGTAAGAGCGGAAGATTTAATAGGAAACCATGGGCAATAATTTGCGCCCAGAGAAAGTATATGTAACGAGCTGCCACAATAACAACATTTAAAAGACATTTGGACAGATACATGGATAGGAAAGGTTTAAAGGGACATGGGCTGCAGGGCCTGTTTCCATGCGGTAAGACTATGCTCTCTCTTTCACAAACCCACACATATTTATAAAACAAAATGATGTTCCATTCCTCCCCCTTGTATCAGCCTAAGGTCAGAAATGAAAGAGGATTGTGATACACTGCATATCTACTTGTAACATCCATAGTGACTGACTGTGAGAAAAGAGACAAAAACAGAAGCTACAAAGTTAATTGGTTACGTATAATTCCTAACCCGAAGCTGGAGTTACACTTGGTGAGAAAGGTACTCACGTAATGAGCTTTGCTGCAATGATTCAGAACGGTGCAAGTTGAAAGTGTTCTTCTTAAAAACATTCTTTAAGAGTTGAGCGCGTTCACTTAAACTTTTCAGAAAAGAGAAACAAAATTATTTGAAGTACTAATTTATTTTGTTGGTTGTGATGTGACTGAGGAAAATATTTTATATTTTGAATTTTATAAATGTTGATTGGCTAAATCTTCACTCAACATAACACATTCATATTTTTTTGTCAACTTTCAGCATTTAGCCAGTATAAATAAAATGTCTTTAAGAGCCACTGTTATTCTAAACTGTTATATTAAACTGTACAATGGCATTGTTCACTCCGTATTCCTCACAGGTATATTGTTACCTGTATATATATTTTAAAAAAAGAGAAAATCACTTGTACATTTAAGCAAAGTAGTTAGATACATTACACCATCCTTGGGCTGCTGACACTCAATACGGCGAGTTCACATTTCAAAGTTTTGCTTCGCTTTTGGATAAAGTGTAAAGTTATATTTGTTTTAGTTCTTGCACATTTCATGCTCGAGGGTTACATCAAACCATGTTAGAAAGACAATGTGAAACCTACAATACAGTACTGATTGATAATGCCATCAGATAACATTGAAAAAACTGTGGGAATTCCAGCCTCAGTGTGTGTGTTTGAAAATACTAGTCCCTTTTTTTAAACGTGTGATGAAAAAAAAGGCTATTCCCAATCCTCAAAGGTTCATTTGAACCAAGAATGTCAGAGTTTACAAGTGCTGCAGACTGTTATTTAATTACAGATAGGCTGATCTGCCAGAACATTTGCTAGTGTTGCTTTGAAGCCATCAGTGGGAGAGATTATTTCAGTCTAGTCCTACGATTTCAATTAGATCCTAGGTTTTAAAAGTTAAAAGGCATTGCACAATGTCATTTCATTGTTGTATCTGAAATTACATTTAAGTTATATAAAATGATAACAAAAAGAATGGAATGTGTCAGACTCCATAACAATCAGCACGGGAGCACCTCAAGGCTGCGTGCTCAGCCCCCTGCTGTACTCACTCTATACTCATGACTGTGTAGCCGGTCATAGTGTGAACTCCATCATCAAGTTCACTGACGACACCACTGTGGTGGGACGTATCACTGATGGGGATGTCAGAGTACAGAAGAGAGATCGAGCAACTGTCCATATGGTGCCAGCACAATAACCTGGCCCTCAACACCAGCAAAACCAAGGAACTGATTGTGGACTTTGGAAGGAGTAGGATGGGGACCCACAGTCCCGTTTATATCAATGGGTCGATGGTTGAAAGGGTCAAGAGCTTTAAATTCCTGGGCGTGCACATCTCTGAAGATCTTTCCTGGTCCGAGAACACTGATGCTACTATTAAGAAAGCACATCAGCGCCTCTACTTCCTGAGAAGATTACGGAGAGTCGGTTTGTCAAGGAGGACTCTCTCTAACTTCTACAGGTGCACAGTAGAGAGCATGCTGACCGGTTGCATCGTGGCTTGGTTCGGCAACTTGAGCGGCCTGGAGAGGAAAAGACTACAAAGAGTAGTAAACACTGCCCAGTCCATCATCGGCTCTGACCTCCCTTCCATCGAGGGGATCTATCACAGTCGCTGCCTCAAAAAGGCTGGCAGTATCATCAAGGACCCACACCATCCTGGCCACACATTCATCTCCCTGCTACCTTCAGGTAGAAGGTACAGGAGCCTGAAGACTGCAACGACCAGGTTCAGGAATAGCTACTTCCCCACAGCCATCAGGCTATTAAACTTGGCTCGGACAAAACTATGAACATTAATAGCCCATTATCTGTTATTTGCACTTTATCAGTTTATTTATACATGTGTGTATATATTTATATAATGAAATATGGACACACTGATCTGTTTTGTAGTCAATGCTTTCTATGTTCTGTTGTGCTGAAGCAAAGCAAGAATTTCATTGTCCTATCAGGGACACATGACAATAAACTCACTTGAACTTGAACTTAATATAATTTTCTTTACAATTATGATTTACTCTTTTGCTGACTTGTATTGCTGTGATACTAATCAAGAATCTATCTATCTCTGCCTTAAAAATATCCACTGATTTTGACTCCACAGCCTTCTGTGGCAAAGAATTCCACAGATTCACTAACCTCTGACTACAGAAATTTCTCCTCATCTCCTTCCTAAAAGAACGTCCTTTAATTCTGAGGCTATGACCTTGACCAGCGTTTCTCAACCTTTTTACCCTTGCGGAACCCATTAAATAATGTTCTTGTCTCAGGGAACCCCTACATAAAAATTATTATATATCTTTATTAATCTCTTTCTTTCTCTTTCGTAAACTTAAAGTTCATAAGGCAAACATAATATATTTTTCAGATAACTGGTTTAGGCGTTTTTCTTAAGTTTATTGACAATGCAAAAAAAAAACTGAAATCAAACTGCTTGTTCAAAACTGAAGCAAATAAACAGAATTAACCTTGGAGGAGAGAGAGAGAGAGAGAAAAAACACACATAAACTTTACATAAACTAACAAAAACATACATAAATAAATTTTTGATAAACTAATAAACATAAACATACTTAAAATTCTTTCAACATCCCTAAGTGATGGGTACAAATTAATAAATAACGTGGGTGAATGAGGGACTGTACCTGCACGCAGGGAAGCACAGACAGGACTGATGGAGACCGTGCATGCGTCTGTACTCGAGTGAGTCACTTGATGATACACGTACAGCTCCTGTCCACTGACTACTAAAGGCTGTTTCACACTGGCGCTGTATAGACGTCGCTAAATATGACGTCACTAAATATGCTAGATAGACGTCTCTAAATATGCCGTACATGTATAATAAAATTACGAATATGAAATTAAACACAAAAATGACTCATTTATCACTATTTCTCTTGGAACCCTAGCGACCTCTCGCTGAACCCATGCCTTCCGGGGAACCCCAGTTGAGAAACGCTGACCTAGACTAGCGGAAACATTCTCTCCACATCCACTCTATCCAAGCCTTTCACTATTCTGTATGTTTCAATGAGGTCCCCCCTCATTCTTCTAAACCTCAGCGAGTAGCGAGTACAGGCCCAGTTCCGAGTCACTGTGGATTGAGTTGAGGAATTGTAAAGGCAAGAAGACACTAATTGGTGTTATCTACAGACCCCCAAATAGTAGCCCAGATGTAGGGTGTAAGTTGCAGCAGGAGTTAAAACTGGCATGTAACAAAGGTAATGCCACTGTGGTGATGGAGGATTTCAATATGCAGGTAGACTGGGAAAATCAGGTTGGTTCAGGACCCCAAGAAAGAGAGTTTGTAGAATGCCTCCGAGATGGATTCTTAGAGCAGCTTTTAATGGAGCCGACCAGAGAAAAGGCAATTCTGGATTTAGTGTTGTCCAATGAACCAGATATGATAAGAGAACTTGGGGTAAAGGAACCGCTTGGAGGTAGTGATCATAATATGATTAGTTTTAATCTGCAATTTGAGAAGGAGAAGGTTAAATCGGAAGTGTCAGTGATGCAGTTGAACAAAGGGGACTATGAAGGCATGAGAGGCGAGCTGGCCAAGGTAGACTGGAAAGGGATCCTAGCAGGAATGACGGTGGAACAGCAATGGCAGGAATTTTTGGCATAATCCGGAAGACGCAGGATCATTTCATTCCAAAAAGGAAGAATGATTCTAAGGGGAGTAGGAGGCAACCGTGGCTGACAAGAGAAGTTAGGGATAGAATAAAACTAAAAGAAAATATGTATAATACAGCAAAGAGTAACTGGAAACCAGAGGATTGGGAAACTTTCATAGGACAACAGAAGGAAACAAAACGGGCAATACGGGCTGAAAAGATGAAGTACGAAGGGAAGCTGGCCAGGAATATAAAGGACATTAAAAGCTTCTTTAGATATGTTAAGGGAAAAAGAGTAGCAAAGTCAAATGTGGGTACCTTGAAGGCAGACACGGGTGAAATTATTATGGGCAACAAGGAAATGGCAGAAGAGTTGAATAGGTACTTTGGATCTATCTTCACTAAGGAAGACACATACAATCTCCCAGATGTACTGGAGGACAGAGGATCTAAGGGGGTAGAGAAACTGAAAGAAATGTTCATTAGGCGAGAAATAGTATTGGGTAGGCTAATGGGACTGAAGGATGATAAATCCCCTGGACCTGATGGTCTGCATCCCAGGGTCCTCAGGGAGGTTGCTCTAGAAATAGTGGACGCATTGGTGATCTTTTTCCAATGTTCAAGAGATTCAGGATCAGTTCCTGTGGATTGGAGGAAAGCTAATGTTATCCCACTTTTCCAGAAAGGAGCGAGAGAGAAAACAGGGAATTATAGACCAGTTTGCCTGACTGCGGTGGTGGGAAAGATGCTGGAGTCAATTATTAAAGAGGTAATAATGGGGCATTTGGATAGCAGTAAAAGGATTAGTCCAAGTCAACATGGATTTATGAAAGGGAAATCATGCTTGACTAATCTTCTGGAATTTATTGAGGATGTGACAAGTAAAATGGATGAAGGGGTGCCAGTGAATGTAGTGTATCTAGACTTTCAGAAAGCCTTTGATAAGGTCCCGCATGGGAGACTGGTGACTAAATTAGAGCACATGGTATTGGGGGTAGGGTGTTGACATGGATAGAAAATTGGTTGGCAGACCGGAAGCAAAGAGTAGGAGTGAACGGGTCCTTTTCAGAATGGCAGGCAGTGGCGAGTGGAGTGCCGCAAGGCTCGGTGTTGGGGCCGCAACTGTTTACCATATAAATGATTTGGAAGAGGGAATTAGGAGCAACACTAGCAAGTTTGCGGATGACACAAAGCTGGGTGGCAGTGTGAACTGTGAAGAGGATGTTAGGAGGTTGCAGGGTGACCTGGACAGGTTGAGTGAGTGGGCAGATGCGTGGCAGATGCAGTATAATTTTGATAAATGTGAGGTTATCCACTTTGGCGGCAAAAACAAGGGGGCAGATTATTATCCCAATGGGGTTAGGTTAGGTAAGGGGGAGGTGTAGCGAGACCTGGGCGTCCTTGTACACCAGTCACTGAAAGTTGGCTTACAGGTACAGCAGGCAGTGAAGAAAGCTAATGGAATGTTGGCCTTCATAACAAGAGGATTTCAGTATAGGAGTAAAGAGGTTCTTCTGCAGTTGTATAGGGCTCTGGTGAGACCACATCTGGAGTATTGTGTACAGTTTTGGTCTCCTAATTTAAGGACGGACATCCTTGTGATTGACGCAGTGCAGCGTAGGTTCACAAGATTGATCCCTGAGATGGCGGAACTGTCATATGAGGAAAGATTGAAAAGATTAGGCTTGTATTCACTGGAGTTTAGAAGGATGAGGGGGGATCATAGAAACATATAAAATTATAAAAGGACTGGACAAGCTAGATGCAGGAAAAATGTTCCCAATGTTGGGCGAGTCCAAAACCAGGGGCCAGAGTCTTAGAATAAAGGGAAGGTCATTTAAGACTGAGGTGCGAAAAAACTTTTTCACCCAGAGAGTGGTGAATTTATGGAATTCCCTGCCACAGAGCGCAGGGGAGGCCAAGTCACTGGATGGATTTAAGAGAGAGTTAGATAGAGCTCTAGGGGCTAGTGGAGTCAAGGGATATGGGGAGAAGGCAGGCATGGGTTATTGATAGGGGACGATCAGCCATGATCACAATGAATGGCGGTGCTGGCTCGAAGGGCCAAATGGCCTCCTCCTGCACCTATTTTCTATGTTTCTATGTTTCTAAATGCTCATCATAGGTTAACCTACTCATTCCTGGGATCATTCTTTTAAACCTCCTCAGGAGCCTTTCCAGAACCAGCACATCCAGCACAGCCCAAAACTGCTCACAATATTCCAAAATTGGCCTTACCAGCACCTTATAGAGCCTCAACATTACATCCCTGTTTTTGTATACAAGCCCTCTTGAAATAAACTAGCATTGAGTTTGTTTTCTTTACTACTGATTCGACTTACAGATTAACTTAGTGGGAATCCTGCACCAGCATTACCAAGTCCCTTTGCACCTCGATTTCTGGATTCTCTCCCCATTTAGAAAATAGTCTACGCCTTTATTCCTACAACCGAAATGCATGACTCCACACTTTGCTACACTGTATTCCATCTGCCACTTGTCTCCCTCTCCCCCAGCCTGTTCATGTTCTTCTGCAGAGTCCCTGCTTTCTCTACACTACCTGCCCCTCCACCTATTTTCGTATCATCCGCAGACTTTGCCACAAAGCCTTCAATCCCCTGGTCCAAATCATTAATATACAACGTGACGAATAGCGGCCCTAGCACCGACCCTTGCAGAACTCTAGTCACTGGCAGCCAACCAGAAAAGGCCCCCTTTATTGGCCACTCTTTGTCTTCTGCCATCCAGCCAACCTGCTACCAACATGTTAGTATCTGCATGGGCTCTCATCTTCCTTAGCGGACTAATGTGTGGCACCTTATCAAAGGCTTTCTGAAAATCTAAGTAAACAACATCGACTGACTCTCCTTTGTCTGTCCTGCTCTTTACTTCTTCAAAGAATTCCAGCAAATTTATCAAGCAAGACCTCCCCTTCACAAAGCAATGATGACTTCAGCCCATTTTATCATGAACTTCTAAGTATTCTGTAACCTCTTCCTTTATAATGGTCTCTAAAATCTTACCAATCACCAGTCAGACTAGCTGGCCACTATTATATTACCACTATTTTGCCTTGCTCCCTTTTTGTGCAGCGGGGTAATATTGGCAATTTCCCAATCATCTGGAACCACTCCTGACTCTAGTTATTCTTGAAATATCACCATCAACGCCTCCACAATCTCTAAAGCCACCTCTTTCAGAACCCTAGGGTGCAGTCCATCTGCTCCAGGTGACTTATCCACCTTCAGCCCTTTCAGCTTCCCAAGCACCTTCTCCCTAGTAATAGCCACTCAACAAACTTCCATCCCGACTCTCTTGAATTTCAGGCACGTTGTTGGTGTCTTCCACTGAGAAGAATTAATGTGAAGGGGTGATCGATGGTTGGCATGGACACGGGGTGGGCCGAGGGGCCAGTTTCCGATCTTTCAATCAATTTGACCAATCAATCTTTTGATAATTCTGTTCAAAACCACAATTTCTAGTATCCAGAAGGACATCAAATGCATAGGAATGCCACAACCAGCAAGTTCCCCTCCAAGTTGCATACTATCCTTAATTGGATGTATATCACTGTTCCTTCAACATTGCTGCGTTTAACTCATAAAACTTATTAACCAACAGGTTTGGGAGCACCTTTACCAGAAGGACTGCAGCATTTAAAGTGACAGCTACCACAGGAGCAATGACGGTTGGCTTTATTAGCAGTCTCCACATGCAGTCAGCCACTACAATTGTTATTTTTACTGAACTGCTTCAGAATTTAGGAACGAACCAAATTATTTTGGGGATTACAACACTTGAATGATACAGTTTCTGAACTATGTCATAAACATCTTTCCACGTTAAATCGACGTCTTTAGCAAAATTAATTATATTGAAACTGGTTAGATGAGTTTTTGTTACAACTGGACTAAGTTATTTAGACCATTAAGCCTACTTCTTTGAACTTGTTATCCTACTGCATTCACCCTCTTTTCCTCATCATTCCCTTGTAACTTTAACATTTTAATTACTTTAGCCTAGTTGCTGGATTTAGAGGTTTTTAAAAATAAATATATATTTGTTGTAAAGTCTTTTTTTAAAGACTGCTTCCAATTTGGTCCGTGGTCAGGAGGAGGGTGTGACTGCAGGTGCGGTGGGCGGGGGGATTAAAGGTGAAGGCAGTGTTAGAGGAGTCTCAGCCCACGAGCTTGTCCAGAAGATGTGGGTAGACAAAAGTGCTGGAGAAACTCAGCGGGTGCGGCAGCATCTATGGAGCGAAGGAAATAAGCAACGTTTCGGGCCGCAACCCTTCTTCGGCCCAAAACATTGCCTATTTCCTTCGCTCCATAGATGCTGCCGCACCCGCTGAGTTTCTCCAGCACTTTTGTCTATCTTCGATTTTCCAGCATCTGCAGTTCCTTCTTGAACAGAAGATGTGGGGGCTGCAGGAAGGATGAGCAACCTGACCATGGGAGCTATTCAAGAGCGGAAAGAGAGAGGAGACACGTAGTTGTCATTGGGGAAAGTATAGTCAGGGGAATAGGCACTATTCACCGTAACGAGGATCGAGTGTCCCAAAGGCCATGTTGCCTGCCTGGTGCCTGAGTTTGGGACATCTCATCTGACCTTAGTTTAGTTTAGACATAGAGCGGAAACAAGTCCTTCGGCCCGCTGAGTCCGCACTGACCAGCGATCCCCGCACATTAACACTATCCTATGCATACGGGACAATTTACACATACCAAGCCAATTAACCTACAAACATGTACATCTTTGGAGTGTGGGAGGAAACAGAAGATCTCAGAGAAAATCCACGTGGTCACGGGGAGAAAGTACAAACACCGTACACATAGCACCCATAGTCAGGATTGAACCCGGGTCTCCAGCACTGCAAACATGGTAAGGTAGCAACTACCGCTGTGCATCGTGCCGCTCTGCAGAGGAGTTTGGAGTGGGAGGGGAAAAATTCAGTCATCATGGTCCATCTGGGTTCCAAACACGTCGGTAGAATAAAGGAGGAGGTTCTACTGAGGGAATTTAAGCAGCTAGGGATTAAATTGAAAAGCAGAACCAAAAAGGTAATCTCTCGTCGACAAGATTAAAGAGTTGAACGTGTGACTCAAAGATTGGTGTGGGAGAAATGGGTTTCAATTCGTGAGACATTTGGCATCAGCGTTGAGAAACCTGCTGGGTCCAGGTTCCTGGAAAAACGCATAACTCGAGCTGTTAAACTAAATAGCGGGGAGAGATGTGTGTAAGGCCAGGAAGATGGCCCTACACTCCTTACTGACCTGCTGAATTCCAGAAGGGAATATGTTGCTTCTTTAGCCAACCAGTAGCCAGCCGATAGTGAGAGCTGCCAAACAGAGCATGTGCTTGTCCAGCAGCAGACTAACCTAACCCAATGAAAGTCTTTATCTTCCTCACCCCTAATGCTGCCATCTTCTCTCAATTCTGCATGCTATCACCTGTACTTCATGGTTTCTCAACAGTTTCATTATTTACAAAATAAATATTTTGGTTATGAATTTTGTTTCACATGTGAAATGTAGTGGGATTAATACCTTTGCTTTGTCATCACCTCAGTCTTTACAATCTCAACGTTGTTATCCATCGGAGTTTCCATGTACCACTGCTGCATTGCATGGTGGATGAGCTTAAACCATCCATTCAAGCATCTGATGATATCAGATGCAGACCAACTCAAACAGGTTTGATTATCATGCACTCTCAAGACAAACTTGTGGTTTTCTGCATAGTCATAGAGGTATACAGCACAGAAACAAGCCCTTTGGTCCACCTTGTTCATGCCAATCAAGTTTAGATTATGAATTAGTTCCATTTGACCCATAGATCTTTAAATCCTTTATTTGTCCAAATGTCTTTTAAAAGTCATAATTGTACCTGCATCTCTAACTCCCTTTGACAGCTCATTGCAGATGTGGACCATCCTACACTCAAGGAATTGGCTTATAGATTACTGTATCATCTTCAAAATTCTTCATAGTTTTGTTTTTCTACATCTCCTCCAATTTTCTTTGTGCATCCTTGCCTGTCCAACATTAACCTAATTCTCTCTTCCCTTCCCCGAATTCATAGTTTGTGGTGGTTTGCTAGCCTAGGGTTTCAGAAACCTTTAGTATCTCTGCTGTATGATTTGTTTACAGAATGCTCGATAAAGCATTTTAAAGATATTTCTTTGTATTGAGATTGAGGTATTTCCAATCTACATTACAAAGTACCTATGATTACTAAACTAAACAATAGTACATACTTAAGAAATGTCCAAAATGTATACCATAACTTTGTAAAGAATCATTTGTTATGTTACCTTTTGCCATAAACAGCTTCACCTGGATCCTGAGATTGGGCTTCCAACTCCTGCACCTCCTCCACCATAGTCTTCCAAAACGTTCTCTTCACGCTAAATAATAAATGGATTTTTTAGGGTGCAGAATCATGTGTTCAGTGTATTCCTCAAAAATGCATTGTTTCATTTGGACATACAGTGGCTTGCAAAAGTTTTCATACCCCTTGAACGTTTCCACATTTTGTCACGTTACAACCACAAACGTAAATGTATTTTATTGGGATTTTATGTGATAGACCAACACAAAGTGGTGCATAATTGTGAAGTGGAAGGAAAATGATACATGGTTTTCACATTTTTTTACAAATAAAAAACTGAAAAGTGTTGCGTGCAAAAGTATTCAGCCCCCCTGAGTCAATACTTTGTAGAACCACCTTTTGCTGCAATTACAGCTGCAAGTCTTTTGGGGTATGTCTCTACCAGCTTTGCACATCTAGAGACTGACATTTTTGCCCATTCTTCTTTGCAAAATAGCTCAAGCTCAGTCAGATTGGATGGAGAGCGTCTGTGAACAGCAATTTTCAAGTCTTGCCAGAGATTCTCAATTGGATTTAGGTCTGGACTTTGACTGGGCCATTCTAACACATGAATATGCTTTGATCTAAACCATTCCATTGTAGCTCTGGCTGTATGTTTAGGGTCGTTGTCCTGCTGGAAGGTGAACCTCCGCCCCAGTCTCAAGTCTTTTGCAGACTCTAACAGGTTTTCTTCCAAGATTGCCCTGTATTTGGCTCCATCCATCTTCCCATCAACTCTGACCAGCTTCCCTGTCCCTGCTGAAGAAAAGCATCCCCACAGCATGATGGTGCCAACACCATGTTTCACAGTGGGGATGGTGTGTTCAGGGTGATGTGCAGTGTTAGGTTTCCGCCACACATAGCGTTTTGCATTTAGGCCCAAAACTTCAATTTTGGTCTCATCTGACCAGAGCACCTTCCTCCACATGTTTGCTGTGTCCCCCACATGGCTTGTGGCAAACTGCAAACGGGACTTCTTATGGCTTTTTTTCAACAATGGCTTTCTTCTTGCCACTCTTCCATAAAGGCCCGATTTGTGGAGTGCACGACTAATAGTTGTCCTGTGGACAGATTCTCCCACCTGAGCTGTGGATCTCTGCAGCTCCTCCAGAGTTACCATGGGCCTCTTGGCTGCTTCTCTGATCAATGCTCTCCTCAGTTTAGGTGGACGGCCATGTCTTGGTAGGTTTGCAGTTGTGCCATACTCTTTCCATTTTCGGATGATGGATTGAACAGTGCTCCGTGAGATGTTCAAAGCTTGGGATATTTTTTTATAACCTAACCCTGCTTTAAACTTCTCCACAACTTTATCCCTGACCTGTCTGGTGTGTTCCTTGGGCTTCATGATGCTGTTTGTTCACTAATGTTCTCTAACAAACCTCTGAGGCCTTCACAGAACAGCTGTATTTATACTGAGATTAGATTACACACAAGTGGACTCTATTTACTAATTAGGTGACTTCTGAAGGCAATTGGTTGCACTGGATTTTATTTAGGGGTATCAGAGTAAAGGGGGCTGAATACTTTTGCACGCGACACTTTTCAGTTTTTTATTTGTAAAAAAAATTGAAAACCATGTATCATTTTCCTTCCACTTCACAATTATGCGCCACTTTGTATTGGTCTATCACATAAAATCCCAATAAAATACATTTACGTTTGTGGTTGTAACGTGACAAAATGTGGAAAAGTTCAAGGGGTATGAATACTTTTGCAAGCCACTGTAAATCACACTTGGGATAAAGCTATTCCTGAATGGTACTGTATATCATTGGTTTAATGCCAAAACATTCTCAATTGTATTCGGTCATTTCATAGGGTTGTCAAAAAGCCTTTGTAAACAGAAACTGCATTAAAACTGGTACTGAAAATAAAAAGTGATTTACAAAAAAAGACTATTTCAATAAATCTATAAAAGTTAGAGAAAGGTTGCAATGCTAAATTTGAATGGTAAATTTGACACCAGGTAATCTATGACCAAAACGGGACTGCCTGGTGGATAGGGGCGAATGCAGAAAACTCAGACTGACAGATTCAAATACTATAAACATCTGAGGATACTTGGTTTATGGTCCTGACTTATGTAGTTTCCACTCTATTTTTGGCAGCGCAAGTTATATTCCTTGAAAGTTACAGATTTTAGTTAAATCCATTTCCATGTTTAATCCAGATTAAAATTTTCTGTTGTAAAAGGCTTGCAACTCTTCCCAAAATCAAGTTCACCATTTACTAAAATATAACAATGTATTTTCAAATAATCCCTTGGTCGCCACATTTAATGTAAAATAAAGTTTGCACCCGCATTAAATGTTACTTGCTTAGATCTTGTTTTATATTATGAAGGATAACCTATTCGAAAATGCATGCAGAGGTTTTCGCTTCGGATGACACCAATGAACCATTGTCGAGGATGTCAGCTGAAACACTTGTGGCACGGTGGCGTAATGGTAGAGCTACTGCCTTATAGCGCCAGAGACCTGGGTTCGATCCTGACTATGGGTGCCTGTCTGTACAGAGCTTGTACGTTCTCCCCGTGACCTACGTGGGTTTTCTCTGAGATCTTTGGTTTCCTCCCATACTCCAAAGAGTTACAGGTTTGTAGGTTAATTGGCTTGGTATAAATTGTCCCTAGTGTGTGTAGGGTAGTGTTAATGTGTGGGGATCGCTGGTCGGTGCGGATTCGGTGGGCTGAATGGCCTGTTTCCGCGCTGTATCTCTAAACTAAGCTAAAACATTTGAAAATGTATCTATGGCCACAGTGTTAACCCTGAACAAAGGAACATGGTCACAGCAGAAGTTAAGATGATTGCTCCATCTGGATCAAATCAATTAAAATAGATATCTTTCATAATTGAAACATCTAGGTGGATTTGTACTTTTATTTTTGCATACGTACACTTTGTAAGCCACATCAAACAGAAGGGCAGTAATTGGAATGAAGATCAGGCCCATCCAAAAAATACCGGAGCTGAACAACATTACAGCCTGCAGAAGTTAATAAAACACAATTACAAATATATTTTCAAAGTTGTACACAGGACATTTTAAATTTAATTGCAACATATTTACTGAAGCACAGTTCCAGTCTTTATATTGTTGAAAGTATATAGAGTCAGTGGAAAAGATTGTGGAAGTATTTGCAGTGATGGCACCAGTATTGAAGATAACATCCAGATGAAAATGAAGATGTTTTCTCCCAAATATAAAGGCTGCAAATTTACCTGACATAGACCTTTAAAATAATCAATCTTTGATAGCATAGACGGAGACCATGTTCTTCCATTTTGGTAGGAAAGCAAACTAAAGCCAAAGTAAGGCAGAGGGCGAGAAATCAAATGGAGAACTCAGAAAACAGTCTTCACCCAGATCATTGTAAGAATTAGTAACTCATTATTAAAAGGAATGAAGGTGAATAGTTTGGAACATAAACATCAGCACTGGTGTTGGGCCAACTAACCCATTTCTGTGTCACACATTCAGTGTCATATTTACTCCTAAATACAAATTTTCTCAGATTTAATTAGTTCTCAATGAAGCAACTATCTGAGTAAATATCTTCAATATTAAAATTCTTGCACATCAAGGTATTATTTCTGGGGAGCCTTTAGTCTGGAGGAGCTATGTTTCACGGGCAAATCTGGACAGGAAGTGTCAAGAGGCTATTTGGTTTCTGCCATTTGCCGCAAGCAAATCGGTTGCTGCCATTGCACTCAAATGTACCTCATTAGCTATAATCTCTGTTAAAATGAATACATTTTTTTTTTTAAGTGCTAAGTTCATCAAAGTGATTTACAAAATAAGAGTCTGTATCTATGGAACTGGACACCTGTTTTTATCCCCAGTAGGTACTGTGGATGGGATTAGACTGAGCAATCCTGGCAAAGTATTTTCTAGAGTCCATGCAAGGCTGGACTCCACCATTGGGATTTCATGGGGAAATCCAGACACAGCGATTTTGTTGTAATTTTAAATCTAATTGGATGCAAGCAGCTAAAAACTGGCAAACACATTTGGAAGTGTGTGCCATAGCCAACACAATTTGGCCCAATTAGTTGTGTTGGCAAAATAAAAACCACAAAATACTCAGAATATATCCAAACTTTTAAAATGCTTTGAGAAAGAGTAGTAAAGTAGTGTGAACAGCATTAAATATCGTGGAAAAAATACACAAAATAATCAGAAGCAAATAAAACCCGATAAACATGAGCGGAGTGGGCAAGATTCACTCTCTGACACCATGTAATGAGTCAACTCACACACGGCAAGATACAACACATATTTATTAAATCTACATACAGCAAGGATCTGCAGTCATCATATCTCCGAGCTGCTATTCATTTCTAACTAGCTTAAGCAGGCTCTTGATAATATGAAGTACATAGTAGGCGGAGTCACTACTAACAAACACTATAATTGGCTAGTATGAAATAGCCAATCTACAGATTCTAAAATCAAATTAAATTAAATTCATGGAGAAAAATGGGATTATGACAGACTAATTCTGTAGAACAGATGAATTTCATCCCAGAGTATTAAAGAAATGGGTGAAGAAATTGAATGTGCATTAGTTTTAATTTTACAGTCTTGAGCTTCAGCGAGTGTGCCTTTGTATTGTGAAATTGCAACAGTCATTTGATCATTTAAGGAGGTGGGAAGGGTGCTACAAATAAATGACAGAGCTGTCATACCATATTTACAGTGGGGAGGTCACTGGTTCTATTATTAACGGTAGAGTCACTGAGTGATTCCACACGTATCACTGATCAAACAGCAGGGATAGATGAATGGTGGGTCATATCTGACAAATTTTGACTTGCGTAGTTGCCAGCAAGGTAAATTGGGAAATGTCCATGGGTGCAGGTGCTCCCAATGTGGATTTCCTGGAGGCAATTGATGAGATTTTGTATGAGTTTATTTTCAAAAAGATGACCAGATGAAAGTGTAACTAATCCTTTGAAATGTGCGAATGTTTGGGGGTATGAGAGAAGAATTAAGTACTGGGGCTTTGCACTTCATTGTAAATCTTCATTAATAATTTGGATGAAGGGTAAAAGTTGAATATTTGGGTTTGCGCAAGATTAAATTAGGAGGCACAGCGAAGTTAAAACAATTGAGAGGAATTAGTTATAAAAGGACATGGACTGGGCTAGCCAAGAAGGCGACCAAGAAAGCACACCCATGCCTCTACTTCCTGAGAAGGCTTAGGAAGTCCAGCATGTCCCCCACAACTCCCACCAATTAAAAAAAGATGCACCTTAGAAAGCATTTTATCAGGATGCACCACAGCACGGTTCGGGTACAGCTCCAACCAAGACCACAAGAAATTGCAGCGAATTGTGGACGCGGCCCACACCATCATATACCAATCTCCCTTCTATTGACTCCATTTGCAATGCCAGCAGCATAATCAAGGACGAGTCACACCCTGGCCACTCCCTCTTCTCCCCTCTCCCATAAGGCACAAGGTATAGAAGTGTGAAAACACACACCTCCAGATTCAGGGACAATTTCTTCCCAGCTGCTATCAGGCAACTGAATCATCCTACCACAACCAGAGAGCAGTGCTGAACTACTACCTACCACTTTGGTGACCCTTGGACTGGATAGCATGCAACAAACGCTTTTCACTGTACCTCGGTACACGTGACAATAAACTAAACTGTAATGGTAACGAGCAGATGAACTTCAATGTTGGGACAGAAAGACCATTGAGCTCACATTCAAGACAAATCTGAATTCTATGGGTAGTTGTCCAGGACCTGTGAATTTTTTTATTTTTTGATAACGTATAATGAAAGAATTAGATGTGTGGATATTTTCTCTGATGTTGGCGGCACAGTGGCGCAGTGGTAGAGTTGCTGCCTTACAGCATCAGAGACCCGGGTTCAATCCTGACCAGGGATGCTGTCAGTGTGGAGTTTGTACTTTCTCCGTTTTCTCCAGGAGCTCCGGTTTCCTTCCACACTTCAAAGACGTACAGGTTTGTAAGTTAATTGGCTTTGGTAAATTATAAATAGGCTAGTGCTAGTGTATGGGGATGGTTGGTCAGTGTAGACATGGTGGGCCGGAAGGCCTGTTTCTGCGCTGTATCTCTAAAGTCTAAAGTTAAAGCCCTAATCTTGAACTTATTTGCATCAATTAGGTGTGAAATCAGGAAGCATTAATGTAAAAAATGTAGTGTAAATGTTGAATCTCTCCGAATGCTGGGCTGAGTGGACTTCAATACCAAGACTACTTGATATTTGCTGGGAAGATAATTAAATGTCAGAATATGCTAAGATCCTGTTCTATTATTTAACCCATTAGTTGCTCCTCTGTGTTGTAACATCGTAGTTAATGCTTGATTTTTAGCTGTTATTATCAACCCCTTCTGTGTTGTGCCTCAAGTTTGAGGTGATGTATAGTTCCAATTCCCAGTGGCAAGGACTTCACGTTAACACATCTTTGTCTTTGTAGGTTTCGAAGGAACTGCTGTATTTCGAATGTTTGTTCTTAGTTTTCCAACCTTACTTCTTTAAAATAAAATATCCTTTTCAGATTAGGTTTCCCATGGGAGAAGTGTTTTATTCTCAAGCAATAAAGGTCTTCTGTTCCATATGCAAAAATGTAACTGCCATACAAAAAAAAAGACTCCCATCTGAATAATTTACTTCAATAGTCTGTTAAAACCAAAGTTTATCCGCTGGAAATGATGCAGCACAAATGATGGGTGATGGAAGATGGCTGGAGAGAAATCAACATCCTGAATGCAACATTTTACAAATTAAAAATGTATATAATGTTATTTTGGAAAGAAATGCCCTAGTCTCACATGCTAAACATAAACTCGAACACTAACTAAAACTATGGAGTATTTGTAATTTATCTGCATGTTTAAAATGGCAAAGTAGCAGCACAATCTGAATGCGTTTAGTTTAAGACTGATCAGAACAGATCTACAACAGATATTCTTTCAAAATCCCGAGATCCCACAGCGAACATTAAAACAGCTGGTGCTCCCAACTGATAGTCACCAAATTAATCATGAGGTGCTCAACTTGACAGTGCCTGTAAATTTTCAGATTTCAACAGTGTGGGATACCCAAGTGTACCTTGGGTCCAGACAAGTACCAAATCATTTGACAGATGTGTCTAGCTATGTTTGAGCACAGTGAAAACTTTCTGGTGAAAATGCCAATTGTTTATTTTCTTCACATTTGGATGAACAAACCCGCAGTGGCAGGATTATAATCATTTTCACGAACTTTCATTTGCTTTTATTAAGGTACATGAACTGTCGTAGTCAACTTAACAGCTTCTTTCATCGCTCATTTAAGACATGACAGGATGATTTAAATCATTGTAGCTTACAGATGAGTGACATGTTTGTTTTTCAAAGACCTCTTTAAGGGCCACTGATTGACTAGATTTCCTTCCTCTCACTCCCATTCCTCGTAAATCTCAGTGTTTCTGAAACTAGTTGTAGTTTTAAGCACTTATTTAAAATCATTCTGATCAGAGCAGTTTGGGGGATTAAGCTGTGTTAGTGCTATTTTTAATTTAATTGATGTCAAGAAGCCTGTTGCTCCGTTTTCCCCCCAGCAGTTGAGAGGCAGTGAATACAGCACCATTGCTAAGAAATACATTTAAAGGACACTGACGAAGAACCATAAATGGGCATCTAGTTCTCCTGCTTATTCCCTCAAAACTTAATTTGCATTGATTAAAATATACTTAAAATTTCAGCAAAACCTATAGCGCTCTGCCTGAGGCATGTACTCACATCAGATTTAGGCATGATTTAGAAAAGAAATGGAATTGTCAAAGAGTAGGCTGGGAAAGGGGATTAGTAAAGATCGGTACTATGGTTGGCATAGACATGGTAGGCCAAATGACTCATTTCTATGCTGTATGATCTTATCGGATCACTTCAGCATAGTGCAGATTTTGAATTTAAAATTGTTTAATTTTGAGAATTTTTTTTGCTTCTCTAAACAATTAATCAGTTTCTGATGCCAATCCATTGACACAAAACAGATTAAATATTGTTTAATTGTGAGCTTCTCTTTAAACACAGTGGATACCATGCTTGTGATAACCATTACAGATTTTCACTCTCCAATGCACTGTCAAATAAGATAAATATCAACTTCATGTTTCTGACCATCATGTCCATATGACACAAATTAGATGTCTTTTTATTAATATAACAACTAAACCTGTAAACAAATTACAGGTTTAGTTGTTATACCATTGCTCAAAATAATTTTCAGAGATCATTTCCTGACTAAATAGTTTCCCCATCCACTCCAGCGAACATAAAACAATAGGAAATTATGGAAAAAAACAACAAAAAACAGGCAATTATGAAAACCCAAATGGTCTATCATATTTTCAAACCAATTCTACCTCGACATCCTTCCATCACATTCAGGCATTTATATTTAAACAAACAGAGTTGTGAATCTGTGGAATTCTCTGCCTCAGAAGGCAGTGTGGGCCAATTTTCTGGAAGCTTTCTGGAAGATAGCAATGTCAGGGGATTTGGTGAGAAGGCAGGAACAGGGTACTGAATGTGGATGATCAGCCATAATCACAGTGAACTGGCTCGAAGGGCCGAATGGGCGACTCCTGAACCTATTGTCTATTATTGTCTATTGTCTAAACATATTGGGTAGTAAATTTAGAACACTAAAGAGATATCAAATATTTGATCATACTTTTGTACTGGAATTTTATTCTGCATCTTTAACGGTAGTTGTGTATCTGCCCTTTATACAACACTTGTTAATGAGGAACACTGGATAATAAACCCACTAAATCAATTCTAAACATGCAGTTACACATGCACAAATTAATGCAAACAGACAACATTTATAAAAATGCCATTGAAAACCTTCCAAATCCAAATTTTGTATTTTTGACTTCTGCTCAGCAATATCATAAGATATTTTATCAAAGTAACAATTCGGATGTACACGCATGTTTTGGGGCAGAAAAAAATGAAAGTTTTCAGAGTGAAACATAGTTATTTCACTCCTATGCTCTCCCAATTAAAAATGATTTCAGATCAAGTTATGAGAGACTGCATGACAAAAAACTTTACTGATTCTCTGCAATTCACTTGCAATATTTTCAAAGCTTTGTTATTTTACAAATCTGAAGTAAGCATCTCAATAGCCGTCAAAAAGTTTGGCTTGCAGAGAATATGCATACCACTCATTGTATTGCAGTTTGGGGCAAATAGAACAAATATTTTACCAATAATGCAAAATGTTTATGTTCATGTAGCCTACACCAAGCTGATGATTCAATTCTTGAATTAAGTTGAAGAACACAGAACTTGTCTGTGTTGTGTTAATCGCAACTATTCTAATTTCAATTGAGAAGAGGGGACAATTGCACCCGCTATTCAAATCCCAGTGCCCATAGAAATGATCAAAATGAATTAAAAAGGTAGTTTTTATTTTATATTTGAAAGCCTGTCAGATTTTGTACTGCAGAGGTAATCCAAAGCTCAAAGATTTAAAGCCCACATTCGTATTGAAAACAGAGAGCTTCTTTGTGTTTTGTACGAGGAAAAATAAAATCCCACAGAGGTATTTCCTTCCTTTCTGTACAAAAGCTACCCCTCCACCCCCCTCCCCCCCACCCTAAACACTGTGTAGAAACCATTTTTGTTTCTAACTTTTCACATCTCTCCACATACAGACAAATCATCTGGGAAACAGCAAAGCGATCCTTTTCAAATGATGCCGGTAACAGGAGCAGCCTGTTTGAGGGACGGGTCCCGACTGCCTCTGTGCGTAGTTTACAAATTGTTCTTAATGTGTGAGATTTGCGGCCCATGCCAAGTTTCTTCACTAGGCCTTAGCCCCTTCAAATGGATCCTGTCACAAAAGTAGCTCCCAGGGGGATTCAAAGGGATCAGAAATCAGAGAGTCACAATGCTTGATGTTTCGAAGACCCAACAGGCCCCAGAGGGAAGACAACAAGTCTGTTGTCTCTGCAACATGACAGCTGCTCAGATTAGGAATTTAGCTTTATTTTGTTTGGAGTTTCCTCAAAACACATCAACAATAATTAAAGTAAATTTCATTTTATTTCCACACAGACATACAAAGGATTCTATATCAAAGTTTCTCATTTATAATCATCTTTTTTAAGCCTGGTACTGAGACTGTTGATGCAAATCTATTTGCCTTCGACACATGAGATTTAGAAAGATGATATTTAGCTGAGCTGGTCCTCAAGTTAAGAAAAAAGTGAACACTCTGGTATAAGTGTGGGAAAGATATTGGTCCTTTGCTCTCATTATTAGTTTTAATTATGACCGGTAAAACAGCTTGAAGGGGAGAAACTGATCAGCTTTACAAACCATGCATTTTGCTGGTCTGCCACCCTAGATATAAACATTCTAGTCATCCACAAGTAATGCATGAAACTCCATTATTATACATTTTCAAGCAGTTTGTGAGATGGGTGCAACCAAGCAAATTAGAATAGACTTTCTCATTTGATTTATCAGTATGACTTGAAAACATTAGATGGAATATTGATTATATAATATCCAAGGCCACACCAAAGGTCAGTGTACACCAACTGAGATTGGCATTCTGGATTCCTTTGTAAATCTAGACATAAAATACCTTAATTCTACTTTCTACAGAGCATGAAAAGAAAAGCCAAGATCCAAAACCTATTAATTTACAGTGTCATCCATAATGTTTGGGACAAAGATCCATCATTTATTTATTTGCCTCTGTACTCCACAATTTGAGATTTGTAATAGAAAAAAATCACATGTGGTTAAAGTTCAGTCAGTTTTTAATAAAGGGCATTTTTACACATTTTGGTTTCACCATGTAGAAATTACAGCAGTGTATATACACAGTCCCCCACTTCAGGGCACCATAACGTTTGGGACACAGCAATATCATGTAAATGAAAGTAGTCATGTTTCGTATTTTGTTGCATATCTTTTGCATGCAATGACTGCTTGAAGTCTGCGATTCATGGACATCACCAGTTGCTGGGTGTCTTCTCTGGTGATGCTCTGCCAGGCCTGTATTGCAGCCATCTTTAGCTTATGCTTGTTTTGGGGGCTAGTCCCCTTCAGTTTTCTCTTCAGCATATAAAGACATGCTCAATTGGGTTCAGATTGGGTGATTGACTTGGCCACTCAAGATTTGACCATTTTTTAGCTTTGAAAAACTCCTTTATTGCTTTAGCAGTATGTTTGGGATCATTGTCTTGCTGTAGAATGAACTGTCGGCCAATGAGTTTTGAGGCATTTGTTTGAACTTGAGCAGATAGGATGTGTCTATACACTTCAGAATTCATTATGCTACTACCATCAGCAGTTGTATCATCAATGAAGATAAGTGAGCCAGTACCTTCAACAGCCATACATGCCCAGGCCATAACATCCCCACCACCGTGTTTCACAGATGAGGTGGTATGCTTTAGATCTTGAGCTGTTCCTTCTCTCCTTCATACTTTGCTCTTGCCATCATTCTGAAATTAGTTAATCTTCGTCTCATCTGTCCACAAGACCTTTTTCCAGACTGTGGTTGCTCTTTTAAGTACGTCTTGGAAAACTGTAACCTTGCTATCCTATTTTTGCGGCTAACTAGTGCTTTACATTTTGCAGTGTAGCCTCTGTATTTCTGTTCATGAAGTCTTTTGCGGACAGTGGTAAATACAGTTGATAAATCCACACCTGAGTTTCTGATCTGTCGGACAGGTGTTTGGGGATTTTTCTTTATTATAGGGAGAATTATTCTGTCATCAGCTGTGGAGGTCTTCCTTGGCCTGCCAGTCCCTTTGCGATTAGTAAGCTCACCAGTGCTCCCTTTCTTCTTAATGATGTTCCAAACAGTTGATTTGGTAGCCTCAGGATAGGCTGATGTCTCTAACAGTTTTATTCTTGTTTTTCAGTCTCATAATGGCTTCTTTGACTTTCATTGGCACAACTTTGCTCCTCATGTTGATAAACAGCAATAAAAGTTTCAAAAGGTGATGGAAAGACTGGGGGAAAGACTAGGTGCTGAGAGCTCTCTTATACCTGCATTAAGGAGGCATTTAAACACACCTGAGCAACTACAAACTCCTGTGAAGCCATGTGTCCTAAACATTATGGTGCCCTGAAATGGGGGGACTATGTATGAACACAGCTGTAATTTCTATATGGTGAAACCAAAATGTATAAACTTACCCTTTAATA
Source organism: Malacoraja senta (assembly GCA_038087875.1). Lineage (NCBI taxonomy): Eukaryota > Metazoa > Chordata > Chondrichthyes > Rajiformes > Rajidae > Malacoraja > Malacoraja senta. The sequence continues at coordinate 319,054,766 of CM075977.1, read as the reverse complement.
AAATCTGACAATGTGCATTTTAACCACATGTGATTTTTTTTATTACAAATCTCAAATTGTGGAGTACAGTGGCAAATAAATAAATGATGGGTCCTCCAGTCTTTCCATCACCTTGGAAACTTTGATTGCTGGTTCGAAGGGCCAAATGGCCTCCTTCTGCACCTATTTTCGATGTAATCGCAAAGGGACTGACAGACCAAGGAAGATCTCCACAGCTGATGACAGAAGAATTCTCTCCATAATAAAGACAAATCCCCAAACACCTGTCTGACAGATCTTCAAGAGTCAGGTGTGGATTTGTCAATGACCACTGTACACAGAAGACTTCATGAACAGAAATACGGCTACACTGCAAGATGCAAGCCATTGGTTAGCGGCAAAAATAGGAAGGCCAGGTTACTGTTTGTGAAGTACTACTTAAAAGAGCAACTACATTCCTGGAAAAATGTTTTGTGGCCAGATGAGACGAAGATAAACTCATATCAGAGTGATAGCAAGAGCAAAGTATGGAGGAGAGAAGGAACTGCCCAAGATCAAAAGCATACCACCTCATCTGTGAAACGGTGGTGGGGGTGTTATGGCCTGGGCATGTATGGCTGCTGAAGGCACTGGCTCACTTATTTGTATTGATGATACAACTGCTGATGGTAGTAGCATAATGAATTCTGAAGTGTATAGACACATCCTATCTGCTCAAGTTCAAACACATGCCTCAAAACTCATTGGCCAGCGATGCATTCTACAGCAAGACAATTCAAGATTCAAGAGAGTTTATTGTCATGTGTCCCAGATAGGACAATTAAATTCTTGCTTTGCTTCAGCACAACAGAATATAGAAGGCATGAATACAGAACAGATCAGTGTGTCCATATACCATTGTATAAATATATACACACATGAATAAATAAAACAGATAAAGTGCAAATAAACAGATAATGGGCTATTAATGTTCAGAGTTTTGTTTGAGTTGAGTTCAATAGCCTGATGGCTGTGGGGAAGAAGTTGTTTCTGAACTTGGATGTTGCAATCTTCAGGCTCCTGTATCTTCTACCTGAAGGTAGCGGGGAGATGAGTGTGTGGCCAGGATGGTGTGGGTCCCTGACGATGCTGCCAGCCTTTTTGAGGCAGCGACTGCGACAGATCCCCTCGATGGTAGGGAGGTCAGAGCCGATGATGGATTGGGCAGTGTTTACTACTTTTTGTAGTCTTTTCCGCTCCTGGGCGCTCAGGTTTCCGAACCAAGCCATGATGCAACCTGTCAGCATGCTCTCTATTGTGCACCTGTAGAAGTTCGAGAGAGTCCTCCTTGACAAACCGACTCTCCGTAATCTTCTCAGGAAGTAGAGGCGCTGATGTGCTTACTTTATGATCAGTGTTCTGGGACCAGGAGAGATCTTCAGAGATGTGCACGCCCAGCAATTTGAAGCTCTTGACCCTCTCCACCATCGACCCATTGATATAAACAGGACTGTGGGTCCCCATCCTACCTCTTCCAAAGTCCGCAATCAGTTCCTTGGTTTTGCTGGTGTTGGGGGCCAGGTTATTGTGCTGGCACCATTTGGTCAGTCGGTCGATCTCTCTTCTATACTGTGACTCGTCCCCATCAGTGATATGTCCCACAACAGTGGTGTCGTCAGCGAACTTGATGATGGTGTTCGCACTATGACCAGCTACGCAGTCATGAGTATAGAGTGAGTACAGCAGGGGGCTAAGCACGCAGCCTTGAGGTGCTCCCGTGCTGATTGTTATCGAGGCTGACACCTTTCCACCAATTCGCCTGCAGTCCGTCTGTTTTTACTTTTTTTGTTGTTGTTGTTTTCTTTTGTCCTGTTTTAGTTAAATTTTAGTTTATTGGGTTGTGTATGTGTGGGGTGGGGGGGGTGAAACATGATTTTTGTCTCTTCCTTCGGGGGAATGCGACTTTTTCTTGTCGTATCCCCCTTCTCTGCCTCCGTCTGTGCCGAGGCCTAATGGCGGAGCTGCCGGCCTCCAACTCTAACTGCGAGCGACCGACCTCGAGGCTCCGGAGGCAGAGCCAGGACTTACCAGCGCGGGGCTGGCCTGCTTCGGGGCTGCGGTGGCATTCTGGCGGTGGCGACCGAGGACGCTGGTGGCGACCTGAGTCCGGAGGCTCGGCCGCGGGCCCGGTGGACGACATCGTCGGGAGCTCGCAGGTCACAGGTAGGTGACCTGTTTTTCTGGAGCTCCCGCAACTACAGCTGCGTCCGCTGGACTGGAGGGCGGCAGCTTCGGCCACCCCGGGCCGCGGAGTTTGAACCGGCCCGTCGCGGAGCACGGATTCAGCCGCGGGATTGACTTACCATCACCCGGCGGGGTCACAACATCAGAAGCCTGGATCGCCTCAGCGCAGAGGAAGAACAAAGCGGGAAGAGACAGAGACTTTAAGACTTGCCTCCATCACAGTGAGGAGGTGCCTGGTGAACTCACTGTGGTGGATGTTAATTTGTGTTTATTGTGTGTTTTGTCATTTATTATTATATGTATGACTGCAGGCAACGAAATTTCGTTCAGACCGAAAGGTCTGAATGACAAATAAAGGAATCTCTAATTCGAACAGTCTGTGGTCTGTGAATGAGGAAGTCGAGGATCCAATTGCAGAGGGATGCGCAGAGACCCAGTTCTGCGAGTTTGGTAACCAGCTTGGAGGGGATGATTGTATTAAATGCCGAGCTGTAATCAATGAATAACAGCCTGACATATGAGTTTTTGTTGTCCAAGTGGTCCAGAGCGGAGTGGAGAGCCAGCGAGATCGCATCCACCGTTGATCTGTTGTGGCGGTAAGCGAACTGCAGTGGGTCCACGTTTTTGTCGAGGTAGGAGTTGATTTGCGCCATGATCAACCTCTCAAAGCACTTCATCACCACCGACGTTAGTGCCACTGGTCGATAGTCGTTGAGGCACGTCACCTTGCTCTTCTTGGGCACCGGTGTTATTGATACCCTTTTAAAGCAGGTGGGAACCTCAGACCTCAGAAGTGAGAGGTTGAAAATGTCCGTAAAAACCCGAGCCAGTTGGTCCGCACAGGTTTTTAGAACACGACCGGGTATACCATCAGGTCCAGGCGCTTTCCGAGGGTTCACCCTTCTGAAGGATTTTCTGATGCCGGCCTCTGTGACTGTGACTGAAATACCATCACAGCGAATGGGGGCTCGAGAAGGCACATCAGTGTTCTCCCTATCAAAGCGTGCGTAAAACGCATTGAGCTCGTCAGGGAGTGATGCTACGCCGACATTTGAGCTACCTCCTGATTTCGCCTTGTAGGAGGTGATTGCATTCAGGCCCCGCCACAGCTGCCGAACATCTAATCTCATACATATTTCTAAAGCAACAAAGGAGATTTTCAAAGCTAAAAAAGGTCAAACCAGAGAAGTCACCCAGCAACTGGTGATGTCCATCAATCGCAGACTTCAAGCAGTCATTGCATGCAAAGGATATGCAACAAAATACTAAACATAACTACTTTCATTTACATGACATTGCTGTGTTCCAAACATTATGGTGCTCTGATATGGAGGGACTATGTATAAACACTGCTGTAATTTCTACATGATGAAACCAAAATGTATTAAAATGGCCTTTATTAAAATATGGCAATGTGCACTTTAACCACGTGATATTTTCTATTAGAAATCTCAAATTGTGTAGTACAGAGCAAATAAATAAATGATGGGTCTTTGTCCCAAACATTATGGAGGGTACTGTAAATGATAGTTATATTACTTCTTTGATCTCAAAGCTGGGCTACTACCAAACGCAGTGAAATTCCCATTCATGAGCCTGCTTTCTGGAAAGTTACGTGCAGTGTGAACAAAAACGGACACAAAACTCTTTTTTGATGAAGTATTAACTGTCTCTTTCCAGATACTCTCTACCCCCCTGAACGTTTCCAGCATATTCAGCTTTTACTTCAGACTCCAGCATGGCAGCCTTTTCTTTTATTTTCCATTATACATTCTGGCAACGTATTCAAAGTCTAAGAAGGAATAGGCACACATTGGGAAAATAAATCAAAATGAACTAAAGCTCTTCTAGCAAAATAGTAAAATTTTAGTGATCATCTAGAATTTGGAAAAGGCACATACATAGCTCATTCTAAACATGAAGAAACACTATACATGGATTAAAGGTTTTGCCAGATTTGAATTATCTGGAAGTGATAGCATTTTAATGACCTTGTTAAATCTTGGCTGGATTTCTGGGTTCTCCAAGGTCAGTAAAATAGTGAAAAGACATGTGCACATACAGACTGGGATTTGGGAAATTAATGATTATACCTTTGCATCTGAAAGCACTGCTTTAGTAATTGAGACAACACAATGCAGATAAAACATCTGAAGGCACGAGTGCATCGTACATAATAAAAAAGATTCAACATATATACCTATTTTTGTGGTAGTTTTGAAGGTGAAGTTAACATGATCCTTCATTTTGATTTTAATCCTTTTGCCTTCCCACCCCTCAGGGATTTGCTTCTAAATTTAGCCTTGGAAAGCTGAATTGCGCTCCTCCTAACTATCAATAATACTACTGCCTTATAAATAGCTATCAGAGACACATGCAAGAGGACAGTTAGGCTGGATCAGTATGTTCTTTTTACACCAACACCAACACCTACCTCCCCACTCCAATTCACTGCTGAAAATAAATCAGTTAAATAAAATCTTCCCGTATCTCACTAAACTCTGGAATATAGCCATTTTATCAGCTAAACTTGAGAATTCATTAATAGAGAATGAACTGATAAATATTTGGTTAAATAGGTCTGGTTTAAATAACTTGCAGGGGATCATTTTGAGACGGATTTTCAATTACTAAAATGATTGGATAAATGCAAGAGACTTGAGTAGCCAGAACAAAATGTAATATCACACATTAAATCAACTTAATTCATGGGATATGCTTAATCAGGTATCTACCATTATTCATAATAGGTTAAGTCAATATATAATTATATATTATTGTAAGGTAATTACTTCTAAATTAATGTTATACTTCTCTGCATAGTAATACTAAATAATTCTCACATTTTCAAACGGCATCATTTTCATGATCAGTGAGATCTTAAATAACTATTTTTGGAAACATCATTCATTGTGTTAAGTTGAAATTGATACAGCAGACAAATACCAACATTACTTGGACAATATTCTACTGAAAATACAAATAAGTTTTATTTTAGATGCATCCTAGCTGTTCAAATGGTTCGGATACCAATCTTCCCTATTGACTACCTCCCAAAGTACATATTATCTCTTGTGTGCAACAATATGAGAACAAGCCACTACGCAGTCATCTGCAAGCAACAGTACATAAACAGTTAAACACTTCATTAAACAAGACCAAAAAGACAAGGGTAAGCCTGTTGTATGTTATTTCAGGATAATACAATGCTTGCAGCTGTCGCAATCCAGTAATAGAATCAGAATGCTGACTCCACTAAATATTTTACAGCTAACATGCATACCAATTTATTTAAACATCACAACTTTCATAACACTTATTTCACTTGTACTTCTGACTGTTGTGGTATTTCTCTTTTGCTTTTGTTAGATTTTGCTCCAATCTGCATCACATGGTCATTTTGTGACAACACACAAAGTGACCATCAGCGTACACAGATGTGTTATTATCTTGATGTATGCACATGGATTTAGAGCATAGGTTATGGATCAGGAATCAGAAGCAGAAAACTGATTACTTCTACTTCTTTCTCGGCTTGTGTATGAAACCAAATAGCATCAACTGGCTGAGATTAGCTAAAATAGCACTGAACAAGGAACCAGTTTGATCCACCTCATATATTAATAGTTGCTCACTGGATAACTGTGAGCTGCGAAAATCGCTTTCCAAATGTGACAAAAACAGGTGGGACCAAAGGACAGACATAATCTGGTACAAACAAACAGTTTCATGCTCATGATACTAAACAAACTTTCGGGAAACTTGTATTTCAAAGATTTTCAGAATATAAATGGTTTAAGATTAGGGGTTAACTAGCGAGAAGAGTAAACTTTGTGCACTGTGATATTAACTCAGAATTCCTAGCTTCTGGAAAAATTCTAATGCAAGACTGTGTCAAACTTATATATAATTTAACCTAAACATTTCACACACTCTGGCACTGTAAAGATTAGTGCACCTACACCCTCAAAGGCTTTAAGAAAATCATAATTTCCACTGAAAACATGTATCCATTACCATTGTTAATCCCACAACTCTTCAGCTCAACTTGTAATTGGATTACCATAGTTTTCATGCGACTTCCATTTTTGTCATATTAGAAAAGGGGAAAGATCCTTTCACACATGGATAATTAAACACTAATCTGACAAGTGTAACATAAAGCCAGAGCATGTGGATGTCATTCTACTGGGTGGGGAGAAAAGCATCCAATTAAACTTATGTATTAAAGTAAATACCTCTCCAGATATGTCAGGAGCCAATGGAATCGCTGGCCAGAGTGAGGAGTAGATTGCGAAAAACACCACCCACATTCCAATGCTGCCCCAGATGGCCACATGACTGAACTGATAAGGGAAAAGAAAATGAAGATATCAGTATGTTACTTTGCATTCAGTAAAGATTGTTGAGAAAATCAGATATAGGCCATATGGAACCTCAAGCCTATCCTGACATTTAATGAGATCAAGCCTACTCCGTCATAATCCAATTCCCTTATCTCTTACATGTCCAAAGGTCTATTCAATTCAACCTAATATCCAAAACCCTCTGAAGCAGAGGATTCAAAAATCCTACAAATCATAGGTAAATACATTTTTAGCTCACTCCTAAATGGCAGACTCCTTCCCCTGCCCCAAAGCTCCACATTACCCAGGTAAAAGACAGCCACTTAATGCATCATACCATGTCAATCCCTCCAAGAACCTTGTATATAAAATTGTGATCACCTCCCACTCTTTCAAGATTCAGTGAGAAATTAGTGCCACTCATTTTTTCTTCACAGGTCAACTCCTCGATTCAAGAATCAATCTAGTGGTTAATCGTCATTTCTCAGCCTTTCCTTAAAAAAAGCCCAAATCTGTAAACAGTACTCCCAAAGTGATCTCACAAAAACCCTGGATAGCAACAAGGGTTCTTTACTTTTATACTCCAACTTTGCAATTAAGACCAACATGCCATTTGCCACCTCAATTATTTGATGTAATCTCTTTATTGGGTAGATGCATCAAATACAAGGGAAGAGCTCTCCTCTGATTGAGATATCTAGAACTAATGGTCATAATGTGACAATAAGGGATTGACAAATCAGCACAGAAATAAAAATAACGTCTTCACCCAAGTGAGGTGTGGAGACTCAGATGCTGACCATTTCTAAGACTGAGATCAACAGATTTTTAGATACGAAGGGAATTGAGGAGTATGGAATTAGTAGGAGAAAATTGTGCTGATGTTAAAGGTCAGCTATAGAGGCAGAGCAGGCATGAAGGGCTTATTCCTGCTTATGTTTCTCACGTAATGCTACTGATCATGTTGGTATCTAGTGGGTTTTTAGTTTGTGATGATTATGCAAATTAACATTATAAAAACCTGAACTGTAATGGGGCGACCAGACTGTACACAATACTGTTGTGATTACACAATTTACTCCACAAATGTTGACCAACCCAGTACTTTGTGCTTTAACATTTCTGATAAATTGCAGAAAAAGTTAAGTTATTTAGAGTTTTACTAGTTATTTTTTTAAAAGCTAATATAGTTATTTTTGTAAAAATATTGTAATTATTTGTTAGTTTTTCCATTTTCAGTGGAAATGTTTGAATCTCAGCTGCAAGGTTATTGTAAATGTGTGCATTTGTTCTATGATACTGCAAAATATAAGGACACAACTCAGAAAAACATTGGCTGCAAGTAAGTCTGCTTTCAAAATGGCTGACAAACTATATTTTCTTTAATTAAAGGGACTGAACAGCTTTATTGCTGATTGAAATGGTGGCTATGTGAATACTACAAGGATTCAGAACTCAAGACTTTCAGCAATACACACAAAGGGCTGTTAGAACAGATTTTAGCACCATAAATCTAAATCTTGTTGCAAATTATTTCTGTGAAGCATTTCCTGGAGGGAATGTGAATGAAATAAAGGTAGAAGTGAATTAACCTATGTCAAAAGCACAATGCCTACTATCCTCAAGCTCCACTGCGAAACGTCTTGATTTGGTTGGGCAAATTTCCATTTCTAGGAACAACTTTGTTCCATCTGGGGAGTTGCCAAATGTTTATAAATGTGGTTGTCTTGACCAGTATGGGGCATTATTACAACCTTTGCTTCTGTATATCAAGCTTTCTTTGTGGCAGAAGATTAACATAAATGGGAAAAGCCCACAGCGACGCTAATTCCACAATCTTGAAGTCACGATAGAGTGACAATTGCAACATTGTAGCCGTAAATCCCCAATTCCTGTGACCGTGCCTCTCCACTTGATATCCTGAAATCAGTCCAACACATAGCGAATGTAAACTCAAAGTGTTGGTTAAATTCAACAGGTCAGGCAGCATCTGGGAAGGGAATGGACAAGCGACGTTTCCATTTATAACTCAGAGTCTGAAGAAGGATTCTGACCCAAAACGCCACCTTCCCAAGTTCCTCCAGCAATTTGTGTTTTGTTCAAGATTCCAGCATCTGCAGTTTCTTGCATCTCCAGATGGAAACTACCCATCTAATGTAGGCTGGAACAATTAAATTATTCTCATTCAAGAGTTGACAGCTGTAGGTTCTTTGAAACCCATGCAATAAAATACAATACTACACAAGTTCGGTCATTTCTCCAAAATTAAGGTGATGAATTGAAACTAAATTTTCTTTATTTCACTGAAAGATCTCAAGAAAGCTTTGTTTCAATCTGTTAATTGTTTCTTTATTAATGCTTCTTGTGCAGTTTTTCTCACATTTTTAATTATTTTGGGAAAGTTTACGATTTATTTTGATTGGTTTAGTCCAAATTTAAGTTAAAAAAAAAATCCTTTGCTGAGGAAAATATTAGTTCCTGCTATCCTTTCAATTATTTCATTTGTTTTAAAGGCTTTAGTTATATCTATCAAGATTCTTCATCTTGGTGAAGTTCATCCTTTCTCATACTTTAAGTTACATGTGTATTAAATATGTGTATCCTTCTCTTTCTGCTGAAAGGACACAGACCCAAAATGTTGACTGCACTGCCCCTTTTCACAGATGCGGCCCAATTTGCTTTTCCAGCCTTTTCTGTTCTTATGTCAGATTTCGAGCTTCTGCAGTTTCCTGATTTTTATATTTTGGTACTGGGAAGAAAAGATGTGAATGCTTGGTTGAAATAAAACAAATACATTCCAAATGAGACAAGGAAAGAGGAATAAAAACACAAAGGGCTACTATTAGTAAGGGCACCAAAATGTATGGGGAGAAGGCAGGAGAATAGAGTCGTGAGGGAAAAATAGATCAGCCATGAACGATTGGTGGAGCAGACTCGATGGGTCGAATGGCCTAATTCTGCTCCTGTCTTATGGTCTTTTGTATTTGTTTGGATAGTAAACAGCATACTAAAATTATTCCTAACCACTGCAAGATATTTCCTGAGTGAAAAGGTATATAAATTTGTACTTAAGTACCATTAAACTCGCATAATTTAAATGCATCATGTTTAAACAAAATTATAAGCACTTCATTAATACTGATGGCAAGCCTAAGGTTTAATGCCCAACTCAGACTGCCATTGAGAATGTCTCGTTAGATAGGAAAGTGTCATGAACTTGACCTAGAGATGGTAAAGGAAGGATGGCATATTTCCAAGATCGTCTGCAACTTGGCAGGACATTTAAAAATGGTAGTGCTCCCTGCATCTGCTGTCCTTGTCTCTCTTGGTGTTCAAGGTTACGCTTTCGGGAGATGCCCTTGAAGGCAGATGGATGATTTGATGCTGCTCATCATGTAGGCACTATCCAATGCAGCACTGGAATAGGGGGAATATTTGTGGTGGATGGGTGCCAAAGGGGATGTTGTTGGAGCATCACCAATCCAGACACGTGGCAAACGTTGCATGATATTCCTGCTCTTTGTTGCAGGATACTTAGCTTTTGACCTGATCTTGTATTCACAGTATGTGTGTGACTGTTCCAGTTAACCTTTGAATCATTGTTGATTCTTATGTTATTATTGATGAGGATTACATAATAACAATACTGTTGAATTTAAAGGGGAATTGCTTAGACTCTCTTGCTGGAGACATTGCTGGGCACTTGGATTGCTTGGCACTAGTTACTTGGGCAGGTGCATTGATAGGAAAGGTTTAGAGGGATATGGGGCCAAACATGTGCAGGTGGGATCAGTGTGGATAGGGCACCTTGGCCGGCATTGGCAAGCTGGGCCGAAGGGCCTGTTTCCATGCTGTATGACTCTTCGACACAAAAAATGAACATGTCATTTGCCATGTACTAGACCAGTCCTGAATGCTGTCACGATTTGCCTCTATAAGCTTCGCTCTGAGAAATTGGGTTGCAACTGAACACTTTGGAATCATCAGCAAACATTCACTCTTCTGAAGTTATGGTGGAAGGAAAAATATTAGTGATGTAACTGAGAATGGCTGGACTTGGGCTACTGGTTTGGGAGTGTTTTAAAGTGGCATCCCCTGGGGTCAAATGAACAGATCCATCTTCCTTTGACTCCTATCAATGGAGAGCACGTTGGATACCCACCAGCATCAATTTGATTTGGGTCCTTGGGTCAGACAAGTCAATGTGTCAAATTATTATGCTCCAGCACTGATAAAGCAGGCAACAAAATAGATTTATAAGCAGGCTACAAAAACATTACATATCCTGTCATGGATAATTATTACTTACTGTGGTCCAAGATGAGGTCTCCAAACCAGCTTTTAAACAAACAGTGATCACCACATACTGTGGAGAGAAAGTAATAAATTACACTGCATCATAAATACCATTCTCTCATTGAATCTTCTCACTTCTGTTTGCAATTTTTGAGAATGCAAAAACTGCAAACCTTAGAAGTAACAATCATCAAAACATTTTATTACCCATCCAATGAATTAGTGCCCGGCAGAAGATTTTTGTATTGTGAGAGTTTAAGAGGGCAATAAATCGCAATGAGCAAGCAGGTGAAAGTGCTGATGCTAATTCCAAAAACATCGTCCTTGGGATGGAAAGGGTTTCCAAGGTTCATGCTTCACCATATTCATCTTGGAAGTCCAATACTTCCTCTGAAACTCAACGGGGCCTAATCACAATGCTAAAATATTTAACTTGTTTATCTTTCTGCAGATACAATCGGATTGCTTTGTATTTCCAGTATTTTTATTGCTTTGTATTTCCAGTATTTTTATTGCTTTGCTTCATTCAACAAATTTATCTGGAGGATGATACCCAGCATCCAGATTAGCATGTGACACTGAAGCCAGTACTCAGAAATTCTTGCGATGGAGCAGCTTGCTCCCAGTAGGAATGGCAGAAACATCAGATACTCAGTGATACCAGGATTCTTGACAGATTGAACTCCACCCACTTGGTCTCCCATGGATGCTATGGAAGGTGGTTAACAGGACCCCTGCAGGCTTTACATGTACTTTTCACATAAAATTCAAAAATCTGAATTTACTTATTTTAAACAAATGTTCAAATTTAAAACAAGCACAATTCTTTGAAAACTAAACACGTCAACCAGCAGTGAAATGAATGCAATAGGTTAAGATCTCCTGAGCATACTGCTGACATTTCCTTTCCTGATGTATAGTAATTCTCCTCCTGAGTTTGGGCCAACTCAATTCCAACCTGTGTCCCTGTTGTTCTTTTTTTGCATTCAGTAGCAGGAAACACAAGGGAGAGATTAATTTTCAACTAATACATCAAATCCTGCAAATCTGATTGAGAGGCTGGGAACTATACTAGAAATATTAATTATTCTCAATTTAGCTGCCTTATGAGATTTGTTTACAAATGTGGCTATGTGTAATAATTTTTGTTTTTTCTTTAAAAAGATCAGCTCTGCTCTAAAAAAAAACAATCAAGCTTTAATCCTGATAAACATATACATTTATATAACGATTATACTATACTATAAACTGCCAATTATGGAACTACATTCAAATAAAGTCCTTTATTGGTGTTTTGATTAACTGTCTTTTTACCCAGTGTTTAATTGGGACATGTGGGCTTTTGTCCCAGTCCGCAGATTTTTTTTGCTCTGTGGTTTCTGCATCACTGGAGTTGTGGCTGCATTTGACTTTAAGATGTTTATCTGTGAAGTAATCGTAATTGACTGAATCTATTCCAACAGGCAGCACTTTGTGTAACCTTAGAGCACAGAGCCCCCTCAACAGCCAACATCATTCACCTTTGAGGGATGGATTCTCATTACATCAGCCGGTAAATGACCTCAGCGACTTCTCCTGTTGTTCATTTTTTGGCAGTGCTTTTAGCAGATCCTTCAAAACTTTTAGCTGTTTAATGGGGTAAATCAGACTAAGCGCAAGACAGATACCGAGACGGGGGATGACATTTTACGGTGCTGGGAGGATAACACTTTGTTTTCTCTCAAATTACTGACCTCTCATTAATATCTTCCCATCATGATTCCCAGGATGTCACTGTGCCAAGATATTCAATTGTTGTTTAGGTCTATTGTGAACAACTACATTTTGTTATTGTATTTAACTTTCATCCTCAGGTGTCAACTGTTCCACCTCTATTAATATAACCTCAACCGTTGCATTCGGCATATTGTCATTATAGTTCGCGGGTATAGAAACTACTGGTTAAAATATTGAATCTGTTTCCAAAAACTCCCATTCACAAATCTATAAACATATTCCTGCTTATTGACAAAGGGATATATTTTTTTTCTCCAACTTTTCCTTTTCAGTCCAGTGATAGAAGAATATGGGGTGGACTTCCATTATCACGTGATATTTGCCACTCAGCACGGAGAAGCTAGACTTTCCTCACACTTACCTAGTGTGTGTCGTGGCAGATTCAGGCAAATTTTGAGGAGACCAGTCTCCTATCAGTAAATTTGAATTATGTGGGCAGCCACAGCACTTGATGCACCGTGAATACTGCACTGCACATTTCTCCTTTGCAACATTAAAGCGAGGTTATTCACTCAGAATTTACATTTCCCTCATCCACCCTGCATCAAAATAGGGTGCTGGGTGAAAGCAGGCAGATGCAATTATTACCAAAACTCTTTACTCTGCCTGGGAAGATTTTTGTTATGGAATTGTAAATGCAAAACTTTAGCATCTTTTCCCACTTTTACCTAAATAATTAGTTCCACGTTATTCTAGGGTTCTCTCCATTCAAAGTTCAACATTTTAAAATTCTGCAGTTCTCTACACTCCCCCACCAAAATCAGTAGATTTCTTCCTGTTATTCCACATCTCAATTAATCAATAAAGGTTATGTCATCTAGTGCAATGGCCCACCATTCTCTGAATACTATTTAGTACAGTACTCCTCTACAGTGTGGAAGCATGCCACAGGCAGTGGAGGCCAATTCACTGGATGTTTTCAAGAGAGAGTTAGATTTAGCTCTTAGGGCTAAGGGAATCAAGGGATATGGGGGAAAAGCCGGAACGGTACTGATTTTGGATGATCAGCCATGAACATATTGAATGGCGGTGCTGGCTCAAAGGGCCGAATGGTCTACTCCTTCACCTATTTTCTATGTCTATGTTTCATCATTTCAGTATTAAATATCCTACCAATATTTTTAAATGACCCCTTAGTTCTGAATCCCTCAGCCAAGGAAAGCATGCTCCCTGCATCCACCCTGTTGAGCTATGTTTAGAATCTTATATGTTTCAATTGAAGTCATTACCATTTGTCTGAATGAGAAATTGAGGATGTACCTACTCAAAATGACCCAATGCTACCCTAGGTAACAGTTGAGTGACTTTGCACCATTTTAAGTAAGAAGTCCAAAAGTGTGCACAATACTCCAATTGTGGTCTCACCAAGGCCCTGTGTAATTGCAGTGAGACTTTACTGTTGTACTCATATTTTTGCAACAAAGTCCAACATACCATTTGCCTTCCTAAATGCCTGTTGCACTTGCTCCCAGTAATTTGTGTCCAAGCACATCTGGTCCCTTTGACCATCAATACTTCCCAGTCTTGTCATAAAAGGTAATTTGCGGTACAGCAAGCAATTAGAGAAACAAATGTTTTGTTGTCCTTTATCATAAAATGATTTGAGTACGATTAAAGACGTCCAGTGAAGTTACATGGAGTCCTGGTGTGAATGCAATGAGAACACTGAACAGATCTCTTTGCCCTTCTCAAGAAAGCACAGGCTCATTAAGCAGTTTCCTGGAATTGGGGAAAGGATGGCAGTTTGTTCAATGAGAAAAGATTGAATTTCTCTATTGACCTGAAAGAATGAGAGGGGATCTCATAGAAACATACAACTGTTCTATGGTAGTTGACAAAGTAGATGAGGAACAATGTTTCCTCTGGCTGGCATGGCCAGAACCAAGCCAAGTCAAGTCAAGAGAGTTTATTGTCATGTGTCCCAGATAAGGAATGAAATTCTTGCTTGCTGCAGCACAACAAAGTATTGTAAGCATAAATGCAGAACAGTTCAGTGTGTCTGTATAGCATAGACCATATATATACACATAAATAAACAGATAAAGTGCAATAGGCTGTTATAGTTCAGAGTTTGTTTGATGTTGAGTTTAATAGCCTGATGGCTGTGGGGAAGTAGCCATTCCTGAACCTGGATGTACCAGATTTCAGGCTCCTGTTCCTTCTACCTGATGGCAGCGGAGAGATGAGTGTGTGGCCAGGATGGTGTGGGTCCTTGATGATGTTGGCAGCCTTTTTGAGGCAGCGAATGCGATAGATCCCTTCGATGATGGGGAGGTCAGGGTCGATGATGGACTGGGCAGTGGTCACAACTTTCTGCATTCTTTTCCACTCCTGGATGCTCAATAATAATAATAATATCTTTTATTGTCATTGCACGTCAGTGCAACGAGATTTAGTATGCAGCTCCACCGATGTACAGGAAAAGTAAAATAAATGAATAAGCAAGCAAGTTGAGTGACGTGACCATCCGAGGGAGACTGTCCGGGGGGGGGGGGGGGGGGGGTGGGGGGGGCACTCAGTAGGGCCGGTTCAGAGCCGCAATAGCTCTTGGAATAAAGCTGTTTCTGAGTCTGGAGGTTCGGGCGTAGAAGGCCTTGTAATGTCTGCCGGAGGGAAGTAGTTCAAGCAGTCCGTTACAAGGGTGTGATGAGTCCTTATGGATGCTGACGGCGTTCCTGAGGCACCGTGTGTGGTAGATGCCCTCCAAGGCTGGTAGCTCTGTCCCAATGATCCTCTGCGCTCTGTGAACGACGCGCTGAAGAGCTCTCCTCTCCGCCTCCGTGCAGCTGAGATACCACACAGAGATGCCATACGTTAATATGCTCTCTGTGGTGCAGCGGTAGAACGTTGTCAGCAGCTGTTGGGGCAGACCAGTCTTTTTTAATGTCCTCAGGAAGAACAGTCGTTGCTGTGCCTTCTTGACCAGCGCAGTGGTGTTGGTGGACCATGTGAGGTCCTCTGAAATGTGAGTGCCCAGAAACTTAAAGCTGGACACCCTCTCCACACTTTCCCCGTAAATGGAGATTGGGGCGTATTCTCCATTATGGGACCTCCTGAAGTCAATAATC
Organism: Malacoraja senta; assembly: GCA_038087875.1. Taxonomy (NCBI): domain Eukaryota; kingdom Metazoa; phylum Chordata; class Chondrichthyes; order Rajiformes; family Rajidae; genus Malacoraja; species Malacoraja senta. Next base: position 319,039,078 of record CM075977.1, on the reverse strand, counting down.
AGCTCCTTGGTCTTGGAGGTGTTTAGTGACAAGTTGTTATGAGCGCACCAGTCCGCCAGGTTCTGCACCTCCGCTCTGTATTTTCTTTCATCACCGTTGATGATCAGCCCAATCACTGTTGTGTCGTCTGCAAACTTCACGATGGTGTTGGTGTCGAATGCAGGGACACAATCGTGAGTGAAGAGAGAGTAGAGCATGGGGCTTAGTACACAGCCCTGTGGTGTGCCGGTGCTCAGGGTGATAGTGGAGGACAGGTGCGGGCCCAGTCTCACTGCCTGCGGTCGCTCCGTCAGAAAGTTCAGAATCCAATCGCATATCGGCGAGCTGAGGCCTAGCTGGTGGAGTTTGGTGGTGAGCTTGGTGGGGATGACCGTATTGAATGCAGAGCTATAGTCAATGAAGAGCATCCTCACATACGTGCCTTGTCTGTCCAGGTGAGTCAGGACAGTGTGAAGAGCCAGAGAGATGGCATCCTTTGTTGATCTATTTGCCCTGTATGCAAATTGATGGGAGTCCAGTGAGGCAGGGATGCTGGATTTGATATGGGAGAGGACCAGCCTTTCGAAGCACTTCATTGGGATTGGAGTTAGGGCAACCGGGCGGTAGTCGTTCAGGTTGGTGACTTTGGACTTTTTCGGCACCGGCACTATGGTGGCTGTTTTCAGGCACTTGGGGACCGTTGCCAGGGATAGAGACAGATTGAAGATTCTCGTGAATACCTCCGCCAGCTGTACAGCACAGTCCTTTAGTACCCTTCCCTGGACTCCATCCAGGCCTGCAGCCTTGCGTGGATTGATCCTACGCAGAGCGCACAGTACCTCCTGGGTGCTCAGTGTTAAGGCCTGTCCCTCCGCCATGGCCGGGGTTATTCCACTCCTGGTGGTGTTGCCAGTTTCGAACCGGGCAAAGAAGGCAAACCAAGTTGCCGAACCAAGCCACGATGCAACTAGTCAGCATGCTCTCTACTGTGCACCTGTAGAAGTTCGAGAGAGTCCTCTTTGACATGCCGACTCTCCATAATCTTCTCAGGAAGTAGAGGCGCTGATGTGCTATCTTTATAATTGCATCAGTGTACTGGGACCAGGAAAGATCTTCGGAAATATGCATGCCCAGGAATTTGAAGTTCTTGACCCTTTCCACCATGATATAAATGGGATTGTGGGTCCCTATCCTACCCCTTCCAAAGTCCACAATCAGTTCCTTGGTTTTGCTGGTGTTGAGAGCCAGGTTATTGTGCTGGCACCATTTGGTCAATCGGTCGATCTCGCTTCTATACTCTGACTCATCACCATCAGTGATTCGTCCCACAACAGTGGTGTCGTCGGCGAACTTGATGATGGAGTTCGCACTATATCTGGCTACGCAGTCATGAGTATAGAGTGAGTAGAGGGCTGAGCACGCAGCCTTGAGGTGCTCCCGTGCTGATTGTTATCGAGGATGACACATGTCCACCAATACGGACACAGACTGTGGTCTGTGGATGAGGAAGTCGAGGATTCAATTGCAGAGGGATGCGCAGAGCCCCAGATCTGAGAGCTTGGTAACCAGCTTGGAGGGGATGATAGTATTAAACGCCGAGCTGTAGTCAATGAATAACAGCCTGACATATGAGTTTTTGTTGTCCAAGTGGTCCAGAGCAGAGTGGAGAGCAAGTGAGATCGCATCCACCATTGATCTGTTGTGGCGGTAAGCGAACTGCAGTGGGTCGAGATTCTTGTCGAAGTAGGAATTGATATGCGCCATAATCAACCTCTCAAAGCACTTCATCACCACAGACGTTAATGCCACTGGTCGATAGTCATTGAGGCACGTCACCTTGCTCTTCTTGGGCACCAGTATTATTGATTCCCTTTTAAACCAGGTGGGAACCTCAGACCTCAGCAGTGAGAGGTTGAAAATGTCCGTAAAAACTCTAGCCAGTTGGTCTGCACAGGTTTTTAGAACACGACCGGGTATACCATCAGGTCCAGGCGCTTTCCGAGGGTTCACCCCCCTGAAGGATCTTCTGACGTTGGCCTCTGTGACTGTGACTGAAATACCAAAGTGAGGGCGATTGATAGAGTGATAGGCGTCTTTGATGGTTGTGTAGCAGTGGTCGAGGGTGTTTGATCCTCTGCTGCTGTTACCAGCAGTTACAGTTTCAAGAATTCAGGATTAAAATAAGATTATAGTTTTTCATCCAGTGGATACTTAATCTTTGGAATTCTCTAACCAAGGTGGCCATGGAAGCTCAGTTGCTAAATATATCCAAAACAAAGATTTATACGTGGAAACAAACAGGTTTAGTGCACAAAGAGTGGCACAGAGGTAAAAGATAAGCAAAGATCTTGTTGTAAGGTGAAGCAGGCACCAGGAACTACAAGGTCTGCCACTGGTTCTAATTCTCGTGTTCTCACAAACAAAGGTGCATAAGTGTCACAGTCAGCACAGACCACAATGCCCATTGCTGCTGCATTGAAGTCTCTATCAATGTTCAATTGAGGTATCTCGGTTCATACGATCCTTAGGCTAGCTCATGAACAATAAATCACACCAGCCTTTTACAAATTTCATGTGCTTGACAAGCAATGTGAACAGAACTTTTAATCTTTAACACACTTTCTGTTCATGGAAATGGTTTGGTCCCTTCCCTCATAGATAAACATATCATTCAGGGCATGAAGCATAGATGACTGTTCAGCAGCTGAATGCTCATATATTCTCTGAAGTGAAATCCATTAAATGCCATTCAGGAATTCAAGACACCCTGGAGGTTCAAGGATTCTTTAAAGGTGTTTCAATGTTAGCTCAATGGAATGCATTTTACTCCACTCATTGCATCCGTTATTGTTTGTTTTATAAACACCAAGATCATGATTGCACTTCCAGTGTCAGTAGATTGAATTTGCTGCTCATTCTCCTGTAACGTTACTATGCTTTTCTTGGATGTATGTTCTTTCAGGCTTTCTCGTTAGCGACTTAACCAGTGTTTGATGTTGGTTACATTTTGTGTTAATAGCTTTTGGCCTTAGGATCATGGCCATACAGGAGACAACTGATCCAGGTTCTAGTCTCGGTATTGATAAGAATGCAATGTAATGTGGAAACAAACAATTACAAATAGAGGAGCTGTTCACTTAAATATGTATTTTTGAACATTATTGAAGTTGAAGGCTTATAGATTATCCAACATTTATTAATGTCCATAATACTGACCATATCTGCGCACCTTTCCATTCATTAATGCAGTATTTAATCAGCTAGGGACCATATATTTTGCAAGAGCTATAAGTTTCAGTGATTGTAATCCTCCAATGGCTAGCTAACATATTTTGCATCCCTTTAACACCATTACATTTGTTTTTCCTGGTAATCTGCCAAATCTCTCTTGATTGAAAATTCATGTTGATGGGAAATTTACCCCATGCCACACTTTGTGGCTCTTAAAAATAAAGAATATTTTTCTACAATCATTTGGAACGCTGGAAATATTGTTTGGGAAATTCTGGCTTCCAGGCCACTTGCGATGCTTTCCCTATTAGTCTGATTGGAGTTGCTGATTTTTGTTTTGTTCTGGCTCAATTAATATAAAAAAAGGAAGGATGAAGCACTGTAGGTGCTGGAAAAATTTAATTGAATTTGATATTTATCTTATTGCGTGGGATCCTGTATTGAAGAAAATGACTGCCACATTGTAAACATCAGCGGTTACATTTCATAGTGAGCCATTATATTCTGAAATATTTGGAAATGTTTGAGGTAATATGTGGCAAGAAACGATGGGAGACAACTGACAGAAAAAAGCTTAATCTGAAGGATGGCAGTAAATTAAACGTTAAAGAGAGCAAAATGGTCAGAACGATAGAAATAACGTACTTTATTAGAAATTAAAAATATCTGTCAAGGCCAAAGTTTAGAGCTAAAAAGACAAGGCCAACAAGAATTTACTCCAGGATAAAATCTTAAAGAACTGATTTACTAAAAATATGAATAATATGGCAAGTTTAGAGGCAAATAGCTGAAAATAAAGTCTGAAGCTAGAGTGAGTGAACCAAGCTTTGATGGGTGGAATGATCTTCAGCCTTCTTCAAAATGTGATGCACTTCCCTTCCTAATTACTGAATCAGTGTAAACAAAAGGTAAGCTGACAGTACCTGATTTGAATTTACTGTTTTTTCTTTTTTTAATTAGCAGCAAAGCTCAGTCATAAGTCACTTCATATAATATTTTTCAAGAACCAAAATGATTTCACTTCAAGAGAGCTTCACCAGGGAGAGCATGGTGCAGACAGTTATGTTGTTTTGATACTTAATATTGTGCATGTATTGTGCCAAATTGGCAAAAGCATTTTGAACTTCAAGAGGAGAAATGTCAACATTAATTGGTGAGTGATATCACAATGTCTTTAGGTGATGAGTATTTATGGACTTACTGTGTAAACCATATTTCCTAGTAGCAGGCAGCCAGGCGTCTTTCCATTTCCAAATACAGTGTCTGCAGGAAGCAAAAACACTAACATGAGTTCAATAGTTCAAACTATTAGTTGCTGAAAGCTCCAAGAAAATAATCCCACATCTGCTAGTCATATTGCAGCAGTAGATTTTTCAAAGTTAATGTATGAGCTGATATTTAAAAGAACTAGGCTATTATGAGTAACTGTTCCTCCAGGATTATTGTAATAAAGATATAATAGCAGCAGAATTTTTTTTTTTTGAAACATCACTGTGCTCTGGGGTACATCTCATGCACTGCACATAACTAATGCCCTTCCTAACTTTCAAAATAAATTAGAAGAATGATCTTGGAAAATTTAGGCCAGGTGACTTGACATCTACTGAGGGAGAAAAATTGTGAATAGATTCCATAAGCAGCAAGCTGAGAACATTTTGTGAGCACAAGAACAATAATTCTAAGGAAAAGGCTTCTGTATACCCAGGCCAAAAACATTAACCGAGAGTTTTATGCTGCAATAAATGAAATGGATGACATTAATGTGGTTGGTATTATTTATCTTAACTTAAAAAAATACATCTGATCAAGGCCCTTTTGGCTGAAGTGAAAGCTCAAGGGATGGCAGGCAAGTTGCAACTTAGACCCTGGATAATGAATTAGTTATATAAAAATATTTTAAAGAGTAGCTGTCAATGGAAACTACTCCACATAGGCAGTTGTGATTACAGGACTAGCAAAGTTTTGACGCTGGTATTCTGATATGAACCACTAAAAGATTATCCAAGTTTGCAGAGGATGTATAAAATATCCAAAGCATCGACTAAAGTTAATAAACCTTAGTATTAAATGTTTAGAACACATTTAATGATGGATGTTGAAAAACTCCTCGCAATGGCTCAACAAATAGCTTGAAGTATCGATGTTACGACAGGGGAAACTAGAATGCACGGAATTGGAAGAATACCATATATGTGTAGTTTATATTATTATTATAGTAATATAGGCCCCTTTCATATCAGCAATATGCAGTTGTTCCAGGACGATGATGTGGTGGTGATAGCAGAATGAGTATTAAAATATTGAAGTACAGTCTGCACCAGTGGTTTATATATTGCACATATTCCCTATTTAATCACTTAAAAGCTTCATAGTTTGCAACAACAAAAAATCATTCTGTACGAATCATAGTGGAAAAAGTTGCAGTGTCAGCGAGTATTCACATATTCAATCATATCCACTCTTAGCAATCTTGGAGACATAGTTCAAGGAACTCTGAATAAAATAATCAAACAAAGTTACTGTGATGGAGGTATACTCCTGCACACAACCAGATCTCTCATGCTGCAAGAAGATGAACAGCCAGTCTGTTTGGTAGTCAAGCAGACTGGCCAAGTTCCTGGTTTTCTTTGAACAACACCATGAGATCCAAACCCCTTGAGAAAGGCCAACAGAACTCTGGTTTAACACCTCATCTGAAAGAGCACTTCTGGCAGGGCAGTGTGACCCTAGCACTCAACTGCAGCATTAAACTACTTTATCTGTTCTAATATTGCTGGAGCGCATGACTCATGGGCATTTTATCTTTACATTTGATTAATTTCTTAATATATATAGACAACGAAAACAAAACTTACTGGAAATACTCAGCAGGTCAAAGACCTGAAATGTTAGCTCTGCTTCTCTTTCCATCGATGCTGTCTGACCTGCTGTGTTTCTAAAGGTTTGTTTTATTTCAGACTTTGAGAATCTACAGTATTTCTTTGATTATTACATACACTGTCATTTTATTTTAAATATAATAAATCTGCAAATTTATGGGCAACACCAGGCAAAGCCCCGGAAATCCAAAGCAATTTTCCTTTGGCTGGTTTGCCTCCATCTGACATTGTGTAATTGACAGTGATATTATCTTGCAGGTGAAGTTTAGCAATATTAGATAACCATCAGATAGATATGACTGCCTCTCTTTTAAAGGGGGAATTTGAAAGGGTTACCTAATTCAGATATCTACAATAATTCAATTTACTTCAGTATAAAAAGAGCTGTTTTAATTACTTTTGCTAGTTTGCTCATTTCATTGAAAGAAACTGCATGACTTAAAGTTGTTTTGGTCACTGAAATGGAGAACAGGTGAGTTTGAAGGGCTGGTGGTTAATGGCCTTTGAAGAGCAACTCCATTGTGACGAAAAAGTAATGATAAAGAACAATGAACCATAAGGATAGTAGCCTTTCAAGACCCATCACCTTAGGAGGAGTGGGGCAGTATGACAGGCAACTTCACGATCACACAAAACCCATGCCACCACTGTATATTAGGAGCCAAAATAAGCAGCACACAAAGAAGGTTGCTTGAAAAATTGAGCGCTAGCCAGCACCCCAATCCCCAACTCAACTCTAACCCTACAGTTAGGGATACTCGAGTAGTTAAATGAAATCAACTTAAGTAGAAACTGCCAGGAAACATTTTCCCCCAATCACAGTCAACTTTGACTCCAAACCTTTATGGGCAAGAAAGAAATTGATTTGTTTACAGCTATGTGCACAAAACTGTAGGACCAATTTCAGGAACTACTGGCCCATATTATACCTCACCAGGAACACGCACTTCACCAAATGGCAACAATCAATCTATTGCCTATTTTAGACCAACTACCAAAAATTTGTAGCCGTCTTTAGCTCTGGTATTTTATTTAATTCACCTGTTTAATCGATAATGTTTTATAATTAATGTTTAATGTTTTGTGTGTCATTCCTAACTGTCACTGTATGTCATGTTGTCACTTGCGGGCAGAGCACCAAGGCAAATTCCTTGCATGGGAATACTTGGCCAATAAACTTATTCACTCATTCATTCAACTACAGAAAACTGGATAATGACGTCTGGAGTGGCATGTGAAGATTTCCTGAACAACTTCAATGGCTAACAAAAAGGTGATTTTATTTTGCAGAAACCCAGAATGATTACTGAGAGTTTTATACCCCCACCCACCTTTCTCCTCCAAATGCTCTGCTGAACTTGCTCTTAAGCTGATGACAACAAGACTGATTGCAAAATATGAAATGGGCAAGAGTGAGAAGCCAGTGGGGTCACACAAGGGCTCATGGCTTGCTCCCATTGGAAAAAGAAACCAAAGATTAGGGGACAGTCTATTGACTGACATCTAGTACAAATTCAACAACTCCCACAGCTACCTTGACTACAACTCCTCCCACCCTGTCTCATGCAAAGATGGCATCCCTTGCTTTCAATTTCTCCATCTCTGTCATATCTGCTCCCAAGATGAGGCTGTCCACCCTAGGACATCCAAGGGAGCCCTCACCTGTGTCTCACGGTTCTGCTCTCGCTCCCACTCACGGAACAAGGAATAGAGTTAATCTGGTCCTCACCTTTCACCCCACCAGCCTCCACATCCAACACATAATTTTCCAACATTTCCACCACCTTCAATGTGATCGTCCCACCAGTTAAATCTTCACCTCCCCACTCCTTTCCACTTTCCTTAGAAACCATTCCCTCTGTAACTCATTGGCTTGCTCATCCTTTCCCACCTAACCAACTCTATCCCCAGCCATTTTCCTCTTCAACCGCAGGAGATGTAACACCTGTCCCTGCACCACCTTCTTTACTTCCATCAAGGGACCCCAGCAGCCCATTCAGGTGAGACAAAGGTTCCAGCGCACCTCTTCAAACCTCATCCACTGCATTTGGTGCTCCCAATGTGGCATCCTTTACATTGGTGAGACCCAAGCATAGACTAGGCAACCCTTTTGCCGAATAGGTGGTCTATCCACCAAGGCCTGCTGATGCACCCAGTTACAAACCATTTTAACACCCCTTCCCATTCACCTCCATTGCCAGAGCGAGGCCACACACAAACACACACATATTCCACTTGGGCAGCTTAAAATGCAACAGGATGAACATTGGTTTCCCCAATTTCAAGTAATACCTATTTCCCCTCTCCTTCTGCTGCCCCCCCCTTCCCCCCCACCACACCAGTATGAACATAGGAATTGTTTAGATTTAGGTTTATGATTGTCATGTGCACTGAGGTACTGTGAAAAGCTTTGTTTTGCATGCTATTCAAACAGATCACAAATATTATATAAATACACGCAAGTCAACGTCAAGTACAATAGATAGAGCAAAGGGAAAATGTAGGGTGCAGAATATAGTTTTCAGCATTGTAGCACATCAGTCCCAGAGATGAAGTCCAATGTGCACAATGGGGTAGAGGTGAATCAGATGCTACCATAGCTTATGGAAGGTCTACACAGAAGCCTAATGACACAGAGGAAGAAGCTGTTCCTTTTTAGTTTAGTTTATTTTTGTTACTTAAGAATAGAGGTACAGAGAAATGCTTTTGTTGCATGCTAACCAGTCGGCAAAAAGACGACATGATTACAATCAAGCCATCCGCAGTGCACAGATATAGGACAACGGGTATAATGTTTAGTGGGAGATAAGGTCCAGTAAAATCCAATTGAAGACAGTTTGAAGTTCTCCAATGAGGTAGATGGGAAGATAGGACCACTCTCTAGTTGGTGATAGGATAATTCAGTTACCGGAAAATAGCTGGGAACTGTTCCTGAATCCAGAATCAAGAACCAGGGGACATAGGTCTAAGGTGAGGGGGGGAAAGATTTAATAGGAACCTGAGGGGCAACTTCAAAGGGTGATAAGTGTATGGATTCAAAGGGTGATAGGTGTGTGGAATGAGCTGCCAGAGGAGACAGGTGAGTCAGGTACTATCATGCTTAAAAAACATTTGGGAAGGTACATGGATAGGATAGATGTAGAGGGATATGGGCCAAACGCAGGCAGGTGAGAGTAGTGTCGATGGGGCATTTTGGTCGGCACGGGCAAGTTGGACCGTAAGGTCTGTTTCCATCAGATATGGAGATAAGCATTTTCAAACTTCTGTACCTCTTGCCTGATGGGAGAGGGGAAAGAGTGGGTGTCTGGGATGGGACGTCCTTGATTATGCTGCTGGCCCTGCCGAGGCAGCTTGAAGTTATAGATGGAGTCAATGGAAGGGAGGTTGTCTTGCGCGACGGTCTGGGCTGCATCCACAATTCTCTGCAGTTTCTTGTGGTCTTTGATGGAGCTGTTCCCAAACCATGCTGTGATGCATCCTGATAAAATGCTTTCTACGGCACATCTGTAGAAGTTAGTGACAGTTGTTGGGGACAAGCCAAACTTCCTAAGCCTTCTAAGGAAGTAGAGGCACTGGTGTGCTCTCTTGGCCATTGCTTCAATGTGCCTAGCCCAGGACAAATTGCTGGTGATATTTATTTTTCTGAATCTGATGGTGTGCACTTTCAGGCTTCTATATCTTCTGCTGGAAATGACCCTTCTAAGCTACTCCCATTTGCCTGCTTTTGGTCCAAATCCCTCTAAACTTTCCTATCAGTGTATCTGTCCAACTATGTTTTAAATGTTTTTATTGTACTCCATATTGTGCATTGCTGGTCAATAAAGGCCAGGTGTGGGCACTTTCCAGATGGAAGACAGCTGGGTGAGTGGGGCACCCATTGCCCGCACACCAAGATTGCAAAAGAAGAGTTTCAAACTGCTTTTCAGGATGATTGCTGATTGAACTGCTTAACAGCAGCATTAAGTACCCAGCATTACTACGCTGAGTACACTCCACCCTTTACTACTTCAAAATTGCAAATGGGATCCTGTATGTGTCTTGGGCATCAATGTGCATGTTAAAGGCAATTGCCTGTGTGAAATGAGTGGACATTCTAGTTGTCCTTAAAGACACAACCATGAGAGAGCATCAGAGTAAGAAAGGGCAGTAAATGAATCACTGGGACACAGGAGATTGCAAACGCTGGAATATTGCGCAAAAAACAAATAGCCAGGAGGAACACAGCAGGTCATGCGGCATGTGGAGGGAATTGCACGATGTTTTGGGTCAGGACCCTTCTTCAAGGCAATGACATTTACAGATTATTAACACCACCTTTACAGTACATGGAAGGATAAATTAATTACTACAGAACTCATCCTGAGTGATTGATGGTTGCCGATTTTTTGCTGCACAATTTTCTAATTCCAGACATGTTTGCTGCTGCTTGCATAACATTCACCAGCCCGGCAGAAACTTTAATTTATGTGCCGTGGATAGGAAACTTTCCCGTAATCTATACCTTGAAGATGAACATTCCAATCCTTCACTTTCCTTGCACTTGTGAGGTAAAGTGCAGCTGCCATCACTGAATAGAAATTTACTTTGGATTAATTTGTCTGTTTGACAAATGGATTGCGTTTAAAACTTTATAAAAAAGTGAAATTCCCTCTTACCAATACAAAATAGTTTTCAACCAAGGGCATTTTAAAAGGCATTGGATTAATGGTCTCACTATAATGCAACTATCACAAGTTTTCTCCTCCAATCAATACTGATCAAACATTAGACTCTGGCCGAACAGTTTAAACCATGATTGAGCAGACTGAAATATTGCAGTTGATAGCCAAGTAGTAAAAGATGATGCAGCAAATCTAGGATCGTCTGCAGAGAGAAATATAGTAACCTGAAAAGATCCAGTTAATGATTGCTGTTTGTCTATGCTGCTTACCATGCTCGAGGGCTTGCAGTGGGAACCAAAACAGAATAATCGAGTGGAACAGGCCATTCAAACAATGAACCCAGAAAACCTATGGGAAAAGAAAAATCCATGAGAACCATTTACGACAAACCAGCACCCTGAACTTTAACCCTTCTCTTTATCGCAGTTTCAAATTCACTAAGTGTGTTTTTGTCCCACCACCACTGTGAGGTGTTTTTACTGACAACCACTTTTAATCTTTTAAGTACTTGGGCTTTTTTTTCTCCATCCAGTTCATTTTGCCCACAGCAACATCTTTTGATATGATTGCTATATTTTATCAGTTTCTGACACAGCTAAGTAAATCCCAGGCCAGCAGGTTATCAGTCAAAGATAGAAATTATAATTCTATTTAATAAATAATATTATTGAAATCAGCACCATCTTATTACAAACTCAACACGTGAATAATACACAATTTGACCACTCTGTACCAAAATAAAATACATCCAAAATAAAAATGTAGCTGATTTCTGAATTAATTTTCAACTTAAAAATAGTTCGACAAAGATGACCCAATAGCCATGATTGATCTATATCATAAATATCCCAATAATGAATTAAAAATTAATGAGTTGCTTTTGATTATTTACTTCAAATTACCGTAACCTCTCCCTTATGGAATTGCTCAAGTAATAATTTCCTGAGGAAGGGAATATTGAGCAGAGAACATATTAAGTAAAGCATGGTTATGACGATTCAAAATTGTTAACAATATTTATTTATTATTACCTTCTTCTTTACACTCTTCCTCCTTCCCTAATTCACTCCTTCCTGATGCCCTGTTAAATATTTTCAATTTGACTGACTTCCTATCAGCCACCTTCCGTAACACGACTCATCATTAAATCAACAGCTGGGTTAGTACGCTCAAGTTATTCTGCCAACTTCCAAGTTGTATACTGCCCCGAGACATTCTTAATGCATGATCTTGAAGTGTTTAAGGCTTGGAATTTCATTGATTTATGAAGCATTGTATGAAATCCATTAACTGCAATTCTGTTGCCTCTATGGTAGACTCATCAAGTTTAGGTACGTTTCAGATGCTTTGCCAGTTGAACGAAGTGTAACAAATTTGAAATATATATATGCAAGTTAATTGTCATATTGTGTATAAAGTACATCATGTTGCTCACGGCATTTTGCAGAGTGAAATATTTATCACGTTGTGACCTGCTGAAAAAATACTTTAGAATGGAAATACTACACAACTAAAGAACATTTAATAAAAATAGGAAATGGCATATTTCTTCATGCAAGTAAAAGGTTAAAAAAAAAAAAAAAAAATTTTTTTAAAGAGTAAATGAAATACTCTTAAAGACCTGTTCATGAACGCTGATATATCTGACAATGTCCGACACTGCATTAAATAAAAACCTCACCAAATGTTAATGCACACTGCACTATTGAAGTCAGTGTGCAGATCAGAGCAGAACTGATTCAACATTTAAGCCTATAAAAGACCAGTGGACCAACCTTTTTTACAGTCAATATGCTGCTTCCTTCTCCATACCTTTAATCACTCCAAGGGAAATTTTAAACTCATTTTCAGCAAAACTTACATATAGCTTCTTTAAGAATTCCACACTTTCATTACACTTTCTTTGTAAATATTTTCCCTCTTTCAAAAAAGATAGTATCATCCACTTGGAAAATTCCATTGGAATTTGCTCTATTACAATATCATAAAATCTGGATACCTTTATCACTCAACTTCTCTGCAGTGAATAGAAACCAAAAGGATTCTGCTTCCATTGTCACCTTCAACTCTTGGACCTCCCAAAGTGTTTTTGAGCCAATGGGTTACTTTTGAAGTGCAGTCACAGTTCACACACTGAGAACGGATGGTGTGGACTCAGCAAGATCTTTTAAGTAGCAAATAAATTAATGTAGGAATGCTAACAGAATGACTAGACGAGTAAACCAGCAACCAAAACTACTGATCCAAATAATTCAATGGCATTGAGGGGATTTAAAATCAGTTAATTGAATTAATCAATATAAAAGAATTACCAATAAAGTGACCATGGTTCAACCAGATTGGTTGGGAAAAAAAATTGGTTATGCTTACAATTAGTCATAGAATACGGCATAAAATTAGGCCCTTCTTCCAGAATTGTCCATGCTGACCAAGATGCCCCATCTAAGCTAGTCCCATTTGCCCACATTTGGCGCATATCCCTCTACACCTTTCCTATCCATGCACCTGTGCAAATATATTTTAAATGTTATTAATATTGTATCTGCCTCAACAACGTCCTCTGGCAAATATATCAAGGTAGAAATATAAATGAAAAGTAAAGGCAAAATGTTTTGCTCACTAATAGGTAGAAACCACTTGATTTGCAGGCACCAGAGGGGGAAAAGGGTCAGGCACAGAGGTCCGAGTTTTGATGGAATTAACATAATTTTGTTTTGCAACCCTGAGTGTTTCTATGAAAACATTGACAGATGATCTCATCTTTCCAATATTAAAACTCAACTGGATCCCCCATTCAGCCACTTTTTCAAAGGATCACATTCAATTGATTTTCTAAAGGAAGACAATTTCCAATCTACACTCGGCCTGGCCTGTAAATGGTAACAGATCAACAATGATGTAGTTGATCCATCCATCGACACAGCACTGGGCCAAACTATGTTAACATTGCAAAAGGAGTAAAACCTGACAGGTCCCTTGGCATCAATCTGGATAACATACTCGGGTAGTACAAAGGCACACTTGCTGGAGTGCATTAGTATTTGGGAGAGCTGTCACATAGACTAGTCACCTGGTCACACATACAGAATTATACCTGTTCGCTTATTCTCCTACACATACAGAATTGTACCTGTTCGCTTATTCTTTGGACTCCATTAAGATTCCAGGATGCAATTTGACCTTCCACCAAAGATGGAACCAAGCAACTTACAGTTGGAAAGGAAGAGTCTTGGAAATCTGATCATTAAATCTGGACCCCAGATTGTCTCAAATAATCAGTTACAGCACTTCTTAATTGCTCATTGCAATCTATTTACTTCACGTAGCTAATGAATTAGTAAACATCCATGCTGAACACCTCATGGAGGAAATACAGTGGTAAGAAAGAAGAAAGCAGGTTAGTTGCACATCACCAATTGATCTACATAAGTCTTGAAGGACAGAGCATATTCCACAATACTATTCCAGAGAGACAAGAATAATAGTCTTGACATCATGCCTGAAGATAACCAAATGCAGCATGAAGGCTGGGGGCTTAATAAAAGACTACAACACTAAATCTCCCGTGTCAAATTATGGGTTATTGCCATTAACCAGAAACTTAACTAAATCAGCCACAGACTGGGTTTCCCATGTAAGTGCTGCTACTCCCCAAAGAGGTTCCACCATCAACAACACACAATTCAGTAATGTGCTGTCAAATTGTCCATTTGTTTGGATGGGAGCAGTGCCAATAGCAGACGGAGATCGACACCATCCAGGATAAAGCAGCAGGCTTGATTTGCACCCTGTACTGACATTCACACCCTCCACCACTGGCACACGATAACCTGTGATTGCCAAAATGTACTGTAGAAACTTGATAGGTTTTCTTTGACAGCACATTCCAAACCTACAATATTAGCCATGTGGGAAGAAAAAGTGCAGCAGGAACATGGGATTATTGTCTGCAAGTTCCCCTCCAAATCCGTTAACATTCTTCCCTGTAACTGGGTAGATCTCTGGAGCCTCTAACTTACTCTAGGGATACTTCCAACGAAAGAACTGCAGCAATTCAAGGCAGCAGCTTACCGTCTTAAGGTTAGTTGTTGATGCATTTTAAATGCTGGCTGAGCCAGGGTTGTCAACATCCATCTCTAGGTTTTTAATAGCGTTGGTTGAAGTGGGAAGATTATCCCGGGTACCGAAAGAACTCTGCTCTTGTTTGGTTAATGCCATAGGATCCTTTGGTCACTTCCCTTGATAAATGCGGTTCACGGTTTTATTCTTGCAGCTTGAAGAATGCACAATTCCCTCAAAGACTGGATTGCCAGTTTAAATTCCAGCCATTAATGAGGAGCAAGATTTAAATAACTATAAAAAGGAGCAGGAAAATAACTATAAAAAGAAGAATGTCTGAAGAAGGGTTTCGGCCCAAAACGTTGCCTATTTCCTTTGCTCCATAGATGCTGCAGCACCCGCTGAGTTTCTCCAGCATTTTTGTGTACCTTCGATTTTCCAGCATTTGCAGTTCCTTCTTTAACAAAAGATCATCATGATGTGTCCAGGAGATGTTTTTCAGAACAGGTCATAAATCTTGCATGTCAAATTCCACTCCTTCACTTGAATTAGAATAAGCTACTAATCTCAGGATTTAGTACTTTTAAATGTACTTGTAGATGGAGATTTTAAAAAACACAGTAATGTTATCCAGTTTCTTTTGCCCCAAACTGAAAAGTATGCAAGAATTTAACACCTCATACAAGTTCACTGTGTTTATGCATGTGTTGCTGCGGCACATCATTTGTCTGCACTGGCCTGAAAAACAGGGAATTTGAAAAACTAAAGTAAATCTGCATTCAAAACTTGCTTACTGTGTCCATGAAGGAGGCATTCTGACACAATAGAAGCCTGCTGCACTGAGAGGGGACATCCTGAAGATCTTTTCCAATGAGGCAATATCTTAGAGCTCAGGAATAAGTGAGGTCCAATCACTATGATTGGGTCTCCTAATTGTCAGCAGGAAATAGAGGAAGAGTTATGTGGGCAGATTGTGGAATGATGTTAAAGCCACAGGGTTGTTGTGGTGGGTGACTTTAATTTGCCCAATATTGACTGGGCTTCCTTTGTGCCAGGGGCTTTGATGGGCAGAATATGTTAGTTGAATCCTGGAGGGTTTCTTGAAACAGTATGTTGATAGTCCAACCAGAAGGATCCATTCTAGACCTTGTATTGAGAAATGCACCTGGCCATGAGATTGGAGTGTATTTGGGGAGTACTGATCATAACTCGGTAAGTTTTCAGATAGTTATGGATAAAGATAAGTCTGGACTTTGGGAGAGAAAGCGCTAAGATGGAGGAAGACTACTTACAACAGTATTATCCAGGAGCTGGAGAGGTTGGGGGTGTTGGGGGGGAGTAGATTGAGAGTGGCTGCAAGTCCGCATCTGACATGTGGAAGTCATTTAAAAGGCCAGCTGGTCAGAATTCATGAGCAAATGTTCTTGTGAGGAAGAAAGACAAGGTTTCTGGAATCTTGAATGATGAGAGGTGTTGTAAATTTGTTAAAAAGGGAGCATATTAAATGTTGAGGAAGCTGAAATCAGGGCCTTTGAGGAACAAAAAGAAAGCAGCAGGGAAACTCACAAGTAGGGAACCAAGAGGGTTAAAAAGGGCATGAAATGTAGTTGGCGAGTAGGACAGGAGAATCCCAAGGTAATTTATACACACATTAAAAACAAGAGGGCAACGAAGGAATGGCTCAAGGATAATTGAGAGAATTTGTGCCTGAAACCAGAGGAAGTGGTCAATATATTAAATTAGTACTTTTCCTTGGTACTCACCAAAGAGAAGGGCTGGGCCACAGTGAGATCAGGGAAGGGTCTCCTGACAAGGAGGAACGGATGTATCTTTAGAAAAACATTATGGCGTGTAAGTCCGAGAGTCTGATGGGATCTATCCCAAGTTTCTGAGAGAGGCAAGAGAGATGATTTCAGGGACATTGACAGAGATTTTTGTATCCCTTTAGCCACAGGTGAGGTCCTGGAGAACTGAAGAAGGACAGTCAAAGTTGTTCTTCTGTTTAAAGGCAATGGGGACAAATCAGGTAATAATAGGCTGGCGAGCATTACATCTGTAGGGAAATTACTGGGGAAGATTCTAAGTGGTGGGATTTACACAGACCTGGAACAGCGTGGATTTATTGGAGATTATCAGCATGGTTTTGTGCTGGCGAGGTCATTGCTGAAAAACGATTGAGTTTCTTTTGTGGCGGTGACAAAGATGACTGATGAGGGTAGGCAGAGGGTGCTGCCTACGTGCATTTAATTAATGCATTAAATTATGTAAATTAAACCAGCAAGGTCCCTCATGGTAGGCTGATCCAGAAAATTAAGGCACACGGGATCCACGAAGATTTGGTTGTTTAGATTCAAAATTAACTTCTTCACGGAGACCGATGGTGGCAGTGAGGGGGGTTATTTTGACAGGAAGCTAGTGACCAGTGGTGTTCTGTAGGGATCAGTTCTGGTACCTCTTACTTGGCAGAGGACCAGAGGTGAGAGGTACTGCAGTGACTAGTGGGATGACACAAGGCTCAGTGCTGGGACCCCTGTTATTTATAATATATGTTAACTGTTTAGACGAGGGAATTAAATGTAACATCTCCAAGTTTGCAGATGGCACAAAGCTGGGTGGCAGAGTGAGCTGTGAGGAGGATGCTATGAGGCTGCAGGGTGACTTGGATAGGTTGGGTGAGTGGGCAGATGCATGGCAGATGCAGTATAATGTGGATAAATGTGAGGTTATCCACTTTGGTGGCAAGAACAGGAAGGCAGATTATTAATTGAACGGTGTCAGATTGGGAAAAGGGGAGGTGCAGTGAGACCCAAGTGTCCTTGTACATCAGTCACTAAAAGTAAGCATGCAGGTACAGCAGGTAGTGAAGAAAGCTAATGGCATGTTGGCCTTCATTGCGAGAGGATTTGAGTTTAGGACCAAGGAGGTCCGACTGCAGTTGTAGAGGGCCCTGGTGAGACCACACCTGGAGTATTGTGTGCAGTTTTGGTCTCCTAATTTGAGGAAGGACATTATTGCTATTGAGGGAGTACAGCGTAGTTCAGCAGGATAATTCACGGGATGGCGGGACTGACATATGATGAAAGAACGGGTCGACTGGGCTTGTATTCACTGGAATTTAGAAGGATGAGAGGATATCTTATAGAAACATATAACATTCTTAAGGGATTGGACAGGGTAGATGCAGGAAAAGTGTTTCTGATGTTGGGGGAGTCCAGAACCAGGAGTCACAGTTTAAGAATAAGGGGCAGGCAATTTTGGACTGAGATGAGAAAAAACGTTTTCACCCAGAGAGTTGTGAATCTGTGGAATTCTCTGTCACAGAAGGCAGTGGAGGCCAATTTACTGGATGTTTTCAAGAGAGAGTTAGAATTAGCTCTAAGGGCTAATGGAATCAAGGGATTTGGTAAAAAGTAGGAACGGGGTACTGATTTTGGATGATTAGCCATGATGATATTGAATGGCGGTGTAGGCTCGAAGGGCCCAATGGCCTACTCCTGCACCTATTTTCTATGTTCTATATAATCACAAATGATTTGAATGAAAATGTAGATGAGCTGATTAAGAAGCCTGCAGACCACACAAGTTGGTGGAGTTGTGGACAGTGAGGTAGGCTGTTAAACAATACAACATAATATAGATAAATTGGAAATATGGGCAGAGAAATGGCAGATGGAGTTTAATCCTGAGAAGTGTGAGAGTCTGCAGTTTAGGAGGTCAAATGCAAGAGGAAAGTATACAGTAAGTGGCTGTATCCTTACAGAGACCTTGGGGCACAAGTCCATTGCGTCCCAATAGTGGCAACACAATAAAAAGGGGGGTAAAGAAAGCATATAGCATGCTTTCCTTCATCGGTTGCAGCGTTGAGTTTAAAAGTCAGGAAGTCACGCTGCAGTTGTATAAAACTTTGCTAAAGCCCCTGTCCCACTTAGGAGACCTAAACAGCAACCTCTGGTGACCTTGCCCGCCACCCAAGGTTTCCATGAGGTCACCAGAGGTTTTGATCACTCTCCCTAATGGTCGAGGCTTCATCTAGGTTGCTGCTATTTTTTCATCATGATTAAAACCAGCCTCGACTAAAAATAGGTTGCCGTTTTAAAAATCGATAATTTTTTTGTCGCAGGTCTAGTCGAAGCCGGTTTTCTTCATAGTCGAGGAAGGCTTTCAACATATGCGTGGGAGGTGGTAGGAGGTTGCAGGTCACCTCGACCTTGATTTTTTTTTGGGTGGCCGGCAAGGTCACCAGAGGTTGCTGTTTTGGTCTCCTAAGAGGGACATGGGCTAGGCTACATTTGGAGTATTGTACACAGTTCCGGTCACCACATTACAGAAACAATGTGGAGGCTTTGGAGTGGATGTAGAGGAGGTTTAACAGGGTCTCGACCCGAAACATCACCCATTCCTTCTCTCCAGAGATGCTGCGAGTCTCACTGAGTTACTCCAGCTTTTTGTGTCTATCTTCGGTTTAAACCAGCATCTACGGTTCCTTCCTACGCATCAGGATCTTGCCAGGATTAGAGTATCAGCTACAGGGAGAGACTGGACAAACTTGGAATGTTTTCTCTGGAGCATCGGAGGCTAAAGTGTGCGCTGATAGATGTTTACAAAATGATGAGAGGCATCATTTATTCCCGGGATGTAAATTTTAAATACTAGAAGGCAAACAGTAAATCATTCCAGCAAGTCACTGCAAACAATGTATCAATGCATATTAATTACCCAATATATACTTTCTCATAGCTCTTGAAAATAGCAAAGGGTAAAGTGAGTCAAGGCAATCCATCAATATATATAGTGTATAAAAAGAGATTCCTTGAAAATTGAGCATAAAATTAAAGGAAACAAACAGAATCGCCAATTACTTTCTAGATATATTTTAAAGTGGCACTTAATGATCAGCAAGCATACAGCTTGCCACAGGAGCACTAAACTAAACAACATGTGCAGTATTGACATCATGAGTTACTTACAACATGGCCAATTTTGCAATTGGACCATCGGTGGGAACATTTAATTTTTTTTACGAAGGGTGTTTCCATGCATTTTACTGTAAGGGGTTACAAAATCAAAGTCGAGTATAAGGTTACTGATTGTACCAAATGATCTGGTAAGGGACAGCGGCATCGAACTGGCGTAGGATTTGGCGTGCCTATTATGGAAACAACTTAAATTTTCATCATTTGGGCAGTGTCTATAAAGGGAAGGTGTCTTTCCGATCAAAAATTAAAAATCAACCTCAGTTTATCAGTAATCCACAAAAATGCTATTTGTTCACCTCACACAATCCCATGGCAACAAATTCAGCGTCATAATTTAAGAAAAAAAACAAGAACCTAAGAAAGGTTTATTGAAAATTATATGAAGCAAGATATTTTCTAGTTAAATGCTTGACTGCTAACATTTAATCTTTTTATAGAAGAGCTTCTATTTTCAATAAATAATGACTTTGCTCACTTGACCATCCAACAGACTCCAAGGCTCTATGCTAAAAAACATAAACATATACTCCTGAATATAAAGATGAATCTAATGTTTTAAACACCCCAAACCAGTAATCTGATTTAACTGGCTGATGGTACAAAGGCAGTACAGTTTGAGAGAAGTACAATGAATAAGAACTACAGGTTTTTGATCCCTCAAGGACTTCACTGTGAACAGCAAAAATCGTATTCAATGTTTACACAAGGCCTCGACTTCTACTAAAACCTGGCTGACAGTCCTCTTGACAGATGCAAGAATTCCATCTCAGGAGCAGAAGTCCGTGTCAGGGTGGACTGTGTTTTTGGTAGAAATTAACTGAATAACAACCAGAACAAATTAGTACCTTTCTTTAAAAAAAAGCAAAACATTACAATGTTTTTAATAGAGGAAGCCACAGCCGAGTACAGAATACGGGCAAGATGTGTCAATTTAGGCCATTCGAAGATTTAGTGGGAAGGAGGTACGAAAAGAAAGAAAAAAACGATTACTATTTACAATATACATCAATGATTTGGGTGAAGGGATTCAAAGTAACATTAGCAAATTTGCAGATGACACAAAGCTGGGTGGCAGTGTGAACTGTGAGGAGGATGCTATGAGAATGCAGGGTGACTTGGACAGGTTGGGTGAGTGGGCAGATGCATGGCAGATGCAGTTTAATGTGGATAAATGTGAGGTTATCCACTTTGGTAGCAAAAACAGGAAGGCAGATTATTATCTAAATGGTGTCAAGTTGGGAAAAGGGGATGTACAACGGGATCTGTGGGTCCTTGTTCATCAGTCAATGAAAGTAAGCATGCAGGTACAGCAAGCAGTGAAGAAAGCGAATGGCATGTTGGCCTTCATAACAAGAGGACTTGAGTATAGGAGCAAAGAGGTCCTTCTGCAGTTGTATAGGGCCCTAATGAGACCACCCTGGAGTATTGTGTGCAGTTTTGGTCCCCTAATTTGAGGAAGGACATTATTGCTATTGAGGGAGTGCAGCGTAGGTTTACAAGGTTAATTCCCGGGATGGTGGGACTGTCATATGCTGAGAGAATAAAGCGGCTGGGCTTGTATACTCTGGAGTTTAGAAGGATGAGAGGGTATCTTATTGAAACATATAAGATTATTAAGGGTTTGGACACGCTAGAGGCAGGAAACATGTTCCCGATGTTGGGGGAGTCCAGAACCAGCGGCCACTGTTTAAGAATAAGGGGTAAGCCATTTAGAACGGAGATGAGGAAACATTTTTTCACACAGAGAGTTGTGAGTCTGTGGAATTTTCTGCCTCAGAGGGCGGTGGAGGCCGGTTCTCTGGATACTTTCAAGGGAGAGCTAGATAGGGCTCTTAAAGATAGCGGAGTCAGGGGATATGGGGAGAAGGCAGGAACGGGGTACTGATTATGGATGATCAGCCATGATCACATTGAATGGCGGTGCTGGCTCAAAGGGCCGAATGGCCTCCTCCTGCACCTATTGTCTATTGTCTAAAAACTATTTCAAAATTAGACACATACCCACATCTTCTCCCTTTCCTTCATACTGTCATCCGCAGCTTACATGTGTGTCGCCAGGTTCCATTTAGTGAAATGAAAACCGCACAAAGGCCACAAAAGAGCATCTAGGAGTGATCGGAACGTGGAGGCCTTTTGGTCTTGGTCAAGGATGTGCTTGGCTTGGCCAACCACGTGCACTCGCTCTCTGTGCTACGCCTATGATGTTACTCACATTTCCATCACTGCACTTCCAAATATCCAAGCGGGCTTGCTGCTGTGAGCATCCCACCAGGTGGAATGGTCCACCAGCAACAACTACGCCTCAAGCAGTTGGGCAGAAGACCTGCCCACCACCCGACCACCCTCCCGGCTATCTAGTCAGCCTTTTTGACAGGTCAATTCAATGGAACATCTTTGGCTATTTTCACGCGGGAAAGATAAATTAACTACTCTAAATTAATTACATGCATCAAGAATACACAAATTAAAAAGAGTCTCAAACAAGGTTGTTTACCATATTCAATGAATGAGATCATGACACAGTTACCAACAAATGAGGAGCCAGATGCTCCTTCGCTGGGGCCTACCCCTGGACGTAGAGCTGTAGTAGAGCAGCAAGGGCGGACCCGTCAGAACAGTTGCTGATCTGTGGTTTCAGCTTTGCGATGCTGAACCCATCGAGTAGCTGACATACTAACCTTGGTTAATAAGTGTGTCAAGGGAGAAGGCAAGATAGATCAGTCATGATTGAATGGTGTAGATTGGCCCAATAGCCTATTCTGCTCTTATGACAAAAACTAATGAAGATAATTTATTTGTGCACTTTAAATAGTTGTAGTTCAATTGTATTTAGTGCAAAAATCAGCAGAGTTAATTTTCATTCCACTTCACAGTTCCGACATCAAGGGAACAATCTGCATTGTTTATGGGGCAAAATAGTGTGTTCGACATCACTCGCGTGTGAATCGTCGAGCAATTTCTGGCAAGGAGATCACCCTTTGTGTTATGAATCACCACAAGCTGCTGGATGACTTTAACTGCACCCACATATCCCTGCAAAAATAATAACATTTCCATTGCAAGCAATTAGGAAGGCAAACAGTATGTTGGCCTTTATTGTAAAAGTATTTGAGAACAATAGGAAGGACTTACTGGTCCAATTATGGAGAACCCTGGTGAGACTGCATCTGGAATACTGCACACAGATCCAATTTATCTACACATGGTGGGATATACTTGTGAAACAAGTGCAATATACATTTACCAAATTGATTCCTGGGAATGAACATTTGTTGTATGAGATATTATGTAGACAGACGTAGAAGAATGAGGGGTTACTTCATTGAAACATACAAAATTCCTCAGGGATTTATACCCTGAAGAGTTAATGTTGCCCTGGGGCCACAGTTTCATTGTTCAATTGCTGGTCATTCAGGAAAGAAGATATTTCTTCTTTTTGAGTCACCGAATATATTAAAGACAGATTATTAGAAATCAAGGTAACCTGAAATACTGGGTGTTGAGATAAAAGGTGGGCTGTGATTTAATTGGATGGCATGGCAGGCACAAGGGGCTGAATAATCCACTCCTGCTCTCATTTCTTCTGTTGATGTGTTTCCAAAGAGTTAAGAAATGGTTGCATTGTTGAGCAAATATGAATTATACTTGTTGGAGAAGATTAGGAGTGGTACATGAAATTTTTAATAAGATTTAAATTTTTGCAATGTAACCAAACGTCACCAATCTAGAGTCTCACCAACTCATGACTCTCTTGACCTGGAGAGCCGTCAACCCTAAATTCTGCAGGTAGTTTTAAAATATTAAATTACTTTCTTCCTTAACTTTTTCTGCCTCTTTCTACTCTGCTTTTTTTTCTCCTTAATATTCATTGTCCTGCATTATTTATTTCTACTGTTTCTTTCGCAATCCTGCTGGTCCTCCTGAGAACACATTTCAAGCTGCTGATGATCTTGCATTGCCCGACAGAAACATTGCATTACCAGACAGAAACACATATTCAAGTTGAGGAACAAGTGGAAAAAAAATACAACAGAGCATGCAGTGCAAAGTGTCACCCAGTTCAGCAAATTATGGGTATTGCTTGGCCTACAAATGGTTTGCACCATTTTCTGCTATTCCACCCTCAGCTCTTGGGGCTAAAGGAATCAAGGAATATGGGGGGGAAAGCAGGAACGGGGTACTGATTTTGGATGATCAGCCATGATCATATTGAATGGCGATGTTAGCTCGAAGGGCCGAATGGCCTACTCCTGCACCTATTTTCTATGTTTCTATGTTTCTTACAAGAAATGCAAAAGGAAATCCAAACTGCTCAGCAAATTGTCATTTTTCCAGCAAAACCAAACAAACGAGGGCATGCAGGCCAGTTTGCTATTTTGTGATGGGTTATTCTCTCTAATATCAGGTAATGCATTGAAGATAATGAACACACTTTGACACCTCGCCTTTAAATTTAGCAGGTTTAAGAAAGTCGGGGTAACTGCTCCATGGCAACTGGTAACCCTTGTCCACCAGAAAAGCTGCTTCTAAAAACAAGTTATTAGTGTGAAAACTTAAGAAAATGGACCATTTTCCATCTTGGGAGGTACATCTCAGCAAAGGTGTATATCGATGGTGTAATTCACAACAACCTCCAGTCTTCCTGCTGAGAAGTTGCTACAAGTCCAAGAGCACAAACGCAACACCAAGCCCTCCTGTATGCTTCAGAGACATGGACAACCTACAGCAGCGTAAAGCACTGAAGAGGAACTGCTGGCAGGTCATATCAACCATTGTTAGCGTTTTCTCCCAGGTTAACATTCCTAGTGGAGACCTTGATCTTTTGCATCTATCTCCAGTGGGCAGGCCATGGCCATGGTGTCTGCATCTATCTCCAGCGGGCAGACCATGGCCATGGTGTCTGCATCTATCTCCAGCGGGCAGGCCATGGCCATGGTGTCTGCATCTATCTCCAGCGGGCAGGCCATGGTGTCTGCATCTATCTCCAGCGGGCAGGCCATGGCCATGGTGTCTGCACCCTTGACCACAAATGTCTGAGCCAAGTATTTTACTCCAAGCTCCACTGGGACTAGAGATTTTGAGGAGGATAGCGATAACTCAAGGATGTTCTTGTCTCCTTAAAAAATACAATATTCTCATTGACTAATGAAAATCTCTCACTCATGTCTGCTCAAAACGGAGTAAGTAAGGACATCCAAGGCAGCACTCTCATCTTGAAGACTTGAGGAGGCCCAGTGCAAACAGTGGAAGAGCTCTCAACTGCACAAATAACACCTACTCCACTGGCGACATACCCCTCTTCAGAACCCAGAGCAGTAATAGATGCAAATCATGCTCAGCCCTGAAGAACTTCCTAACAAAAAGAGATCAGTGCAATGGTAATATTTTTCTGATACTGGTGACAAACAGCTACACCAATTACTGTGGCAGCTAGTAACAAAAAGTAGCTCAAACAAATTCAAACCCTTTGTAAAATTGCAACTCCAAATGCAGTAATAAGTTCTTACATTTATCTTGCTATGTGGTGCTTTCTGCATCATTTCCCAGCTTTTTTAACCAGCCACAAGCAACACTGCAAGATAATGATTTTGGGCTCGAAATAGTCATTTCTTTTGACCTGAATGGTAAAGACTGTCAGACACAATCAGTCCAAACGGACTAAAAAAGTACAAGATCCAAGTAACAAGTGATGTTAAACCATGATGTCAGTCAGATTTGCAAGGGCCTCTGGACTTTTGAATTGGTTGAATAGTCAGTAGATTGATACGAATTGCAAATTACTAGCTGTCTGGATTGGTGAACCATTATTCTGTGAATGGTCTTCAACAGAAAATGATAAATTCTTATCAGATGAAAACCATTTACTGGATCAGTCAGAATCCAAGGTAGAAAATAATGGAAGTTTGGTAGTACCAATTTAATCATTTACATTTGTATCGATCAGACGAATATGTTCAATCACATTAACTGTAAATGCCAGTCTGCATGGGTGTATTTTACCCATTGGCATTTCTGCAATTAAACAGCATGAAACATCGGTTCAGGGGCTCAAAAATTATGATCAAAGTCTTTTTGCTCCCATTGATTCTCTTCGACCACTACAACACTGCACTCAATTTTCTATCATAAAAGCAACCACAAATGAGCTGAGATAGTTTCTGCCAAAATATAAGGAAAGCTGCAGAATTTAATGTCAAGACGTAGCACTGAGTTAATCTGAAATGTTAATAAGATATGCTGTTCATTATGTCTGTGATACCCCACCACAAATGCAAATGTAAAAACCCCCACAAATAACGTGCATAACATGTCAATATATAAAACTGACAAAAATGTGAAGTACTAAAATAGCGAACTGAACATTTTATATTGCAGAACATTTTGATGGATAGTGAGGGAAAAGGAACCACTTTTCTTCCAAAACAGATTCCTGAAGCATAAATTATGTGGATTAGTTCATCATATCACAGTCACATAAAAATTCAGGGCAAAATGAGAAAAACAATCAACGCAATGATTAGTGTGTTAAACCACACATCCTCGTACCGATACTGAGTTACATTGTCACTATCTTTGAAGTTCAGATTCTGACCTGGTCATATTTTCAGGACCTTCCTGAATGGCTTGTTGGGATTTGAGGCTTTCATGCAAAACCAATTCCCTTTGAAATTACTATGTAAATATGGAGACAATTTGTCAGAAGCTGTTTGATTACAAGGCAACCTCCAAAACCCAGATTTTAATGGTAGTCAATTTAGTCTGATAATGATCTTGTGAAGTCTCGTGGCATGTTTTGCTGTGTTAATACCATTCAATTGTTGACCGGTTGTCTTGGAGGTTTGCAGTGAATCAAATTTTTACCAGACTTTTTTTTCATTTAAATGGATGTTTTAAGGCGAGTCAGAAAAGATGAGCTCCTGATAACCTGGACAGGCATGGATAGAATTGATATGGAGAGCATGCTTCCACCAATGGAAGAGGATAGGACTAGAGGCCATAGCCTCAGAATAAAAGGATGTACCTTTAGAAAGGAGATGAGGAGGAATTTCTTTAGTCAGGGGGTGGTGAATCAATGGAATTCATTGCCATAGACAGTTGTGGAGGTCAAGCCAATGAATATCTTAAGGCGGAGATTGATAGATTCTTGATTAGTACGGGAGTCAGGGCTTATGGGGAGAAGGCAGGAGAATTGGGTTGAGAGGGAAAGGTAGACCAGCCATGATTGAATGGCAGAGTAGACTTGATAGGTCGAATAGCCTCATTCTGCTCCGATAACTTATGAACTGATTGGAGATTCCCTAGTATTCAATGTACATTCGGCCATGTGAATAAAGCCAGATGATGAGTGCTGGGAGTGATTAGTGAGAATGGGAGATTAAATCCAGGGAATCTTCAATTAGAATCAATGGCTCTGGATGGATGAGCTTTGGTGAAGAACAGGACATATCTTTACTTACAAATGTGGAGTTTTGTAAATGTTAATGTAGAAAATGGTCAAATTTTTGCCAATCAATTAAAAAAAAAATAATGGCACAGCTTATAGTCACTGCAAATTGTTCAGCTTCTTAAAATCCAGAAAGACATTTTACTTGCACGGATGCTGCATGGCCGGTGCATACCTGGTCTAAAATTTTTTTAACAATAAAAATCAGCAATTTGACTCAAGATATTGTGATGCAATGTATTAATTAGGAATTAACTATCTATATATTTTAAAAGGTGCGCAGCAATCTGACAGATTTTACCATCATCACCAAGGTGGCTAAGAACTAAATAGTTTCTAATAATGTAATTCCTGGTACAACACAATAAAGTTACCAATGTGTAATCTTCATAACATTTATCAAAATTAACTGAGAACATTATCAGGATTGCATTTTACAAATAGTTAATTTTCTTGACTGTATCATTTCCTTGGCAAATACTATAGTGAACAGAATTTAAAGGCAGAGAAAAATAGTCAATAAAAATAATCTATACACTTAATTTTAAAAGCAGTATATCAATTGTTCCAAATACAATAGCCCAAGTCCAGCATTTTTAAACATTTATAATAATTTTGTAAACAACATCTCATAAAACTCAAATATTTGTCATAACACTATAATAATAAATAATGGTGTTCAATCCCACCCCTTACAAATTTAATAGCAGTACATATTGCCCTCTGACCCACCTCTCCACAAAGGTCAGTAATCCATTTCCACACAGCATTGCAAATACACGAGGCCTGTAAATGTCTCAATCAGGAATAACTGCTCCCGTCTACAGAGGACAGCTTTATAACAGCAGGCAAGAACAAACAGCTTATTTCCCATCTTGAAACACTGGCATTCAAGTAAGATAGCCAAGCATGTTGCGATTAGATTTATTTTTAATCTGTGAATTTTGTGTGAACACACTGATGATTTCCAGGCAATCTTGGGTTTTCAGAGGTGCTTATAGGATAGGTGTTGGTATGAAGGAAGCAAGAGGAAGATGGGATAAAATGTAATAATCAGATACCCAATGCAAATGTACCCATTTCTAGTTGTGGCATTGATGTGCTCAGCTGGCAATTAAGCTGATCTTCTGAGTCAGTCCAATATTAATATGAGCAGGCCAGCCTCAATCGTAACTAGAATTTTACTTTTAACTCCGAAGGATTATATTGCCCAGGAATCATAAAAAGAGCCTGGATATGAGCCAGATAGTTACCCCCCATGAACCAGTCTTTCTTATCAACACAATTTGACTTGCCTCCTCTTTTCTCATGATCATGCATTAATCTCCTCACTCTCTTCCCTACACTCTCTCTCCTATCTCAACCCTCACTTTGTCATTTGTTCACTGTTCCTTCACTCACCCCATCCCTAATCTCCTCTCTCTCTCCACGAAGATGCTGCCTGTTCCATTGAACCTTCCTGCCTAACAGCTCAGCTGCCAGATGAGAAACTGGAGACAATTTTATTTCTAAATAGGCTTTGTTGCTGATTTGGGCAGAACAAATTGCCTGATACCTGAGAAATCTCCTATTTCCAGACAGCTCAGGTTTCACTATGACCCCATTCCCCATCTCTCTTTGCATCCTTTTCTTTGCATAAATATCGACCATCGATTTTCTCAGAGACTTTCCTTATAATATCTTCATCTTATAATATTCTAAAGTTAATAATCCAACCACTTTGACAACAAATTGTATATATCCCATGGTAATTCTCAATAAAATGTTGATCCACAAACAATCACAAGGGACAATGCTACTAAATTATCATTAGGAAATGTAATTTAAATTAAGTGGTTATTTCCAGATCATTTTTAAACTTGCTTGCTCTGAACATATCTTTTCATAAGATGTTGATAAAAAAGCCAAAGCAGCTACGGTTAAAACAGAATTACAAATAAATTCACAATAAATCTGAATGCAAATTGCCTCTTGCTTCCAATTATAATTCAGATACGTACAGGATAAATTAAGGATGATGCTGTACATTATATGTGTGATGTTTCCACATCAAACGATTACTGGTACTGCTGGTCTAAACAGCTTGAAGGATGAAATAATACAATTGTCAACTTTCTGCATGTTGGTGATTTGCTATTTGTTTTGGTGATTGGCATTAGACATTCTCAGATAGTAAAAAAACCCAGCAACAAAAAGATTAATGCAGAATTTAGCAAGTCCTTTGGAAGTTAATGTCATAGTTACAAAGCATCAATCCTAATGAGGGTTTTCACCTCTACCTCCACAGATGCTGCCTGATCTACTGAGTTCCACCAGCACTTTGTGTTCCACATTACTAAGTTTAGTTGGAACCTTAATACTGAAGGGTTTTACTTGTTCTATGAAATCTCCAACAATCCAATTTCATTTCTTGCAGATTCTTAAATGAATTAAGGGATTACTTTTACCTTATCGATTTGTCATGTCTCAAACAACAGGGTTTTAAAGTGAAGGAGGCAACTCCTGGTCCATGATATCGGCTGCTTTCCCACCTTAGTGCCTACCTGCAGGGTCAGGTTGACCAGTTAGCAGTCATCAAGTTCTGACAGTGAGCTGCACAAGAATGCCCGACTGAGGTACAGACACTTTGCCTTCTTAGAATTCAAATGAGCCCCAATGACAAATTGGACACAAGTCGCCTGCCACAATCATCATGTGCTATTAGATCACCCGAGCAATTCCTGTGCCATTGATTTTCCAAACCATGTCATTTCAAAACTGAAGTTTGGGCTTATCCAATGCCTCTTTCTCTTGAACTCAGCTTCACAACTTTAACATATAAAAATTCAACTCAGTTTTATTTCATTCCATCACCATCTTTAGTCAAAAGAAATGAATTACAGTATTGGCACTTTAAATCAAATAGTGAAAAATGAATAGGGAAGAAACAAATTTGTAAAAGCAATAGATCATAGGAGTTCCATGCAATACATTATTTACCTTTGTATTGAAGTTCAATGCATTCTGTGACGTTTTGTATAGCTCTGGATATTTCAACATATTTTCCTTTCGACAACTTCTCTCAAATATTCCCAAAGTGAGGGGAGGCAAAGCTGTGAAAATCTGACAGGCACACACAGACATTTTCTTTTACACAAGCAACACAAGAAATGTACCACAAAATATAAATATAGTTGCAATAACATGCACTGAATATTTACAGATAACACTTGGACAGGAGATGGCTATCAATTTTTAATGTTAGTAGCTTAAAGTAATTTCAATGATAGCGAGGTCAACATTTGTAACAAGATGGACACGAAAAGAAGAATTTCAATGACCTGTTCCACAATCTAGATAGGCATGAATTCTACAATTTATATCATTTATCATTTGATATTGAATTGTATCAAGTGATAAATTGAAATGATTGCAGAAGTCTTCTTGACAATTAAAAAAATAAGTAAAATGTTTTGAAAGTGATTCTTTACGGAAAAGTAGACCAAGCCTTACCAGCAGTGGAACGGCACTGCAACCTTATCCACTAACTTAACAATTTTGGGGACTGCTGCTTTGTGGACATGACAGACTTGGAATACTGAATCTACAACTCATGATTAAATCCCCATTGTACTTGTGATGCACACAGTAATGTTACTTAACAATTTTTTAAATAATTATTGGTAGTATTTTATTCAAAATGTGGCAACTATGGTATTGATCTGAAAAAACTCATTGTGAGATTCCATGGTATGAGAAGGAAAAAAATATTAACATGGATAGAAGGTTGGCTGAATGGCAGAAGGCATAACGTGGGCTTTCTCTGGTTGGCTACTGGTGATTACTGGTGTTCTGTAGGGGTCGGAGTTGGGTCCACGACTCTTCGCGTTGTATATCAATAATTTGGATGAGGGAATTGAAAGCTTTATGGCCAAGTTTGCAGATGATAGGAAAATAGGTGGAGGGTCAGGCAGTGTAGAGGAAGCAGGGAGCCTGCAGAAGCACATGCACAGGTTTAGAGAGTGGTCAAAGAAGTGGCAAATAGCATAAAGTGTTGCAAAGTGTGCGGTCATGCACTTTGTAGTAGGAATAAAGGCATACACTATTTTCTAAATAAGGAGAGAATTCAGAAATCAGTGCAAAGGGATTTGGAGTGCTGGCATAGGATTCCCAAAGGGTTAACTTGCAATTTGAATCTGCAATCGGCAAATGCAATGTTAGCATTTATTTTGAGAGGACTAGAAGATAAAATAGGGATGTAATGCTGAGGCTTTATAAGGCACTGGCCATACCACATTTAGAGTATTGAGAGCTGTTTTGGGGCCCATATCTGAGGAAGGATGTGGCGATGTTGGAGAAGGTCCAGATTAGGTTTATGAGAATGATCCTGGGGATGATTTGGTTAACATATGATGAAGGTTTGATGGTGCTGGGACTGTTCTCGCTGGAGTTTAGAAGGATGAGGGGGAATCTCATTGAAACCTACCAAAGAGTGAAAGGCCTGGGTAGAGGATGTGGAGAGGATGTCTCCACTAGTGGGAGAGACTAGGACCAGAGGGCACAGCCTCAGAATAAAAGGACCTACCGTTAGAAAGGAGATGAGGAGGAATTATTTTAGAGGGTGGTGAATCTGTCGAATTTCATTGCCACAGCTGGCTGTGGAGGCAAAGTTGTTAGGTATTGTTAAAGGGGAGATTGACAGTTTTGTGCATAGTAATGATGTCAAAGGTTATGGGCAAATGCAGGAGAATGAGATTGGGAGGGAAAGATACAGCAGCCAAGATTGAATGGACTAGACTCGATGGGCAGAATGGCCGAATTCTGCTCCTGTTACTTATAAACTTAAGATAAATATGCTGACAACTACTTCAGAATTTGTCAAAATTAGTATAACAGGTTAACTTTACATTTGTGGATGGAAGCTGGAAGTTGTATTTCCTGGTTATCATAAGAAGAGCATTGACATTATATCACAACTTAAACTGAATAGCATGGATACATACCACATTGTAGAGACCAATACACCATCTTTCAAAAAGTATCTGTCCTGAGAAGCCATTCACAAAAGCGAACCAGATCTGAAGGTGAAAGTAAAGCAAAACAAAAATGAATTCAAGAGCTCTTAAAAAAACCATGAGAGATAGAATTTGCAATTTCTTCCAATATATTCTGTCAGTCCTTGGGGATTGAAGGCTTCGTGGCCAAGGTTCCAGATGATGCCAAGATAGGTGGAGGGGCAGGTAGTGTAGAGGAAGCAAGGACTCTGCAGAAGGACTTGGACAGGTTAGGAGAGTGGGCAGAGAACTGGCAGATGAAATTTAGTGTAGCAAAGTACTGAGTCATGCATTTTGGTAATAAGTATAAAGGCGTAGATTATTTTCTAAATGGAGAGAGAATCCAGAAATTGGAGGTGCAAACAGACTTGTGTGCTGGTGCAGGACTCCCAAAAAGTTAATTTGCAAGATGAATCAGTAGTAAGGAAGGCAAATCCAATGCTAGCATTTATATCAAGAGGACTGGTATACAAAAACAGAGATGTAACGCTGAGGCTCTCTAAGGCGCTGGTCAGGCCACATTTGGAGTACTGTGAGCAAATTTGGGCCCCATATCTGAGGAAGGATGTGCTGGCTCTGTCGAGGGTCCAGAGGAGGTTAACAAGAATGATTTCAGGAACAAGTGTGTTAGCATATGATGAATGCTTGACAACACTGGGCCTCTACTCGCTGGAGTTTAGAAGGTTGAGATTGATTGAAACTTACAGAATAATTAAAGGCTTAGATAGAGTGGATGTGGAAAGGATGTTTCCCCTGGTAGGTGAGTCTAGGACCAGGTCACAGCCTCAGAAGGGCACTCTTTTAGAAAGGAGGTGAGGAGGAACTTCTTTAGTCAGAGGGTAGTTAATCTGTGGAACAACTCATTGCCACAGAGGGCTGTGGAGGCCAAGAGTGGATATTTTTAAGGCAGAGATTGACAAATTCTTGATTAGAACCGGTGTCAAGGGTTATGGGGAGAAGGCAGAAAAATGGGATTAGGAGACAGAGATCAGCCATGGTTGAATGGCGGAGTAGACTCGATTGGCCGAATGGCCAAATTCTACTCCGAAAACTGTGTGTAAATATCTGTCAAACCTACAACCTCTACTAGCTTGAAGGACAAGGGCAGAAAAAGCATGGGGACATCACCACTAGGAAGTTGGAGACACACAATATTGCAAATGCTGGAATCTGGAAATAACAATCTGCCGGGGGAGGTCAATGTATCAAGCAGAATCTGGGGATGGAAAAGAATGGCCAAAATTTCAAGTCAAAAACTTGCATCGAGTCCTAATGCAGGGTTTTGATATGAAACTTCTATCATTCCTTTCCATCCACAGATGCTGCTCCATCTGAGTTCCGCCATCAGATAGTTTGAAGTGTTATCACCTGGAAGCCACATATCATGCTGACTTGGAAATTGCTATTGCTGTTTCTTTACCAGTGTTAATACACAATAAGAAAACAAATCTAGCTAGTGCAAGAGTTGAGACAAAAAGCTGGAGTAACTCATAAGGTCAGGCAACATCTCTGGACAAAAGGAATAGGTGACGTTTCAGGTCGGAACCCTTCTTCACATGGCTCTGACCCGAAAAGTCACCTATTTCTTTTCTCCAGAGATGCTGTCTGACCTGCTGAGTTATTCCAGCTTTTTGTGTCTATCTTCAGTATAAACCAGCATCTGCAGTTCCTTCCTACACATTAGTGCTTGCACTATTGTCTGCTTTATTTCCTTGCGGAGGCAGGATTAGGGTAATGCAAGTCAGTTCGAGATTTTGATAGTTGTATGAAAGTGGCTGTTCCTGGGCATGGTGGTGTGGGTCTTCAATTGAATTGAATTGAATACATTTTATTAGACAAATATGTATACATACAAGGAATTTGCCTTGGTGCTTTGCTCGCAAGTAACACCACGAAATACAGTAGACAATTAAAAATAACACATAATTTAAACGTGAAGAATGAAATAAAATACTAGAGCAAAATGAGGCTACAGACTTTTGGCTGTTGAGTAGAGCTACTGCTCGTGGAAAAAAGCTGTTTCTTATGTCTGGCTGTGGCGGTTTTGACAGTCTTCCAGAGGGAAGTGCTTCAAAGAGCTTGTGGCCAGGGTGAGAGGGGTCAGAGATGATCTTACCCGCTCGCTTCCTGGCCTTTGCAGTGTACAGTTCGTCGATGGGGGGGAAAGTTGCAGCCAATAACCTTCTCGGCTGATCGAACGATGCGCTGCAGCTCCGGGTGTTGTGCTTGGTGGCTGAGCCAAACCAGACCATGATGGAGAAGGTGAGGACAGACTCTATGATGGCAGTATAAAACTGGACCATCATTGCCTATGGCAGATTGTGTTTTCTCAGCTGCCGCAGGAAGTACATCCTCTGTTGGGCCTTTTTGACTGCAGAGTCGATGGTGGCCTCCCATTTAGGGTCCTTGGAGATGATGGTTCCAAGGAACTTAAATGACTCCACAGATGTGACTGTGGTGTTGATGGTTCGTGGGGGGAGGGCAGGGGGAGCTCTCCTAAAGTCTACAATCAATTCCACCATCTTAAGAGCATTGAGCTCCAGGTTGTTACGATGGCACCAGGACGCCAGCTGTGTCATTTCCTGTCTATAGGCAGATTCCTCCCCATCCTGGATCAGTCCAATCAGGGTTGTGTCATCCGCAAACTTGAGAAGCTTGACAGAGGAGTCAGTGGAGGTGCAGTCGTTGGTGTAGAGAGTAGAGGAGGGGAGAGTACGCAACCTTGCGATGCTCCTACGCTGAGGGTCTGCGGGTCCGAGATGCGCTTTCCCAGCCTCACATGCTCCTTCCTGTCTGTCAGGAAGTTGGTGATCCACTGACAGAGGGGTTCAGGTACAAGTCAACTGGGAGAGTAGCGGAAAGAGGAGGGCATGGCCCAGACAGTGGGGAAACTTGATGATGGATCTTGAGGCAGTGCTTCATGTTGATGGTGGGGTGGACTGTGCTCACGGCGGACCACCGCTCTGCATGACCATGTTAACTGCACACGGAAGCATGGATACTGAAAATATGTTGCGCTTGCTACTTGTTGCAAAACGGAAAACCTTCTGAAGGACATCTTCCTTCAAGTATTCGACCATGAAGAAATGTGCAGTAAACTCTTTATAAGCTGTTAGTTAAATTCAGAAGTTACAAGGCTCTAGCATAAATAATTCAAATAACTATCTTAAGTGAAGAAATTAGAGGAAATACTGTATGTTGGGATTTTTCTACTGTGTTTGAAATAACCAAAAATAGTTCTCTGAAATTGTACTTCTAAGATAAAATTCATTCTTCCCAAAGAGCAGAGAATACTTACTTTGATCACTTACTGCTCCCTATATTACAAATTATTGCTGAAAGCTCACAAGGAATACAACATTTACTTTGCCCCATGGATTTTTGTACATAATTGCTGACTAAAAATGAAATATAGGCAGTAAAACCAGATGAAACTCCATCCTCCACACCATAACCTCGTTCGTTTACACTGCCAGACAACCCAAAAGTATGTTTTTGTTTTACAGAGGTCATGAAGATTTAACATCTTGCCACTAGCTGCTTGGAGTTACAACTGTTTCAAGTATCTACACAGTGTGGGTGGTAGTGCCAAGTAAAACAGACAAGATTTTACAAACAGATCTCATATTTAGTAGGCTGATAAATAATAGCTCATGAAAATCCGGTTTTCACAACTGGATTCTGTCAATGGCTGTTTGATACACAAGCACTCTCCCACTACGCCCACATCACAGGAGAGACATGTGCCAATAACCTGGCCATTAGAAGCAAAATAGCCAACAGAAAGAAACAAAGTCTGTCCACATGACCACAATATTAAGACAACCTACCAATTGTGAATTCCAATTTGTTAAAAAAATATCAAGGCAGATGTGACCATAATGTTGCTAAATCCAACTATTTCACCAGTGCACTTCAGAGAAGGAAACCTGCTGTCTTTACCTGGTTCTTTGCTATGTCTCATATCCATGTGTTAGACAAGGGATTTGCAAACGTGTTAAAATTACTATCCATTTATTCAAAAAAATTACTATCCAATTATTCAAGGCAATAAAGCATGGACAATAACTGGCAGTCAACTATGTTGCTTGGGATTTCGCCAGAGGTTTAAGTTTCTTTGTTCCACCCCCAACAAATCACACTGGCATCACATAAACTTATTATACTTCAATCTTCCGAACTTGAGAGAATATGTAGCTACTATGCAAGGGGCTAGTGAATAAAATAAAACCAAGATTAACCAGATGTGGCTTACCCATCAGAAATTGTTCCCAACTCTGAACACTTCATATTCAGTTATTGCCTCCAGTTATATTTTCATTAGTTTCTCCAAGAGAACAACTCTTTACCGTACATGGAGACTAAAAAAACAGCAGATGTTGGAATCTCGAGCAACAAACAACTTGCTGGAGAAATTCAGTAGGTTGAGCACAATATATGTGGAGAGGGAAATTGTCGACATTTCATACCAAAACAGCATCAACACCTGAAAAGTCTGTAACTCCTGCCCCCATCAACGCCTACAAATGCTAAGTTTTGATTTTTACTGCTCTCCTGCTCTTTGACCGTGTTCTTCCGAAGACTTGCTATCGTGGACATGTACCCTTGCCTCAGTACTTAATTACTAGTCCTTATGCTGGATCTCGCTCCAAAATATCAACAATTCCTCCCCCACCCCTCCCCCTGAGATTCTGCTGAACTCGCCAAGTTCCTCCAGCAGATTGCTTGTTGCTCCTTACTGTATTTATTTCCCTAGCCATTGCCTGGTTTCTAATTACATACACGGATATTGGGAAGGTTTCTTTTTCTGCTTAACATGTTTTTGAAGAGTTGGTGCTTCAGTGAATTATTAGTGTGAATCAGATCTGCAAGAACTCCATAATGTTTGGGACAAAGATCCAACATTTATTTAACAATGTATAAACACTGCTGTCATTCTACATGGTGAAACCAAAATGTATAAAAATGGCCTTTATTAAAATCTGACAATGTGCACTTTAACTACGTGTGATTTTTTCTATTACAAATCTCAAATTGTGGAGTACAGAGTCAAATAAATAAATGACGGGTCTTTGTCCCAAACATTATGGAGGGCACTGTAAGTAAAAATGTCATTGTTCATTGCCAGTATGACAATTGAACATTCTTGAGAAATTTGAAAACAGTTAATTTCTTGCAGATCTGATTACCAATATCCCAGTACAAAGTAATGTCATTCAAATAAATATACAATAATCAGTAATGCAATAAATAAATAAATTAATAAATATTAATATTAGGTAACCAACTCTCCTGCCCTTGATAGTGTAAATACGAAGTACAGCGTGCAGCCAAACAAAGTCCAAAGTAGATGATATTTGCTGAGGTAGTTAGGGTTCAAGAGCCTGATGATTGCTGTCATGAAGCTGCTGTTGAACCTGGAGGTCATGTTTTTTAGGCTCCTGTACTCTCTTCCCGGTGGTAGAAGTGAGATGGGAGCATGGCAAGGTGGTGTGGGTCTTTGTTGACATTAGCTTCTTTTTGAGGCATTGCCTCCTATAGATCCCTTCATTGTTGGGAGGTCACCACCAGTGACGGAGCGGGCAACGTCAACCACTTTCGGCAGCCTCCTTCATTGATGGGCATTTGAATTATTGAACCTGGCCGTGATGCAACCGGACAGTGTGTTCTCTAAAGTACACCTTTAGAAGTTCAATAGTGTATTCGATGACACACCAACTTCTCAATCTTCTAGAGAAATAGTGAGGCATTGATGAGCTTTGTGATTGCATCAATGTGCTGGACCTAGGACAGATCTGCAGAGATATACACGCCCAGCAACCTGAAGCTGTTCACTCTCTCCGTCTCGTCGATGAAGACAGGTTTATGGATCCTCTGCTTTCCCTTCCTGAAGTCAACCATCAGCTCTCTGTTCTTGTTAATGTTGAGAGCAAGATTGTTGTTCTGGCACCATTCAGATTATCAATCTCCCTCCTATACGCTGACACATTGTTACCCATGCTTTATCCAAATGCTGCTAATATATAAAGATTTATTGTCCAGGTCACCACAATATAACCACAATGCACAGCTGCATTTTGACCTACAAGGGATCCTTAGTAACCAGAACAAACCAAATTGCATATCAAATCAAGTTTACCACAGCCTTAACTTTTACAACCAAAATCATTTGAGAGGGGCCAAATACCTCAGCTACTATTTACTTCTACAAATCCAGCACATATTCTATGGGGCAAGTCTCAGTTTTAATTGGTTGACTTGTCAATTTGATTTGACTACACATGGGTTCATAATGTCATTTGTCCTTTTGCTTTGGTCTCTCTCATTAATCTTGAAATCTGCCACAGAGAAATCTGCACTGCAAACAGCTCACAGTACGAGTAACCAATTGAACCATTGCTTTGCTCAGTGTAATAAATAGAAATGTTTACAAAGATGTAAAATATAGAATAGACAACACAATAAATATGTGATCTTCAATGATCTAGCTGTCAAGGCCCAAAATCTTAATTATAGAATTGGTAGAACAAATCACAAAATGGATGGAAGCATTTAATTTCTTTTTAGTTTCAGTTCCGTTTTTGTTTTCAACAGACATAAAAGTTGTTTCATTGTAAAAGCATAGTAATGATTTCCCCGATATCATATTTCAGCACCTGTTTAGACTCAATTTATTCTTCCCTTTGTGGCTAACTCAACACTCTCACATTGTAGGAATGTTTTAGATTTTGCGCAGATTAAAATATACATCTGAAAGTCCACAAATCTGACAGGACAACATTGAATGAAGTTAAAACACCATATAGCATGCGGGTCAAGAAGAATTTGTGACATGCTTTAAAGGAGGTTCTCAATGAAGAAATAATCAGCTTTTCCTTCTTTTAGTTACAAATGTTAAGATGGCAGATAATTATTCAATATTTGTCATAATAATTTCCTCTGAGCGGCTTCTGATTTTCCACTGCAAATTCCAATTAAACAAAAAACAGCCTTTCCAATTGGATGGATAAAGACAAAAGTTTATTTTAAACTAACTTCTGCATTAGTATTTAAGTAAAGTAAACATCAAGTTAAAGTCATGGCCATCACAAGAAGTTGGGCTACCTCTGAGTGTAGAGGTGCCTCATACAGTGCCAAGCAGAGCAGTTCAACACACTTCCTACCGAGGCCCTGTTTTATGGCAACCATGCATGGTGCATTTATTGCAGCCCATCCACATGTATCCCTACTATCCATTATAGAGTCATAGAGTGTGGAAGCCATTTGACCCAATTTGTCCATGCCAGCCAACATGCCACATTTACACACGTCCCACCTACCTGCATTTGGCCCATAGCCCTTTAAACGTATCCTATCCATGTACCTGCCCATATGTTTCTTAAACGCTGAGATTGTATCTGCCTGAACTACCTCCTCTGGCAGCTTGTTCCATATACCTGCCACCCTTAGTGTAAAAAAAATGCCCCCTCAGGTTCCTGTTAAATATCACCCCCCCCCCCCCCACCTCTCACCTTAAACCTATGTCCTATAGTTCTTGATTCCCTTACTCTGGGTAAAAGACTGTGCATTTACCCTATCCATTCCTCTCGTTATCTTTATATGTCTCTGTAAGATCACCACTTATTCTCCTGTAATCCCAGGAATAAAGTTCTAGCCTAGTGAAACTCTCCAGGAAGTTCAGGTCCTCAAGTCCTGGCAGCATCCTCTTAAATCTTCTCTTCACCCATTCCAGCTTAACATCATATTTCCTATAATGGGGTGACCAAAACTGAACACAGTACTCCTATTGTGGCCTCACCAATGTCTTGTACAACTGTAACAAGACCTCCCAATTTCTATAGTGTAGTGCGGTGGCGCAGGATTACTGCAGCGGCCCCTACAGCCTGTCTGTCTTTTTTTTATTTTTGTCTAGTTAAATGTAGTTGTTTGTGTTTTTTTAATACTGTTTTTAACTGTGTATATGTGGGGGGCGGGGGAGGGGGAAACTTTTAAAATCTCTTCCCTGCACGGGAGACCCGACTTTTTCCCTGTCGGGTCTCCGTTGTCGTTGGGGCCTAGCACCGTGGAGCGGCCTCCGACCGTGAACGACCTGGGGGCTCCAGTAGCGGAGCCTGCGGACTCACCATCGTGGGGCTGGCCGGCCTCGGAGCGTGGGGAGCGGTGGTGGCGCGCTGCTGCGGCCCGACTCCGGAGCTCCAGCTGCAGTTGCTGACCGGTGGACTGTGATATCGGGAGCTCGCGGGTCCGGGTGGAGACCGCTTTTCAGAGCTCCTGCAACGCAACTTCTCCAGCCCGAGTCGCGGGGTTGGAACGACACGGAGCGGGGCCGTACATCGCCCGGCCCGGCTTTAATGGCCGTGGGACATTCCAGCGCCCGGCGGGGGCTCCAACTTGTGACTTTTGGGCCCGGAGCGAGGCTGTACATCGCCCGGCGCGGCCTCAACGGCCGTGGGACTTAACATTGCCCGCCTGGGGCTTCAACATTGGGAGAAAAATGGTGCAGGGGAGAGAAAAGACTTTGCCTTCCATCACAGTGAGGAGGAGATTCACTGAGATGGATGTTTTTCTGTAAATTAAATTGTTTGTGTGTCGTGTAGGAATTGTTTTGTTTGTATGGCTGTGGAAACGGAGTTTCGTTTGAGCTTCTCTGAGGTTCAAATGACAAGTAATAAAATCGAATCTAATCTAATCTAATATTCAATACTGTTACTGATGAAGGCCAATGTACCGAAAGCCTTCACGACCACCCTATCGACCTGTGATGCCACATTCAAGGAACTATGTACCTGTCATCCTCGATCCCTTTGCCCTACAACACTCCGCAGAACCCTGGCATTCACTGTAGGTCCTTCCCATGTTAGACTTCCCAAAATGCAACACCTTGCATTTCTCTATATTAAATTCCATCAACCTTTCCTCAGTCCACCTGCCCAACTGATCAAGATCCTGCTGCAATTTTAGACAACCATCTTCACTATCTACAATATCACCCACTTTAATGTCACCTGCAAACTTGCTCGGCATGCCTTGTAGGTTCTCTTCCAAATCATTGATATGGATGACAAACAGCAATGAGCCCAGCACTGAACCCTGAGGCACACCTCTAGTCACAGATCTCCAGTCCAAAAAACCTTTCACCATCAACTTTATCTATAAACTGTAAATGGAGCGATTGTAATCAAGTATTGTCTTTCTGCTGACTGGTTAGCACGCGACAAAAGCTTTTCACTCGACCTCAGTACACATGACAATAAACTAAACCCTCAGCTTCTTACCATGAACCCAATCTCTTCCTAGAATCTATGATCGAACCTTCCAGAGCAGCCTACCATATGGAACCTTGCAAAATGCATTAAAGGGAACCAAAAATTGGAGCCAATCAAAAGTGTAAAAAAGTTGTATTTGATGTTAAAGTCAGATTAAATTATATCACCATTGAAACAATGAACACCAAAAAACAAAGCAGATTTTTCAAATGCATTCTTACCATTTGCATTTTCAGGATTTTATTTTACTGTTTGAACAATTTACTTTAACGGGCACAGTGAAATTATTGTCAACAGCATTTAACAAGATTTGTACCTCTCATTAAACAACACTAATTTTATACTTGGGATTTAGCTATTTGTGCGTAGACTACACAGTATATGACTTCACACAATTGCTGTTGGCATCCAAGCAGATTCTTGGAAAAAATCTGACAAGCTTCACAAATGAATGCAAAATCTGTCCAAGTGCCACCATGTCACGGTAGCTCTGTAACACCCCACGGTTCATTAAAACTGATTACAGAAGCATGAATTGCTACAAATTCCCCATTTACCAATTTACAGCCCAGCTGGTCACCAGATGAATAGTTCCCGCTAACAAATCAACCTTATTTTATCGTCCAAGAGAATGTTCGAACATGTTTTAAAAACCAAATGCCTGTATTTCAAGATAGAAAAGCAAACAAACTGGTATAACAATTACTGCATTTTATTTAAATAGGTTTAATAGTGAATCATGAAGTGAAGCTATTGACCCACGACTCAGGAGACGGTTATCAACAGATTCCTTCTTGCAATCTGCTGGACATGTGTGACTATGGTGAGGTTTGCAAGTTGTGAATGACAGAGCCAGATGGAATTTGTTTACAGTCTTTTGGGGGGGGGGGAGGGTGAGTAAATGTTAAGGGTCTCCATTTCAAATCAATTCTTTTGAGCAAGATTGCTGCAGCCTTTTCCTCATTTCTCTTCAGTTCTAACATATGATTCACAAAATCAATTTATTTAACTACTTAGTTTAGTTATTACCACATGTACCGCGGTACAGTGAAAATAATTTTTGTTGCGTGCTGTACAGTCAGCGGATAGACTATACATGATTACAATCAAGCTGTCCACAGTGTACAGCAACAGCATAAAGGGAATAACGTTTAGTGCAAGATAAATGCCAGTAAAGTCCCATTAAAGATAGTCCAAGGGTCTACATTGAGGTAGATGGTAGCTCAGGACCACTCTCTAATTGGTGATAGGATGGTTCAGTTGCCTGATAACAGCTAGGCTGTCAACCAAAAGCAACAACTACCAAAAGGTACAGTCCTTTAATTTTCTGCCCTTTCCTCCAGGGAACCAGCTGTGGTTGTAGAATGACTGGACCTCCATTCAAACAGTAGCTGGGCTCAAGTGGAGTTTTTGCCTCGGAGTCCAGAAGACTATAACGACTGAGTTCAGCATGATTTTGGCGGTACTCTCCTCAGGTCCCACAAAGAATGACAGCAGCTGGGACTCACTGGGTACGACTGTTTCGAGTATTCAGCCAGGGCTTGAATGAAGTGACTGTGCACGAGATTCCTAGTGCAGGCAGCGTCGGGGAACAGCGCAGGCAACCTGTCAGAATGGCACCTTTCAGTTACACTCTTTGCATATTGGGTACCAAAGCCATCACTCTCACTGTAACTTGTGAGGTATGTCCCACTGTAATCATCAACATTTTAAAAAAAAGGTGGAAATAAATCTCCTCCTGTGACATTTTAGCTTGTTTATTGCCTTTTAATTGTTCCTTAATGTAATAATAGAATGAGGTATAATGTTTAAGGTATATGGTATAATGTTTGTGCAGTTGTGAGCCGGATACATGCTCAAAACAATCTACAAGGCGCGCATTAGTAATCATTTTCCTACTGTTAGGGAGGGGCTCTTGTGTTTTTATGCCACAAGTTGTGGGAGAACAACGGAAACCCAAGCCGAAAATATCCAAACCATTTCCCTGTGGACTCTGACAATCTACCACTGGAGCTATTGGAGGAAACCAGGAAAATTCCAGCAGGAATATCAGGGCCTTTGAATACACCCAAATGTTTCTCTAAAT
Organism: Malacoraja senta; assembly: GCA_038087875.1. Taxonomy (NCBI): domain Eukaryota; kingdom Metazoa; phylum Chordata; class Chondrichthyes; order Rajiformes; family Rajidae; genus Malacoraja; species Malacoraja senta. Next base: position 318,995,464 of record CM075977.1, on the reverse strand, counting down.
TGCAGCCTCATATACTCCCACTTACTGCAAGCATTAAACTTCCTAAGTGCAACATTAAATCTTTAACAGACTGATGTGCACCTGATAACAGTCGAGGTAATCATAAAACATATACTCAATCTAGAGATTAAAGTATATCTGGGGATGACAATTTTCTATGGGTTTCAATTGTCCTTATTGAAGCTAGCTGTGCAAAATAAATGTTTGTGTTTTTAAACAAAATTGTTTTGAGGCAAAGAAAGAGATTTCTTAAAACAATTTTGTTTTAAAACACAAACACATTTAGCTTCAATAAGGACAAGTGAAACCGATAGAAAATTGTGCATCGGTGATCCCGTTTATGGACACCCGACTTATGAACAGCCAGTCCATACAAGCGAGCTTTTGGGGGGAATTGGTGGAATGGATTTGCCAGGTGTTGTGGGACTGTTCTTGACACGAGCTGGAATTTTGCCACATTTAACCAGGAAGAATAACGTTCAAGTTAACACGTTGATGTCCATTTTGCGAATCTTATCTGGAAACCCGGGGACTGGGTCAGCAGCAGTGACCTTTTTAAAGTGTCAACAGCATTTAAAGTCTTGTCTGCAGTAAAAAAAATGTAAATATAATTAGCCAAGATAGGTGTTAATTAAATTTGTTAATTTCAGATTTATTGTGAAGAATAGCAGTATGAGATTTAAAATGCTTCTCAGGCCTGATTATTCCAATGGAACAACCTACCTCTGATGGCATTTATGGCTCTGTGAGAACTCAGTTTGCAGCTGTATTTCTGACCAGAAAACAGTTTGCGTTACGAACAGTTTTCAGCAATAGACCCCCACCTTAACCCCAGAAAGAACCATACCAGCTTTTGGAAATGATAATGTATTTACACTGCAAAAACAATAACTTTCCTTTTATACTTTGTTCAAATAATCAGCTATTTCACAAAGACACAAAGTGCTGGAGTAACTCAATGGGTCAGGCAGCATCCCCTGGAGAAACATAGAAAAAAAGGGGCAGGAGTTTGCCCATTTGGCCCTTCGAGCCAACACTGCCATTCAATATGATCATGGCTGATCATCCACAATCAGTACCCTGTTCCTTCTTTTTCCCCATATCGCCTGATTCCTTTACCCCTAAGAGCTAAATCTAACTCTCTCTTGAAAACATCCAATGAATTGGCCTCTACTGCCTTCTGTGGCAGATTCACAACTCTCTGGGTGAAGAAGTTTTACCTCATCTCAGTTCTAAATGGCCTATCCCTTATTCTTAAATTGTGATCCCTGGTTCTGGATCCCCCCCAACATCGGGTACATTTTTCCTGCCTCTAGCCTGTCCAATCCTTTAAGAATTTTATATGTTTCTATAAGATCCCCTCTCATCCTTCAAATTCCAGTGAATACAAGCCCAGTCGACCCATTCTTTCATCATATGTCAGTCCCGCCATCCCAGGAATTAACCTGGTGAACCTATGCTGCACTCCCTCAATAGCAATAATGTCCTTCCTCAAATTAGGAGACCAATATTGCACACAATACTCCAGGTGCGGTCTCACCACGGCCCAGAACAACTGCAGTAGGATCTCCTTGCTCCTAAACTCAAATCCTCTCGCAATGAAGGCCAACATGCCATTAGATTTCTTCACTGCCTGCTGTACCTGCATGCTTACTTTCAGAGACTGATGTGCAAGCACACCCAGGTCTCATTGCATCTCCACTTTTCCTAATCTGACACCATTCAGATAATAATCTGCCTTCCTGTTCTTGCCACCAAAGTGGATAACCTAACATGTATCCACATAATACTGCATCTGCCATGCTTCTGCCCACTCACCCAACCTATCCAAGTCACCCTGCAGCCTCATAGCATCCTCATCGCAGCTCACACTGCCACCCAGCGTTGTGTCATCCGCAAACTTCCTTCGTCTAAATTGTTAATATTTATTGTAAATAACTGGGGTCCCAGCACCGAGCCTTGCGGCACCCCACTAGTCACTGCCTGCCTTTCTGAAAAGGACCCGTTAAGTCCTACTCTTTGCTTCCTGTCTGCCAACCAGTTCTCTATCCATGTCAATACCCTACCCCCAATACCATGTGCTCTAATTTTGCACACTAATCTCTTGTGTGTACATGTCAAAGGCTTTTTGAAAGGTCAGATACACCACATCCACTGGCTCTCCCTTATCCAATCTACTTGTTACGTCCTCAAAAAATTCCAGAAGATTAGTCAAGCATGATTTTTCCTTCATAAATCCATGCTGACTGACGGATCCTGTCACTGCTTTCCAAATGCACTGCAATAACTCAAGCATCTTCCCCACTACCGATGTAAGGCTAACTGGTCTATAATTCCCCATTTTCTCTCTCCCTTCTTTCTTAAAAAGTGGGGTTACATTGGCTACCCTCCAATCCACAAGAACTGATCCAGAGTCGAGAGAACATTGGAAAATGATCACCAATGTATCCACGATTTCTAGGGCCACCGCATTGAGTACTCTGGGATGCAGACCATCAGGCCCTGGGGATGTATCTGCCTTCAGTCCCAACAGTTTACCTAACAGCATTTCCTGACTAGGGTGGATTCCCTTCAGTTCCTCCCTCCCACTAGATTCTCGGTCCCCTAGTATTTCTGGGAGATTGTTTGTGTCTTTGTTAGTGAAGACAGAACCAAAATAATTGTTTAACTGTTCTGCCATTTCTTTGTTTCCCATTATAAATTCACCTGTCTCTGATTGTAAGGAACCTACATTTGTCTTCACAGAAGATGGATAGGTGATTCCCGAGTCTGAAGAAGTGTTCCGACTTGAAATGTCACCTACCCATGTTCTGAAGTAATGCTGCCCGATCCGCTGAATTACTCCAGTATTTTATGCCTTTTCTTGGTTAATCAGCATCCTTAATGACTTATTTCTCCATATCACATGATTCCGATCATTTGTCCATCATCTACACTATAAGGCACTGTGAGGAGTGCAGCCATTGTGAATGGTTCTAATGGTGCTGCATGAATGAAAGCATTTTTTTTCTTCTGCAAATTCGTAATAAAGTATCTAAGAGCAAATGAGGCAAAGAAAAAAATTAGAACAGATTTTTCATCTCTGGTTGTTAAGTACACCACACAATCATAGAGTTATACAGCATGGAAACAGGCCCTTCAGACCAACTTTTCCACACCGACCAACATGTCCCATCTACACTAGTCACACCTGCCTGCGTTTTGTCCATATATACCTCTAAACCTGTCTTATCCATATATCATATCCTCAAACATTGGTTAATCAAAGCCAAGAGCCATCATGGTACACCAACCATGTGGCTGAAATTGTGCACAACAGGGTAGCAGGCTATTTGATTCCCTAGGGAATTGATGTCTGGTCATTCCATATGCACAATGTTAAAATGGGAGTTAAAATGGCTTAGTTCTCCGATTTCCTTCTCCAAATGCAGCCAAGGGTTAAAATTAGGCCTTTGAAACCCATGTCATTAAAAGGGTCCTGACACGAAACGTCACCCATTCCTTCTCTCCAGAGATGCTGCCTGTCCCGCTGAGTTACTCCAGCATTTTGTGTCTACAAAAGGGATGGATGCCGGCCTGTGATGTCACAGGATCAAATCAACACATGGATTATTTTCCTTTAATCCGTCCCCCTTTCATACCCACTCATCTCACTTCTGTGAGCATTGAGTTGGAACGGTAGGCAAACAGAACTGAAGACTGCGCCATAGTTCAGCTCTCAAAGCTTCTTTGTGTGTTCCAGAAGGAAAGGCATTTCCTGCCACCAGGTGGCAAGCAGGTTTGAACAGTGGCATTGAGCAGCACCAGAATGACTATATGGTACTGGGGAGGAAGCACCTCAGCACGTAGCTCCTGTAATCTGTATACGAATCAACTTCCTTCAGTCTTACTTTAAAACCACCAATCATCATCCAGTGAAAATATACATTTTACATTCTGTGACAAGATGGCAGTCCATGTAGCTTAAGAAATAGGATACATTCATTGACATCCCAATTTTAAAAATAACTTGTCGAATGGATTCATGCTTTGAAAGCATTTTAAAAAGCATTCAAATTCAGTATTACATTTCTTATGTATGACATTAAACACTACAAACTGACGTGCAACTGATGGAGAAGCTTTAAAGTAGTTACAAATTAAAAAAGTTTCTAAACAAAAGGAAACCAAATTCAAGCAGCCTCTAGGTAATGAGCTGGTTCCATTTTCTTCTTTCAGACGTCCATTAGTCAATTTTGTTCGTAAGTTGGTAAATACATAAAACTAATTCAATATGGTAACCATATGTCGACAATATAGTAATGAATGGCATCAGAAGCACACAAGACTGAGTTGAAAGAACAAGTAATAATTGTTGAGAATGAGGAAACTAATTCTGCTACTTGTAGGAACAAAACATATATACATACATTTAACTTTTGAATTTATTATGGGAGCTCGCTCATATGTAGGGGTGTCCTTTAATAAAAAAACAAAAAAATCTTTACCAGCTTTCAGAACTTGTGTAATACTATACATTGTAAGAACAAGCAAATGTTCACTTTAATTTTCATGTAATTACTATTTTATTGAGATTACCAACTACACTGCAGAAATTCCTAATTAACAATAAGGCACCATGAGAAGTTTAGCGATTGGGAAGATGCCACTAAAATTCACGGCTGCTTTTTCTTTTCTTTTCGCAATCTTATTTTTAAGCATCTATTAAATGAAATACTAAAATAAGAAAAGGGCAGATTTTGCATCCTCAGTGATGTTCACTTCTAAATTGTTAATTGCACAATGTGAATTTTGCAGAGAGCATACCCAATGATACATCTTGTAAAAGATTCATTGCAGAATCGACAGGAACGGCAACAATCCTGCAGATTGCAAAACCAGATGCCCGACCGCCTTGAGGGAGTTAAAATTGTAATCATAGATGAACAAAGCCAGCTGAGACAGAATAGTGAGTGAAGAATTATTTTCCTGCCAGAACACTTGAGAGAAAACTACTTTATTATTGCCTATGCTTAATTTACTGTCACAAATTTCAACCTAATATTTCTTAGTAATTACTAAGCAGAGTATACTATTAATAACGTAATAAGTGTCAACTCTGGCTGAATGATCGCATTCCTGTCTGAGTCGGAAGGTACTGATTTCATGTCCCACTCCAGAGAAATGACATAATCTAGGCTGGTAATTCAATGTATTATTAAGGGAGTGCTGCACTGCTGGAGGTTCTGACTATTGAATGAAATGTAATACCAAGGTCTATCCTCTCAAGTGGGTATTAAAGATCATACAGGCAATAATTTGAGAAAGACCCAGAGCATTCTGAATGCCCTGCCCTGTCACTTTTTATATTTCAATCAAAACAGCTTAAAAATAAAATAAAATCCGATTTTCTGATGCAATTTGAAGGACTTTGTACGCATACTGGTTTCCAATTTTCCTTGCAATGCCTCAATAGCCATTCTCCAAAAGTCAGTATTAATTCTGCTCCCCTCTCCACAGATGTTGCCTGATCCTAAGAGCACACACAGCATTCAATCTTCTTATAGTGAAATTCCAGCATTTGCAGTATTATTGTTTAAATCACTGCTGTTTCTTTTCATATGCCCACTTTGAATAAGTTCAGCTCTTCTTCAACAGAATTATCATTTGTCTCTCATATATTTCAACTTTATTGTTTTCCATTTCTCTTCTTATCTTTGAACAGGTCTTTACCAAACTTATTCACAGCCACACCTTTCCACAGTGGCCATCTGCAGCACTTGTTTCCTCGTATGTATTGCAAATGTATTTCACTGCTTTTTGGATCCACCTTCAACCATATATCTTCTGGATATTCAATATTAATCATCTCCTCTAGACATCTATGCCTAATGCCTACATTCAATATCATCAAAATAGTCCATTTCATCTTTTACCCAGTCTGGCTCTTTTAACAAGAAAGGTTTTCTTTCTTCTGCTTTAAAGGCTCATAAACTACAGCAACTTGGATATTAATGTTGCTTCATCACTTTGTGCTAATACCACTCATACCTGGTCTCACTCTTATCATCTCTTACTTTCTCTCTCCTACTTCTATCCTTCAGTCCTCTGTTTCAAGCTTTTGTGTTCCCATCGCAATTTTCTGTTTTCACCTCATTGGATTTCAAACGCAACATGATTGAGCTCTTTTGTTGTCTTCACCACCATGCTACTTCCATTTGTTTCCTCTCCAACTACCTTCATAGCCAACCCCTCATCTTCAGTGACCCATAATCTCATCTTCACATTTTCTTCAAGCTTCTTACCATTTCCAGTCCTCCTTAAGGCAAAGTCAGTAGATTAATTACCATCTCTGCTGTTCTTACAATCTGCTCACTCACATTCGTCAACACCTAGTCCAAATGTGCTGCATTCTATTTTCTGTATACCATGAATAAGACTTCTGATGTATGGCCATTGAGCCAAAAGCTATCGTTTGCTCTCCACAGATGCCACCTGATGTGAATGACACCAAATTTCACACTTCATAATACCATAATAGCTGAAAATTGGCTTGTGACAGGATGAGCAAGGTGCACATAAGAGCCATAGCAAGATAATATTCCCCACCTATAAAATCCTTGCTAACCATGAACCATGCATTTACAATGATCTTACATTATTCCCATTTTTTTATTCTCCCCACCTTCTCATCTACTCCCCCTTAGTCCAATCATTAACTCATACACTGGAATCAATTTACAATGACTAATTAACCTTTATTATACGGTAGATTTTAATATCCTATGGACAAGTGTTATCTGCCAGAATCCAATGATTTTCAACTGGTTTCATATGGAAGATCAACATATTTTCAAGCCTGAGAATGGCTGAGCAAGAGTTCTTGGCATGATACAGGAATTTTCTTGGTTAGGGTTTCTGACAGCAGGGGAAGATATTGAAACAACTGGCAATTTAAAAAAAAGGGGGCATCAGGTTGAACAATCCAAAAGCTTAGATAGACACAAAATGCTGGAGTAACTCAGCGGGACAGACAGCATCTCTCGATAGGAGGAATGGGTGACGTTTCAGGTCGAGACCCTTCTTCAGACTGAGAGTCAGGGGAGAGGGAGATACAGAGATATGGAAGGATAAAGTGTGAAAACGAGAGATCAAAAATTCAAGGAAAATATGGGGGAAGGTGATAACAAGGCAAAGATAAAATTTAATCCCGTAGCTTACCTCAATAATGTACAGGACTATATTCTTGTAAAAACAGTACAGGATACACTTGGCTACGCGATTATAGTTCCAGGCTCCATGAACCAGTAGCAAGTTCTTCAGATATTTGAACTAGAAACAATACAAGGATCACGACTGATCATTAAACAAAAAATTATATTTTAACATTCCTTTTTAAAATGAGCTAATGCTTTGGACTTGAATTATCATTTCCACAGCTCATAATGTACAAAATGCCAAACAGCAATAAAAAATTCCAAAAGCAAAAACCTAGGTGGTCCTATTATTTTACAGTGTGTGTGTGTGTGTGTGCGTGCGTGCGTGTGTGTGTGACAAAATAAAGGTTCAAATTTCACAGTAATTTGAGTGTTTGAAGAAATCCAGGAATAACAGGGTAATAATACTGTTGTTATTGACAAGGTTGTCAAATTGGTATTAAAAATCTAACTAGCATTTATTTCAGTCAGTTCAATCACATCTGATGTTACTTCATTTTTCCGGCCCACTACATTTAATGGCAGCTCACTCCTGCTGTCCCAGCTCCTGCTGTTGATGTTAAATAGTCTCATGCTGCATCTTGTCTGCTGGGAGCAGGAGCCTAAATTGAACAGGAAACGTAGCAGGACCCTCTACCTTAACTTGGCACATTCCCACTGGGTCTACTTCTGCTCCATTAGCCTATATATATCCACATTATTATTTACATGATTTAAACTTGGTTTGCCCAGACAGATTAGCGATTACAGACAACCCAGTTAGAGAGCTACAAGATGAAAAGTTCAATGGATCACCAAAAGGAACCAAACCCAAACATGAGAGGGAGAATAAACAGGTAAACATCAAACTTTTGGAGAAGCTGAAGTGAGCAACTGACCATAGGAATGTACTGATATACTGACGCTGTTGATGTCTTTTTCTTCTACTTGGAAGGAAACTAGCAGGGAGAAAGGATATATTTCCAAAAGAGAGCCATATAGTAACTATTTTACAGATTTTTTTTAAATTTCTGCAAAACTGAAGTAGATTTAGTTTAAGCTACTAGAGTTAAATGGTTATTTTTCATCCCATTGGATAGACTATTTCTTAAAGTATTGTTAAATGTAGTTATGAACAGAAATTATGTTTAGAGTGTCATTTTGCTATTTGTTTATTCACAGAACCCAGAGAATTCTGGTAAGCACAGCATTTAGTGCTTATCTCAAATTGCCCGTGAATCAAGCAGTTTGAAGGCCAATGTCAGGCTGAGGACAAGAGTATGTTAGATTGGTGTGGATCTGGAGTTAAGTGCAGTGCAGACCAGATCAAGTAAAGCAGCTTTCCTTTTCAAAGAAAGAGTGAAGCAGACAATCAAACAGCTTCTCAGTCACCCAATGTGACACCAGCCTTCTGTTCCAGATTCACTTAATTAATTAGTTGAGTTTAAATTCCCAGTTGTTGTTACGGGATGTGAATAATTTTACTCACGTATTCAGGTGTCTCCATTTCAAAGTAGGTCGACACTATACGTAATGATCCATTGTATGACTGACAATATTATCTGCTTGACAATGTTTGTACTGATATGCACGAGGCAAGAGATCATTGGTTCAATAACTCTTGAATGATTTAAATTAGCATCAATTTACAATGTCAATGATAATGATACATGTCAAATTGAATCTATGTATTGAAGATTACGTCAAATGATTCTGACATATCTAGTTACCTGTGCAATAGAATAATCAGAAGAGTTTGCTGCTTGCAGGCCCTCGTTTCCACTTATTCCAACACCAACATGTGCTGTTTGGATCATTCCCACATCATTTGCACCATCACCTATTGCTAGCGTTATAACGTTCACCTGTTTCTTCACCATCTCAACTATTTCTGACTTCTGAAGAGGTGAAACTCTGAATAACATTAAACAAGAAAACAAAAAATCAGAGAGAAACAAGACCTCAGCAGTCTGATAGATGTATAAGAAATACATTTCTATGTAACTTAAAAATAATAAAAGTATCGTCCTTACTTGCCAGCTTCAAGTAAACTCGTTTTCCACCACCTAAAAAATCTCTCCCTCCTCTCCACAGTTTTGTTTTTTATTGCCATTTTCTAAAGAGCTGCAGGTCACCACAGGTAGATGATGAAAAAGGCAACATCTATCAAACAGTTGTGTGCCAAGTGTTGCATTTTGGCTGTATAAAATTTGGGATAATCAAGAGGTACGAAGCAAATTGTCACTCCCTGGAATAAGCATGATGAAGCAGAAGGTGGCGGTGGAGGTGGTGGAAAAGGGAGGAAGCCCAAGGGGAGGTCCAAGCTCCCTCATGAGATCAAGAGAAGATCCCAGATGCAAGTACCTTTGGCTCATCAACCTAGAATTTTGATGTGGATTCAGCTTTTGCTGTCAGAAAGGGATTCAGGTGGTGGGAATATTACCGTCAAGGCAACGACTCACTCAGATAGTGTAAATAAACACAATAAGCTTACAGAGCAGTAAACCTATCAAGAGTAATATTATAGCACATTGGAAGATTTATCCTGAATCCATGTACAAGTTTGATTGTTTGGAGATTGTTTAAGTGAAACACATAACACCACTTCTTAATTTAGTGCTGGAAATTATTATTTCCAGCACTAAATTAAGAAGTGGTGTTATGTGTTTCACTTAAACAATCTCCAAACAATCAAGGTTGGAAGAAATATCACAATTTGGTTCTTTTGTTTAATATTTCTATTCTATGGCAAAATAACAACGGCTATCCTGAAGGCTAGGATTTTTGTGCGCAGAATTATGTTGTGTTGAAGAGGAGTCTTGATTCCATAAAATTGGAAAGCATTTATCTTTTCTTAAAGAAATAGCCAAAAAAATCCACCCAAGAAATGTTTGCAGAAAAAACAAAATCCAAGGGTGTCACTGAAGAAAAGTTCAGGAGCAAGTAGTTACATTTGCATCTGTGACCAGCCCATAGCTGACAAAGTTCTGCATGAATGTGTTATTAGGAAATTGCCCTTGGGAATCAAATTATATTCTAGAAAGAACAAAAATCTCTGGCCTCTACCACTATTCAGCAGATCTTATAAAGATCTTATAAATCCACATCTGGCTCAGTAAACATATCACAATATGTACAATTAAAATATCGCATTTCATTAATTATATCCTCTACTTATTTGAAATTATTTTCAATTACTATAAACCGTCACATTGAAATAAGAGACAGAATTTTGTTGACATATCCCTCTTTTACTCAGCTTTTTAAAAAAAAGATGCGCAATATATTTGTAGTAAAAAACAAATGCCGTGTAATTGACAAATTAAATGTTACATTTTTCTATTAAGAATTGGGATTTAATTTTAATTCATATATCAATATAGCATCCAAAAAATAGCTCAAATTCTAGCTTACCGGCAGCAGATGACAGCTTTGCAAGACAATGCTAGATCCAAAAACGATTGTCGCACTCCAAATGTCAGGGCGTATTTGAGGGTTTTTCCATCAATAATCAATGCAAAGTCATTGTCCTTCAGCAGTGCATCTCCCAGAGTGTTGCAGTGGTGCATCAGAGTTTCCCTTGTTGTCTGCAAATTTGATTGTTTTAAAATTAACTGATTTAACAAAAGACAAATGTATTTATTAATGGAAAGTGGAGGCTTTAAATATATACTATACTAAGAGAGACCCGTTGGGTCCCAGCATCACACGGGAGGGCTGGTCCCCCAACGCAATATTCCACTTCTCCACCAATTCCAATATTGGTGGCCAGTGGGGGGAGGGGGGACTTTCTGGAGTGCTAGTATGGGTGCTGTGGGCTGAAGGGACTGTTTTCCAGAGGGCTAGTATGGACATTGTGGGCCGAATGGATTCTTGGGCTAGCGGCTCAGTCACTCAAGCCTGTTGTGCTGACAGCTAACTCACTCACGGCTGGTGGGCTGGCAGTTGGCTCACGGCTATTCCTTGAAATTTCATTTCAAGCAGGGTGAAGGCCACCAAATTCAAGTGCAGTTTCTTACCACTTCAAGCAGGGTGCAAGACCACCAAATTCAAATGCAGTTTCTTTTTTTTTTTTTGCACTCAACATTTATTAACAAGACAAAGTACATGTACAAACAAGATATACAAATCACACAGCAGCTGTCAGCATCACATCAGATCATTCTAGAGTTCTGTCGCAGAAGCATCACATTCACAGGCACCCAAGCAAGCTCATCATATTTAATCCTACTTAATATATAATCACCCGTTATGTTAAACCAGACACTTGTATGGCACTTGAAAAACTTATTTTGTCATTGATCGACCCTATGTATGCACTTATACACGGTCACAATCATGTCTGTACATATGGTTCCAAATACACGTATAGAGTACCAATCAAACTCCTCCTCTCCACTGGGGCTGTGGAGAAATCGTGTCCTTAATCAGTCTTGGCAGTTGTAGTAATACAACACATAATGTTGAAAGCACAGTCCTTAACCAGAGTTTAGCTGTTATGCTTTCCATCAAATATACTTTTCAGTCTTTCCCTCCACTGTTGAACATTTGGTGGCTTTACGTTTCTCCATGACACTGTAATCATCTTCTTTGCAATCAACAGCAACACCCCAAGCAAGTATGTCTGATTTTTGGTATCTATATTTTCTGGAGTCTCTCCTAGTATGAAGCATGCCAGCTCCAGAGGTAGATCCACCCCCAAGATTAGCTTGATCTCCGCCTGAATGTCTCTCCAATATTGATACAATTTGGGACAATCCCAAAAAATATGCGTATGATCGCCAATCTTCCTGCATTGTCTCCAGCATAAATCTGAGGTGTTGCTGTATCTTGCTAACATAAGAGGAGTCTTAAATACTCTCATTTTAGTTTTCGATTCAAACTCCCTCCAGGTAGGGCTGTTTGTTAACTTATGACCCAAAAGACATGTCTTTTACAACATTTCATCAGTAATAATAATATTAATTTCCAATTTCCAATTCCCATTTCTGTTTCGTTTCTATAGTGTTTCCTTTACAAACCATTTCAAGCAGGGTGCAAGGCCACTAAAGACAGCGAGTCGTGACCTCTCCCTCCTCCATTTTGCAGAGACTGAGCCACGCCCACACTTCTGGGTTTTATAGTCCCTCCCCCACTCTCACCAGGGAGGAGGCCTTCATGGCGTGATTGACAGGAGAGAGAATCTCAACATTTTTTAAACACAAATAACTTTTTTATTTTTCATCGATGGGAAAAATCCTTGGCACCTGATGAGCGGAGGGGGACTCTGAGTAAGATGGCCAAATAACACAGCCGTACGTGGTAGCGTTTTTTCTAAAATCAATATAAAGCACAAACAGGAAGTGGTCAAGATTAGACTTTTAATTATATCGAAGGCAAGGCAACTTTAATTAGGCAAGGCAACTTTAATTTGGCAAGGCAACTTTAATTAGGCAAGGCAACTTTAATTAGGCAACACAGCTTTAGCATTTCCAAATCAAAGGCAACACAGCTTTAGCATTTCCAAACCAAAGGCAACACAGCTTTAGCATTTCCAAACCAAAGGCAACACAGCTTTAGCATTTCCAAACCAAAGGCAACACAGCTTTAGAATTTCCAAACCAAAGGCAACACAGCTTTAGCATTTCCAAACCAAAGGCAACACAGCTTTAGCATTTCCAAACCAAAGGCAACACAGCTTTAGCATTTCCAAACTATATTTTCAAACCACATTAAGGGCACTGACAGGTCAGTAAAACCACTCACAGTTTAGTAGACATGTGTTCAGTGTTATTCACCGCTCAGACTGAGAGACGTGACCCTCTCGCTTCCCCAATCTTGCAGAGACTGACTGAGGCACTCAACACTTCCGGGTTTTATAGTCCCTCTGGAAGGGGCATGGCCTTCAGGAGAGAGAATCTCAACATTTTTAAAACATTAATAATTATTTTATTTTTCATCGATGGGAAAAGTCAAGATCAGACTTTTAGTAATATAGATAGATAGCAACAGGCCAGGATACTGAAAAGCTGATACATCATGCACGCATTATCTTGAAGCGTTTCCCGTGCTCTAATTAAAGCAATACGTTGCTCTGTTGTAAAATTTCCATAATCTGGTGAGGTCTGCAGTGAGTGCAGTACCAAAAGATCTGTGAAAATGAAACCTTAAATTTGTTCTCTTCTTGCCCTTAAGCTGGTTCAGAAAATGAGGAACAGATTATAGAGTAGATGCAGCTTCCTTTTGACAGGGAAGTGAACAGTAAAGACAAAAAATACTGCAAATAAGCAAATATATAGCATTTTACATGATTAGGAAGGGTTTATTGGTGAAATTCAACCAACCTTCTGATTACCGGGTTGGGGGATTTATTGTATATTTTGGACATTATCAAAACAAATTAAAGAGGTCAACAGTAGCCAACTGGATTTCCATATTATGTCATGAAAGACGACCATAAAAAAAATAATTAGAAAGGAAAAAGTCACCATAATATTTGGGACAAAGACCCATCATTAATTACTTGCCTCTGAACTCCACAATTTGAGATTTGTAATAGAAACAATCACATGTGGTGAAAGTGCATGTTGTATTCGAGGGCTAAATAACTTACAAACGACACTTGGTGTACAGAACCCAAAGTGTATTTATTTCAAGCCAACATGGCTGCCGCTAAAGCCCTGAAGATCCCCCCGGGACCCTCCCTGAGGAAACATACATTTCGAGGCAGAGCCCTCTAGTGGTGACTGCAGGACACAACAGTGCACATTGTCAGATTTTAATAAAGGCCATTTTTATACATTTTGGTTTCACCATGTAGAAATCACAGTAGTGTTTATACATAGTCCCCCCATGTCAGCGCACCATAATGTTTGGGACATAGCAATGTCATATAAATTAAAGTAGTCATGTTTAGTATCTTATTACATATCATTTGCATGCAATGACTGCTTGAATTCTGCGATTCATGGACATCACCATTTGCTGGGTGTCTTCTCTGGTGATGCTCTGCCAAGCCTGTATTGCAGCCATCTTTAGCTTATGCTTGTTTTGGGTTCAGTTCGGGGTGATTGACCAGGCCACTCAAGAATTGACAATTTTTTGGCTTTATTGCTTTAGCAGTATGTTTGGATAATTGTCTTAGAAACATAGAAACATAGAAATTAGGTGCAGGAGTAGGCCATTCGGCCCTTCGAGCCTGCACCGCCATTCAATATGATCATGGCTGATCATCCAACTCAGTATCCCGTACCTGCCTTCTCTCCATACCCTCTGATCCCTTTAGCCACAAGGGCCACATCTAACTCCCTCTTAAATATAGCCAATGAACTGGCCTCGACTACCCTCTGTGGCAGAGAGTTCCAGAGATTCACCACTCTGTGTGAAAAAGGTTCTTCTCATCTCGGTTTTAAAGGATTTCCCCCTTATCCTTAAGCTGTGACCCCTTGTCCTGGACTTCCCCAACATCGGGAGCAATCTTCCTGCATCTAGCCTGTCCAACCCCTTAAGAATTTTGTAAGTTTCTATAAGATCCCCTCTCAATCTCCTAAATTCTAGAGAGTATAAACCAAGTCTATCCAGTCTTTCTTCATAGGACAGTCCTGACATCCCAGGAATCAGTCTGGTGAACCTTCTCTGCACTCCCTCTATGGCAATAATGTCCTTCCTCAGATTTGGCCGCCAGCCAATGAGTTTTGAGGCATTTGTTTGAACTTGAGCAGATGGGATGTGTCTTTCCACCTCAGAATTCATTATGCTACTACCATCAGCAAGTGTATAATCAATGAAGATAAGTGAGCCAGTACCTACAGCAGCCATACATGCCTAGGTCATAACACCCCTACCACCGTGTTTCACAGATGAGGTGGTATGCTTTGGATCTTGGGCAGTTCCTTCTCTCCTCCATACTTTGCTCTTGCCATCACTCTGATATGTTAATCTCTGTCTCATCTGTCCACAAGGCCATTTTCCAGGACTGTGGTTGCTCTTTTAACTACTTTGTGGCAAACTGTAACCCGGCCATCCTATTTTTGCGGCTAACCAGTGGTTTGCATCTTGCAGTGTAGCCTCTGTATTTCTGTTCATGAAGTCTTCTGCGGACAATGGTCATTGACAAATCCACATCCGACTCCAGAAGAGTGTTTCTGATCTGTCGGACAGGTGTTTGCGGATATTTCTTCATTATGGAGACAATTCTTCTGTCATCAGCTGTGGAGATTTTCCTTGGCCTGCCAGTCCCTTTGCGATTAGTAAGCTCACCGGTACTCTCTTTCTTCTTAATGATGTTCTAAACTGTTGATTTTGGTAAGCCTAAGGTTTGGCTGATGTCTCTAACAGTTTTATTCTTGTTTCTCAGTTTCGTAACTGTCATTGGCACAACTTTGGTCCTCATGTTGATAAACGCAAAAAAAGTTTCCAAAGATGATGGAAAGATGGGAGGAAAGACTAGGTGCTGAGAGCTCTCTTGTACCTGCATTAAGGAGGCAATTAAACACACCTGAGCAATTACAAATGCCTGTGAAGCCATGTGTCCCAAACATTATGGTGCCCTGAAATGGGGGGGGGGGGGACGACACTATGTATGAACAGCTGTAATTTCTATATGGCGAAACCAAAATGTATAAAAATGGCCTTTAATAAAATCTGACAATGTGCACTTTAACCACATGTGATGTTTTCTATTACAAATCTCAAATTGTGGAGTACAGAGGCAAATAAATAAATGATGGGTCTTTGTCCCAAACATTATGGAGGGCACTGTATATTACTAAGCTGGGAATCGGTCTTCAGTGTTAGGACATAATTCTATTCATTGTTGATCTTGAGAAGGGCAAAGACAGAATAGTGAATTAATTTTCAGTTGACAAAAAAAATGTAATGAATATCCTTATCAGATGGATTAGGCAACAGGGCCTGCGACTGGCAAATGATATCCCACAGGAATAAGCTATTATATATTTAGTTACATATAATAAGGGCCCATGTCAGAATATGGCTAAGCACAAGCTAATGATAAGTAAATTAGAAAAAAAGGATTGATCCCTCATTTCACCACAGTGTACACACAGGGAGCTACAAAATATACAACATAGTAAAAGCCAATTTAGCCAAGTGGCTAAATCCAAGATCATTTGGCATCGAACCCAATCTAAAAAGTCTGGTATGTCGGTCTTCCTCATATTTGGCTTTGTAAATGCAGAGTCCCATCAATCTGAAGCAGAGGTGATATTGCCTGGGTTATTAAACGATGACCAGGGTAATGGGGTTTAGGGGTGATTTTGTAAGTACTTATTTGAAGTTCTCTCCCCAGTTTTGGTTCCTGATCACCATTTCAAAGATCACTGTGACTTTGTGATAGACAGACGAGCTTGATCCCTGACGCAAGGTTAGATTTAATCTCAGTTTCAGGTACAGAGAATATTTAACAGCATTTTAAGGTATCAAAAATAGTATTTAAGGTGGTTTGGTCAGACAGAATCTGGTGCTACTCATAGTATGGAGCAATTTGTGCAAATTTGCATCAATGAAGTTCAAATTGGATAATGCAACCTGGGCGTGCACATCTCTGAAGATCTTTCCTGATCCGAGAACACTGATGCAATCATAAACAAAGCACATCAGCGCCTCTACTTCCTGAGAAGATTATGGAGAGTCGGTATGTCAAGGAGGACTCTCTCTAACTTCTACAGGCGCACAGTAGAGAGTATGCTGACTGGTTGCATCGTGGCTTGGTTCGGAAACTTGAGCGCCCTGGAGCGGAAAAGACTACAAAAAGTAGTAAACACTGCCCAGTCCATCATCGGCTCTGACCTCACGTCCATCGAGGGAATCTATCGCAGTCGCTGCCTCAAAAAGGCTGGCAGCATCATCAAGGACCCACACCATCCGGGCCATACACTCCTCTCCCCACTACCTTCAGGTAGAAGGTACAGGAGCCTGAAGACTGCAACGACCAGGTTCAGGAATAGCTACTTCCCCACAGCCATCAGGCTATTAAACTCGGCTCGGACAAAACTCTGAACATTAAGAGCCCATAATCTGTTTATTTGCAGTTTATCAGTTTATTTATTCATGTGTGTATATATTTATATAATGGTATATGGACACACTGATCTGTTCTGTATTCGTGCCTACTATGTTCTGGTGTGCTAAAGCAAAGCAAGAATTTCATTGTCCTATCAGGGACACATGACAATAAATTCTCTTGAACTTGAAGCTCTGAACTACATAACTATTATTGTTATTATTGTTTGTTTTTCTATGTGTACATATGCATGTGTGTGCGTATGTGTGTATGCATACACTGAACTTTTATTTTCTCATTTATTATGTTGATTACAGTGTATTATGTTTACATATTCTGTTGTGCTGCTGCAAGTAAGAATTTCATTGTTCTATCTGGCACAAATGACAATAAAACATTCTTGACTCTCTCTTGATTCTTTAAGTCTTTCACTTCCCAACATTAAATAAACACTGCAACATTACAGCACAATCTTATACAACAACAGATGAAAAAATTCTATGGTAATTTAAATATAATTAAATTTTTAAGAATTCTGTATCATTTAAAGCATTGACAATTCCAAAGTCTACTTCCTTTAAAAAAAAAATCTGATAACTGCCTCCAACTATTCATTTTCTATCTACATAGAAATCTGCTGTTATTGAAAATCACATCAAGTAGGGAAAAACAAAATGTGGAATTATTTAAAAAAAATCTTTCCCAATTTCTATTAATTTGGCCACCATCCTTCAAATCCATCCTCTTGTCAGGAAGTATAAAAAATCTGCCTGACATGTGTAAAGTGAACCAACCTGCAATCCTTAATGACTGCTGAAATTTTAGCTAAAATATTTGAAATATAAATGCTTCACATTTCAGAGACTTGGGCACTGGTACAACATTAATGTTTTCTAGTGATCATGAAAGATCAATATGGAGTGCTTCAAAGCTATTGCATTTTACACAATTAACAAAATAATTCAGCTCCAATAATATTTGTGGCTCAAATTAGAGGTATAGCACAAATGAGATTATCACAAGCATTGAGGTCAGTAAAATCTGTTGCAATATTTGAGACACTCATTAAGGGCTTGCAGTCTGTCCAGCTCATGCTACTTTGAGGGGGGAATTTGTAACTTTGTAAGCACCTTTTATTAGCGACTATTTGCATACCTTGGGTATGCAAGCAAAACATTTCACTGTGACTAATTCAATTCAATTCAGAAGGAAATACATTACATTTTACATAAACACTTCCAACCTCACATAACTGCAGCACTTTCTATAATGATCTCAACTGAAGAGCAGAATACACTATGGCTCATATGTGTCGCTCAAAATAACAGTGAGAAGGTTGTGCTTACCATTACCATTGGTAAGCTTTGATTAAGAGGCAGATATAGGGGTAAATGCAACTTTGCAGAAAATATTGTCTGAGTTACGCTGCTATGCCATTATCTTCATGGAAACAGCATCTCACTGTCAAAATGCTTTGAATTTCATGGTTAACAAAACCCATGCAGAAAATATTTTTTATTCTCACCCTACCTCTCTTACAATATTTGGTTATGAATTCATCTATTGAATCGTCCATTCTAATTTACAGTTCATTCTCAGTCCCTATGCTGTTAGAATCATAGATTGAATGCAGAAAGTCTAACAACTCAAAATCTCCACTGGGTCTTTTGAAGACCAAATCAGTTAGTTTCACCCCCTCGTTTCACAATCCTCCTTCAGCCATCTCCCCGTATCCCTGCAATATTTTCTATCAATGTGCCATTGAGGGCAACCAGCACCACAACCATCACACTGAGGTAGCATATTCCCATTCCTACCCATTCATTGTGCAAAAACTGAATTTGCTCAAGACTGTTCTATTTCTTTTATTAAATCATACATTTGTGTACCTATTTTCTGTCCCAAAGTTGAATGTTGGGTAGCTAGACACCAGATCTCTCTCCAGCTGAAAAATAACCTCTCATCACAGCCACTTTCTTGCCATTTTCCAATACTACACCCATACAGCTACTACCCATTCTATTCACCAAGAGTTTCGGTTTCGTCAGCAAGCCTGCAACATGGTACTTCAAACATATTTTACAATCCTTGTGTACACAACATTAACAGTACTTCATTGATTCCTGGTGTCATCATGTGCACATCCCGGTGGGGGTTGGGGCAGAGAAAGAGAAGGGGGGATAATTACTTGAAATTGGAGAATTCAGTTTTCACACCATTGGATTGTAAGCCACCCAAGCAGAATATGAGGTGTTGTTCTTCCAGTTTGCATGTGGCCTCGCTCTGGCATTGGAGGCCAAGGACAGAAAGGTTGTTATGGGAATGGGAAGGAGAGTTAAAATGGTTAGAATCTGGAAGAACCAGCAGGCCTTGGCGGAGAGAGCGCAAGTGTTCTGTTGAATGGTCACACAGTCCAAGCTTGTTCACACCAAAGTAAAGGGCCTGTCCCACTTACACAATTTTTTCGGCGACTGCCGGCACCCGTCATTGTGCAGGTCAGCGAAAATTTTCAAAATGTTGAAAATCCAGCGGCGACCAGAAAAAGGTACGACTCTTTGGGCAGCTATTCACGACCATACAGGTGACGTGACATGGGGTGACGCCTGTATGGTCGTCAGTAGTCGCTCAAAGAGCCATACCTTTTTCTGGTCGCCTGTACCTCAATGCTGCATAAAGGATAGTTACTTTAATTCTATTTTTCCCTGATGACGGCAGCTTTTGAATTAGTATTCCAATTCAGTGATTTTGAATGTCGAGGTAAACTAACTTCATTAATAGGTGAATTGTACTCATTAAACTAGTTGCTGCGATAGCAACAATGGATACAAAACCTGATTATGCCTGCCAGTTGATATAATTGAAGCCAAATCTCTGATTTTTCACCATGCATCTGCAGAGCAGTGCATTTTATCTCAAGAAAAACTCTTATAATTGTCTTGTGATCCCATGAGATCTCAAGTTACTCGATCTTAAGTTACTCAAATCTTTTGTTTGACTAGGTATCATAATCAGGAAAAAGCCAAAGCAAAATAGGGGAAAAAAGACAAAGCGCTGGAGTAACTCATCAGGTCAGGCAGCATCCCTGGAGAAGATGGATAGGTGGCGTTTTGAGTAATCTCTCCTCACCTCAGACGCAAAGGGTTTACTATTTATTCTCAAACTATGGCCCCAAGGCCAAGATTTCTTACTTAGGACGAGCATAAGGGTCCTGACCTAAAACGTCACCTATCCATGTTCTCCAGGGATGTTGACTGACCCACTGAGTTACTCCAGCACTTTGTGTCCTTCCCTGCATCTCACCTTGCAAACACCTAATGAATTTTATAAGTTTCAATAACATTTCCTCTCTTCCTTCCAAACTTTAGAGAATAAACACCATCTTTACCCAACCGTTCCTCATATGGTAAACTCGTCATCCCTGGAACAAGTCCAGTAAAGACTTGTTGAACTCCTACTGCTCCTTTCTTTAGTAAGAACACTAAAACTGCATGCAATACTCCAGTTGCAGTCTCACCAGGGCCCTGACAACTGAAACAAGATTTCCTTATTTCTATAAGGAAACTCTACTGTAATAAAGGCTAACATACCATTTACCCTCTGAATCGTTTGGAGCATCTGCATGCTGGCCTCAAGGACACCGTCCCTTTCTTTCTCAATCTTTCACTATTTAACCAATACTTTGCTTTTCCATTCTATGTTCCATCCATTCAAGTGGATGATGTGCCTTACTTTGTTAACCAACCTCCTGTATGAGATGTTATTGAAAATCTTTCAGCTATCCGAATACATCTTATCTACTGGTACACCTTTAACCATTCTACTCGGCACATTCTCAAACAACACTAACACATGAATCAAACACGAGTTTCCCTTTATAAGTTCAAACCTCAATCCTTGAGGATTGAACCTCAAACAAGGTTGAGCCAATGTCTTTTTGTTCAATCCTCCCCCACTCCTTCAGAATTCTGTTATTACATACACATTCATAGATTGTATTATTTTCTCTACCGCTGATTTTGGGATGTCACCAGTGAAACGTTGACCTTATTTAACCTTGTTGATATTTTCCAAATGTCCCGATACGTTATCCTTTATAACAGCCTCTAGCAATTACCCATATTGCAAATGTTATGCAAACCAGTGTCTCTGATTTTCTCTCTTCCTCTCAGACTCCATTATTAAATTATTGGATTTAATTTGATACATTCTAATCTGCAGGAACTATTCTGTCACCTACATTTTCAGAAAATTATAACGTGACTATCGTTTCCACAACTATCTCCCTTAATATTCAAGGATGCAAAATATCAGGCTGATGATTTATTGGTTTTGGCTGCCATTAATGTCTTCATTGTCATTTTAATACTAATACTAATGTCCTTTACTTGCTCAACTTCATGAGACTCTTGGCTCTCTCATGATTCTGTAGAGTGACTTATGTCCCTTCTGCAAAGAAGGAATCAAAGTATTTGTTTAATTGCACTGCCGTCATGAGCTCTCCCAGTTCTACTTGAGTCAACAGAGGACACGATTTATGATAATTGGCAAAAGAACCAGAGGCACAAAATCTTCTACTTAGAACATTTAAGAATAAATTATATTTCAACAAAAAATATGAAAACATTCCTTCCAAGTTAAACACTGCACTCCCGGGGTTGGAATTTGCATAAATTTAACAAAGTAAATTCTATATGGAAAATTCAAAAACGGACGTTTCTGGAATTGAAGTACAACAGAAAATGATGAGTTAACTTTTCAGGGAGAAGACCTTTAAATGGACAAAGGGTCAAAGATCATTCACCAGAAATGCTGATTCTCTCTTCATGGATGCTGCCTGATCTGCTGATTAATAATGAGAAATAATTTTAAAATAAATTGTAAATCTGCAGGCATAGGAATAACTCTTGGAAAACATTGTAGTGTCAAAAAATAAGTTGGGATTGTTTCTCCAACCAAATACAAATTAAAAGCTAGCATATGGAATACTTGACATTGTAAACTCAGGAATAAAGTACCTAGCTTCACATTACTTGTGCGTATAGATCAATCATGCCTGCAGGGAGACAGACTGTTCTCTTTGTAGCTTGGGAGGTTAAAGGGAGTATTGAAAAAGTTGTTGACAAGGGTTTGACTAAATAGGCAAAAACTGCTTCCACTGGCAGTACGCACTGAACAAGATTTATGACAATTGGCAAAAGGAACCAGAGGCAACATTAGGATTCTCCTTAAAGCAAAGAGCCACTGTTGTTGGGAATGCACTGCCTGAAGGCATGAATGCACATTCAATAATAATCAGTAAAATAAAAATGTAATGCACATATCTGATGCAGACTTTTATCGGGTTAAGAAACCCCCCCCCGAGGTATATGACAAAATGAGTAGTCTCCCTCCCCAAAGACCCTTGAAATAAAATACTCTGAGGTCTTGTGCAAAAATTACCATGAACTTCCACCAGACCAACCACAAGAGTATGTTATCAAAATACTCTCAAAACGTCTCCCGATCCCACCAGTGGCACAAATACCCTTAATCATTGCTACTCAATCATCAAATATGCTGACTGCTTCTTCCCCACCCACATTTCAGAAAATCTTACGGGCAGCACAGCGGTAGAGCTGCTGCCTGACTGCGCCAGAGCCCCAGGTTCGATCATGACTACATGTGCTATCTGTACGGAGTTTGTTCATTATCCTTGTGACCACGTGGGTTTTCTCTGGCTGCTCCAGTTTCCTCCTACACTCGAAAGATGTAAACGTTTGTAGGTTAATTGGCTTTGGTACAAATTGTAAATTGTCCCTTGTGTGTAGGATAGTGCTAATGTACGGGGTGATCACTGGTCGGCGTGGACTGGGTGAGCAGAAGGGCCTGCTTCTGCCCTGTATCTCTAAAGTCTGAAAGTCTGACTACCTGGCTGTGCTTCTACTCCCTGCTTATAAGCAGAATCTGAAACGGGAGGATTCAGTACAAAAAGTCATACAGTGCTAATCTGAAGTAACAGAGGAGATCCTACGTTACTGCTTTTGAGTCAGTGGACTGTCCATATTCACTTAGTGGTCAACCTAAAAGAGTATGTCACTGTCATCACACACTTCAGTAAGTGTGCAGTGGAATAGGTGCCAAAGAGGACAACCCGAGCGGTCCCCAACCGGAAATGGATGAACTGTCAGACCCACTCCCTAGTCCGAGACTCCCACATGTCCGTGGTGTTCACGTTGAGTAATCCTGACATGTAATAGAAATCTATACATGACCTTCACAAATCCATCAAGGAGACCAAAAGAAGTTTGGATCAGACTAGAGTCACAGAATAAATAGCCACGTGGACACTGCGAATGAGTCAAGACTTGCGGGCTGTAATGGGCAACAAGATGAAGTCGGGCAGAGCTACTAGCAACAACCCATCTCTCCCCAATGAGCTCAATGCGGTTGCTTGTTTTGAACAGATGGCCGGTGGGATGATGTCAGCCACTCCGCTATCTTCAGGTGCCTGACCCAATTATTTCCAGCACTTTTTTTTCTTCAATGTTTCAGCATGTGCATTTTTTTTTCTCTTCTGACAATTTTTATTTGCTTGCGAGCTAGTCAAAGCAACCCAGGGCTTGACTTGTGTCAATTATCAAAACTCATTGGAACAATATGAATCATGTCTCAGTCCTCCCAGTTTCTATCTCTTGGTGCCCTCAGCCAAACTTTTCATGTAGGTTGTAAACAACTGGAGTTAAAGGCTCGGACTCCCGTGGTACTCGACTGAAAGATTTTCTTTGTAATAAACTACCAAAAATCTAAGAAATCACCAGTTGTCACTTAATTAACCCCTTTCTAGGAAACCTGTTCTTTTTCCTTTTCAGGTATCACTTTGACTGGAGTTGCAACAGGATGCATGTGTTATCAAGGTTAAAGTCCAATCTAGTACGCTGATTTGTGTATTTAAAATATCTTCATGATTTTCCATTCCTGCTTCTAATATAGAAATTCCCAGGATAAAAGCCAACATCGATTCCTTGTTCCTAGTCACCCTTGAGAAGATGGCAGGGAACAGCTGTGTTGAATGCACTTTATGTGTTCCCAGGGGGCTGTCAGGAAAATATTTTGTCTTCCAGCCCTTTCAGCCACAGAATACTTGTGCTCTGGAGACACCATAGGGATGGGAATGAAAGCATCTCGACACCATCCACAGGAAAACTCTACTTGCGACAAGCAACACTAGAGAAATGCATGTTAATCACCAGAATAAGAGTATAAATTCATACGAGTTCCAGAGCCTCAGCTAAACGCTCGTGTGATAAAGACCGCCCTTCGTCAGACAAAGTTGATCTGAAATACAATAGAAGCACTGGATGTAATATAAACCTCCCGCAGGGCTCGTCACACATCACTAGTTCCGTTGTTGTACTACGTGGGGTGAAGAATCTCTGGGTCCTACAGGGAATTATCTAAATTTGCCCAGTTCTATTTACATTGACAATACTCCATGCCGTAATAAATAAGTGGCTTTGTGAGAATGTAGGAGGCGGGGGAAATGTGAGGGAGTTCAAAAGGAAGATTGTGGGTTTACTTGCAACTCTGTCCTTGTAATATTGTAAAAAAAAAATATGCACCTAAAGCTAGACTGCAGCGAGTGAACAAAAAGTTATATTCAAGAGCTTTCATATGGAAAATGTTAATTGTAATTTGTTACTTTATTCAAAACGCACCAATTCAGCCTTGGACTAAAGCACGATAGCCACTTTCTCTGAAGCACAGGATGAAATAATCATAACCCACCGGTCAGCTCACAACCACAGCTTCAGAACATAGAACAGTACAGCACGGCCCATAATGTCTATGTCACACACGACGTCAAGTTAAACTAATCTTTTCTGTCTGCATGTGATCCGTATCCCTCTACTCCAAGCATATTCATGTGCCCATTTAAAATCCTCTTAAATGCCACTATCGTGTCTGCTCTCAACACCACCCCTGGCTACATGTACCAGAAACTCCATGGGTAAAAATCTTGCCCTGCACATAGGTTCTGGCTGTCTACCCTATCGATGCCTCTCAATCAATCAATCAATCAAATCAATCAAATCAATCAAATCAATCAATCAATCAATCAATCAATCAATCAATCAATCAATCAATCAATCAATCAATCAATCAATCAATCAATCAATCAATCAATCAATCAATCAATCAATCAATCAATCAATCAATCAATCAATCAATCAATCAATCAATCAATCAATCCGTCCGTCCATCCATCCATCCATCCATCTATCTATCTATACATAACTAAAACTCTGATCTTGTGCTCTTCCGGTTTGCAAGGTTTTTCTATTTGCGCAAAAATGGTATGCGATAGTGCTACAATTTTTTGCCAGGTTACTCACCGTTCTCCTCTGTTGCGAGTGCAACAGGTTTCGTTCCAATCAGTGGTATATTGTAAAAATCTTAAAAAACGCGCCTCAAAAAGATTCCTTCAGTCAGCAGCACGCAGATTGGTCTCTTCTCCTGTCAGTCAATGCCACGGCTGGGATGGCGACGCCCATTCCTGCCCCACTGGTGGTGGCCTGTCCCGCCTCACTCACAAACTCCTCTCTCCCCTCCTCACAGTAACTTGTCTATCATCTCCCCCGCCACCAGCGGCGGCCGCGGGGGGAAGGGTGTTCAGTGGAGGCCCAGTGGAGGCCCCTGGTCCCGTCTCTCTCTCCCTCATCACTCACTCCTCTCCCCTGCCCATCCTCTGCGGCAATGGCGGTCCCGTCTACCCGTCCCCCCGGGTCTGTCTCCTCTGTCGCCGCCGTTGCGGTAACTCACTCCCACGACTCTCTCGGGGGAAATCTTCTCCACCAGCTCATCCAAACTCGTGGTGCCCACCGTGACGAACACTGACTCCATCCCCCCCCTCCCCGCGGCCCGGCCGCGACAGCGAGCAGGCAGGCAGGTGGCAGGGCGGGGATGGACCGAGCGGCAGCAGCGGGCGGGCACGGGCCGAGTGGCAGGCGGTCAGACAGGACGGTGACGAGCCGAGCGGCGGCTGAGCCGGAGTGGGCAGAGGGAGGGAGGGAGAGTCGGGTTGCAGGGTGGCAGAGCAGTTTGCGCGGAGTTTGAGTAACTCACACACACACACACTGCAAACTGGTCCAATCGGCAAGTCAACTGTATTTAAACCACAGCTAACAATAAATGACCTGTGGAGGAAGGAACTGCAGAAGGGTATTTATAACTCAATAAGATTTGGGATTTCATTATAAAGTTTAATCAAGAATTAATGAGAACATCTTATTTTTAAATCACTGACACAAAACAATAAAGACATTAAATACTTACATCAAGAGTGTGTTCATTTAGAACCATAAGGCCCATGTTTTTCGTTAGAAGTTTACATGCATACCCTTTATAAAAAAAAACAGCTATTAGCATCTGTTAAAAATAAATCAACGTATCTATTGTAAAGCTTTCACTGGAATACAGTTGTACAATTGTTGACGCTATCTGTAATTCAGGCATTTCTTTCCAGCTATGCATTATTAAAACTCAGATGGAAATAACAGTGAATTATAAAATAATTTACTGATATACAATGAATGGACCCATTTTAAATTTGCAGATTTGAAGTAGAAAGTTTTATAAGGACTTGAATACTCAAGAATGTCCGGATTCTGTACTCCTATCAGTTGTGTATGACCTTGGGGAAATCCGACTTTATCTATATTCTCCATTACATTTTTCTAGACAGTAATAATAATGTTTTGTGGTAGTCATTAATGACAGATACAGTAAATATCCCACTAGTTTAATTATGGGCAGTGTTTGGGTGAATATTCGATGAAACAAGAGTTATAACAAGTGTCTGCAAAGCAACACGATATGGGTTACTAGCAAAAACAGATGTTTCTGACTCCGAGAAATGGGCTCAAGGACAATTCACATGAACCAAAACCTTACGTAACCAGCCGACTGCCTGTAGTCCAATTTACAGGATCATTGCTGGAAAAACTAGCTTAGTCCAAATATACCAAGAGCCAGTTTCAAAGAGAATCTCTGAAACATTTGTAAGTACTATTTTTGTGTTCAGCCCCAACCTTTTAGCAGGAATGAAAATGATAAATGCAGTTGGGGAGATAAAATTAAATAAATGTCCAGAAAGATTCAAAGAAAGACAAAAACCTTGATGCAACAAAATGTAGAGTTTACTGTACTAGTAGATTTTTGTTTCCATTCACTATGTTTTGGGTAATGCACAACAGAAAGATATCCAAATACTGCATTATCTGCAACTTCACATCTGAAAATCACCAAGTAAATTTACAAAACAGGATATTAAAACATTAAGCATGCTGACATGGGAGGAAGGATGTGGGAAAGCTGCTCAGGAACAATTTCAATATTATCTCACTTTTAGAAAGGACATGTGGATCTAATCTAGTATCATAAATTTGATGGCATTATTGTCACTGTTGCAAGCTACAAATTGAATTGGGAAATACTTGAGCATTGAAAGTTCAGTGAAGAGGCAACAGGCTGGTGACAGATGTCAATGGTGTGAGTTACTTGGAGGATTTGGAGTTATTCCAGTTTGTAAGGACGTGATTCCAGAATGTTTATGATTTAATTGTACACAAAATACAAGATAATTTGGATAAAGTAAACCAAGAAATTTACTTTGAACTGAAGGCAAAGGCCCATATCATAAACACAAAATGCTGGAGTAATTCAGCGGGACAGGCAGCATCACTGGAGAGAAGGAATGGGTGATGTTTCGGGACCAGACCCTTCTTCTCGACCCAAAATGTCAGCCATTCCATATAACCATATAACAATTACAGCACGGAAACAGGCCATCTCGACCCTTCTAGTCCGTGCCGAACACGTATTCTCCCCTAGTCCCATATACCTGCGCTCAGACCATAACCCTCCATTCCTTTCCCGTCCATATAACTATCCAATTTATTTTTAAATGATAAAAACGAACCTGCCTCCACCACCTTCACTGGAAGCTCATTCCACACAGCCACCACTCTCTGAGTAAATAAGTTCCCCCTCATGTTACCCCTAAACTTCTGTCCCTTAATTCTCAAGTCATGTCCCCTTGTTTGAATATTCCCTACTCTCAGTGGGAAAAGCTTATCCACGTCAACTCTATCTATCCCTCTTATCATTTTAAAGACCTCTCTCAAGTCCCCCCTTAACCTTCTGCGCTCCAAAGAATAAAGCCCTAACTTGTTCAACCTTTCTCTGTAACTTAGTTGCTGAAACCCAGGCAACATTCTAGTAAATCTCCTCTGTACTCTCTCTATTTTGTTGACATCCTTCCTATAATTAGGCGACCAAAATTGTACACCATACTCCAGAATTGGCCTCACCAATGCCTTGTACAATTTTAACATTACTTCCCAACTTCTATACTCAATGCTCTGATTTATAAAAGCCAGCACACCAAAAGCTTTCTTTACCACCCTATCTACATGCGATTCCACTTTCAGGGAACTGTGCACAGTTATTCCAAGATCCCTCTGTTCACCTGCATTCTTCAATTCCCTACCATTTATCATGTACGTCCTATTTTGATTTGTCCTGCCAAGATGTAGCACCTCACACTTATCAGCATTAAACTCCATCTGCCATCTTTCAGCCCACTCTTCCAACCGGCATAAATCTCTCTGTAGACTTTGAAAATCTACTTCATTATCCACAGCCCCACCTATCTTAGTATCATCTGCATACTTACTAATCCAATTTACCACACCATCATCCAGATCATTGATGTACATGACAAACAACAGTGGACCCAACACAGATCCCTGTGGCACCCCACTAATCACTGGCCTCCAACCTGACAAACAACCATCCACCATTACTCTCTGGCATCTCCCATTCAGCCACTGTTGAATCCATCTTGCTACTCCACCATTAATACCCAACCATTGAACCTTCTTAACCAACCTTCCGTGAGGAACCTTGTCAAAGGCCTTACTGAAGTCCATATATACAACATCCACGGCTTTACCCTCATCAATTTCCCGAGTAACCTCTTCAAAAAATTTAAGACGATTAGTCAAACATGACCTTCCAGGCACAAATCCATGTTGACTGTTCCTAATCAGACCCTGTTTATCCAGATGCTTATATATATATTATCTCTAAGTATCCTTTCCATTAATTTGCCCACCACTGACGTCAAACTAACAGGTCTATAATTACTAGGTTTACTCTTTTTTAAACCCCTTTTTAAACAATGGAACAACATGCGCAGTACGCCAATCCTCCGGCACTATTGCCGTTTCTGATGACATTTAAAATATTTCTGTCATAGCCCCTGCTATTTCTACACTAACTTCCCTCAATGTCCATGGGAATATCCTGTCCGGACCTGGAGACTTATCCACTTTTATATTTCTCAAAAGTGTCAGTACTTCCTCTTCTTTGAATCTCATAGTATCCATAGCTACTCTACTTGTTTCCCTTACCTCACATAATTCAATATCCTTCTCCTTGGTGAATACCGAAGAAAAGAAATTGTTCAATATCTCCCCCATCTCTTTTGGCTCTGCAGATAGCTGTCCACTCTGACTCTCTAATGGACCAATTTTATCCCTCGTTATCCTTTTGCTATTAATATAGCTATAGAAACCCTTTGGATTTACTTTCACCTTGCCAAAGCAACCTCATATCTTCTTTTAGCTTTTCTAATTTCTTTCTTAAGACTTTTTACATTTTTTATACTCCTCCAGCACCTCATTTACTCCATGCTGCCTATAATTATTGTAGATCTCTCTCTTTTTCCGAACTAAGTGTCCAATTTCCCTTGAAAACCATGGCTCTTTCCAATTCTTACTATTTCCTTTCAACCGAGCAGGACATAAAGATTCTGTACTCTTAAATTTCACCTTTAAATGTCCTCCATTTCTCTTCCACATCTTTCCCATAAAACAAACTGTCCCAATTTACTCCTTTTAAATCCTTTTGCATCTCCTCAAAGTTAGCCTTTCTCCAATCAAAAATCTCAACCCTAGGTCCAGTTCTGACCCGCTCCATAATTATATTGAAACTAATGGTATGGTGATCACTGGTCCCGAACTGTTCCCCAACGCATACCTCTGCCACCTGACCCGTCTCATTTCCTAACAGGAGGTCCAGCACCACCCCATCTCTAGTAGGTACTTCCATGTATTGCTGCAAAAAACTATCCTGCACACATTTTACAAACTCCAACCCATCCAGCCCATTTACAGAATGTGTTTCCCAGTCTATGTGTGGAAAATTTAAATCTCCCACAATCACTACCTTGTGCTTACTACTAATATCTGCATCTCCTTACATATTTGCTCTTCCAATTCTCGCTCCCCATTTGGCGGTCTATAATACACCTCTATGAGTGTTGCTACCCCTTTCCCATTTCTCAGTTCCACCCAAATAGCCTCCCTAGACGAGCCCTCTAATCTATCCTGCCAAATCACTGCTGTAATATCTTCCCTGATAAGCAATGCAATTCCTTCTCTCCAGAGATGCTGCCTTTCCCGCTGAGTTACTCCAGCAATTTATGTCTATCTCCGGTTTAAACCAGCATCTGCAGTTCCTTCCTACACGGCCCATATTATAAAATGTATGAAAAGTAACTTAAGCATTACAAACAGGAAACTTCTTTACACAGGCTGGTCAACACTTAAAATAGCGTAGTAGCAGCAAGACTTGTGGATTTGTTCAAGCTTTGCCTCCTGAATGGGATACCCAAACTCGCTGAACCAGTAAATTTAAACTGAATGGCCATCAGGAATCAGCAGACGTTTTTAACAAAAATAGATGATGGGTATTTATTACCCAGCAGATCACTTTAAGGAGTCTATTAAAGATAGCTGAAAGAGAATTAAATGTTTTTGCATTCCTTTAACAAAAAAAAGATGTGTAATGGCACTAAGAATATCTATCCCAAGAATCTGTGATTATACTTGAAAGTAATACTTTAAAGTATTTTCCAAAAGGTGAGAACCAGGGAGACATGGAGAAGCAGAAAGAATTGGGTTTAAGGACAGAAATGACAAAACTAGTGGAGGGAAAAAGATAAATAGGCTAATTGACTTTTGGGCTTTATCTTGATAATAATAATAATAATAGATTTTATTTATATAGTGCTTTTCAGGACTCAAAGTCGCTTTACATTGAGAGTCAGGAATAAACAAAACAAAATAGAGTAGTAAGACAGAGATGCAAAGGGGAGGGGAACATGGGACTAAGGGTATGCAGAGGTGAAGAGATGGGTCTTGAGGCGGGACTGGAAGATGGTGAGGGACTCAGAATTTCGGACCAGATGAGTTGGAATACATAGGATGGAAGTTATTATAAAGCTATGCAGAGTTCTGATTACATTCCTGATTTTCATTTGTTAGTTTCTGACATGTTAATGCAGCAACTTTTTTTTCAGTCAAGAAATTGTTCATTATTTAACCTGCTCTGACATAAATGGGAGCAGACTAGATTCCCCACTATTCACTCCATCTACACTTCATGCTTCCTCAGAAAAGCAACCAATATAATCAAAGATATCCCACCCTGGTGTTTCCTTCTTGTCCCATCGGGCAAAAGGCACAAGAGCTGGAAAGTGCACACCTAAGGAACAGCTTATTCTGCTCTGTTATCAGGCTTCTGAATGGTTCATCCATAAGCTAGGGTATTGTCCAAGTCACTCCACCCCATTGCAGATACTGGATCACCTAAGGAACTGGTGTATTATAATTCTGAGAACTATATTCTGCACTCTGCCTTTTCCCTTCACTCTACCTCTTGTATTTTTGTATGCCTTGATTGTACAGTATTATCTGAGTTGATTGGACAGCATGCAAAACAAAGCTTATCACTGTACCTTTGTACATGTGACAATAATAAATAATAAACTAAACTAGAATTTGCTTCTTCAACATAAACCTCAACAAATGTAACTGGAAGTTTAGTCAATTTGAGATACAACACAGTAGTTAATAATTTACTTTGGTATAAGGCATGGTCTCCTATATTGTTGCCATCTTTCAGGATACTTCAACAATCATAGCTGCAATCCTGTGCGTTAAGTGTAGCCAGTTGGTGGAAAGTTTCTGTATGATAAGAGCTACGAGGTCACAGAAATGGAATAACTGAATGGTTCTAGGTGTTCTGTTCACTGTTCACACTGGCTCAATGCAAGATCAATTCAGCTTGTCCATCTTCCCATAATTGTGAATTCTCACTTACCTTGCTACTTTTTGAACACTACTATTGATCCGGCCTCCACTGGTACCTCAGTAATGTATTTCAGACTCTGAATACTCACAATGTGAACAACTTTTCACAATGTCCCTTTTGCTCTCATCCCCCGATCTTTATTCTTCTACCAAGGGGAACAATTTCTCTCTGCTGAAAGTCCCTATGACTTTACATCATTCCAATTTCTTGGCACCATTTTTGATCAATTTTCCTCCCGGGATAAATAAAGTTCTATCGTATCCTAAGGCAAGCCATGTTCCGAGGCAGTTATGGTTGTGCAGCAGTTAGTGCTGCTGCTTCCCACTTCCCTGGACCCAAGTTTGAGCCTGACCTGGAGTCTTGGCTCGAGGTGCTTCAGATTCCTCCGACATGAAAAAATCATGCTGGTGGCGGCAACTCCAAATTAGCTCTTCTTGTGGGTTAATGGCATATGGATTTGAATGGAAGTTGATGGGCATGAGTGAGATAGAGTTGCATGAGAAGGGAACTCGTTCGATTGTTTCCCCGGGAGAAAGCCAAATGATCCATGTTGTTAGAAGCCTCAAGTCCTGCCTCTCCTGTTGCTTCACACAACCAAATTCCCTCATCTTGCAATTCCGTTGGCATTCTAATGCCTTTGTAACCTTCCCGAGGTGTGGCAACCAGAATTGGTCACAACTCCAGTTGTGGCCCAATCATGTTTTGTAGAATTGCACCATTACTTGTTGCTCTTGCATTCTGCCTCTTGTTATAACGATCAAATGTCTTCTTTAAAATCTCAATCTGTTAAGCTACTTTATAAACTTTGAACTTACTTCCTTGGGTCCGATTTTTTACACCGCTTTTAGAATTGTGCCCTCTTGTTAACCTAGTCTCTTTTCATTCTACCTACCAAAATGTAAAACACTACATTTCTCAGTTCAAATTTCATCTGCCCCTATCATCCATTCCACTGAATGCAAGATCATGAACCTGAGGTGTTAAATTATTACAGATCAGTTTAATTTATTGTCTCCTGTACAGAGGTACAGTGAAAAACTTCTGTTGCCTGCTAACAAGGCATGGAATACAGCTGTGATTGAATTGGTCATTAACAAAATGGATCATAAGATCTGAAGAAAGGTCCAAACCCCAATGGCTGCCTCGCCAACAATCTGTGTGTCTTTTCCTTCTTTGTGTTTTAATTGTATGTGCTAAATGTATGTTTTTAGTGTTCTTTAGCTTGTTTTATGTGGGGGGTGGGGGGAGTTGGGGGAATCTTTTTCCAATCTCTTTCCTCGACGGAGATGCGATTTGTTTCCGTATCATATCTCCGTCCGCACTGCTGCCTAACATTGAGGGGTTGCCGGCCTTTGCAGGAGACCGACTTTTGAGAACTCCACCGCGGGGAGCCTACGGGACTTTAACATCACAGAGCTCGCGATCCCTTTGCCAGGGATCGACCTCAGAGCTCCAACCGTGGGTGCTTGCGGACTTAACATCACGGAGCCCGTGGTCTCTGGACTTCGGGAACTCCAAGCCGCGGGAGTTTTGACCGCCCCGACGTGTGAGTTTCGACCGCCCCGACGCGGGGGCTTCGACCGCCCTGATGCGGGGGCTTCGACCTCCCCGACGCAGGGGCTTCGACCGCCGGCTGCGAGAGTTTCGACCGCTCCGACGGATGGTTCGACTGCCTCAACCGCGGGAGAAAAAAGAGGAAGAAGGTTGGACTTTTTTACCTTCCATCACAGTGAGGAATGTGGGGAATCCACTGTGGTAGATGTTTATGTTAACTTTTATGTAGTTGTGTGTCTTGTTGCTTTTTTTTCCGTATGGCTGAATGGTAATTCGCATATCACAGTACCTTAACTGGTACATGTGACAATAAAAGACCTTTGAAACATTTGAATCCCGAAGCATCACCCTTCCTTTTTCTTGAGAAGCTGCCTGACCCCGCTGAGTTACTGCAGTACTTCGTGTCTATCTTTGGATCAGAACTGCACTGTTCTTGCATTAACTTCTGAATCTGTGACACTCTCGGACACTCCTCCCACAACCAACAAAACTGTACAGGATGCTACTTTACCACATTGTACAGCCTTGCCAAGATTTATTTTCAAAATTCAGATTATTTTCTCCCCTTGCAGAAAGGAGCAAGCTCTTTATCGAGCTCGTTTTGTCTTTGGACAGATACTTTCCTCCCCCGTTTTAAATTAAAGCATGTAGAGACTTAAAATGAAAATATAGCACTTCGGTTTTCACATTTATCTAGTTCAGTCTTGAATAAGTACATGCATGCACAATTTAAAAACAATTTTCAGTGGAACACTATTAGTTGTAACTCTACCTATGTTAATAGCGGTTTCCTGTTTGTCTCCCGTCAGAATCCAAATTTTGATGTCTGCTTTGGATAATGTTTCTATAGTTTCAGGAACTTTGTCTTGTAGTCTATCTTCAATCGCTGTAGCTCCAAGCAATTGCAGGTTCTATTAAAATGACGAGAAGTAATTAGCAGCAGAACAAAAAGATAACCTTGTCAAATGATTTATCTCAGAAATTACTGCAGTAAGTGCAAACATATGGAATCAAGGTTTATAATTTTCAGACGTGGATTTCATATCGCGAAACCTGACTTGTTTACCATACATTTCATAACCAGTTGACTAATGCTCGTTGATTAGTTCCACTTAATACAAAGTACATATTTTACAGCAGTTGACTTGTCAAAGTATCCTAAAAATGTAATAACAATTAATATTACCACCTGGTGGTACACAAAAATGCTGGAGAAACTCAGCGGGTGCAGCAGCATCTATGGAGCGAAGGAAATAGGTAACGTTTCCGGCCGAAACCCTTCTTCAGACTGATAGGGGGTGGGGAGAAGAAAGGAAAAAAGGAAAAAGGCGGAGGAGGAGCCCGAGGGCTGGGGGAGGGGAGGAGACAACCAGATGGCTGATGAAGGGGAGGGGACAGCAAGGGCTAGCAGAATTGGGAGAATTCAATGTTTAAGCCCCCAGGATGTAGACTGCCCAAGCGGAATATGAGGTGCATTTCCTCCAATTTACGGTGTTGCTCGCTGTGGCCATGGAGGAGACCCAGGACAGAGAGGTCAGATACGGAATGGGAGGGGGAGTTGAAGTGCTGAGCCACCGGGAGTTCAGGTTGGTTATTGCGGACCGAACGGAGGTGTTCGGCGAAACGATCGCCAAGCCTCCGCTTGGTCTCACCGATGTAGATCAGCTGGCATCTAGAGCAGCGAATGCAATAGATGAGGTTGGAGGAGATGCAGGTGAACCTCTGTCGCACCTGGAACGACTGCTTGGGTCCTTGAATGGAGTCGAGGCGGGAGGTGAAGGGACAAGTGTTGCATCTCTTGCGGTTGCAAGGGAAAGTACCAGGGGAGGGGGTGGTATGGGAGGGAAGGGAAGAATTGACAAGGGAGTTACGGAGGGAGCGGTCTTTGCGGAAGGCAGACATGGGGGGAGATGGGAAGATGTGGCGAGTGGTGGGGTCACGTTGGAGGTGGCGAAACTGACGGAGGATCACCTGTTGTATGTGACGGCTGGTGGGGTGAAAGGTGAGGACTATGGGGACTCTGCCCTTGTTGTGAGTGGGGGGATGGGGAGAGAGAGCAGTGTTGCGGGGTATGGCAGAGACCCTGGTGCGAGCCTCATCTATGGTGGAGGAGGGGAACCCCCGTTCCCTGAAGAATGAGGACATTTCAGATGCCCTGGTGTGGAACGCCTCATCCTGGGAGCAGATGCGGCGTAGACGGAGGAATTGGGAGTGGGGGATGGAGTCCTTACAGGAAGCAGGGTGGGAAGAAGTGTTGTCCAGATAGCCATGGGAGTCGGTAGGTTTGTAGTGGATGTCGGTAAGGAGTCTATCACCTGCAATGGAGATAGTGAGGTCAAGGAATGGTAGGGAAGTGTCGGAAATGGTCCAGGTGTATTTGAGTGCCGGATGGAAGTTGGTGGTGAAGCGGATTAAGTCAGTCAGTTGTGTGTGGGTGCAGGATGTGGCACCAAAACAATCATCGATGTAGCGGAGGTAGAGGTCGGGGATGGGGCCCTGGTACGCATTGAACAAGGATTGTTCTACGTACCCGACAAAGAGGCAGGCATAGCTGGGGCCCCTATTACCACCTATTAGTTTCATGCCTGTTATCGTGAGGTCGTTTATTAGTTACAATATCAAGAACCTGGATAGGAGGAAAAACCTTAAATGATTTGAAGGAATCAGTCTTTAGTCAGTTGTCATTTTTGAATGCTTCATCTACTATGAACAATTACTTGTGGCTATCGTACTGCCTTTTAGATAACTAAACATCAATTCAAACCTTGAAGCAAAGTATTCATAACCTTCATTACATAGTGACTAAGATGACTCTGACCTCCTTCGTCCTGTTGATATAAACGGGATTGTGGGTCCCTATCCTACCCCTTCCAAAGTCCACAACCAGTTCCTTGGTTTTTCTGGTGTTGAGAGCCAGGTTATTGTGCTGGCACCATTTGGTCAATCGGTCGATCTCACTTCTATACTCTGATGGGATCTATCGCAGTCGCTGCCTCAAAAAGGCTGCCAACATCATCAACTCCATCCTGGCCACACACTCATCTCTCTGCTGCCAGAGGGTAGAAGGTAAAGGAGCCTGAAATCTGGTACATCCAGGTTCAGGAACAACTTCTTCCCCACAGCCATCAGGCAATTAAACTCGCCATCAAACAAACTCTGAACTATATCTGTTTATTTATGTGTGTATATATGGTCTATGCTATATAGACACACTGAACTGTTCTGTATTTATGCTTACAATACTCCGTTGTGCTGCAGCAAGCAAGAATTTCATTGTCCTAACTGGGACACATGAGAATATACTCTCTTGACTTGACTTGATATAGCCATGGGCTGCTCACATATCAGCCATCTCTTTTCACTCCGCACTGGACTACGTCAAAGTGCTCTGAGCTGGTCTTCATTCTACTGTTCGTAAACTTGAAGTCATACAAACCTCTGCCGCACCAATCCTTTCCATCCATTGCCTCCATGCAATTGGTCCTTACAGTCGTTTAAGATTTTCATTTTTCATTTCAAATTACCCATGGTCTCACTAATTTTCTCCAATCCTAACGTTCCAACATCTATACCCTTGTACATTTTGCTTATCCTCAAAGTTAATTAAAATTATCAGTATGCCATCAGATGTCAACGTTCCAATCTCTGGTGTACTTTTCTTTTTGCCTTCTTTCCTCTTAACACATCCCTTAAATCTCACCTCTGAAGAAGCATTTTGGTATTTCCATCAAATAGGTAATTTTTAAAATTGTCTTAAAAGCACCATGGAAGTATCATTCAAAGATTTTTTGCAAATAAATTCAGAAAATATTTGTATTTATAGGGAAAGGGCGAATGGAACTAAATGAAGGGAACTAAATGAAAGTAACACTAGCAAATTTGCAGATGACACAAAGCTGGGTGGCAGTGTGAACTGTGAGGAGGATAGAAACATAGAAAATAGGTGCAGGAGTAGGGCATTCGGCCCTTCGAGCTTGCACCGCCATTCAATATGATCATGGCTGATCATCCAACTCAATATCCTGTACCTGCCTTCTCTCCATACCCCCCTGATCCCTTTAGCCACAAGGGCCACATCTAACTCCCTCTTAAATATAGCCAATGAACTGGCCTCAACTACCTTCTGTGGCAGAGAATTCCACAGATTCACCACTCTCTGTGTAAAAAATGATTTTCTCATCTCGGTCCGAAAAGACTTCCCCCTTATCCTTAAACTGTGACCCCTTGTTCTGGACTTCCCCAACATCGGGAATAATCTTCCTGCATCTAGCCTGTCCAACCCCTTAAGAATTTTGTAAGTTTCT
This sequence comes from Malacoraja senta, assembly GCA_038087875.1. Lineage (NCBI taxonomy): Eukaryota > Metazoa > Chordata > Chondrichthyes > Rajiformes > Rajidae > Malacoraja > Malacoraja senta. The sequence goes on along the minus strand of CM075977.1, from coordinate 318,957,230 downwards.
ATAAGATCCCCTCAATCTTCTAAATTCTAGCGAGTACAAGCCGAGTCTATCCAGTCTTTCTTCATATGAAAGTCCTGCCATCCCAGGAATCAGTCTGGTGAACCTTCCCTGTACTTCCTCTATGGCAAGAATGTCTTTCCTCAGATTAGGAGACCTAAACTGTACGCAATACTCCAGATGTGGTCTCACCAAGACCCTGTGCAACTGCAGTAGAACCTCCCTGCTCTTATACTCAAATCCTTTTGCTATGAATGCTAACATACCATTCGCTTTCTTCACTACCTGCTGCACGTGCATACCTACTTTCAATGACTGGTGTACCATGACACCCAGGTCTCGTTGCATCTCCCCTTTTCCTAATCGCCCACCATTCAGATAATAGTCTACTTTCCTGTTTTTGCCACCAAAGTGGATAACCTCACATTTATCCACATTATACTGCATCTGCCATGCATTTGCCCTCTCACCCAACCTATCCAAGTCACCTTGCAGCCTCCTAGCATCCTCCTCACAGCTAACACTGCCCCCCAGCTTCGTGTCATCCGCAAACTTGGAGATGTTGCATTCAATTCCCTCATCCAGATCATTAATATATATTGTAAATAGCTGGGGTCCCAGCACTGAGCCTTGTGGTGCCCCACTAGTCACTGCCTGCCAATGTGAAAAGGACCCGTTTACTCCTACTCTTTGCTTCCTGTTTGCCAGCCAGTTCTCTATCCACATCAATACTGAACCCCCAATACCATGTGCTTTACGTTTGCATACTAATCTCTTATGTGGGACCTTGTCGAAAGCCTTCTGAAAGTCCAGATATAACACATCCACTTGTTCTCTCTTATCCACTCTACTAGTTACATCCTCGAAAAATTCTATAAGATTCATCAGACATGATTTACCTTTCATAAATCCATGCTGACTTTGTCCAATGAATTCACCACTTTCCAAATGTGCTGCTATCCCATCTTTAATAACTGACTCTAGCATTTTCCCTACTACCGATGTTAGACTAACTAGTCTGTAATTCCCCGTTTTTTCTCTCCCTCCCTTTTTAAAAAGTGGGGTTACATTAGCTACCCTCCAATCCTCACGAACTACTCCAGAATCTAAAGAGTTTTGAAAAATTATCACTAATGCATTCACTATTTCTGGGGCTACATCCTTAAGTACTCTGGGATGCAACTTATCTGGCCCTGGGGATTTATCGGACTTTACTCCATTCAATTTACCTAACACCACTTACCGGCTAACCTGGATTTCACTCAGTTCCTCCATCTCATTTGACCCCCGGTCCCCTGCTATTTCCGGCAGATTATTTATGTCTTCCTTAGTGAAGACAGAACCAAAGTAGTTATTCAATTGGTCTGCCATGTCCTTGTTCCCCATGATCAATTCGCCTGTTTCTGACTGCAAGGGACCTACATTTGTTTTAACTAATCTTTTTCTCTTCACATATCTATAAAAACTTTTGCAGTCAGTTTTTATGTTCCCTGACAGTTTTCTTTCATAATCTATTTTCCCTTTCCTAATTAAGCCCTTTGTCCTCCTCTGCTGGACTGAATTTCTCCCAGTTCCCTGGTAGGCTGCTTTTTCTGGCTAATTTGTATGCTTCATCTTTTGTTTTAGATACATAGATACATAGAAAATAGGTGCAGGAGTAGGCCATTCGGCCCTTCCAGCCTGCACCGCCATTCAATATGATCATGGCTGATCATCCAACTCAGTATCCCGTACCTGCCTTCTCCCCATACCCCCTGATCCCTTTAGCCACAAGGGCCACATCTAACTCCCTCTTAAATATAGCCAATGAACTGGCCTCAACTACCCTCTGTGGCAGAGAGTTCCAGAGATTCACCACTCTGTGTGAAAAAGTTTTTCCTCATCTCGGTCTTAAAGGATTTCCCCCTTATCCTTAAGCTGTGACCCCTTGTCCTGGACTTCCCCAACATCGGGAACAATCTTCATGCATCTAGCCTGTCCAACCCCATAAGAATTTTGTACGTTTCTATAAGATCCCCTCTCAATCTCCTAAATTCTAGCGAGTATAAGCCAAGTCTATCCAGTCTTTCTTCATATGAAAGTCCTGACATCCCAGGAATCAGTCTGGTGAACCTTCTCTGCACTCCCTCTAATGCTATAATGTCCTTCCGCAGATTTGGAGACCAAAACTGTACGCAATACTCCAGGTGTGGTCTCACCAAGACCCTGTACAACTGCAGTAGAACCTCCCTGCTCCTATACTCAAATCCTCTTGCTATGAAGGCCAACATACCATTCGCTTTCTTCACTGCCTGCTGCACCTGCATGCCTACTTTCAATGACTGGTGTACCATGACACCCAGGTCTCGCTGCATCTCCCCATTTCCTAATCGGCCACCATTTAGATAATAGTCTGCCTTCCCGTTTTTGCCACCAAAGTGGATAACCTCACATTTATCCACATTATACTGCATCTGCCAAACATTTGCCCACTCACCCAGCCTATCCAAGTCACCTTGCAGTCTCCTAGCATCCTCCTCACAGCTAACACTGCCCCCCAGCTTAGTGTCATCCGCAAACTTGGAGATGTTGCTTTCAATTCCCTCGTCCAGATCATTAATATAAATTGTAAATAGCTGGGGTCCCAGCACTGAGCCTTGCGGTACCCCACTAGTCACTGCCTGCCATTGTGAAAAGGACCCGTTTACTCCTACTCTTTGCTTCCTGTTTGCCAGCCAGTTCTCTATCCACATCAATTCTGAACCCCCAATACCGTGTGATTTAAGTTTGTATCCTAATCTCTTATGTGGTACCTTGTCGAAAGCCTTCTGAAAGTCCAGATACAACACATCCACTGGTTCTCCCCTATCCACTCTACTAGTTACATCCTCGAAAAATTCTATAAGATTCGTCAGACACGATTTACCTTTCGTAAATCCATGCTGACTTTGTCCAATGATTTCACCACTTTCCAAATGTGCTGCTATCCCATCTTTAATAACTGACTCTAGCAGTTTCCCCACTACCGATGTTAGACTAACTGGTCTGTAATTCCCTGTTTTCTCTCTCCCTCCCTTCTTAAAAAGTGGGGTTACGTTTGCTACCCTCCAATCCTCAGGAACTACTCCAGAATCTAAAGAGTTTTGAAAAATTATCACTAATGCATCCACTATTTCTGGAGCTACTTCCTTAAGTACTCTGGGATGCAGCCTATCTGGCCCTGGTGATTTATCGGCCTTTAATCCATTCAATTTACCCAACACCACTTCCCGACTAACCTGGATTTCACTCTGTTCCTCCATCTCCTTTGACCCGCGGCCCCCTGCTATTCCCGGCAGATTATTTATGTCTTCCTTAGTGAAGACGGAACCAAAGTAGTTATTCAATTGGTCTGCCATATCCTTGATCCCCATGATCAATTCACCCGTTTCTGACTGCAAGGGACCTACATTTGTTTTAACTGATCTCTTTCTCTTCACATATCTATAAAAACTTTTGCAGTCAGTTTTTATGTTCCCTGCCAGTTTCCTTTCATAATCTATTTTCCCTTTCCTAATTAAGCCCTTTGTCCTCCTCTGCTGGTCTCTGAATTTCTCCCAGTCCTCTGGTATGCTGCTTTTTCTGGCTAATTTGTACGCATCATCTTTTGCTTTGATACTATCCCTGATTTCCCTTGTTATCCACGGATGCACTACCTTCCCTGATTTATTCTTTTGCCAAACTGGGATGAACAATTTTTGTAGTTCATCCATGCAGTCTTTAAATGCCTTCCATTGCATATCCACCGTCAACCCTTTTAGAACTAATTGCCAGTCAATCTTGGCCAATTCACGTCTCATACCCTCAAAGTTACCTTTCTTTAAGTTCAGAACCGTTGTTTCTGAATTAACAATGTCACTCTCCATCCTAATGAAGAACTCAACCATATTATGGTCACTCTTGCCCAAGGGGGCACGCACAACAAGTCTGCTAACTAACCCTTCCTCATTACTCAACACCCAGTCTAGAATAACCTGCTCTCTCGTTGGTTCCTCTACATGTTGGTTTAGATAACTATCCCTCATACATTCCAAGAAATCCTCTTCCTCAGCACCCCTGCCAATTTGATTCACCCAATCTATATGTAGAATGAAGTCACCCATTATAACTGTTTTGCCTTTGTTGCACGCATTTCTAATTTCCTGTTTGATGCCATCCCCAACTTCACTACTACTGCTAGGTGGCCTGTACACAACACCCACCAGCGTTTTCTGCCCCTTAGTGTTTCGCAGCTCTACCCATACCGATTCCACATCCTCCAAGCTAATGTCCTTCCTTTCCACTGCGTTAATCTCCTCTCTAACCAGCAACGCTACCCCACCTCCTTTTCCTTTCTCTCTATCCCTCCTGAATATTGAATATCCCTGGATGTTCAGCTCCCAGCCTTGGTCACCCTGGAGCCATGTCTCCGTGATCCCAACTATATCATAATCATTAATTGCTATCTGCACGTTCAACTCATCCACCTTATTACGAATGCTCCTTGCATTGAGACACAAAGCCTTCAGGCTTGTTTTTACAACGCTCTTACCCCTTATACAATTATGTTGAAAAGTGGCTCTTTTTGATTTTTGCCGTGGATTTGTCTGCCTGCCACTTTTACTTTTCACCTTGCTACCTATTTCTTCCGCCCGCATTTTACACCCCTCTGTTTCTCTGCTCACCCATTTAAGAACCCCACCACCTCTTATTCTCTGTTTATTATTGTTTTCTTCTTTCCCCCCTACATGTTGGGTCTGAGTGCTTTCCTTCTCTGCCTCCTGCCTCACACACTGTCTAATAGCATTCTCTATTTGAGTCCCTCCCCCCAACCATTCTAGTTTAAAGTCTCCCCAGTAGCCTTTGCAGATCTCCCCGCCAGGATATCGGGGATTTTGATACTATCCCTGATTTCCCTTGTTATCCACGGATGCAGTACCTCTTCCCTGATTTATTCTTTTGCCAAACTGGGATGAACAATTGTTGTAATTCATCCATGCAGTCTTTAAATGCCTTCCATTGCATATCCACCGTCAACCCTTTAAGAATCAATTGCCAGTCTATCTTGGCCAATTCACGTTTCATACCCTCAAAAGTTACCTTCCTTTAAGTTCAGGACCCTTGTTTCTGAATTAACAGTGTCACTCTCCATCCTAATGAAGAACTCAACCATATTATGGTCACTCTTACCCAAGGGGCCACGCACAAGACTGCTAACTGACCCTTCCTCATTACTCAATACCCAGTCTAGAATAGCCTGCTCTCTCGTTGGTTCCACTACATGTTGGTTTAGAAAACTATCCCGCATACATTCCAAGAAATCCTCTTCCTCAGCACCCCTGCCAATTTGATTCACCCAATCTATATGTAGATTGAAGTCACCCATTATAACTTTTACCTTTGTTGCGCGCATTTCTAATTTCCTGTTTGATGCCATCCCCAACTCCACTACTAGTGTTAGGTGGCCTGTACACAACTCCCACTAGCGTTTTCTGCCCCTTAGTGTTGCGCAGCTCTACCCATATCAATTCCACATCCTCCAAGCTAATGTCCTTCCTTTCTATTGCGTTAATCTCCTCTCTAACCAGCAACGCTACCCCACCTCCTTTTCCTTTCTGTCTATCCCTCCTGAATATTGAATATCCCTGGATGTTCAGCTCCCAGCCTTGGTCACCCTGGAGCCATGTCGCCGTGATCCCAACTATATCATATTCATTGACAACTATCTGCACATTCAACTCATCCACCTTATTACGAATGCTCCTTGCATTGAGACACAAAGCCTTCAGGCTTGTTTTTACAACACTCTTACCCCTTATACAATTATGTTGAAAAGTGGCTCTTTTTGATTTTTGCCGTGGATTTGTCTGCCTGCCACTTTTACTTTTCACCTTGCTACCTATTGCTTTTACCCTCACTTTACACCCCTCTGTCTCTCTGCTCTTGCACCCATCCCCCTGCCACATTCCAGAGTGGTCTATCGTGTTGTTTCTTCAACGGACCATAGATTTATTTTAAGAGCAAAACATAAAGTGCTGGAGAACTCAGCAGGTCAGGCTGGATCTATGGATGGTCCGAAGAAGGGTCTCGACCCAAATCGTCACCTATTCCATCTCTCCAGAGATGCTGCCTGATCTGCTGAGTTACTCTAGCATTTTGTGTCTATCTATGGAGGGACTGGCTAGGCGACGTTTAGGGTCGGGTCCCTTCTTCAGGCATTTTTTAAGGGGTTGGGAAAGATCGAAAATTTCATGTATTTAAATATGTTGTTACGAATATAACTAGTAATGTGGGAGAAAATTCCATGAGCCATAATTGCCACATACATACCCAAAAGTAGAAATGTAGAAAGTTACAGTGTAAAAAAATAGATATTACGAGCTTTGTCGTCTCCTTGTACCAATCAAACGCCAAATTCAAAATTCTATATTTTGAAAATGGGCAAAGCAAAAAGCATGTTCCCTAGAAAGTCTTATCCTAAAATAATTCATCGGAACGGTGTAATTTTCAGTCAGGACGTCTGTATCATTCATTCAGTGAACTCACGGTCTGGAGCCCTTCTCTATTACCGCACTACATAAAAACAAAGTGTCAATGCCTCTTCAAGGTCTACTAATCTACCCGTAGCTTCAGTTGCAGGTACAGCTGAAGGGATTTGGCGCTCGGGCAACGCTATGAATTTATATGAATTTTAAAAATCCGATACGTTTAAATCTTTCAAAAGATACAACCACAACGTGATAAATAACACTAAATAAAACGGAAGCAAATAAAGGCAAACAGAAGAACTAGCCTTGAAGGAGAGAGAGAAAACAACACGCGTAAACTTATTTTAAAAAAAATTCATATAACATCCCTAAATGACGGGTACAAATTACTAAATAACGTGGGTGGTCAAAAATACTGGAGAAACTCAGCGGGTGAGATGCTGCCTCACTCGCTGAGTTTCTACGGCATTTTTGTCTACCTTCGATTGTTCCAGCATTTGAAGTTCCTTCTTAAAATAACGTGGGCGAATGACTGTACCTGCACAGAAGAAGCCCAATGCTCGCGGTCCGGAGCCCTCAATGACAGTAAGTTTTAAGAAAATCTGCCGTGAATTTTATTCAAAGGAACGCGGCGTCATTAATACTTGGTCAAAACATAATTAGATTGACTGAGGAATGCAGATCGATGTATTGGTGACACATTGTATAACTAGGTGTTAACTACTGGCTGTTAACAAGTGCTAACAGTGGCAGTTAACAAATCATTTCCGTCTCAGTTGAAGCAAGTGATAAACAACTCCAATCTTCCTGCAGTACTCATTAAAGCCGAGCTGGAAACTGAAAAGTAGGGCAACTCCGTCCCCCTGCGTACCCCCCCCCCCCATTTCCATCACTGGTGCTGGTGACAGTATTGAGAGTTAACCGCGGGGCTGTGTTGTTGTCGGTGAGGAATTTCACCTACTGGGGTCGCTGCTGAGGGGAAAAAGTGTGTTGCCCACCAGCCTAGCGCGGGGCCCCCTTAGGCACGGTGCCCAATTGGGAGCATTTGGTCCAATTGGCTTAAGGCCGGCCCTGAAGGGGAAGTACAACTGGCTCTGGGGGTCCTTGTTCATCATAAAATGAAAGTAAGCATGCAGGTACAGAAGGCAGTGAATACAAGAAAGCGAATGGCATGATTTCAATTATAACAAAAGAAGTTGAGTATAGGAGCCAAGAGGTCCTTCTGCAGTTGTATAGGGTCTTTGTGAGACCACACCTGGAGTATTGTGTGCAGTTTTGGTCCCCTAATTTGAGGAAGGACATTCTTGCTATTGAGAGGGTGCAGCATAGGTTTACAAGGTTAATTCCCGGGATGACAGGACTGTCATATGCTGAGAGAATGCAGCGGCTGTGCTTGTATACTCTGGAGTTTAGAAAGATGAGAGGGGATCTTATTGAAACATATAAGATTATTAAGGGTTTGGACATGCTAGAGGCAGGAAACATGTTCCCGATGTTGGGGGAGTCCAGACCCAGGGGCCACAGTTTAAGAATAAGGGGTAAGCCATTTAGAACGGAGACGAGGAAACACTTTTTCTCACAGAGAGTTGTGAGTCTGTGGAATTCTCTGCCTCAGAGGGCGGTGGAGGCCGGTTCTCTGGATACTTTCAAGAGAGAGCTAGATAGGGCTCTTAAAGAAAGTGGAGTCAGGGGATATGGGGAGAAGGCAGGAACGGGGTATTGATTGGGGATGATCAGCCATGATCAATTGAATGGCGGTGCTGTTTCGAAGGGCTGAGTGGCCTACACCTGCACCTATTGTCTATTGAAGGGCGCTTTTAAAGAATCTGCATAGCAAAATGCCCTCTTGACTGTGCCATTCATAATGGTCTTATTTGAAGCCATGACTTCCTTAATTGTTGCTCAAAATCAAAATCTGCAGAAGTTGTGCTTCACAGAAGCCTGGGGGGTGAGCAAACCAACTGCAGGGTTTAAAACCAGGTGCCACTGATCCATTAGAAAGTACAGAAGACTGGTTAAAGATGAGATCCCCCAGTTTCTTAAAAGGAGAGGTGCACACATCTGTTAATTTTGAGCAAATGCATATGCATAAGGAAGTTAGCCATTCCTTTATCTTTATACATGGCAACAGAATTGTTGTGTAGTTCTATAATGATCTTGCCCATCAGACAAATTGCTGTCAGTGCAGATTAAAGGCCCTGTCCCACGGGCAGGCGGTTCCAGGCGGTAAGCGCAGCATCCCCGGAAGCGGAGACCGCGCGGCTGCCGCGGGAGGGCCGCGCGGGGGCCGAGTGATCACCGTACGGCCGGTCCCACGAGCATGCGAATGCATGCGGCAAGCGCAACCTTACCGGAAGCGGTTGCCGCGCGGATGCCGGGTGATCACCGCACGGCCTGTCACACGAGCATGCGAATGCATGCGGCGATCGCGAACTTACCGGAAGCGGGGGGTGCGCGAATGGACGTCGCGCGGCGTCGGGTGATGACGTCAGCGTGGAACGCAACGTGCTAGCCTACTCCGTCGAGACGGCTCGTGGCGTCCAGGCGGTGCTCGTGGCGTCCAGGCGGTGCTCGCGGCGTCAGGCCGTTGCCGCACGGGATTTTTGGACAGTGTCAGTTTTTCTGAGCCCCACACGGTGTCGGGACCAACTACATACGGCTCCGGCAATCTGCGTGGGACCGACCCCGCGGTCCCCACTTCCTGCTACGCCGGGCTTACCGCCTGCCCGTGGGACAGGGCCTTAATGACAAATGCAGGACTTACAGAGAGAAGACAGCTACACTGATGCAGAACAGCACTGAGGAATAATGGTCCAAAGGACCCGTATCCATGCCCTGCAGCTCCATACATCTCCAACACAGCCTGTTCATAGGATGTAGTCATGTTGTGCAAAGTGGAGGGGAAAAGGAAATCTTGCTCAGTAAATGATTCAAGGCTGATGGTTGGCCAAGAAACACCCACTGGCTCACAGATAGAGCTTTTGCAAAAATGTTTTCATTAAAATTGGCATTTCAATATCTTTCAATTTGGATACTGTTGGGGGGGGGGGGGGAGATTGGCCCCCTGAGGAGTAAATAGCAGCAGCAGCAGCCAGAGTAGTGGTACCAAGTACAAGATACAAGATACATTTATATGTCACATGTACCAATTGGTACAGTGAAATGTGTGGTCGTCATACAGCCATACGAATTATGAAGAGCACGGAACACGATAGTTTTTAAACACAGACATCCCCAAACAGCGGGATCAAAGTTTCCCACTGTGAGGGAAGGCTCCAAAATTCAGTCATCCTCCTCTGTTGTCCTCCCGTGGTCGGGGGGCTCCTGAACCCCCGCTGTCGCACTACGGGCGGCCCGATGTTCAGGCCCACTCGCCGGGGTGATGGAAGTCCGACGTCGGGACTGGAGGACATCCTCCGCGGCTTGGATATCTGAAACGGCCACCTCCTACCAGAGTCCGCGGCTCCCGAAGTCCACAGGCCGCGCTGAGCGGAGATTCAACGCTGGCGGCCCTTAGCAAAGGGCCCCAGGACTCCGCGATGTTGAAGTCAGCGCCGCCTGCGTTGGAAGCTCTTCAAACCACAGCTCCGCGATGTTGAAGTAGCAGGCCCAACACTCCGGATCTTCAACGGCGATCCCAGGTAAGGCATCGCCCGTTCCGCGGTGAATCCAGTGCTGCGCCGCCGCTGCTGGAGCTCTGGTCCGGTCCCCGGCAGGAAAGGCCGCTCCAATCCAGAGGGGGGCGAGGATGCAATTCGGAGAATAGTCCTCGCCAGGACGTGACTGGGAAACGGTTTCCCCCTTATCCTACCCCCTCCCCCACATAGAAAAACTAAAGAAACATAAGAAACATACTTTTAAAACTAACTAAAAATTTAAAAAAATAGAAAAACAGACTGTAGGCAGAGACGCCCCTCAATGAGGCACCCCTAGTGGCAAGTCTGGCTCTGTTCAACAGCAGGGTAGTGATAGAGGACTTTATAGACATGAGGACTCTATCAGTGATAGAGGACTCTGTAGTCATGGATACGAGCAGTAGTGTCTGTGGCCATAACCAAAACTTCAGGATGGTGTGTTGCCTCCCTGGTCCCAGGGTCAAGATTGTCTCTGGGTGAGCACAGGGCAATCTGAGAGGGGAGGGCAAGCAGTGCGAGGTTGTTGTCCATATTGGTACCAATGACATAAGTAGGAAGAGAGAGGATGAAATCAGGTAGGGCCTTCGAGGAATATACAGCAAGGAGGAAATAACTCAAATGGGCGATTAAAAGGGCCATGAAATGATTTTGTCAAGTCAGATTAAAGAAAATCCTAAAGCTTCTAATAACTAGTTTAAAAACAAGAGGGTAATCATGGAGATGGTAGGACTGCACAAGGATAAAGGAGAGTACTTGTGCTTGGAGTCACGGATGTAGGCAATGTACTAAATAATAATTCGCATTTGTTTAACCAAGGAAACGAATATGGAGGACAGTGAGATTAGTGTGGAGAATACTAATATGCAAGGTCAGTTTGAAATTAATAAGGAGGTGGTGTTGGGATTCTTGAAGAGCATTAAGGTGGATAAACCCAGGACCTGATCAGATCTATTCCAGTTCATTGAAAGAAGCAAGAGAGGTGATTACAGCAGACTGGAAGATCTTTTTGTCTTCGAGAGCCACAGAGAGGACTTCCCGGGGAACTGGAGAGTAGCTGGAATGTTGTTCCTTTGTTTAAGAAGGGAAGTAGGGCGAATCCCGAGAATTAAAGGCCGGTGAGCCTCACGCCAGTGGTAGGGAAGCTGTTGAAGAGGATTCTTTGAGATAGGGTTTACTCCCATATGGAAGAGAATGAATTAATTAGGGACAGGCAGCAATGCTTCGTACACGGCAGACAGACATAAAATGCTGGAGTGACTAGTCGGGATAGGCGGCATCTCCGGAGAGAAAGAATGGATAACGTTTTGGGTCAGGTTCACTGCAGGTCGTGTCTCACTAACTTGATCTAGTTGTTTGAAGAGGTGATTGATGAGGCGCCCCATGTTGTCTGCATGGATTTTAGTACGGTATTTGATAAAATCCCTCCTGGTAGGCTGATCCAGAGTATTAAGGTGCAGGGGATTAACAGTGACTTGGTCGTATGGATTCAGAACTGTCTTATTAATAGACAATATTCAGGCTGGAGGTCTGTGACCAGTGAAATTCAGCAGGGATCTGTGCTGGAACCTGTTGTTTGTGATATATATATATATATATATATAAATGACTTGGATGCAAAAGTAGACAAATTGGATGGCAAGTTTGCAGATGACACCAAGATTGCTGGGGTTGTGGACTGTGAAGGCGGCTGACAAAGTATTCAGCGGAACATAGAACAGCTACAGAAGTGGGCGAAGAAATGGCAGGAGGAGTTTAATCCAAGCAAGTGTGAGGTGTTGCACTTTGGGAGGTGGAATGTAAGGGGAAAATATACAATTAATGGCATGACCCTTAACAGCATAGATGGACAGGAATCTTGGGCTTCAAGGCCATAACTTCCGGACAGTGGCAATGCAAGTATATAGGATGGAAAAAGCGGCATATGGTGTGCTTGCCTTCATTGTTTGGGGCTTTGTGTACACGAGTCAGGAAGTCATGATGCAGCCTTATAGGACTTTGCTTAGGCTGCATTTGGAGTACAGTTCTGGGCACGAGAAGAATGTGGAGGTTATGGCAAGGTTGCAGAGGAGGTTTACCAGAATGATGTCTAGGGGGTTTAGCTGCAGAGAGAGATGGGACAGACTTCGATTGTTTTCTCTAGAATGCTAGAGGTTGCAGGGAGGCCAGATAAAAAATTATAACAGGCATAAATAAATAAGGTAGAGAGTCAGAACTTATTTCCCAGAATGGAAAAAATCAAATACTAGACCACATAGCTTTAAGATGAGAGGGGTAAAGTTTAGAGGAGATGTGTGGGACAAGTTTTTATTTACAGAGGGTGGCGAGTGCCTGGAACATGCTGCCGGATGTGGTTGGGGAGGAAGAAACGACAGTGGCATTTAAAGAGACTTTTAGATAGGCACATGGATATGCAGGAAATAGAGGGAGAGATGTGCAGGCTGATAAGGATTCAGCATCCCATCACTGTGGGCTGAAGGGCCTGTTCCTGTGCTATACCATTCTATGTTATCTATTCTATCATGTCCTGCAAAATTTTCTTTGAGGAGTGCTGAAGGTTATTGATGCGGATAGGGCAATGGATGTTGTCTACATGGACTTTTCATTAGACATTTGACAAGGTCCATCATTGCAGGCTGATCCAGTAGATTAAGAAACATGGGATGCACAGTGATTTGATAGTTTGGAATCAGAACTGGCTTATCCATAGATGACAGAGGGTAGCGATGGATGGGGGTAATTCTGGCTGGAGGTCTGTGACCAATGGTGTTCAGCTGGGACCTTTGTTGTCTTAGACGGAAATGTAGATGGTTGGTTATTAAGTTACAGATGGCACAATCAATGGTGGAGTTGCAGACAGTGAGGGTGGCTGTCAAAGTATACAGCAGCAAATAGATCAATTACAGCTATGGGCAGAGAAATAGGAGTTGAAGTTTAATCCAGACAAGTGTAAGATGTTGCACTTTGGAGGTTAAATTTAAGGGGAAAGTATCATTTAATGGCAGGAGCCTTAACAGCATTGATAGACAGAGGGATCTTGGGATCCAAGTCCACAGCTCCCTGAAAATAGTAAGGCAAGTAGATGGAGTGGTAAAGGAGGCATATGATATGCCTGCCTTCATCAGTCGTGGCAGTGAGTACAAGAGTCGCGAGTCGTGTTTGCAGCTTTTATGACTTTGGTGAGGCCACATTTAGAGTATTGTGGCACTCTGGTTGCTCTATTATAGAGATAATGGGAAAAAGGACTTTTTACTGTGCTGTACTGTTCTTGGTTCCATACAACCCTGGAACTTCCACAACAACGAGGCAGTCACATGGGTTTAAAATTCATAAGGTCATAGGTGATAGGAGCAGAATTAGGCCATTCGACTGATCAATCTCTCCCTTCTAACCCCATTCTCCTGCCTTCTCCCCATAGCCCTTGACACCCGTACTAATTGAGACTCTATCTATCTCTGCCTTAAAAATATCCATTGACTTATCTCAAGTTTGTGTAATCTGTACAAATAAGAAGAATGCTGACTACATAAAACTGACTGTGGTCAAAACAGCACAAAACCGGCTGTGGCTCAGGAGTGAGTTGATGACCAAAGGTTTCCCTCAGACTGTTTATGACCCTCCAGAAATCAAGCAATCGCGCCTTTTATGCCACATTTGCAATGACACATGCTTATTATACATTTTTAAAATGATAACCATATTAAGAATTTGACTGGGCTACATTAACAAAACTATTAAATGGTTCCATTTAGTATACAAGTCACTTTTCATATGTTTAAAATCATATTACTCAGAGTGCTGAAATTTAGTTTAAATTGTTGGCTTAAATTTTGGAACGATCAACTCTGTAAACCACATTAAAACTGAAATCAATGCACTATAGTTATAATTAACATCATTTAACTTTACAATACGAGGCATGTCTTTGGCCTTGGGTGCTGAAGAACTGCTCCTATCTGCTGTCAACCCAATGTTTTCAGTTATTTGTTTATGGTAATGACCTCAGTTCATGAACACAACTCACAGCTATGAGGTCAAAGGCAGACTGAAAGAAAATAAAACTTCTGAAAGCTGAAATAAGACCAAGTAAAAACATGCGTAAGCAAGCATGGATATCCCAATTTAGGAATGTGTTGAAGGCTGCTCAATACCGTGAGAATGATAAATTTAATGGAAGATGCATTTAATGGAAGGTGCAAACTAACCTAACATCTGTTGATGCTTTGACAGACATCTGTGGAAATTATTATTTCCACTCGTGTTCGATCAACTCAGTTCAAACATAAATCGTTTTTTCACCTAGAACAGGAAAATCTGTACCATTTATGTTGCAATACTGCCACCTGCTGGCAGATTAACAACTGGCAGCATTGTGTAGTTTTATTCCATCTACATCCTCCTTTAATAGCCAGCAATACAAGGTTGGGAACACTGGATGCACATTTATTCTAGCACAAACAGTAATAGTGGGAAAATACTTAACACGTGTATAACAATCCTATTAGGTTGGGTTATAATTTGCAAAATTATTGCCTTTTTCCACCAACACCTTAGAAACATAGGAAATAGGTGCAGGAGGAGGCCATTCAGCCCTTCGAGCCAGCACCGCCATTCAATATGATCATGGCTGATCATCCAAAATCAGTACCCTGTACCTTGATTCCATTAGCCCTAAGAGCTAAATCTAACTCTACATCTAATATTTAAATGTGTTTAAACTGCCACCTAGAATCAAGGCAACATTGCCTTAAAGCAGTGCTAAAGCCTTCATGACGTATTACCAACTTAAAGGAAGTTATTTGCCCAAAGCTCATTATTTACCAAATTGTCACTATCACATCCTTTATCTGTCTGTACCCTGTTTTGATTAGAAATAAAAAGTTATTTATTTTTCATTCTTCAGTGTAAATTCAATATGAATTTGTTCAGAGTACATTGGAAAACACACAATTTAATACATATCAGTCCAAATATTAAACTATCAGTCCAAATATAGCATATAGTAGATTGAACATTTTCTTTCAAACTTGATGTGCATTTTTGAAATGTTTTTTCAAATTATTTACCTCTTTCAACAAACAATAGTGCACAAGTGTAGAACTAAAAATTTTACTTGTAGAACTAAAAATTGAATTTTTAACCAGGTCTCAAATTGTTTTTGTTGCAGGCTACATGGACTCATATTTCAAAAGAACAAACAGAAACTATTCCTCAATTTCTTCTGACTGAACTATTAAAAAATGTGCTCTTTTTATTCTTGCAAGCAACACTTCTCACATGTTGAATCCTGTAATTTTCAGCCATTCCACAATCTGTTCGTGAATTTGATCCATAGCATCCATGACTAGACTAGCAGGCCAGGGATCAGTGCTTCACACCGTAAGCACCGTCCACCAGGTCAGATCCCCATTGACTATCAAACAAATGGAAAGACTAATAATTATTTTATTAATTATTTCATTTTTACTGTGCTTTAATTACTTGTTTTGTTGCATTTTGGTGATTAGAGCCAGCTCATTAATTCCGATCAAAGTAATGGGGTTATCAGAATGATTTTTGCACGGGGAGCGAAAGAAACATTGTTTCCAACAATGATGCACTATTTAATTTTTGTACATAGCAACAGCATGGAAAATGAATTCTAGCTTTTGCAAACAGAACTGTCAGATTAGATCAGTGCAGAATCTGTAAAATTAAATGAAAGAACAAGATAGTGTAAATGGCAGATTCTTGGAGTGTCCAAAAAAACAGAAAGGGAAGTTGAGAATTTCAAACACGCTTTTAATTAGCCAGAAGTTACTTTCAAGAAGCAGCCATGCCTCTCAATGGTCTTCTGAGGAATAGCTAGAGTCTGATTAATACTGCTCTCTCTCACTTTTTAGGATCCTTGGAATACAAGCACAAACAACAGTCTGAAAGGCATCAGTTTTGTTTTCTTCAACAAGAACTCAATCTGATCATCTGTAGTGGGAGGCAGAGTGACAGGTGGAGAGTCCTTTATGTGGCATGACCATAGTTGACAATGATAGTAGTTTTGAAAAATGTGCTGTACAGATTATCCTGTACAAATGCATCAATAAAAAAAGCTAACTTTGTTAACTGAATTTCAAGACATTACGATATGGTCAAAGCTCATTCTTAGTTGCACAAATCAATCATTGATCAGTTACGATATTATGTTCCCCAAACAACTACAGAACCTTTGTTGTGATGGATGAAGTTAGAACATGTTTTATCCAATAACCAGGGACACAAAGCTGAAATGCTCAGATAGA
Source organism: Malacoraja senta (assembly GCA_038087875.1). Taxonomy (NCBI): domain Eukaryota; kingdom Metazoa; phylum Chordata; class Chondrichthyes; order Rajiformes; family Rajidae; genus Malacoraja; species Malacoraja senta. Next base: position 318,940,841 of record CM075977.1, on the reverse strand, counting down.
ATTACTCATTGCTTATGGGTACCCCATCAACTATGCTCTCCAAAAAGAGTATTCTCTTCATGATGCAAAGCTTTTGAATTTTGCCTGAAAAACTTACTTTTTCAATCAGTTCATAACTCTCTTCCAGCTTCAGTATCCTGTTCTGCAATGCAGTAGAAGCCCGCTGGTAAACCTCCAACCAATCTTGGTACATCATCTCTGAAATGTCAGCAACCGTGAAGCACAAGGTTCTTAAACCTGAAACAATAAAAAACATTGTTATTACGCATTGTATTTATCTTGGAGACTACATATCCTTTGGCACACTATGGTGAGGGACCAAATAATTGCAAGGATTTAATTTAAGCGAGGCCTGCCTCAAAATGCTTTTAAAGCATCAAAATTGATTAAGTTAACATTGAACAGTACCTCACAAGAACATGCCCTTTGGTCCACCTGCCTACACATGGTCCACTTCCTTCCATTCCTTGTTCATGAGTATGTCTAAATGCTTCTTAAACATTGCTTTCATATCTGCTTCCACCACTTTCACTGACAGCATGTTTCAGGCACCCTCAACCCTCTGTGCAAAATAAAACTTGCTTTGCATATCTCCTTCATACGTTCCCCCCTCTCACCTTGAGTATTTGACTTTCCCACCCACTTAAAACTGTCTAAAAATGTTAATGGTTAACAAGCTCGATGCAGAAGTCCATCTGTTTCGATAATACAGAAGTCCATCTGTTTTGTTACATTTGTGCAAGAAATTTCTATTGTGAAAATTCACATCTTGGGAAGTCGCTTGTCTTACCAGATAAACATCACTTCTGATAATGCTATCAGTAAAATTGAATATTTACAGTTGCCAAGTATAAAAAAAGACAATGTAGGAAACATTGGCGTTCTCAGCCAGTAAATGCTGCTAATTGGCAGAATATTAAGTGGAAAGATGAGACCATAGCATGAACATCCGAAGCTGCCACTTCATATTTTTACAGATGAGTGTTTGTACTTAATCTTTCATCATTCTGCCAGATCAAGGATTTTTTACACTTTCCAGCCTTAAAGCTTTTTATTTTACACCCCACAAAGTCTGCACCGGTGCTGCCGTTCCTCTTGGGTTCACACAGCTGTAAGCAGAAGGCAACAGTGGCAGGATGCATTAATACCATCAGTCCCACCAAGACTTCCTGAATGTTTACATATGGTAAATGTCACAAGAATAGTCACCTGGGAACTGCCAATACAACCAAGTCGCACCATACAACTAGCCTTAGTGCCAGACAACACTGACTGTTTTTTGCTTAGCATTTATTTTTGAACATTTGCAAAACAGGATCATGCTACAATAATTTCTAATTGGTTTACCACAAATCCTTAACTTTGAAATCTGAATGAGCATATTTTGCATGTGTTTTGCTGACACTTTTTGTGTAATGAATACAAATGACTGACGCTAAGTAGGTTTGCCTACTTTCCTTTACATCTCAGGGAAATTCCATCGGGTGGTGTCGCGCCCGGCAGCCTCGCCTGCAGTTTGTCTGTCATTTCACCTTTTTTGTTATTTTTAGTGCTTCAAAAAGTATGTTTTTGGAGGTTTCTCAGTCTTTTTTATGTGGGGGGTGAGGGGGGGGGGGGGGGGGGAAAGAGGGGAAACCGTTTTCTCAGTCACTTCCTGGTCGAGGATGTGTCTTTTCTCTGAGTTGCATCTTCGTCCCCCCCTCACGACTAGATTGGCGCAGCCTTTCCTGCCGGAGACCGGCCAAAGCTTCAACAGCGGCGCAGCACAGAATTCCATCGTGGAGCGAGACGATACCTTAACGGGGGGATCGCCTGTGTTGGAGCTCCGGAGTGTTGGGCCTGTTGATTTACACCGTGGAGCTGTGGTCTGCGGAGCTTCTAACCGCGCTGATTTTAACCACGGGCGGCGCTGACTTTAACATCGCGGAGTCCTGGGATCTTTTGCTGAGGGCCGCCAGTGTTAAATCTTCATCCAGCTCGGCCTGTGGACATCGGGAGCCGCGGTCTCCGGTAGGAAGCGACCAATTCGGAAACTCCAAGCCGCTGAGAGTGTTCTCCGTTCCGACGTCGGATTTCCGATCATCCTGGCGGGAGGGCCTGAACATCGGGCCGTCGTAGCGGCGACTGCGGAGGGTTCAAAGGCCCCGACCACGGGTGAACAAAGAGGAAGATGACTGAACTTTATTGCCTTCCCTCACAGTGGGAAACGTTGATTCTGCTGTGTGGGGATGTTCATGTTAAATTCTATCGTGTATTGTGTTCTTTTTATTCGTATGGCTATATGGTAACTCAAATCTCACTGTACCAATTGGTGCATGTGACAATAAATGTGACTGAAACTTGAAAATTCATGTCTTGTTGCGGCTGAAGGGAGACATATCAATTATTCCAATTTGCCACAGGTTTTATAGGAGCAAACTGACTGAACTTGAACTCAGTTTTACACAAAATTCAAAAGGGATTGCAGCATTAGTACGAGGTATAAAGATTACAATGACTGGCAATAAGTTATAGATTAACATGACAATTGATTCCCACATGCTCAAATACTGGGTTTAATGTGAACATCACCCTACAGACCCCAATAGTATAGGGCACGCTGTGTAGAAACAAGGAACTGGAGATGCTGGTTTACAAACAAAAAAGACACAGCTGGAGTAACTCAGTGGGTCAGGTAGCAACCCTGGAGAACATGGACAGGTGACATTTCAAGTCGGGGCCCTTCTTCAGTTCTGCCCAAAATATCACCTATCCCTGTTCTCGAGGGATGCTGCCCGATCTGCTGAATCCCTCTGGCACATTGTATCTTTGATTGGTAATGCTTTGTTTATATATGCTTTTAAGCCATATAAAAGAGATAAGAAGGAATTTTAGGGAAAGTAAATATAATTTTTTAAAATCAAAACTCCAAGTTTTGGAGTTATGATCTTTTGCATTGTTCAATTAATTCTACCCAGTTTTCACCAGTACCAGAGCAGAAACTCCAGGCCTTCATCTAAAAAATACACAAATTGCTGGAGGAATTCAGCAGATCAGGCAGCATCTGAGGTATTAATGGATAGGTGATGTTACGATTTGGAGCCCTTTAGATGCTGCCTGACCCGCCAATATACTCCAGCGCTTCACTAAAGATTCCAGCATCTGCAGTTCTTTGTTTCTCCATCTTTTAGAAATGATAGGTTTTCATTAAAATACTGATCCATACTGCTTTATACAAACCTTCCGTAGCAAACTGTTCTAAATGTTTCAAAGTGATGTCCCTGTATCGCGAGCTCTCTGACAACCGATCATAGATAACTGTATCCTGCAAAACATATTCCAAAATACAATCCGTCACTTAATTTTTATATTACTCTACTCCAGATCAGACATCATTATACGAGGCACATGAGGGGTGTTACTATTGCCTGCACCTACCGATCAGTGGGAACTAAGAACAGATATAGAGCATGATTGCTTAGAAATTAATGCTGAGCTCCTTCAATTGAAGATTTTTCTACAAAACATACACCCGCCTCCAGCAACACCTGTTATCAAGACATGATGTCTTGCTGAAAAGGTGATCAGAGCAAAGGACCTGACTGGTGAAGGCTGAATGCATCCCAGAGGGAACAGCCACCTAGAGAGTCTGGCCCTACATCTGTGCTGCCCTTCAGGCAACACTTCATAAAGTACATTGTAATAAAACCCAGAAATGGTAACGTTTAGAACAGAGTTCACAGTGAATAGTTATTTCCTCAAGTAAAATTGATATATAACAGAATAGTAACGGGCATAATTGAAAGTGATTCGCACACTGAAAGTTATTTCTTACCAGAACAGTGCAAGAAGTGAAACTCAGCTACTGGAGTTCCATCACCAAATTAGGTATGTCTACTAATAACTCTATTCACAACACTTGAGCAGTTTGCCAATAACACCGCATTGATTAAATACAAGTATAATGGTATACATTTACATTGTGCAGCTTGTTTTGCACGGTGAAAAATAGACTGAAAGTAGTCCATCCTTAAGAGCAGAGTAAGGAAATCACAAACAACAATAATTCAGAATAATCCAAGTTCACAAAACTTTTGTGAAGATTAGTGAGGACTCACCGCTCCTTTACAGTAAAGTCGCAGCTTTCCTGATGGTGTACGGACGATCACAGACATGCGCTTTCTGTTGCTGAAGGAGAACAGGCCACAAACAAGATTATTCCTTTGTAACAGGATTCAAAACCAATCTCATAACTCAATTTTTGAAGAAAAATGGGACAACGGTGCATCAGCATGTCATAAGTAATAGTGCCAGGCAGCTTAAACAGAGTTAAAAAGTCACATCTAATGCTACCAGTACAAATTAATAAAGGCACTTGACAGCCTGCTTAACAATTTTAGAACTTGCACTTCAATCAGGCATTTTCTGAGTAATTCCATTGCCTCTGAAAATGTATTTCTGTATTTGCCCTTCATCAACTCGTATTACATTTCCCATTATCTCATGCCCTTAAAGTCTCTCCTGCCCTCCCTGTCCATGATCCAGGGCACTGCCTTGACTAAAGTTATAAAATGGTAATTATTAAATATAAATAGTAAAGGCATGGGAGAATAATGCCTACCTAAGAGATCGATCTCTTAGGTAGGCATAATTCTCCATGCCTTTCATCCGCAGTACATGTAACACGCGAAGGTCTGTGCAGCCCACGTGCCGTCGACGATGCTTCAAGCCGTCAATTTCCAGGGGACTGAAGGCAGCTGAAATTCTGCCTTTGCAGTACTGCGCATGCGCAGTGCAAGTTTCTTGGCGGGTTTTTCACACATGGATTGCCATTATCTTAAGAGTATCTTAAGAAACAAAGAGAGAAGAATGGAGTTCGGGTACAAATGATGTGGTAAGTAGATTTCTTGGTGTTATATGTTTTTAAATACCGTATTTCCCAGCAATGAAGACGCTATTTTCTACCCAAAAATAAGGCCCGAAAATTTACATGCGTCTTGGAAGCCGAAGTTGGAAGGTTGTTAGCCAAGAAAGATGGACTTGGCTATCCCTCAGTACAGCAACATCAAGAACGAAGTTGTTGTACTGAGGGATAGCCAAGTCTATCCCTCATTGCTGGCAGCTGATGGGAAGCAGCTGTAAAAGGACAGCGCTGCTGGGGAGGGGAGAGTTCTTTTCACAGAGTGTGAGGAGTCTGGCCCGGGGTAAAGTTGCGGGGAGGGCAGGAGCGTTGAGAAGGAGGGGGTTGGGGATCATGCCAGCAACTCACTTGCCGCGACGCTCCGGGTGCGGAGCCACCGCATTATGGCCGGGGGGAGAAGTAGCTCGGGTGCCGGCAGTCGCCAAAAAAAATAGCGTAAGTGGGACAAGCTCTTAAGCGAGAGGAAGTGATAGAATTTAAATCTCCAAAATCTATTCAAAACCTTAAGATTGGAATAGTTAATCTTTAATGCCCCCAAAAAATGTTTGCCGGTAATTAACAGAAATGTTATTGAATTGGTGGGGTGGAGTGGTTATGCTTGTAAATATTAAGCACTTGCTTCAGGCTTAACTTGCTCCTTCACAAATGCAACAACTTTGCTGTATCTAAGGATGTCAGGGGCAAATCTTCACAAAGTTAACACAAGGAGACTATATCAGAATTTTTGAACAAGTAACATTTACACCTACATAATACCAACAAGCTTCTTCTGCCTCATTGCAAAATCTAGCACAAATGCTATCCTGCCTGCTTGAGTACTTCCAGATTTCATCGTTACCAATTACCAACGAGCAATCATTGTTTACCAGTGGGCAAAGCAGGTAAGGCGAGAGAGTGAGTTCAGGTAAATCAGCATGAAGAAAGGACATTCATATAATACATTGACATTGACCTCCAAAGCACTGTGCTGATAACAAAATGCGGCTCTTGTAAGAATGACAGACCATTTCCACTCAGCAATGTGCCGATCAGATAAGCAATCCTTCAGCAGTTTATCTTTTGCTCAAGATGTGCTCAGCATCTGCAAGTCTCTGTAGATATCTGCAGATAAGTAATCCTGACTTCAGAAGCTGTCAATGTGGACCTTGCATATCTCCTCTGTTTTTCAGAGGCACAATGAAGGTAGATGGGGATGTGGAACAACAGCCTTTCCAGAAGGCATAACTTTCAAGTGCAGAATGCTCTCAATACTGCACTGGGAAGGTTGGCCGAGATATCTGTCAGAAAAACATGAGTGGACCTTAAACCCTCTGATGCTGAGGATGTGATCCACTGACACCTCCACACAAGGAAGTTATGGTTACAATCCACAACACATGTAATAAGTGAGCAATCTCTTATCCATGGATTGAATCATGAAATGTGCGACTTTCTTATGTGATCCCTGCAGGAGAGAAGGGATTAAGCAAAAGATCTGTTAGCAATTTAAATAGTTTTAAGCCATAACATCAGATCTAATGCACCTGGCCTATAACATCAGGTGGTAATTTAATGACTGTTCAAGCAAGTTGGAAATACTTAAATTCCCATATTCTGTTGCAGAAAAATAGAAAATAGGTGCAGGAGTAGGTCATTCAGCCCTTCGAGCCAACACCGTCATTCAATATGATCATGGCTGATCATTCAAACTCAGTACCCAGTTTTGGCTTTTTCCCCATATCCCTTGATTCCTTTAGCCCCAAGAGCTAAATCTAACTCTCTCTTGAAAACATCCAGTGAATTGGCCTCCACTGCCTTCTGTGGCAGATAATTCCACAGATTCACAACTTCCTGGGTGAAAACGTTTTTCCTCATCTCAGTCGTAAATGGCCTACCCCTTATTCTTAAACTGTGACCCCTGGTTCTGGACTCCCCCAACATCGGGAACATTTTTCCTGCATCTACCCTGTCCAATTTTCTAAGAATTTTATATGTTTCTATAAGATACCCTCTCATCCTTTTAAATTCCAGCAAATACAAGCCCAGTCGACACGTTCTTTCATCATATGTCAGTAACCTGGTAAACCTACACTGCACTCCCTCAATAGCAATAATGTCCTTCCTCAAATTAGGAGACTAAAATTACACACCATACTCCAGTGCAGTCTCACCAGGGCCCTGTACAACTGGAGTAGGGCCTCCTTGCTCCTAAACTCAAATCCTCTCGCAATGAAGGCCAACATGCCATTGGCTTTCTTCATTGCCTGCTGTACCTGCATGCTTACCCTCAGTGACTGATATACAAGCACACCCAGATCTCGTTGCGCCTCCTTCTCCTAATCTGACAACATTCAGATAATAATCTGCCTTCCTGTTCTTGCCACCAAAGTGGCTAACCTCACATTTATCCACATTATACTGCATTTGCCATGCATCTGCCCACTCACTCACCTATCCAAGTCACCCTGCAGCCTCATAGCATCCACCTCGTAGCTCACACTACCACCCAGCTTAGTGGTAGCCGCAAACTTGGAGATGTTACATTTAATTCCCTCGTCCAAATCGTTAAAATATATTGTAAATAACTGGGGTCCCAGCACCGAGCCTTGCGGCACCCCACTAGTCACTGCCTGCCATTCTGAAAAGAACCCGTTAATTCCTACTCTTTGCTTCCTGTCTGCCAAACCGTTCTCTATCCATGTCAATACCCTACCCCCAATACCATGTGCTCTAATTTTGCACACTAATCTCCTGTGTGGGACCTTGTCAAAGTTTTTTTGGAAATCCAGATACACCACATCCACTGGCTCTCCCTTATCCATTCTACTTATTACATCCTCAAAAAATTCCAAAAGATTAGTCAAGTATGATTTCCCCTTCATAAATCCATGCTGACTTTGACTGATCCCATCACTGCTTTCTAAATGTGCTGCTATATCATCTTGCTAACTGGTCTATATTTCCCCATTTTCTCTCTCCCTCCTTTCTTAAAAGGTGGAGTTACATTGGCTACCCTCCATCAGTCCACAGGAACTGATCTAGAGTCCAGAGTACATTGAAAAATGATCACCAATGCATCCATGATTTCTAGGGCCACCTCCTTGAGTACTCTGGGATGCAGACCATCAGGCCCTGGGGATCTATCTGCCTTCAGTCCTAACAGTTTACCTACCATCATTTTCTGACTAATGTGGATTCCCTTCAGTTCCTCCCTCCTACTAGATCAAGGTTCCCAACCTGGGGTAAATTTACCCTCATAGGGGTTAAATTTCACCTACCCAGGGGGTAAATTTGTTGATTCTGGATTTGTACATATTTTTTCTCATTGACTGACAGTGTTTGGTTCTGGTATACCAGTATCTGTTCATCAATAAGTGAAATAATATTGTTATGTGCTATTAAAGTTGCCAGTGGTAAACAGGACGAAAAAGGTTGGCAACCCCTGCACTAGATCCTCAGTCCTCTATATTTCCGGGAGATTGTTTGTGTCTTCCTTAATCCAGACAGTGAAGACCAAAGTACTCGTTTAACTGTTCTGCCATTTCTTTGTTTCTTATTATACATTCACCCATCTCTGATTGTAGGGCACCTACATTCGTCTTCACTAATCTTTCCCTTTTTACATACCTAAAGAAACTTTTAGAGTCAGATTTTATATTCCCCACAAGCTTTCTCTCATGCTATTTCCCCCCCCCCCCTCTTAATTAACCCCTTTGTCCTCCTCTGTTGAGTTTTAAATTTCTCCCAGTCCTCCTGTTTGCCACTTCTTCTGGCCAATTTATATGCCTCTTCCTTGGCTTTAACACTATCCAGCCACGGTTAAGCCGCCTTCCCAGTTTTATTTTTTCGCCAGACAGGGATGAACAATTTCAAGAGTTCATCCATTAATCTTCGCCATTGCATCGCCACTGTCAACCCTAAGTATAATTTGTCACTATCAGTCAATTAACCTAGCAGCCAGCACATCTTTGGAACATTGTAGGAAATGGGCCCACCCTTCTCCTGACCATGGACCAAATTGGAAATAGTTACTCTAACAGGTCTGACTGCCTCCAGAAACACAGCGTCCAGGTAATTCTTCCTGTCCCTGATGTGCCCACAGCGTTTGAAGCTCAGATCATCATTTTGAGCCGGGTTCCTCGCTCAACCAACACTTGCTGCAGATGTGGTCACCAGGAACCACCAAGGGGTCCGTCCGCATATACTCCAGGTCTTAAGTGGTAGCAAATTGTAAACATAATATTGTTGAATATTGCCAGCATATACTTGGGAGTTCAGCTAAAACAATTGAAATACTATATTGGATACATTTTCTACTCAAAGACTCTGCTCATATAACAAAATAAAAAGGCATGCACACTTTCACTCATTATCATTTGCATGCAAAACAATCCCTAATATCCATGGTTTCTGTGTACTCGACAGTAAGTGCAAAGCACGAGCAATACATCTGTTACAACTACATTCAGAATTTTAAAATCGAACAAACTGGTATGGTAAAATTTGTTCTTTTTATTAATTTTTTCTTGAGCTGAGATGATGTGAGGTTCATTGAGGCACTCTGCATGGAACCAGATCCTTGTGATTTGATAAATGTCAGTATGTTGCAGGACTGGGAGCCAATAAAGAATTAAGGAGACATCATGAGATCCCAATAGGATTTAGGTATTTTCTCCTTTACTAATTCATTAATTTGCCACATTTGAATTCTCTCTTCTTTATTTGGATGCATTGGCAGAGCTGCCACTTGTTAATCCGACATAACAATGCTGGACTGTTTCTTGAACTAGTCCCTTCAATCTATGTTTTTTTAAGCAGTCTGATGAGTCACTTATAAGGGTAGTTAAGATTCAACAACAACCCAAGAGTGGATTCACTATTCATTAACAGTGGATGAGGAAGGTTTACCTCCATTCCGAGCAGGTTATTTTTTAACCAGATGTGAAGTATGAGTCAGGCAATGGTCACTACTGGTCTGAATGATAACTGGAGGGGGGAGAGAGACATAAAGTGATCAAAGTCTTTAGTGTGGACTGATAAAATGAAGAAAAAAAAACGCCTCAGACTAAGATAATGCAAAACAAGTCCAAGGCAATGCAAGAGTTGGTCCCTACTTTTCCATTGCTGAGACAGGATTAGGATTGTGAAAGGTGGTCAAGCATCTAATGGTTTTGTGAAAGTAGCTTGTCCTGAATAGGATGGTGTGGGACTTCAAGCTTCTGTTCCTCCTGCCCACAGGTAGTAGTGAGTAGAGGGCACAGCCCGGATGGTGGGAATCCTTGATGGATGCTGCTGCCTTGAGACAGCGCCTCATGTGGATGCTATAGATGATGAGGTCTGTGTCTGTGATTGGCCGTGCTGACTCAACCACTGTCTGCAGCCTTGCATTCCTGTGTTGGTATTGCCTTACCAGGTCATGTTGCAACTCATCAGGATACTTTCTACTGTAGAAGTCTGTTAACAGAGCCGGCCCATGGTGAATCATCCGAGATGTTAATTTTCAGGAAACTGCTCTCTCTCTCTCTCTCTCTATATACACTGTCCACCTACCAGTTAAAAACTGGCACATGATCGCTCGACTTCCCCTTTCTGAAGTCAGCAATTAGTTCCTAGGTTTTTTTGATGTTGAGAGGTTATTGTTGCACCATTCAACCAGGTGGTGTTCTCTCTCTCCTGTGGTGTCGTCAGTGAATTTATTGACAGCATTGGAGCTGTGCTTGGCCACAATTCATTGGTGTAAAGAAAGTAGAGCGGGGGTGTAAATGACAGTGCTGAGATGCACCTGTGTTGATGGTCAGTGAGGAGGGGTTACCCATTTGCACCCATGAGGAAGCCAAAGATCCAGTTGCAAAGGGGTTTGGTGATGAGTTTGAAGGGGATGATTGTGTGAACACCAAGCTGTAGATGATGAACAGCAGCATGACCTATGTGTTCTTGTCATCCAGATGTCCAGAGTACAATGAAGAGCCAGTGCGAGAGCATCTACTGTTGACCTGTTGTTGCAATTTGCAAATTGAAGCAGATCTAGATCTTTCCTTTGGCAGGAATGAATTGCACCATTATCAGCCTCTTGAAGCACTTAATTACGATGGATGCAAGTGCCCTGGGACAATAGTCATTGAGGAGCCTTCCGGCTGGCGCTAATGATGGCTGCCACGGTGTACTGCTCCTTGCTGTTTTGTATGTGTTTGTTCGTTTGTGTCATCTGTGAAAACCCTACAAAGATCACTTTCACGAGAGAGGTACTCATAAACATCGGACATCCAGTACCTCCAAACATCGTTCAGGATTTCTCTCACCCGCTGGATTATTTGGACATACTCGTCGGCGAGGCTGTGGCTGTGTTCAAGGTCTTGAGACGGAGGAGGATCCGTGGGAAGCGCTCTGGAGCACTCACCCAACTCCGGCGACGAGGATCACGCACATCACTCCCGAGCATATTCCTTGCAAATCTACATTCTCTCAACAACAAAGTGGACAAACTGCAACTCCTGTGCCAAACAAACAAGGACTTCTCTCGAGCCGCTGCCCTGTGATTTACCTAGACCTGGCTGTGTGAGTCGACCCCGGACAGCGCGCTGCAACTGGCTGGCATTCAACTACATCGAGCAGACGGCGAAGCAGAGGCAGCAAGAAAATCAAGAGGCGGTGGAATATGCTTCTATACTATCCAGGACTGGTGCAGCGACATCACGGTACTAACTTCTGTTCTCCCAATCTGGAATCCCTTTTTATAAACAGCAAACCCTTTTATTCACCAAGGGGATTTACCTCTTTTATTCTCGCTGGAGTTTACATCCCTCCCCCCCCTCAAGCCTGCAAACATGAGGCGCAAATGCAACTCGCTGACCAGGTAATGAGGATAGAGAGTGATTTCACGGACTCCATGGTCATTGTTTTGTGGGACTTTAACAAGGCTAACCACAGCCCATTCCTTCCAAAGTACAGACTTCATGTTACCTGCCCCACCAGAGGGGAGAGAACACTTGACCACTGTTACACTTCAATCAAGAACACATATCGCTCTGTTCTGCCGGGCGGCTCTGGGTTTCTCTGATTATTGTCTAGTTCACATTATTCCGACCTACAGGCAGAAACTAAAATCTGCTAAGCCTGTGGTCAGATCAATAGACAATAGGTGCAGGAGTAGGCCATTCGGCCATTTGAGCCATTCGATGTGATCATGGCTGATCATCCAGAATCAGTATCCCGTTCCTGCCTTCTCCCCATATCCCCTGACTCAGCTATCTTTAAGAGCACTATCTAGCTCTCTCTTGAAAGTATCCAGAGAACCGGCCTCCACCGCCCTCTGAGGCAGAGAATTCCATAGATTCACAACTCTCTGTGTGAAAAAGTGTTTCCTCATCTCCGTTCTAAATGGCTTCCCCCTTATTCTTAAACTGTGGCCCCTGGTTCTGGACTCCCCCAACATCAGGAACATGTTTCCTGCCTCTAGCGTGTCCAAACCCTTAATAATCTTATATGTTTCAATAAGATCCCCTCTCGTCCTTCTAAATTCCAGAGTATACAAGCCCAGCCGCTCCATTCTCTCAGCATATGATAGTCCCGCCATCCCGGGAATTAACAATGAAAAGGTGGACGAGCGAGGGCATTGAAAACCTACAGTGCTGCTTTGACTGCACTGATTGGAATGTGTTCAGGGAAGTTACCACAAGCCTCGATGAGTATATATACAGATGAGGAAACATTATATAATAGAACCGCTCGGATAGTGACTTTTATATAAGCTAGGTAATTTGCAAAAGAAAAGCTTAAGGTTTTCAGAAACACATGTGTCCGAGATAAATAAAGTGCAAGGAAACAACACAGAGCGAACAGATGAATCAAAACATAGAAACACTAATCTGAACCTCCATAGCTTAGTTTATTGTTTTGAGGCAATTATATCGCTGGAGGAAACTGTATTTGATATGATTTTGTGATGCTGAGTTCGAGACAGAATTCAAGGCTGAGAGATAATAGACGCTGTAATTTAGCTTTGGCTAAGTTAAATTATAATGAGATTGGGATAAGGGATAGGATGTGTGTGAAAGGGAGTAGTTGCTTGGAGAGGAAAAGAATTAGATTGATGGATATGTGACCTTCCTATGTTTATAGAAAGTCGAAGAAGCAGATGTAATTCTGATGTAATGGTCTGAGTTGTGAATTTACGCTTTGTTCTGTAATATTTGTAAAAGACCTTGTAGTGAGATTGGAAATCCAGCTTCCAGATAGCAGGAAAGGGGCTGCAAATTAAAATGAAGTTGTATCCTTGCACCAAACACTTATTAATTAAGTTGACAGATTTACGACCCATGTATGCTTGGTTGGGAGGTGTGTGTGGGTTTTGAACTTAGAAACTGTAATTCGGCAAACTCATATAATTAATGTTTTAATACATATGTAATAGTATTTTAAATTGTGTAAAATTGTAGTGAAACAATCTATGAAATGTAGTGTGTCTTTGTTTAGATTTATAGAAATATCTTTCTTCTTGGTATGGAAAGTGTGTATGACTTGTGTGATCATTGTATTACATATGTATCTTATATTTTGAGGAGTGGTCTTTGATAATTGAGCCTACTGGGGTTTTGCTGTGTTGAAATAAAATAATTCTAAGCAAAGTTATACCACAGGCAAACGAAGGTTGTAAGATGAGGCCAGGGAAGGGGGGATCATGTGACTGATGTTGTAAATCACCAGAAGGACTCAGATGATTGGTTACTAGCTTGTCATACCCTCTGTATCTGAAATGTCTAATACCTATATAAATGCCATGAGTTCTATCAAAGTTACTCTTCTCTGGACCCACCGCAGAGCATTAGCTCTGTGTTGGAAGGTTCAGAGACTAGTCTCAGCTGAATAAAGAATCAATTTTAACAGCTACAAGTGTTTGAGTCAAGTTGACTTTAGATTGACAAAAGAACTCAGTTTAACATAGACACCGTGACATCATATGTCAGCTTTTGTGAGGACAGTTGCATTCCCACAAGGACCCGAATCTGGTTCAACAACGACAAGCACTGGTTTACAGCAGAACTCAGACAGCTCTGCCCGTCCAAAGATGAGGCCTACAGGAGCGGGGATGCAGACCTCTACAGGCAGGCCAAGTACAAGCTGAGAAGAGGAATCAGAGCTGCCAAGGAAAGGAGCTGAGAAGTTGAGGAGCAAGTTCTCAGCTAGTGACTCTCAAAGATCCTATAGCGAGCAAGATAGTCCACTCCTGCTAAATCCAATGGGCTGAGGTGTAGTACGCAACGGAGCGGAACGTCGGCCTTTTCTTCGGCCATTTCAGTAACCCGACCCGACTTCCTAGCAGTCTGAGGAAGGGTTTCGGCCCGAAACATTGCCTATTTCCTTCGCTCCATAGATGCTGCTGCACCCACTGAGTTTCTCCAGCATTTTTGTGTACCTCCGACTTTGTATATCCCTCTCGCAGTGTAATCAGCATTGCGGGGGAACAGTTTGTGTGTGTGATATAGGGTTAGATTCATAATTCTGTTAATTCATAATTCTGTTACATTTTGTTAAAGATGAATATGTTAACAAATTACGATTCTGTTAATTGTCTTTTTTTAATGTTTTTTTATAAACATTTCTTTTTTAATGGCTCATGTGCTGTGTTTGAGTTGACTTTTGTATTACACTTGCACTCTGTAATTCATCTAATCACACTGTTCACAACTGGGGTATTTGGAAAAATAATAGCAATATGAAGATTCCAGTTGCTCTACTCTTGGAATGTTCCTTAATGATTTTTTGTGTCTATGGAATTGTTATTCAACAATAAGATGGGTCTGGTCTTCCCAATAGCCAGAGAGTGGAATAAGATCTGGCTGTAATGGTGGGGTTATCTAAATGAAGTATTTAACAAAATAACAATTGTTTTGAGCAAGATTAACAAATGATGTATAACTTAAGGATGGTTTTATTCAGCGAATAATGTGAATATTATATTCACATATGAATGTGATATAGATGTATATAATCATATAACACACAATATATATTTCTCCAGATTTTTATATATTTTATAAATAAATAAATAAACGTTATTTCGGACTCAAGGCCTAGACAAGGGACAACATTACATCAAAATACATTGCAAACCTCCCCGCAACTTTACCCTGGCTGATCCGGGCCAGACTTCCCACATGCTGTGGAAGGAACATAGGCATCTTTTTGCTTTTTATTGTGAGGCAGAAAGAAAATTAGAAGATTTTTACCAAAGATCTTTGATTTTTACGAGAATGTTTCCGTAACCAGCTTCCGTCTCCGCACTAGTATCTTTGCTCCGCTATGGGACCTTTGGTGCGGAGACGGAAGCCGGTTACGGAAATGTGGTCGAAAATTACCCATGAATCTGCCCATGACCGTACTATGTCTTTTTTGTCGAGTGGACTATCTTGCTCGCGATAGGATCTTTGGTGACTCTTCTTCAGTTTGGAAGGGCTTGCAAGAAATTACCAGCTACAAGAGGAAAGCACCCCGCTCTTTGGACAATCGTCAGCTGACCAACGGCCTGAACGAGTTCTACTGCAGGTACTTAGGTAACAGAAACTTAACCCTGGTACCCCCTCCCCTTCCCTCCCAAACCAACACTTCACACCTACTCACAGCCTGACTCCAGTTAGCAAAGACTGAACCCTTCCCCACCCACTCCTCCCCAACCACCACTTAACACCCACTTACAGCCTGATTCCAGTCTGCCTCGTCCACTACCCACCCCCTCCTTGCTGCCCATCATCAGTCTGGCCACGTCTCCATCACCAACAATAGAAATTGAGGAGGTGGAGAGGCTGTTCAGAAGACAGAAAAGCCAGAAATATCCAGGACCGGACAATGTTTCCCCCTCTACCCTCAAGCTCTGTGCCGAACAACTGGCACCGGTCTACACAGACATTTTCAACCAGTCCCTGCAAACCTGTACACTCCCTGCCTGCCTGCTTCAAAGTCTCCACTATTGTCCCTGTACCCAAAAAGACAAGGATTACTGGTCTTAATGACTGCAGGCTTGTCGCACTGACCTCTGTAGTCATGAAGACCCTTGAAAGAATTGTGCTGGCCAAGCTGAAAAATATCACGAACCCTCTGCATACTGGGCCAATAGATCGGTGGATGACGCAGTCAACCTGGGCCTGCACTTCATCCTCCAGCACCTAGACCGCCAGGGGACGTATGCAAGGAGTTTGTTTGTTGATTTTAGCTCTGCATTCAACACCACTGTGCCAGAGCTACTACACTCCAAACTCTCCTAGTTGACTGTGCCTGAAAACCTCTGTCAGTGGATCACCAACTTCCTGACAGACAGGAAACAGCATGTGAGGCTGGGAAAGCACATCTCGGACCCGCAAACCCTCAGCATAGGAGCCACCACGAGGCTGTATACTCTCCCCTCTCCTTTACTCTCTCTACACCAACAACCGCACCTCCACAGATTCCTCTGTCAAGCTTCTCAAGTTTGCGGATGACACAATCCTGATTGGACTGATCCAGGATGGGGAGGAATCTGCCTACAGACAGGAAGTGACACAGCTGGCGTCCTGGTGCCTTCGTAACAACCTGGAGCTCAATGCTCTTGAGACATTGGAATTTTTAGTAGACTTTAGGAGAGTCCCTTGCGAGGGAAGACATAGGGATTGACGAGGTAAAGTCACTGTGGAATGAGTTGAGGAATTGTAAAGGCAAGACACTAATTGGTGTTATCTACAGACCCCCAAATAGTAGCCCGGATGTAGGGTGTAAGTTGCAGCAGGAGTTAAAACTGGCATGTAACAAAGGTAATGCCACTGTGGTGATGGGGATTTCAATATGTAGGCAGACTGGGAAAATCAGGTTGGTTCAGGACCCCAAGAGGACGTCCAGCTCCTAGCAGCATGGTGCGCTGACAACAACCTGGCCCTTAACACCAAGAAGACCAAGGAGCTCATTGTGGACTATAGAAGGTCTAGGGGCGGCACGCACACCCCCATCCATATTAACGGGACGGAGGTGGAGCGTGTTTCCAGCTTCAGGTTTCTGGGGGTCAACATCTCTGATGACCTCTCTTGGACCCACAATACCTCAACACTGGTCAAGAAGGCTCACCAGCGTCTCTTCTTCCTGAGGAGACTAATGAAGGTCCATCTATCTCCTCAGATTCTGGTGAACTTCTACCGCTGCACCATCGAGAGCATCCTTACTAACTGTATCACAGTATGGTATGGCAACTGCTCTGTCTCCGACCAGAAAGCACTGCAGAGGGTGGTGAAAACTGCCCAACGCATCACCGGTTCCTCACTCCACTCCATTGAGTCTGTCCAAAGCAAGCGATGTCTGCGAAGGGCGCGCAGCATCATCAAGGACTGCTTCCCCATCTCCCATCTGGGAGACGCTACAGGTCTCTCCGTTCCCGGACCAGCAGGTTCAGGAACAGCTTCTTCCCTGCGGCTTACTTAACTCTGCACATTGGTGATTGCCAGTCACCCCCCCCCGGACACTCCTTCCCCTAGTGACTGATCCCCCCCCCCCCGAAAATTGCACTGCTGCTACTGTATATACATATATCTATTCTACTGTTCCATTATTTTAAGAGTACAGAATCTTTATGTCCCTGTTCGGTTGAAACGAAATAGTAAAAATTGGAAAGAGCCATGGTTTTCAAGGTAAATTG
The DNA here is from genome assembly GCA_038087875.1 of Malacoraja senta. NCBI lineage: Eukaryota > Metazoa > Chordata > Chondrichthyes > Rajiformes > Rajidae > Malacoraja > Malacoraja senta. Next base: position 318,923,310 of record CM075977.1, on the reverse strand, counting down.
GACACTTAGTTCGGAAAAAGAGAGAGATCTACAATAATTATAGGCAGCATGGAGTAAATGAGGTGCTTGAGGAGTATAAAAAAAATGTAAAAAGAGTCTTAAGAAAGAAATTAGAAAAGCTAAAAGATATGAGGTTGCTTTGGCAAGTAAGGTGAAAGTAAATCCAAAGGGTTTCTACAGCTATATTAATAGCAAAAGGATAACGAGGGATAAAATTGGTCCATTAGAGAGTCAGAGTGGACAGCTATCTGCAGAGCCAAAAGAGATGGGGGAGATATTGAACAATTTCTTTTCTTCGGTATTCACCAAGGAGAAGGATATTGAATTATGTGAGGTAAGGGAAACAAGTAGAGTAGCTATGGAAACTATGAGATTCAAAGAAGAGGAAGTAGACACTTTTGAGAAATATAAAAGTGGATAAGTCTCCAGGTCCGGACAGGATATTCCCTAGGACATTGAGGGAAGTTAGTGTAGAAATAGCAGGGGCTATGACAGAAATATTTCAAATGTCATTAGAAACGGCAATAGTGCCGGAGGATTGACGTACTGCGCATGTTGTTCCATTGTTTAAAAAGGGGTCTAAGAGTAAACCTAGCAATTATCGACCTGTTAGTTTGACGTCAGTGGTGGGCAAATTAATGGAAAGGATACTTAGAGATAATATATATAAGCATCTGGATAAACAGGGGCTGATTAGGAACAGTCAACATGGATTTGTGCCTGGAAGGTCATGTTTGACTAATCGTCTTAAATTTTTTGAAGAGGTTACTCGGGAAATTGATGAGGGTAAAGCCGTGGATGTTGTATATATGGACTTCAGTAAGGCCTTTGACAAGGTTCCTCACGGAAGGTTGGTTAAGAAGGTTCAATGGTTGGGTATTAATGGTGGAGTAGCAAGATGGATTCAACAGTGGCTGAATGGGAGATGCCAGAGAGTAATGGTGGATGGTTGTTTGTCAGGTTGGAGGCCAGTGACTAGTGGGGTGCCACAGGGATCTGTGTTGGGTCCACTGTTGTTTGTCATGTACATCAATGATCTGGATAATGGTGTGGTAAATTGGATTAGTAAGATAGGTGGGGCTGTGGATAATGAAGTAGATTTTCAAAGTCTACAGAGAGATTTATGCCGGTTGGAAGAGTGGGCTGAAAGATGGCAGATGGAGTTTAATGCTGATAAGTGTGAGGTGCTACATCTTGGCAGGACAAATCAAAATAGGACGTACATGGTAAATGGTAGGGAATTGAAGAATGCAGGTGAACAGAGGGATCTTGGAATAACTGTGCACAGTTCCCTGAAAGTGGAATCTCATGTAGATAGGGTGGTAAAGAAAGCTTTTGGTGTGCTGGCTTTTATAAATCAGAGCATTGAGTATAGAAGTTGGGATGTAATGTTAAAATTGTACAAGGCATTGGTGAGGCCAATTCTGGAGTGTGGTGTACAATTTTGGTCGCCTAATTATAGGAAGGATGTCAACAAAATAGAGAGAGTACAGAGGAGATTTACTAGAATGTTGCCTGGGTTTCAGCAACTAAGTTACAGAGAAAGGTTGAACAAGTTAGGGCTTTATTCTTTGGAGCGCAGAAGGTTAAGGGGGGACTTGATAGAAGTCTTTAAAATGATGAGAGGGATAGACAGAGTTGACGTGGATAAGCCTTTCCCACTGAGAGTAGGGAAGATTCAAACAAGGGGACATGACTTGAGAATTAAGGGACAGAAGTTTAGGGGTAACATGAGGGGGAACTTCTTTACTCAGAGAGTGGTAGCTGTGTGGAATGAGCTTCCAGTGAAGGTGGTGGAGGCAGGTTCGTTTTGATCATTTAAAAATAAATTAGATAGTTATATGGACAGGAAAGGAATGGAGGGTTATGGTCTGAGCGCAGGTATATGGGACTAGGGGAGAATACGTGTTCAGCACGGACTAGAAGGGTCGAGATGGCCTGTTTCCGTACTGTAATTGTTATATGGTTATTATTCTGTGTTCACACTTCTGGGTGAGATGCTAACTGCATTTCGTTGTCTCTGTACTTGTACACTGCACAATGACAATAACGTTTGTATTTGAATCTAATTCTTTTCCCCCTCACCTTAAACCTATGTCCTCTGGTTCTCTAGACGTCTTGCTCATCACCACAAACCTATGCTCTCTGGTATCAAACATCTCTGCTGCGAGGAATAGTTTACCAATATCTACTTTATGCTATCAAATTTACATATAAATGACCTTGAGTGGGTTCGCCTTGCATGTCCAAGACCTCACAGGATACTTGTGAATGGCCTTTACTTCACTTGCTGCATCATTGGAAAGTGGACACATCATCAGGCATGTTTAAGACTGGGTCCAGGCAATTGTGTGGGAGAAAGGACATGGGTCTGGTTGGAATCAAGATAGAGTAACATAAACTGAAGGGAAAAGATGCATATTGAAACTGCCTTGTGTTTCCCCAGTCCACAAGCTGAGATATCGTCAGGGAGCAGTCAATGAAAACATGCTTGTTTTGAGTGTCCAGCATCAGAACAATGTGACCCAATGCATCGGATCTTGTGTCAGTCCATGCACACGTACATACCAATTAGGACTGAAAGGACCTGGTCAAATTTCTATTGTGGATTAATTCAGTGATCAAATAGTTAAAATTATGATCCATTCTGGAAACATGATTTTTATACAGTGCTGGAAAAATGTACCCAAGACTTTCTAAGCTTTTATTCTGAGTGTGTGAGTCAAATGGAACCAAACATGAAAAATCTAAACACCAGATAAAATCAGTCACTCAACCAATACACAAAGGCAATAAGTGGCAGGCAGGAAATTGTTGGGAAAGAACAAGCACAACAACAATTGAATGCACAGCATGCAACAGGAGTAGTTACATAAATTTCGATTTTCCTGACAGAAATGGAATATTGTGCGATCGATCAGAAGGAGTATTAATGTTTAGATCACGTATTAGTCAGCAAAAATCGCAAAGAACATCTGGGCTCTCATTCACTGTTCTCTTTAAAGCAGCAGGTTGAGGTTTATAAAGCAGCTGATCAGGCTGAATGAACGTGAAAAGATGGCTCTTAACTCATGCAAAAATATATCATAGTCATACAGCTTGGAAACAGGCCCTTCGGCCCAACTTGCCCATAATGAACAACACGTCCCATCTACACTAGTCCCACCTGCCTGTATTTGGCCCATATCCCTCTAAACCTGTCCTATCCATGTGCCTGTCTAATTGATTCTTAAACATTGCAATAGTCCCTGTCTCAACTACCTCCTCTGGCAGCTTGTTCCATATACCCACCACCCTTTGTGTAAAAAGGTTACCCCTCAGATTCCAATTAAATCTTTCCCCCTTCACCTTAAACTCTGGTTCTCGATTCCCCTAGGGATTCCACTGGGCAAGAGACTCTACCCGATCTATTCCTCTCATGATTTTATACACCTCATGATTTATTTCTAGTGGCAAAAGTTGGACAGGAGGTTATAATCAGGGGTCTCTGAAGTGGATCTGTTTAAGTGAGGAAAACAAATGCCATGGAGGACACAATTTCTGAATTTCTGTTTGATGGAACATAGCAACACTCGAAATTCTGCACACTGTCAACTGAAAGGCTTGGTGAAATAGGATGATGGAGATTAGGGAATGACCATGAAGATAGGAGAAGATTATGTTGGAGGAAATAATTGAACCAATGGATTCAATGATGGAATGGGTGAATGTGGAGTTAATTTTCAACAATTTATCTCCATGCTTACCCACCTCCCCTGCCATTCATTGCTTTTATAAAATTACTGAATCCCTCACCATCAACATTGTGGTGAAAAGACACCATTGACCAGAGACTTAATTGGACCAACCAGATTTCTAATATAAAAGGATCGCTGTAAAATGGGATACATCTCCAAATACCTCAAAATCTTTCCATAATCATCGTGACATACATCCGACGTGATTGAATATTTTCTCGTGTTTCTGTGCATTTAGCTTCATTACTGTTGCAGGGCTCAACACCACTGAGGGCAAAATCATATGGTTCAATTGAATATCCATCCAGTACAGGCACATGCCGTGAGTAATTACTCAGGGTAGGCAGTCAGTCGGCTTTAAAAAAAAATCTTAAACTGCGCTTGCGCAGATTGTTCTCTCCGTAAAATAAAAAAATAAAAAAGTAACAATTCAATTTGCCCAAGGCTTCTAAATCTCCTTCATTTTTTAATTACTGAATGGGTGGGGATGGAGGATGAAGGCAGGTGGAGAGATGGTGGGGAAAAATGGGAGGACACCGGTACAAGTTGAATCAGTTGTCATCTTATTGAATGACAATACTAATTCAAGGGACCAATTGGAGGGAGAGTTCCTTTCACAGCGTGTGGAGAGTCTGTGCCGGGGTTAAAGATGCGGGGAGGGCAGGAGTGTTGAGAAGGAGGGGGGTCGGGGATAATGTCAGTAACTCACTCATCGCTGCCGCAGCGCTCCAGGCACGGACAGCAGAACTGGCCGCCACTTCCGGGGAAGGAAGCAGCTCGGGTGACTGTGAGCGGCCGTCGGGACCCGACAGTAGAACCGGCTGCCACTTCAGCGCCTTCTGCCGGCCCGCTCACCTCTTGCAGTGCTCTCCGTCTGAACACCTCTCACCTGCTGCTCACCGGCTTCGCTCATGTCAGCCGCTTCCCGCAAATCCTTAAATTCCCACAGCCGAGTAACCTCAATTGGTCCCTTGATCGCGCTGTCGGAATTTAAGGATTTGCAGGAAGCGGCTGACATGAGTGAGGCCAGCGAGCGGCAGGAGAGAGGTTTTCAGACGGAGAGCACTGCCAGAGGTGAGTGGGGACCGGCAGAAGGGCCGGTCCGGTCCCGGCGACCACTCGCAGCCACCCGAGCTAATTCACTCCCCGGCCACAATGCGGTGGCTCCGTGCCCGGAGTGTCGCAAGTGGGTTACTGGCCCCGATCCTCTCCTTCACAACGCTCCTGCCCTTCCCACAACTTTACCCTGGGCCAGCCTCCCCAAACGCTGTGAAAGGAGCTCTTCCCCCCCCCCCAACACCCCGGGAAATACAGTATTTAAAAACATATAGCACCAAGAAATGTACTTACCACATTATCGGTACACAAACTCCATTCTTCTCTCTTTGTTTCCTAAGATACTCTTAAAATAATGACAATCCATATTTGAAAAACCCGCCAAGAAACTTGCGCTGCGCATGCGCAGTACTGCAAAGGCAGAATTTCAGCTGCCTTCAGCCCCGCTTGTCATTGACGGCTTGAAGCAGCGCTGATGGCACGTGGGCTGCACAGACTTTTGCGTGCTACAAGTGCTGCGGATGAAAGGCATGGACAATTATGCCTACCTAAGGGATCGATCACTTAGATAGGCATAATTCTCCCATGCCTTTACTATTTATATTTAATAATTACCATTTCATAATTTTAGTCAGGGTAAGCAGTGCCTACCTTGCCTACCCTGATGGCATGTACCTGATCCAGCATATTAAACTATTACCCCCCCCTTCCATTTCTTTGCAATCTAGCTGCAGTGTGTACCATCTATAAGACGAATTGCACCAACTTAAGATTGCTTTGAGAGCTTCTCCAAAATTCAAACCTCCAGGAACTGGGGCAAAAGATGCATGTCGCCACCATGGTGTTGAAGTTATCCTCCAACGTGCACACACCTCTTACATGGAAATAGTCATTCCCTCATTGTTGCTGGATCACACTCCTAGATCTGCTTAGATCGTGCTTTCACAAGAAAGACGGCAGAGAAGTTAAATCACCCATCATGATCCTACGAACCTTTAGGGAAGGGCAATAAATGCTGGTTTTGCAGCATGCCTACATCCCATGAGTTGTTAAAAGTGGAAAAGCATTATAAAAAGGCATTTTACAAATTCGATCATCACATTCACTGCAGTGGTATAGGAGAACAATTTGTTTAACTTTAACATAATTTGTAGAACCATTACCTGGTAAACTCAAGCACATTGAGCAATTCATATTTTTCTTCGTGTCCAAGCTATAATAGAAAAAAGACTGATGAAAAGATCAAACTTAAACCAGTTGATCTGCACTTTTCAGTTATATATCTCAGAACCTCAGTTACACAGGTTAAAATATAGACACAGACACTGATGAAAAAGAATGAAAGGCAAGTGTTTTTGATTGGTTTTGCTTCATGGTATCAGTCATAGAGCACGAAAACAGGCCCTTCAGCCCAATTTGCCCATGCCAACCAAGATGCCCCATCTAAGCTAGTCCCATGTGCCCATGTTTAGCCTATATCCCTCTAACCCTTTCCTATCCATGTACCCATCCAAATGCCTTTTAAATATTGATATTGTACCTGCCTCAACTACCTCTTCTGACAGCTCGTTACAGTAACCCACCCCCTCTCTGTGTGGAAAAAAGTTGCCCCTCAGGTTCCTATTAAATATTTCCCCTCGCATCTTAAATCTAGGTCCTCTGGTTCTTGATTTCTATACTCAGGGTAAAAGACTGAGCATTCATCATATCTATTCCCCTTATCTATCTATTTATATATATATATTATTACTAAAACTATCATCATGTTTGGTTCTATATTTGTTTGTTTCTATGCCGGTTTGTACCTATATTTGCGCAAAAATGGTACACCGTAGCGCTACAATTTTTGGCCCACCTTACTAACCATTGTGATGCCAATTAAACAAGTTTCGTTCAGATTGATGCCATATTTTACAAGTTATTTTAAACTTGACAAAAACAACTTTAAAAATTTGCCCAGTCCGTCAGCAGTGTTCCACCCTACAAATGACATCACAATGAGATCCTGAATTTCATTTACATAAAAAAATTGTTTAAAAATAAACCTCGCCATTTTCATTGTTGGGGGGGGGGGGGGAGGTGAGGAGTGGGGGAGGAGGGGGATAGAGGGAGAGGAGGGGGTAGGAAGGGGAGACAGGTTATGGAGGGAGGGAGGTAGTGACTGAGGTTAGGGGAAAGGAGAGGGAGAGGTGAGGGAGTGGAGGAGGGGAGGAGAGGGGTAGGAAGAGGGATGGCGAGGTGCAGTTGGGGAGGGTTGCCGTGACTCATGTCACAACAGGAACCCGTCAGCCGCGCCTGCGCAGTTGGGGGCTATGGGCGAGTGGTGGAATATTGCAACGGGTCCCACTTGGTCTAGTGATTATATAAATCTCTACAAGATCATTCTTCAACCGAAATGTCACCTAGCCGTTTTTTCCCCCCAGAGATGCTACCTGACCTGCTGAGTAACTCTACCATTTTGCGTCTACCCCAACTTCTGTACTCAATACCCTGACTGATGAAGGCCAACGTACCAAAAGCTTTCTTGACCAGCCAATCTATTTGTAACACCACCTTCAGGAAACAATACCTGCATTCGTAGATCTCTCTGTTCTACAACACTGCCCATAGCTATGCCTTGGATTTGGAATTGATTTGGCCCATTCGCATGCTATGGGCACGCGCATGGGCCACAGCTATGCCTGCCTCTTTGTAGGGTGCGTCAAACAATCCTTGTTCGAGGCGTACTGTGGCCCTATCCCCGAACTCTACATTGACGAGTGCATTGGGGCTACCTCCTGCACCCAAGCAGAACTCACTGACTTCATCCATTTCACCACTAACTTCCATCCGGCACTCAAATTCACCTAGACCATTTCCGGCATCTCCCTATCGTTTCTAGACCTCACTACCTCCATCGCAGGTAACAGACTACTGACCGACATCTACTACAAACCCACTGACTCCCATGGTTATCTGGACTACACTTCTTCCCACCCTGCTTCCTGTAATGACTCTATCCCTTACTCCCAATTCCTCCGTCTACACTGCATCTGCACCCATGATGAGGTGTTCCAAACCAGGGCATTGGAGATGTCCTCATTCTTTAGAGAACGGGGGTTCCCCTCTTCGACTATAGATGAGGCTCTCACCAGAGTCTCTTCTATATCCCATAGCTCCGCTCTCACTCCCCGTCCCCTCACTCGTAACAAGGGCAGAGTCCCCCTTGTCCTCACCTTCCACCCTACCAGCCGACACATACAACAGATAATCCTCCGACATTTTCGCCACCTCCAACGGGATCACATCTTCCCATCTCCTCCCCTTTCGGCTTTCCGCAGAGATCACTCCCTCCATAACTCCCTGGTCAATTCGTCCCTTCCCACCCAAACCACCCCCTCCCCAGGTACTTTCCCTTGCAACCGCAGGAAATGCTACACTTGTCGTTTTACCTCCCCCCTTGACTCCATCCAAGGACCCAAGCTTTCTTTCCAGGTGAGGCAGAGGTTCACCTGCACCTCCTCCAACCTCATCTATTGCATCCGCTGCTCTAGGTGTCAACTGCTCTACATCGGTGAGCCCAAGAGCAGGTTTGGCGATCGTTTCGCCCAACACCTCCGCACAGTTCGCATTAACCAACCTAATCTCCCGGTGGCTCAGCACTTCAACTCCCCCTCCCATTCCGAATCCAACCTTTCTGTCCTGGGCCTCCTCCATGGCCAGAGTGAGTCCCACCGCAAATTGGAGGAGCAGCACCCCATATTTCGCTTGGGTAGTTTACACCCGAGCGGTATGAACATTGACTTCTCCAATTTCATGTAGTTCTTGCTTTCTCCCTCCTTCCCCTCCCCTTCCCAGCTCTCCAACAGCCCACTGTCTCCGCCTCTTCCTTTCCTCTTCCTGCCCCCCCCCACCCCCACATCAGTCTGAAGAAGGGTCTCGACCCGAAACGTCACATTCCTTCGCTCCATAAATGCTGCCTCACCCGCTGAGTTTCTACAGCATTTTTGTCTACCTTCTAGACTAATGCATGTTACTCTAGTTAATATCCCAACACATCCTTAACTCATTTTGTAAAAGAAATTACACAGTATTGTGATTTTATTCTGTGAATCTGCTCAATGTGAAGGGGGAGTGGGAAATATCACTAGGTGAGCCAGCTGCTAAACCATTGGGATTTAAGTTGGATAGTGAATTATCAAAGATCTTCTGTATCACTCTTGTCATCCAAGTGAGGTTCAGAGATGGAAACATACCAGCAAAAATCTTCATTCAATTAAGTAAGAGTTTGAGTACAACATCTGTGAATAATAATGGATTATTGCATGGTTGGACTCCCCATCTTCCTAAATAATGCAGCATTTATTTATATTGTGTTACATCAACCAAAATACAAATTGCATGAGTATGTCTCATTGCACTGACCTCAAAAAAATGAATGCTCAATTAAAAAAAAATCTTAATACATTGGTATCAGGAAAACTTAATCATCCACAGAACATATAGACAATCATTTTGATGAATCCGACAATGGTCGGCAGTTGATCTAGCACAAGTTATAAATAAAATCTCAACGTTATCTCCAAAATGGTTTGGCACCTAGTTTGCTGAATTTCTGCAATTCAGAGAAAAATGCCCCTTAAACCTTGCAAGGTTAAAATATCTACAGGTTTTGCAAATTTCTGAAAGGATTTTTCATGATAAGACTGTATCAGTATCAACAAAATGACTTTGAACTATGGCGATGTGTTGACTGCCCCAAGTAATCTTAAGATTCAAAAGTTTTAGATTTTGAATCAAAGTTCATACAGAGTGATATACTTACAGCTTCTATAATCACAGCATTTGGAGTTCGTCCACTGAACACAAAGCCCAATTGTTTTGCTGCTCTTACTAGTGCTCCTTCATCTACAAAATAAAATGATTGCATCTTAGTCATACATTATAAAATGTTATAAAGCTGACTTGTACAATGCAACAATCAGTAATGTTATACACAAATTACCCAACTCCACATATTTGAAACTAAATATCTACAATTGTATGCCACTTCAGCCACCAATATATTCTTTGTGTGCAGCAAATAAACAAAGTAAAACGTGAGAAAGACAATTTCATAGGAAGAGCAATTTACTTCATTCACCTTTGGATAGGTCAGATTGATTAGTAGGACTGGATGTTACAATCCCTAAGGTTTTTCACTACAATTGACATTTGACATTCTTGGGGATGACCACAAGGTGATTTTGCTACCAATCAGACACATCTTCAGTTGTGTACCTCAATATCACTTGGAGTTTCGGCCTTTTATCACAAGACACCCTCAGTCGAGGCAGGCCCACCACAGGGGGATCAGACCTGGGTGTGGGTCTTATAGTTAGCCTCTAGATGGTCACATGGCAGCCCAGACAGCATCTTTTCTCTTCCGCCACAGCCAGTGACTGCTCCATTCGGCAGCATTGGCAAGTTCTTTTATTGCCCTCCTTTGTGCCTGCCCACTGACTCCTACTTCCCTCAGCTTTGCGGTGGAACTGGCTACAAAGCCCCTGCACCCCACCTCCACTGGACACACCGTTACACTCCAACCTCTCTCCTCTGCCTCTGCTGCAAGGTTTGAATATCAAAGCCTTTTTCTTTCATAAGCCTCGTCCACAGCCTCCTCCCAGGGGACCGTCAGTTCAATTATGAAAACACGGCAACAGGAGTTGGACCAGAGAACGAGGTCTGGTTGCAGGTTAATAGCTGCGATTTCAGCTGGGAACGAAAGCCTCTGGCCTAGGTCAACACGCATTTCCCAGTCCCTGGCTGCGTACAGTGGGCATGAGTTGAGAGGCGAGGGATTAGTCCTCCATTTCTCTCCTTCCCGGATGAAGGATGGTATTTGCGGAGATGTAATCTGCGCATTGACAGGCATTGCGTTGGCGGTAACTCGCTTGCACTTGAGTTCAGCTGCCAAACACCTCAGCACCTGGTTGTGTCGCCAGGTGTATCTGCCTTGTGTTAGGCTGGTCTTACAACCGACCAGGATGTGCTTGAGGTTTGCTGGAACTGCACACAGGGGGCAGGCTGGATCCTCTCCCAGCCAAAGATTTAGGTTTGTGGGAGAGGGAAGGACGTCATATGTGGCTCTGATAATGAAGCTCAACATATTTGACTCCATGCTCCACAGCTCACTCCATGTGATCTTCGTCCTCTCAACGCCATCTCACCTCATCCAGCGGCCTTGTTTGGCATGGGATATGGCTTTGGCACACCTGGTTGCTTCTTCTTGGTGGCGCAACTCCTCCACCACCAGTTGCCGACGTTCAGCTGGAGTAGCCTTTTGCCAGGTAGGTTTCATTGCTCCCAGGCCAAAGCCCCCTCGGCCTTGTTGGACATGGCCCACTATGTCCCAGTGTCGGAGGGCAGATTTTGCGTCCAGTACCACTGCTGCTGGAGTCCATTTCTTCCCTATTGCTAAGGTTGGAGCAACACCTATTACTATTGGGTCCCGGGATTCTGTTAGTGTCATGTCCAGCCTCACTTTGGCACATTAGTATTCCTCCACCAGGCCTGAGACTGGCAGTGAGAGGGCTCCATCCCCATAGAGCCCTATGCTGCTGAGGCATCTCGGTAGCCCAAGTATTACTCTTCCAAGCTTTTTTCCACGAGTAGTAGCTCTACTCAATAACCAACAATCTGTGGCCTCCTTTTGCTCCGGTATTTTACTTAATTCACATGTTTAATCAATATTGTTTTATTATTAATGTTTAATGTTTTATGTATCATTCCTGTCACTGTATGTCATTTTGTCACTTGCGGGCAGAGCACCAAAGCAAATTCCTTGTATGTGAATAGTTGGCCAATAAACTTATTCATTCATTCATTCAAATAATGGATCAGTTTTCTTTGGAGCATGAACTTGGCTGAACTACACATTACTCAAACCAGAATTCAGGAATTGTTATTGAAACAATGGGTAAAATGCAATGTGCAGTTGACATACATACATTTCTCAAAAAAAGTCTCTAGTTTAAAAATTGCTAGACATTACAAAAGATCTTTGCAAATATCTGCAGTTAGCTGTTTTAATCTGCTATTTCTCAAACCTTATTTTACTAATCCTTTTTTTTTCCTCCCCACTCTCATCAACTTTTTCCCTCTCCCTCATCAAATTCTACTATTCAATGAAACTAGCAGCACTTTACATGCAGCCTGTTAATCTCACAACCTGCAAGACTTCTATATACACATTTGTGACCTAAAAAGTTCTTCTGAGGAATGGTTGAGCCATATAGAGCAGGAAGTATCGAGGGTTTGGGTTTCAGAGTGATTGGGTATTAGAAATCAACATCCTGCAATGTCGGCAGCTTACTTTGCAAATGTATTATCCAGTTTTAAGAAGTGCATTAATTTACTTTTGGTGAAGTAATATTGATACAAGAAACTACAGATGCTGGTTTATGACAAAAGACAATGTGCTGGAGTAACTCAGTGGGTCAGGCAGCATCTCTGGACGAAGTGCGTAGGCAATGTTTCAGGTCAAGTCGGAAGAAGGGTCCCGACCCAAAACGCCACCTATCCATGTCCTCTACAGATGTTGCCTGATCCTCTGAAATTGTGTGTCTTTTTATGGTGAAGTAATGCCTGGGTAACCAATCTTTGGATTAAAGTTAATTTTGCTCAAACATACACATGGTAGTGAAGGCAAAAATCCAGTTTACTCCAACCTTTGTTAACTGAAGACAATTACTACATGCTGGGGATCAATTCCTCAAAAGTCACTCTGTATCTTCCATTAGTGGCATTAATGCAATGTGATATGGGCATTAACACATTAGAGAGGAGATTAACTCATTAGAGAGATTAACGCAATAGAAAGGAAGGACATTAGCTTGGAGGATGTGGAATCGATATGGGTAGAGCTGCGAAACACTAAGGGGCAGAAAACGCTAGTGGGAGTTGTGTACAGGCCACCTAACAGTAGTAGTGGAGTTGGGGATGGCATCAAACAGGAAATTAGAAATGCGTGCAACAAAGGTAAAACAGTTATAATGGATGACTTCAATCTACATATAGATTGGGTGAATCAAATTGGCAGGGGTGCTGAGGAAGAGGGTTTCTTGGAATGTATGTGGGATAGTTTTCTAAACCAACATGTAGAGGAAACAACGAGAGAACAGGCTATTCTAGACTGGGTATTGAGTAATGAGGAAGGGTTGGTTAGCAGTCTTGTTGTGCGTGGCCCCTTGGGCAAGAGTGACCATAATATGGTTGAGTTCTTCATTAGGATGGAGAGTGACATTGTTAATTCAGAAACAAGGGTTCTGAACTTAAAGAAGGGTAACTTTGAGGGTATGAGACGTGAATTGGCCAAGATAGACTGGCAAGTGATTCTTAAAGGGTTGACGGTGGATATGCAATGAAAGGCATTTAAAGACTGCATGGGTGAACTACAACAATTGTTCATCCCAGTTTGGCAAAAGAATAAATCAGGGAAGGTAGCGCATCCGTGGATAACAAGGGAAATCAGGGATAGTATCAAAACAAAAGATGACGCATACAAATTAGCCAGAAAAAGCAGCCTACCAGAGGACTGGGAGAAATTCAGTCCAGCAGAGGAGGACAAAGGGCTCAATTAGGAAAGGGAAAATAGATTATGAAAAAAAACTGGCAGGGAACATAAAAACTGACTGCAAATGTTTTTATAGATATGTGAAGAGAAAAAGATTAGTTAAAACAAATGTAGGTCCCTTGCAGTCAGAAACTGGTGAATTGATCATGGGGAACAAGGATATGGCAGACCAATTGAATAACTACTTTGGTTTTGTCTTCACTAAGGAACACATAAATAATCTGCCGGAAATAGCAGGGGACCGGGGGTCAAATGAGATGGAGGAACTGAGTGAAATCCTGGTTAGCCAGGAAGTGGTGTTAGGTAAATTGAATGGATTAAAGGCTGATAAATCCCCAGGGCCAGACAGGCTGCATCCCAGAGTACTTAAGGAAGTAGCCCCAGAAATAGTGGATGCATTAGTGCTAATTTTTCAGTACTTTGGATTCTGGAGTAGTTCCTGAGGATTGGAGGGTAGCTAATGTAACCCTACTTTTTAAAAAGGGAGGGAGAGAGAAAACGGGGAATTACAGACCAGTTAGTCTAACATCGGTAGTGGGGAAAATGCTAGAGTCAGTTATTAAAGATGGGATAGCAGCACATTTGGAAAGTGGTGAAATCATTGGACAAAGTCAGCATGGATTTATGAAAGGTAAATCATGTCTGATGAATCTTATAGAATTTTTCGAGGATGTATAGAGTGGATAAGGGAGAACCAGTGGATGTGTTATATCTGGACTTTCAGAAGGCTTTCGACAAGGTCCCACATAAGAGATTAGTATGCAAACTTAAATCACACGGTATTGGGGGTTCAGTATTGATGTGGATAGAGAACTGGTTGGCAGACAGGAAGCAAAGAGTAGGAGTAAACGGGTCCTTTTCAGAATGGCAGGCAGTTACTAGTGGGGTACCACAAGGCTCAGTGCTGGGACCCCAGCTATTTACAATATATATATTAATGATCTGGATGAGGGAATTGAATGCAACATCTCCAAGTTTGCGGATGACACAAAGCTGGGGGGCAGTGTTAGCTGTGAGGAGGATGCTAGGAGGCTGCAAGGTGACTTGGATAGGTTGGGTGAGTGGACAAATGCATGGCAGATGCAGTATAATGTGGATAAATGTGAGGTTATCCAGTTTGGTGGCAAAAACAGGAAAGTAGACTATTATCTGAATGGTGGCCGATTAGGAAAAGGGGAGATGCAACGAGATCTGGGTGTCATGGTACACCAGTCATTGAAAGTAGGCATGCAGGTGCAGCAGGCAGTGAAGAAAGCGAATGGTATGTTAGCATTCATAGCAAAAGGATTTGAGTATAAGAGCAGGGAGGTTCTACTGCAGTTGTACAGGGTCTTGGTGAGGCCACACCTGGAGTATTGCGTACAGTTTTGGTCACCAAATCTGAGGAAAGACATTCTTGCCATAGAGGGAGTACAGAGAAGGTTCACCAGGCTGATTCCTGGGATGGCAGGACTTTCATATGAAGAAAGACTGGATAGACTCGGCTTGTACTCGCTAGAATTTAGAAGATTGAGGGGGGATCTTATCGAAACTTACAAGATTCTTAAGGGGTTGGACAGGCTATGGACATGTTCCTGATGTTGGGGAAGTCCAGAACAAGGGGTCACAGTTTAAGGATAAGGGGGAAGTCTTTTAGGACCGAGATGAGAAAATCATTTTTCACACAGAGAGTGGTGAATCTGTGGAATTCTCTGCCACAGAAGGTAGTTGAGGCCAGTTCATTGGCTATATTTAAGAGGGAGTTAGATGTGGCCCTTGTGGCTAAAGAGATCAGGGGGTATGGAGAGAAGGCAGGCACAGGATACCGAGTTGGATGATCAGCCATGATCATATTGAATGGTGGTGCAGGCTCGAAGGGCCGAATGGCCTACTCCTGCACCTATTTTCTATGTTTCTATGTTTCTTTGTAACTCAAATGGGTACAGACACACTGTACTTCCTGCTCTACGTGACTAAACTTCGGGTCGAGACCAAGCACAAGCTCGGCAATCGTTTCGCTGAACACCTCCGCTCAGTCCGCCTAAACCTAGCTGATCTCCCGGTTGCGAAACTCTTTAACTCACCCTCACATTCCCACACTGATCTTTCTGTCCTGGGCCTCCTCCATTGTCAGTGAGGCCGAATGAAAATTGGAGGAAAAACATCTTATATTTCGCTTGTGTTAAAGAAGGAACTGCAGATGCTGGAAAATCGAAGGTACACAAAAATGCTGGAGAAACTCAGCGGGTGCAGCAGCATCTATGGAGCGAAGGAAATAGGTAACGTTTCAGGCCGAAACCCTTCTTCAGAAGAAGGGTTTCGGCCCGAAACGTTACCTATTTCCTTCGCTCCATAGATGCTGCTGCACCCGCTGAGTTTCTCCAGCATTTTTGTGTACCTTATATTTCGCTTGGGCAGCTTACATCCCAGCAGCATGAATATTGTCTTCTCTAACTTAACGTAACCCTTGCTTTCCCTCTCTCTCCATCCCTCCCCCCTTCCCAGTTCTCCGACCAGTCTGACTGTCTTCGATTACATTTTATCTCTGTTTGCCTTGTTATCTTCTCCAAGCTAATAATGATCTATTCTATATTTTCTTTGATATCCATCCCCTTTGTCTCATTTTCACTTCCTTATCTCTGCATCTTCTTCTCCCCTAACTCTGTCTGAAGAAGGGTCTTGACCCGAAACGTCACCCATTCCTTTTATCCAGAGATGCTGCCTGTCCCGCTGAGTTACTCCAGCATTGTGTGTCTATCTTCGGTTTAAACCAACATCTGCAGTTCCTTCCTACACTACTCAGAAAAATAACTCTTTTGAGGTATCAGGGGGAATACAGGTGGCTAGCATAAAAAAATCACACCACATGGAAATGTATTCACTTTCCTTTGCTGAAGTAATTTAACATGACTAAGCAGCTTTAATTACAAATAATGTAAAGATCTTATGGATAAGTATTCCAAGCAATTAGACAACATTTAGTAGCCCTCTGGGTACCTATAATCTGCAGTTTTGGAACTTGTATGTTTTTTTTTAATGTATAAACTGCCAAATAAATGGGAAAGAATGGGAATTAAAAGGATTGGCGATATGTATGAAATGGGATATCTGTTATCATTCCAACAATTACAATTAAAATTTAAGCTGAAAAATAACCAATATTTTAACCTTCAGATCTGCGACTTCATGAAGAAATACATACAAAGACATCAAACTATAACTTTAGACCCACTGGAAGAAGCAATGAATATTAAGGCTGACTTATGGAAATTAATATCATATTTATATAATAGTATTTTAAATATAGAACTACCAGGCACTTAGAGAAGATTGGGAACGAGAATTATTTATAAAAATCACGAAAGAAACATGGGAAAAGTATTTGATATATATACACACAAATGTTCGATTAATGTAAGACATAACTTAATTCAATTTAAAATTTTACATAGATTATATTATTCAAAAACTAGACTGAATAAATTCTATCCAAATACTTCTCCCATTTGTGATAAATGTCTATCCCAAAATGCCACTATAACACACTTTTGTTTCCTGCATAAAACTTTATAAATTCTGGAGCGATATCTTTGAAATATTTACAAAATTATTCAAGATAAAAATGGAGCCTAACACTGAAATGATTATACTTGGAGTAACGGAAGACGGGAACAAATTGAACACATTTCAAAATCCATTTTTTAATTATGGGTTAATAACGGCAAAAAAACATACTTAAATTTTGGAAAAATACACCCAAACCAACGCTTAAAATGTGGATTTCAAACATGTTGGACCGCACATCTTGAAGAAATGCGATTCCTCCTAATTGATAAATCAGACCAATTCTTAACGAGTTGGTCTCCATTTATCGACTTCTTGGAAGCATATGGTGCAACAAAATCATAGAAACCAACTGTTTCAGGACTGGGTGAAGGATGGTCATGAATATAAATAACTATCTCCTATAATCTCCTACTCTCTACTCTTTCTCTTCCTCTCTCCTTTCTTTCCACTTTCCCTCTTTCCCCCCCTTTTCCTTTTCACACACCATACATCACACGTTTTTCTATTTTTTATTATCTATTCTCTCTTTCTCTCTTTTATTATTTTTTTTAAAAAGAAGCTGTACATAAAATGTAACATGCCAATATATATTAGGCACCTTGGTGCCATATTACTGTACTTACTTCTAATAAAATAAAAATATATTTTTTTAAAATAAATAAATAAACTGCCAAATAAAACAGCACTTTACAAACAGGTCCTTGAACCTCAGAATACACATTAAACAGATAAAGAACCAATACAAAAATCCAGCCTCATTTACAGTGCCCTCCATAATGTTTGGGACAAAGACCCATCATTTATTTATTTGCCTCTGTACTCCACAATTTGAGATTTGTAATAGAAAGAAAATCACATGTGGTTAAAGTGTACATTGTCAGATTTTAATAAAGGGTATTTTTATACATTTTGGTTTCGCCATGTAGAAATTACAGCATTGTTTATACATAATTCCCCATTTCAGGGCACCACAATGTTTGTGCACACATGGCTTCACAGGTGTTTTTAATTGCTCAGGTGTGTTTAATTGCCTCCTTCATGCAGGTATAAGAGAGCTCTCAGCACCTAGTCTTTCCTCCAGTCTTTCCATCACCTTTGGAAACTTTTATTGCTGTTTATCAACATGAGGACCAAAGTTGTGCAAATGAAAGTCAAAGAAGCCATGATGAGACTGAGAAACAAGAATAAAACTGTTAGAGACATCAGCCAAACCTTAGGCTTACCATAATCAACTGTTTGGAACATTATTAAGAGGAAAGAGAGCACTGGTGAGCTTACTAATCGCAAAGGGACTGGCAGGCCAAGGAAGACCTCCACAGCTGATGACAGAAGAATTCTCTCCATAATAAAGAAAAATCCCCAAACACCTGTCCGACAGATCAGAAACACTCTTTGGTGTGGATTTGTCAATGACCACTGTCCGCAGAAGACTTCATGAACAGAAATACAGAGGCTACACTGCGAGATGCAAACCACTGGTTAGCCGCAAAAAATAAGATGGCCAGGTTACACTTTGCCAAGTACTTAAAAGAGCAACCACAGTTCTGGAAAAAGGTCTTGTGGATCACATGAGATGTAGATGAACTTATATCAGAGTGATGGCAAGAGCAAAGTATGGAGGAGAGAAGGAACTGCCCAAGATCCAAAGCATACGACCTCATCTGTGAAACACGGTGGTGGGGGTGCTATGGCCTGGGCATGTATGGCTGCTGAAGGCACTGACTCACTTATCTTCATTGATGATACAACTGCTGATGGAAGTAGCATAATGAATTCTGAAGTGCATAGACACATCCTATCTGCTTAAGTCCAAACAAATGCAACAAAACTCATTGGCCGGCATTTCATTCCACAGCAAGACAATGATCCCGAACATACTGCTACAGCAACAAAGGAGTTTTTTAAAGCTAAAAAATTGTCAATTCTTGAGTGGCCAAGTCAATCATCCGATCTAAACCCAATTGAGCATGCCTTTTATATGCTGAAGAGAAAACTGAAGGGGACTAGCCCCCAGAACAAGCATAAGATAAAGATGGCTGCAATACAGGCCTGGCAGAGCATCACCAGAGAAGACACCCAGCAACTGGTGATGTCCATGAATCACAGACTTCAAGCAGTCATTGCATGCAAAGGATATGCAACAAAATACTAAACATGACTACTTTCATATACATACCCACGCGCCACGACGCGTCGACCTATTTTACATATGACGCGTAAATGAGGCGCAAATGACTGCCACGTGGGACATTGCCCGTTCATTACATTCCGCTCTGGATCAACTTGAAAATTAGAACACCTTTGTCAAGATGCTATTCATTAACTACAGCCTTTGACGTATCCATCTGCAACTCGCTTCTGAACTTATTGATTGACCGGCCTCGGTAAGTTAGTAAGTCGTGATATTTCCTTCCCCATGACCCTCAGCACGGGTGCCCCTCAGGGTTGAATACTTAGTCCACCACACTACTCCCTGTACATCCATAACTGTGTGGCCATGTAGAGCTCCAATTTGACCATTAAATTTGCCGATTATACCACTCATCAGCCAGATCAATAACAAATGGATCAAAGCTAGATGAGTGATGGCACAAAATGCAATGCAATTTGGCAGCACTAGATGCTTAAATTGCAACACTACCATAAACACTAGTGTCTTATGATTAGCCTCTAGATGGTCACGTGGCAGCCCATACAGCATCTTTTCTCTTCAGCCACAGCCAGTGACTGCTCCATTTGGCTTTTTTCCTTCCATCTTCCTCTCTACTGCTGACTGTGGCTGGTTGGGCTCTGGACTCGTGTCCGTTGGTGGGACAGTACTTGGTTGAGCTTCGACTGGGGTGCTGATACCCTGTGGACTGGGTAAGTTAAATATCCTAACATAAGATTTTGATTAAGTTCCCAAGTTTGTGCTTGGAACAGTGTGGAAATAAATCACGTTGAATCATATACAACAGTGCTGCAACCCAGCTGCAAAGAAAAAGCATATTTTAAAAGTGCACAGGCATTTAATTACAGTACAACTATTCAACATAATTCATTTTACTCATTTGGTATTAATTCTCACCTGGGGATGAGGCTTGGTAGATTATCGTGTCAACATCCCTCTCAGGCACAGCCGTATGGCAAATTGCCATCATTGTTAAAAACTCACAGATCACTGGTGCTGTGGGCTAAAATGTTAAGAAAAGATTAACAACGTTCAGGAAAAGAAAATGTCAGCTAGATTTACTGTGACATTAATATTTCTCAAGAGAAATTGGGTTCTAATTGCATACTTCACCGTGCACTAATGTGATGGTCTTAGCTCAATTCTGCTCCTCTGATCTGGAATACCCATTTATAAAATACCGTCCCATTTACCTACTGAGGAAATTCACCGCTATCATCGTATCTGTGGTTGATTTTCATACATGGTGAAGAGGTATTTGGAAGATACCACCATTCTCGCACTACATTGAGCCCAGGATCACCTTGACAATAACAAAACCTATGGCAGGATGCCATTCATTGACTACAGCTCAGCCTTCAGCACCATAATACCATATAAGTATTATTAAACATCTGGACCTTGGCCTGGAGATCTCCATCTGCAACTGGCTTCTGGACTTCTTGACCAGTCGACCTGTCAGTTAGAATTGGTCATAATATTTCCTCCATCTTGATGTTCAACTGGTGCCCTTCAAAGTTATGTGCTCAGTTTATTATTGTCACGGAAGCACAGGAACCTATAATGCTACAGGACAGGAACCTATTTACCCTATCAATATTTGTCATTCCTGTGAAAATCTTTGTCAGGTCTTCTCTTCAAGGCGGCAACTGAATGTACTTTGATTGATAACCGGGGGCGTAGTTCTTTTAATAGTGACTGAAGCTGCACTCAAAGATCCCTTTTGATGCCTCATTGAACTTTGCCGATAAAAAACCCTGCAATTTTCAAAACAATTTTAATATTTTAAAAATTTGACTGTAAGGGAAGAGTGTAACAGATAGTGTTAATGCTAATGCAAATTTCAAAGGCAACTTATTCTGGCAAAATGTCACATTTGTAGAGAAGCTTAAAGGAAACCTAGGGAAGAACTTTTCAACCAATTTGTATGAATGCATGAGGATCATCTTTCATTTTTCTACTGTGCCCAGTGGCATTTTTTGGGAAACGTGAAAAGTCTATCTGGCAGAGCGGTGGCTCCATGTACTTATTATAGGTGACCATAAATTTCTGCTCACCATTGCAGGCTAGAAAAATAAAAAATCAAGAATGTCTAGGGATAATAAGAGCTTTGATGTGGTTAAATATTTCTATGGAAAGATGCGAAAGTTTTTATTGTTTTTTGTTTTAACACTTAAACTTTTGCAAATTTTACCAATGAATCTGTAACATTATTTTTGCAACTACTGAGCAATTAGTTTAGTTTAGTTTAGAGATACAGCATGAAAATAGGCTCTTCAGCCTGCCGAACGCTTGCATACCAACGATCACCTATTCACTAATTCTGTTATCCCAGTTTCACGATCCAACACACTAAGGGCAATTTACAGAAGCCAATTAACCTACTAACCTGCAAGTCTGGAATGTGGGAGCACGCGGATAAAACCCACACGGTCACAAGGAGAATGTACAAACGGCATACAGACAGCACCTGTCAGGTTCGAACCCGGGTCTCTGGTGCTGTGAGGGAGCAACTCTGCTGCTCTGCCACTGTGCTGCCCCCTAAGATTTTTTAAATAAAAATCGATGATGCAACACAGAATATTAAATGAATTTACATCTTAATTTACATCTTAAATTAGAAATTAGCTCATTGGGAAATTGAGATTTAGCTGATTGCGAAATTAATTTCTCATCAAGAAATTAAAATTCTGTGACATGTCAGCTGTGATTTTTTTCGACTGTTACTGAACAGATGTGTGACTGGTAAATGACGAAAATCCTGAGCTTCACCACAAATGGCATCCAGCCAAATGCAATATTTTTCTTAGAGAATTGACAGTCAAATTACCTTTAACAGCTTCCAATCCAGTTAAAATCACATATATGACTAAATGACAGTGTATGTTAAACATTTTACTTATAGAAGTACCCTGACAAAATATATAACTCGAATATTGGATTCAATAAATGGGCAATGAATCAATGCTTTGTCTGAAAAAAGCCCTTTGGTGATGCCCCCTGGTGGCAGTACTGATGTATTGAACTAGATCACATGTTAATATTTTGTTTTTATTGTTGAAGCCATGATCTTCAAACTAAGAAATCCAATGTTACTTCACATTTTAAAAATAGATCACATCAGGTATGGTATTTGGACCACAGGGGCAGATCCAAGTTATTATGTAATTGCTATAAATGTTAAACTATATTCCATAGCATTCTGAGGATAGCAAGCTATATTAATACACATTATGGAAACTACATATGTAACACGCTCCTGTACAAAAAGTGCCACCCATGTTAAGAAGAGATGGCAAACAGATAGTGGCTACTACTGACAAGATTTCAGATGCAGGAGATGCAGATGTTGGAATCTTAAACAAAACAAAAGCACTGGGGGAACTCAGCAGGTCAGGCAGTATCTGTGAAGGGAAGTGGACAGACAATGTTTTGGGTCGGGACTTTTCTTGTGGCAAAAGCAAGTGAGGAAAGATACATAGCTATGGTTGAGCCTGGGTCAGAAAATGGTCTATAAGGAGAGCACCAGGAATCACAGAAGGGGACGAAAACGGGAGAATATCACAGAACACCTGGAGAGAAGGATAACTCCTTCAAAGTGACCATAATTTGAGGAAATTTTGCAGTAAAGCAGTAATAAAATTGAGAAATGCAAGACTGCAGATGCTGGAATCTTGAGCTAAAAGCAAAGTGCTGGAGAAACGCAGGTGGGCAGGCAAGATCTGTGAAGGGAAATAGACAAATGATGTTTTGGTTGGGAACCAAGTTTTGACAAGTTTTGTTTGGAAATTGATGGATATCTGGTTATAATTTCTTTAATACAATCTCAGAATAATTTTTATATTACGTTGATCAAACCATGAGTCAAGAGTGTTTAATTGTCATATGTACTGACGACGGAACAATGCAATTCTTCCTTAATACAGCTTAACACAATAATGCAAATAATATATATGAATCAAAAGTGTAATAAATTAATAACCATAATATTAGGTGACCATAATAGTGTAAAAACCAAAATCAGTAGTGCAACCGAAGACACACAAGATCATAGTTGTTGAGATTAGTAGTGTGTAGTGTTTAAGAGCCTGATGGTTGGTGGGAAGGTGGTGTTCTTGAATCTGCTGGTCATGACATTCAGGGATCTCTAACTTCTTCCCTATGGTAGTAGCAAAACAAGAGCATGGTCGGGATAGTTAGAGGAAGAAATGGTGCCGATTCATACTGATGAGGATGTTGAGGATCCAATTGGGGAGGATAAGCAGAAACCCAGTTTTCAGTTTGATATATTTGGAGGGGATGATGGTGTCGATTTGAACACCAAGCTGTAGGTGAAGAACAATAGCCTGATGCACATGTATTTGGTGTAATTGCACTTTGAGGACCCTCAATTCAGTACTACATAAGAGATTATTAAACAAATTAGAGTATTGGTGGCAATATATTTGCTTAGCTTGAGAATTAATTGATGGACATAAAACTGTAGGAATAAATGCGTCATGATTTTTTTGCTTTGGTGCCTGTAATCAGTTTGGCATTGCGGGAATTGATGTAGGGTCTTGGCTGTTCACGACCTATATTAATAATGTGAGTGAGGGGATCAAGTGTACTATAACTAGGTTGATTGATGATACAAACCTAAGCAGAATTGTAGACTGACAGGAGCATACAGAGGGGATTATGGGAGATATCGATAGTTTAAATGACTGGATGCCGTGCACGGTAGTTGAAATATAATGTGGAAAAATGGGAGGTCACCCAGTTAGGTAGAATAAAAATAGAACAGTGCAGTGATTTTTTAAATGGTGAAAGAATGAAGAATAATAGGTTTTAAGAGGGGCTTCCATAGCGTTGCACATCACCACCTGCACGTTAACTTTCAGCGAAACTAGATAATTCGGGCAACACATGGCTTTATTGCAAGAGGAGTTCAATACCAGAGTGGAGACATCTTGCTCCAATTATTAGGGCAAGACAGGGCGAGATCATATCTGGAACATTGCACAGGCCTTGTCTCCCCATCCACTTGAAATAAAAATAGCAGAGGTAAACCAGACCGAGTGAAGGGTGAAGGAGAGGTTTTCTCATAAAAACCTACAAAACTATAACAGCACTTAGAGTCAGAGTTATAGAGTGATACAGTGTGGAAACATACCCTTCGGCCCCACTCGCCCACACCACTAGTCCCACTTGCCTGCGCTTGGTCCATATCCTTCCAAACCTGTCTAACTGTTTCTCAAATGATGGGATAGTCCCAGCCTCAATTACCTCCTCTGGCAGCTTGTTCCATACACCCATCACCCTTTGTGTGAAAATGTTACCCATCGGATTCCTATTAAATCTTTTCCCCTTCACTTTGAACCTATGCCTTCGGGTCCTCGATTCCCCTACTCTGGGCAAAAGACTCTGTGCATCCACCCGATCTATCACTCTCATGATTTTGTACACCTCTGTAAAATCTCCCCTCATCCTCCTGCACTCCATGCAATAGAGACCCAGCCTACTCGACCTCTCCCTATAGCTCACACCCTCTCGTCCTGGCAACATCCTCGTAAATCTTTTCTGAACCCTTTCAACCTTGACAATATCTTTCCTATAACATAGTGCCCTGAACTGAACACAATATTCTCAACGCAGTCTCACCAACGGCTTATACAACTGCAATATGACCTCCTATACTCAATACTCTGACTGATGAAGGCCGAAATGCCAAAAGTCTTCTCGACCACCTTATCTACCTACGACTCGACCATGCACCTGTACTCCTAGATCCCTCTGCTCTACGACTCTGCTCTTAAAGATAGCGGAGTCAGGGGATATGGGGAGAAGGCAGGGACAGGCTACTGATTGGGGATGATCAGCCATGATCGCATTGAATGGCGGTGCTGGCTCGAAGGGCCTACTCTTGCACCTATTGTCTATAACACTACCCAGAGGCCTACCATTAACTGTGTAGGTCCTGCCCTTGTTCGACATCCCAAAATGCAACACCTCACACCTCTATATTTAATTCCATCAACCATTCCTCTGCCCACCTGGCCAATCAAGCCAGATCCTGCTGCAATCGTTCACAACCATCTTCACTATCAGCAAACCACTAACTTTTATATCATCTGCAAACTTGCTAATCTTGCCCTGTATCTTCTCATCCAAACCATTAATGTAGATGACAAACAGTAACGGGCCCAGCACCGAACCCTGAGGCACACCACCAGTCACAGGCCTCCACTCTAAGAAGCAACCTTCCACCATCACCCTTTGCTTCCTACCATGGAGCCAATTTGCTATCCATTCAGCTACAGTATCTCTCCTTGGATCCCATGCGATTTAACCTTCCAGAGCAGCCTCCCATGCGGAACCTTGTTGAATGCCTTACTGAAGTCTATGTACACAACATCTACAGCTCTGCCCTCATCAACCTTTTTGGTCACGTCTTCAAAAAAATCAATCAGATTTGTGAACTCCCACATACAAAACTATGCTATCCCTTGCCCATCCAAATGCCTGTATACCCTATCCCTCAGAATACTCTCCAGTAATTTACCAACTACAGATGTTAAGCTCACCGGACTATAGTACCCAGCATTTTCCCTGCAGCCCTTCTTGAAAAGAGGCACAACATTTGCCACCCTCCAGTCTTCCGGCACCTCTCCTGTATTTCAGGATGATTCGTAAATTTCAACCAGGGCTCCCGCAATGTCCTCGGATATATCTGATCAGGCCCTGGAGATTTGTCTAACTTCATACACGACAGTACCTTCAGTACATCTTCGATGATAACCCTGACTGCTTCAAGACACTTCCAGTGACAGCTCCAATTTCCTCCATCCTACTGTTTTTCTCCTCAGTAAATACAGAGAAGAAAGACTCATTTATGACCTTGCCCATCTCCTGAGGCAGGGAAGATGCAAAGATGATGTTTCAAGAACAAAATTTCTTTGCTCAGATTAGTGAATCATTACAACTCTCTACCGGAAAAAGTCTTTTGTGGTTAAGTCGCTGAATAAAGACAGCGATCAATTTCAAAATATAAAGGGGATCAATTAATCTGGCGGAGGCACATTTTGTTGAATGGCAACGAGAGGGTCTGTATGGGCTACCTCTGCCTATTTTTATATTATCTTGAAGGAGGTGGATTGCACTTTATAACGATGATAACCACAAATTAATTTTGAGTCAAACATGTTTTAATATTTCAGTTGAACTGACTCAACTAACCTCCAAATACCAAGTGATTTTATATGTAGGGAGTTGAATATCTGTTTTGCCAGAGGTTTTTGTCTGAGCACAGAACAAAATACTTCAGGATGTATAAGAACTAATAGCTGTCTATTTATCTTGAATTCTAATTCCACCAAGAAAACGTCATTTAACTTGCTCCAATCTATGACTCTAGTTCTATTGTAAAAGCTAGAGCAGAGAGTGATTATGCTACTGTATTTGGAAATCTAGAGGTTGGGTAACCTAGAGGAAAAAACCCGCAACATTAATAACTGTCAATTTCAGTTTGAGAAGAAAAACTTAAAATGGATAATATATTTACAATAATTATTCTCCGAAACCCCCTGCATGCAATAATATCATGTTGAGATTAGTATATCCACACACATTATAAATTAGATTTCACCAATGTCATATAAGATTAAAATAGTTTTATTTTGTAACAAACTTTGTTTTAAATCAGACAATTTGTACTTTGATTAAATAGGATTAGAGGGGACATTGGAGATTCCTGATACAAAATTACAAATTAATACCAGTCAAAGCTATGTTTAAAAACAAAAAATTCCAAAAAGGTCAATCTGTTTCACTGCACTACCATATTGATAAAATATTTTGCAGCATCAGGGTTTAATTTAAATTAATATTCAAACTTGATTTTGTACGTCTCAACTAATGACAAGCATGGGACCACAGGACTGAAATGTAAATCACTTACAGCTAAAAATGGTTCAGTGCACAGAAGTCGTGTGAACCTTGAAACTCTGCCCGATGGACACCAAGTGCTCCTTCACCAGACAACTTGCAACTGATAACAATTAGGAAGGCTACCAATGTGGACAAAGTACCAAGCTAGTCTTGTACTCGCGTGTAACCAAGAGTTTAGTACGAGGAAATGATGTTCTCAGTAAGTGTGTCATGTGGAAAAGAACATTCAGGCAACATTGTATTTCACAATTCATTTAAAACTATATGACAACAGACTGAGTTCACCTCCAAAAAGCAAATTATAAAATCAATAACACATTACTTACATGATTGCCCTGAAGATTTTCCAGCAAAGAAGGATCTTGAAATGCACTTTCCCCATTTATTGGATCACCTTGCCTTGAATGAACAAGAAAATGAGAAGAAATATTCAATATGCATCCAATCTACATCACCTAGACATTTAAAAAAATGTTAAAGTTCAGTAAATGTGTTTCAAATAGCAATATAGAAAGTCCTCAGGAAGTAATGTTGTACATGCAAAATCTTGAGCCAGGAAGCACAGCATTTAATTGCTGGAAGATTTCACTGACTAAATCACTTTTCTAATGGCTACAATAATTCATTTCCAAAAAAATCAATACTATATAATGAACCATTAACTATCAACTGTCTAAAGACCATTTTCACCTCCAAACTCCTAGAGGGGGTCTAAATTGTATAAAAGCATAAAGACATGTTACATCAAGGTAACCTGGGGGAGAAACATTTTTTTTTGGTTCTGCGTATCTTAGCACGGGTTGGGAAATTAGCCTTTTCATTTGTCAGCCTGATTTTCATTCTCCTGAGCATATTTCTCCCCAGCATAAAACTACTCCATATGACATTAATAGCACTGCAGCATCTATCAGTAACAGGGTCACAGTGCCCTCCATAATATTTGGGACAAAGACCCATCATTTATTTATTTGCCTCTGTACTCCACACTTAGAGATTTGTCATAGAAAAAAAAAATCACATGTGGTTAAAGTGCACATTGTCAGATTTTAATAAAGGCCATTTTTATACATTTTGGTGTCACCATATGGAAATTACAGCAGTGCTTATACATAGTCCCCCCATTTCAGTGCACCATAATGTTTGGGACACGGCAGTGTCATGTAAATGAACGTAGTCATGTTTCGAATTTTGTTGCATATCCTTTGCATGGACATCACTGGTTGCTGGGTGTCTTCTCTGGTGATGCTCTGTCAGGCCTGTTTTGCAGCCATCTTTAGCGTATGCTTGTTTTGGGGGGTAGTCCCCTTCAGTTTTCTCTTCAGCATATAAAAGGCATCCTCAATTGTGTTCAGATCGGGTGATTGGCCACTCAAGAATTGGCCAGGTTTTAGCTTTGAAAAACTCTTTTGGTGCTTTAGCAGTATGTTTGGGATCATTGTCTTGTTGTAGAATGAGTTTTGAGGCATTTGTTAGAACCTCAGCAGATTGGATGTGTCTATACACTTCAGAATTCATTATGCTATTATCATCAGCAGTTGTATCATCAATAAAGATAAGTGAGCCAGTACCTTCAGCAGCCAAACATGTCCAGGCCATAAAACCCCCACCACTGTGTTTCACAGATGAGGTGCTATGCTTTGAATCTTGGGCAGTTCCTTCTTTCCTCCATACTTTGCTCTTGCCATCACTCTGATATAAGTTAATCTTCGTCTCATCTGTCCACAAGACCTTTTTCCAGAACTATGGTTGCTCTTTAAAGTACTTCTTGGCAAATTGTAACCTGGCCATCCGATTTTTGCGGCTAACCAGTGGTTTGCATCTTGCAGTGTAGCCTCTGTATTTCTATTTATGAAGTCTTCTGCGGACAATGGTCATTGACAAATCCACACCTGACTCCTGAAGAGTGATCCTGATCTGTCAGACAGGTCTTCATTTGCGATTAGTAAGCTCACCAGTGCTCTCTTTCCTCTTAATGATGTTCCAAACAGTTGATTTTGGTAAGCCTAAGGTTTACGTCTCTAACAGTTTTATTCTTGCTTCACAGTCTCATAATGGCTTCTTTGACTTTCATTGGCACAACTTTGGTCCTCGTTGATAAACAGCAATAAAAGTTTCCAAAGCTGATGGAAAGACTGGAGGAAAGACTAGGTGCTAAGAGCTCCCTTATACCAGCATTAAGGAGGCATTTGAACACACCTTAGCAATTACAAACACCTGTGAAGCCAATTGTCCCAAACATTATGGAGCCCTGAAATGGGGGGGGGGGGGGGGGGCATGTATAAACACTG
Source organism: Malacoraja senta (assembly GCA_038087875.1). NCBI lineage: Eukaryota > Metazoa > Chordata > Chondrichthyes > Rajiformes > Rajidae > Malacoraja > Malacoraja senta. Next base: position 318,893,991 of record CM075977.1, on the reverse strand, counting down.
CTGTAACTTCTACATGGTGAAACCAAAATGTATAAAATGGCCATTAAAATCTGACAATGTGCACTTTAACCACAATTGATTTTTTTCTATTACAAATCTCAAATTGTGGAGTACAGAGGCAAATAAATAAATGATGGGTCTTTGTCCCAAACATTATGGAGGGCACTGTTTCAGGGCTCGAAATTAGCGGTTGCCCAGGTGCCAATGACCACCCAAAGTGCCGCCGGGCAACCTAAATGCCAAGTCATTTTGCCCAGCTTGGCACTGCAGATACTGGTTTATACCGAAGATAGACACGAAAAACTGGAGTAACTCAGTGGGTCAGGCAGCATCTCTGGAGAAAAGGAACGTGACGTTTCGTGTCAGCGGCGACGACGTAGTGCGGGGCAAAGATATGGGGTGTGGGGTGACGGAGGGTCGGAGCAAATGACGGGCCCCGCACAGCAGCGGCCGGCAGCGATAGCGGCTCCTCCTCCTCCAGCACCCCACCCGCCCTGATAGCGGCCGCTGCTTGCCAATCCGCTAACGGCGATACCGCTTTCAAAACAAACCCTCCCACATGCCGAGGCCGGGAGGAGGGTGGGAGGGGGAGGCCTCCTTCCGCCGTCTGAAGCAGCTGCACCGCTCGGCCCCGCACCTTCTGTTGGCTGGCGGAGGAGAGGAGGCGGTGGTGAGGAGATCCCAACTGCCTTCCCCTTTGGAGGCGGCACTTGGCGGTGGACAGGGATGGCCAAGGTAGCGTGGCGATGATACCATCCCTGTCCGATGAGCGCTGACCTTCCTTCCTCCCCACCTCCCCCCCCCTCCCTCTCTCCCTCTCTCTCTTGTACGCCCCCCTTATTCTGAGACCCCTCCTCGCCACTGATCCCCATTCCCGCCTATATGCACTGACATCCCCTGTGCTCCCCTCCCCATCTACCCCCCCCATCTATTCATCCTGCACTGAACTCCCTATCCACCTCGCGTTGATTCTCCTGCCACCCCCCCCCCCCATCCATCCTACACTGGTCCCCCAATTACCATATAACCATATAACCATTACAGCACGGAAACAGGCCATCTCGGCCCTTCAAGTCCGTGCCGAACATTTTTTATTAAAAAAAAAAAAAAACTTCCCCCTAGTCCCATCTACCTGCACTCAGACCATAACCCTCCATTCCTTTCCCGTCCACATACCCATCCAATCTATTTTTAAAGGATAAAATCGAACCAGCCTCCACCACTTCCACTGGAAGCTCATTCCACACAGCTACCACTCTCTGAGTAAAGAAGTTCCCCCTAATGTTACCCCTAAACTTCTGTCCCTTAATTCTCAAGTCATGTCCCCTTGTTTGAATCTTCCCTACTCTCAATGGAAAAAGCTTATCCACGTCAACTCTGTCTAACCCGCTCATAATTTTAAAGACCTCTATCAAGTCCCCTCTTAACCTTCTGCGCTCCAAAGAATAAAGACCTAACTTGTTCAACCTTTCTCTGTAACTTAGTTGCTGAAACCCAGGCAACATTCTAGTAAATCTCCTCTGTACTCTCTCTATTTTGTTGACATCCTTCCTATAATTAGGCGACCAAAATTGTACTCCATACTACAGAATTGGCCTCACCAATGCCTTGTACAATTTTAACATTACATCCCAACTTCTATATTCAATGCTCTGATTTATAAAGGCCAGCACCCCAAAAGCTTTCTTTACCACCCTATCTACATGAGATTCCACCTTCAGGGAACTATGCACAGTTATTCCTAGATCCCTCTGTTCAACTGCATTCCTCAATTCGCTACCATTTACCATGTACGTCCCATTTTGATTTGTCCTGCCGAGATGTAGCACCTCACATTTATCAGCATTAAACTCCATCTGCCATCTTTCAGCCCACTCTTCCAAATGGCCTAAATCTCTCTGTAGACTTTGAAAATCTACTTCATTATCCACAACAACACCTATCTTAGTATCATCTGCATACTTACTAATCCAATTTACCACACCATCATCCAGATCATTGATGTACATGACAAACAACAGTGGACCGAACACAGACCCCCGAGGCACCCCACTAGTCACCGGCCTCCAACCTGACAAACAGCCATCCACCATTACTCTCTGGCATCTCCCATTCAGCCACTGTTTAATCCATCTTGCTACTCCACCATTAATACCCAACAATTGAATCTTCTTAACCAACCTTCCATGAGGAACCTTGTCAAAGGCCTTACTGCAGTCCATATAGACAACATCCACTGCTTTACCCTCATCAATTTCCCTAGTAACCTCTTCGAAAAATTCTAGAAGATTAGTCAAACATGACCTTCCAGGCACAAATCCATGTTGACTGTTCCTAATCAGACCCTGCTTATCCAGATGCTCATATATATTATCTTTAAGCATCCTTTCCATTAATTTGCCCACCACTGACGTCAAACTAACAGGTCTATAATTGCTAGGTTTACTCTTAGAACCCTTTTTAAACAACGGAACAACATGCGCAGTACGCCAATCCTCCGGCACTATTTCCGTTTCTAATGACATTTGAAATATTTCTGTCATAGCCCCTGCTATTTCTACACTAACTTCCCTCAATGTCCTCGGGAATATCCTGTCAGGACCTGGAGACTTATCCGTTTTCATCTTTTTCAAAAGTGTCCGCACCTCCTCTTCTTTGAATCTCATAGTTTCCATTGCTACTCTGCTTGTTTCCCTTACCTCACATAATTCCATATCCTTCTCCTTGGTGAATACCGAAGAAAAGAAATTGTTCAGTATCTCCCCCATCTCTTTTGGCTCTGCAGATAGCTGTCCACTCTGACTCTCTAATGGACCAATTATATTCCTTGTTATCCTTTTGCTATTAATATAGCTGTAGAAACCCTTTGGATTTACTTTCACCTTACTTGCCAAAGCAACCTCATATCTTCTTTTAGCTTTTCTAATTTCTTTCTTAATATTCTTTTTACATTCTTTATACTCCTCAAGCACCTCATTTACTCCATGCTGCCTATAATTATTGTAGATCTCTCTCTTTTTCCGAACCGTGTCCAATTTCCCTTGAAAAACATGGCTCTTTCCAATTTTTACTGTTTCCTTTCAACCGAACAGGTACATAAAGATTCTGTACTTTTAAATTTCACCTTTAAATGTCCTCCATTTCTCTTCTACATCCTTCCCATAAAACAACATGTCCCAATTCACTCCTTTTAAATCCTTTCGCATCTCCTCAAAGTTAGCCTTTCTCCAATCAAAAATCTCAACCCTAGGTCCAGTTCTGACCCTCTCCATAATTATATTGAAACTAATGGTATTGTGATCACTGGACCCGAAGTGCTCCCCAACGCTTACCTCCGCCACCTGCCCGGTCTCATTTCCTAACAGGAGGTCCAGCACTGCCCCTTCTCTAGTAGGCACCTCTATGTATTGCTGCAAAAAACCATCCTGCACACATTTTACAAACTCCAAACCATCCAGCCCTTTTACAGAATGTGTTTCCCAGTCTATGTGTGGAAAATTGAAATCTCCCACAATCACTACCTTGTGCTTACTACTAATATCTGCTATCTCCTTACATATTTGCTCTTCCAATTCTCGCTCCCCATTTGGCGGTCTATAATACACCCCTATAAGTGTTGCTACACCTTTCCCATTTCTCAGCTTCACCCAAATAGCCTCCCTCGACGAGCCCTCTAATCTATCCTGCCAAAGCACTGCTGTAATATCTTCCTTGACAAGCAATGCAACACCCCCACCTCTTGCCCCTCCAATTCTATCACCCCTGAAGCAACGAAATCCTGGAATATTTAGTTTCCAATCACAGCCCTCCTGCAACCATGTTTCACTGATCGCCACAACATCATACTTCCAGGTGTCAATCCAGACTCTAAGCTCATCCACCTTTCTTACAATGCTCCTAGCATTAAAATATACACATTTAAGAAACCCACCACCACTTATTCTCTGTTTATTATCTTTTTCTTCTTTCTCCCCTACATTTTGGGTCCGAGTGCTTCCCTTCTCTGCCTCCTGCCTCCCACATTTTCTACCATCTTTCTCTATTTGAGTCCCTCCCCCCAACCGTTCTAGTTTAAAGTCTCCCCAGTAGCCTTTGCAAATCTCCCCGCCAGGATTACAACGTGGATACAGTCCTTTCGTCCCACCGAGTCCATGCCGACCAGCGATCCCCAGCACTATCCTACACACGAGGAACAATTTACAATTTTTAACAAACCAATTGACTTGGAATTCATCCTGTACTCACCCCCTTTCCCATCCATCCTGCACTGCCTCCCCCCCATTCATCCTATACTGATCCCCTCATTCATCCTGTACTGATCCCCTCATCCATCCTGTACTGATCCCCTCATTCATCCTGTACTGATCCAATCCATCCATCCTGTACTGATCCCCCCATTCATCTTTTACTAATCGCCCCATTCATCCTGTAGCGATCCTCCCATTCATCCTGCACAGACCCTGCGATCCACACTGCACTGACCCCCCATTCATCCTGTACTGATCCCCCATCCATCCTGTAACAATACTCCCATTCATCCTGTAGTGATCCCCCATCCATCCTGTAGTGATCCCCCCATTCATCCTGCACAGACCCTCCGATCTACACTGTACTGACCCCCCCCATTCATCCTGTACTGATCCCCCATTCATCCTGTACTGAGCCCCCCATTCATCCTGTACTGATGCCCCCCGTCAATCCCGTACTGATCCACCCCATTCAACCACACTGACATCCCCCGCGCTCTCCCCTCACAATTTTACCTATTCCAACCAACATGCACTAATTCCCCTGCCTCAGTCCATCCATCCCGCACCTTGCCTTCTCACCCCCCCGCCATCTATCCATCCCGCACTGATTCACAGACCCCCCCGACCCTACTGTGCTGGAAATGTCTTCAGAGCGAAAATTTAGTATGTTTGATAACGGAATGCAATCAAATGTGTTTTAAATCCCAATGACATTATTTGTTTTAATCCATAAAGATGGATTCATTAAATTGTGAACACGTGAAACATTAAAACTGCAGTGTTCGATTGTCACTGCTAGCGTTGACACATTACAGAATTCATTTTAACGGCAAATCAATGCTCTTAACATGGTGTATCAGTACTGTTATTTAATGAGCAACATTCACAACTATACGTTGGATTTATCCAGGTTTTACTTCTACATTCGGTCATATACAACACAAATTTGGTCAGGAGATATTTCAGTTGAAATTTTAACGTTAATTCTGAAGTGGGAACGATGGAAACAGCGTTTATCAATAATTAAAAAAAAATCTGGTGCATACAAACTGGGTATCTTCATTGCTGTTCACAACACATACATTTAATCTGAATGTCCGGTAATGTGGCGTTTTGACACCCTTAAACATGTTACCAAAAGAACATTTGCTGCAGTTATGTCCTTTGGCCATCTCTTGTCAGTTCGTGTAATGTTTAACCTGTCAGATGGGTATAGTCGGTTTTAACAGCTATTATCATAAAATGCCTTCAGAAATTTCCTTGCAACCTGTATATTTTGTTGTGGGTAGATTATGTTGGGAAGGGAGGGTGTTTCTGTACCAATAGCAATAACAACTCATGCTATGGCCATGTCATGATAATTTTCGGTCCTTCACAGAAAACATGCTTGCATCAATCTGTAGTGTGCATGGTTAAGCATATATGTTACCAAGGTCCAGGATTTATTGACACAGGTTGATCATACGCTGAATAATCCAACCACATTTTTGTTGGGAAGTGGAAAAAAATAATAGAAATTGCATTCATTGCAATGTGTAAAAAGAGTTGCGATACTGTATTGTAACTTTGCTGCATGTCATTGTGGTATATATCATGTCTTGATTGGTGAATATGTTTAGTTTGTGTCTATTTGAAGCAGAAATAATATGTGAATGCTTCATTGAGCATAATTCCGACTGGTAACTACGCACTTCGTTCGAGCACGTCGTCTTAAATTGACCACCTAAACTGTCATTTGGCAACCTAAAATCCCGGTTGGCAACAGGGAAAAAAAGTTAAGTGAGAGTCCTGCTGTATGTAAATGTACTAACGCTAAAACGACAGGGTCTGTCCCTCAGAGACTGTTTTACCAGTGAAGGTCACTCTCAGTTTCCTAAACTCAGACTCGTTCCTGGCTGTTGCTGCAGGCTACACCTGACAGATTTCTGCTCATTGCTGTATTAGTATCACTCAACCTGTGTGCTCAGGGATTGAAGACTTCATTTAACTTTCCTGCTCCTGTGTTTTGAAGGCCGAGTGGTAATGAGCATTTGCCTGCATTATCAACATTCAGAGACAGCACTCATGTACTTCACGACCTCCCTGACAACCTTGGTTGTAGCCATGGAGCGAGCGTCTCCATTGATGCCTTCCTGCAGGCAATGTTCTTCACCACACTGCCGGGTCTCTCTACCCCATGGGAGCTCTTTCATCACGCAGTATCAATTCATTCAGGAGGCCACACTCTTCTCAGTAGCTAGAAGAGAGTTGCTTGAATTGATGTTTGTGCATTTGAGTGGTAACAAAAAGAACCACACCTGCATGCTGACTTCAGCAAGTTTTGGGGACATATCAATAGGGAGCAAAAACAAAGACACAAAGTGCTGCAGTAATCAATGGGTCAAGCAGCATTTCTAGAAAACATGGATAGGTGACGTTTTGTGTCGAGGCCCTTCTTCAGACTGAAGATGGGTCCAGAGTCCAACTTCTCCAGAAATGCTGCCTGACCCGCTGAGTTACTCCAGCAGTTTGCGTCTTTTTTTTGTGGTAAACCAGCATCTGCAGCTCCTTACATCTCTCTCAATAGGGAGCGATTTAGTTTCAACTCTGTTACCCAGGAAAACCTAACAACCTTGCTCTGTGATTCTCACGTATGAAGTATGTACTCTTATCCAACTTCCAGAAACAGCATTAGGATGATCAGCAACATTGATTTAACACCAAAAATAGCATGGAAGAGTGTCAGTGTGACTCGTGTTAAGTACTGCATGAGCCGAGCCCCAGAAGCACATTTATCTATTCAAATAAGAATCTACAAACAAAGCATGTACAGTTTCAACCACTTGATAGGTTGGATCACAAATGCCGTCACGATTAAGTCAGAGACTTGAAAGTAATCAAGGATTTTCACATGCTTTGGCTGGATTACTGCACTAATAATAAAAAATTCCTAAAATTGAATGAATGCAAAGAAAACTAACTAGTCTTACCCATAGTCTTCAGAGTATCTAAAATCCTCATGATCAGGAAAATGACTAGTGAAAATGGAGAAAGTAAAAGGAATAAGGAACAAAGCACAAAAGGAGAGAAAACAAGGAAGGCCACAAGCATGTTTTAAATGTACTAATTATTAATTTAAAAGGAAAGTTAAAATTATTACAATGCATAAAATGGTTATACTCAAAATATTAGTATGTGGTTGAATGTTTTTCTATTCAAAATACAGAGTTAGTTTACATCTGAGACAACAAAATGTTTAGTTTGGTTAGAAATTCAAGGAATGCATTCCAAACGTTATTTCTGTGCAGGCAATGGAATTTTACAACCTACTAAATTATAATTATGATTGCCAATATGCCTGATCTACCAGAATTTGTTAGTATTTGATTTAAATGCCAAGGTTAGTTGCTGCACAATGGGAGTTTGTAATGTTAAAAAGCAATAAGTGGCGCAAGCTTTGAGGAATCTCCAAGATCAAGATGAAAGCGTTTTAAAATGCAATGGTACGTTTTGTGATGATGGCTCAATTTTTTTTTCTGCATCCTCGAGCAGAATCTGGTAGACATGTTTGCATTCTTTAGGTTTGGTATCAGCTTTTCAATTCTATCCCTGCCCTAACTACGGTACTTGCAAATACACCTTTGGGTAAAATACACTGAAGGGCAAGAGGTGGTACTGAGGGAGAGAGGGGGGGCGAGGTTGGGAGAAGTGAATGAGAAGTTTATAATTGATAGGCTTGTTAGAATACAAATATTAATTAACACATTTTACAAAAATGTTTCAACAGGATTCTGTTTTTGCAAATTTTTTGTCTTTATTCTTCAGACCTTCAACTCTAGAGACTGGTGCTCGGGTAAAGACTGATCTAAATTTTATAACAGTAAATTCCTCAGAAAATGTTCAGAAAAAACTCACCCGTAAGCAATTCCTGCTACTGTACATTTCTTAAACTCCATGACATTACACGTTAAAGTTCCAGTCTTATCTGAGAATATATATTTCACCTGTTGAAATGCAAATTGATATTTCATGTACTGATATTAAATTGCATAACCTTTATTACTTTGAGGCAAAATTAAGTCGGGATTGAACATAATTAATTTCACAAATAACTAAGCACAAATGCACAAAAATTAGGTCGTTTTCAAATATGGAGTGAACTCCAGCACTATTGGTGAAGGGACAAAAGGCTGTGGAACACACCGGATTTGCAGAGGACTTGGGTGTTTAAAACTGAGTAAAGAGAATTTGAACCTACCGATGGAAATTTTAAACATAAGCTAGTTGTGAACAAAGAGTCAGTTGGCAAAGAGCTGGTGGGGGGTGGGAGCATTGGGGGAAATGAGGGTTGATTTGGTGTAGAATATGGGTAGCAGGATTTATAGTTAGAAATGTAGCCATGGGAGGTTGGCCAGGTCAGCGCAGTGTAGCTGTATTTTGCTGTTGACAAAAGCAAGGATTTATATTGAGGCAGAGGAAAAGGCAAAGGATGTTCTGGAGACAAAAGTGTAGCTTGTAGTTACATTGCCTACCAAAGAAAGTCTGGTGGTGGTGTGTTTTGAGGCTAGTGCCTGGAGGAGGGCAGCCAGGGTGGCGCAGCGGTAGAGTTGCTGCATTCCAGCGCCAGAGACCCGGGTTCGATCCAGACTACGGTTGCTGTCTGTACGTAGTTTGTACATTCTCCCCATGACCTGCATGGGTTTTCTCTGAGATCTTTGGTTTCCTCCCACTCCGAAGAGGTACAGGTATGCAGGTTAATTGGCTTGATGCGTAAATTTTCCCTAGTGTGCGTGTAGGATAGTGTTATTGTACTGGAGATCTCTGGCCGGTGCACACTCGGTAGGCTGAAGGGCCTGTTTCTGCGCTGTATCTCTAAACTAAACTAAAGGAGGAGAGGTCCTTAAATGGTTAACTGTTTAATCGTTAAAACAATTAATATTCTCAGTATTTAATCAAGGAATCGTATTTCATCCATGAAATGATGGCTGGGAACACATTGGGGTTGGAGGGGTCATGCGTGTGTTACTGTGGGAAGGAGGTGACTAAGGAATAGATAATGCCAAAATTCCCCAACACGGTTAAACACAATTGAACAAAAATAGCTTTTTTAAAGTTTGGAAGCACTACCTGTCCTAGTTCTTCGTTTAAATTGGATGTTCTGGCCATAGCAGGAGTATTGGTTGGTTCATATAACATATCAATATCCTAATAAGAAAAAAAAGGGAGCAAAGAGAAATATTTTAACTTGTTGGCTATTTTGAATTAAAACATTATTTCACCAATACTGAAAGTACAGAAGTTTGTGTTACATGCTGTCTTTTTTGTCATACTGATGCATGAGACACTCTAATTAATTATTGACGCGAAATGGATGTTGGAGAGTTTAAAAAAAATATATGCACACACCCACAAAACCCGTCAAAATTTTCAGAAACTAATAAGTCATCTTCACGTCAAGGTGGATGGACATCACCTTTCTCTCTATTGTACTCATAATTGATATTATTCTCGGTATTTTAATCTCAGTTTTTACATGTTTCCAACATTCGGCAGTGTCTTCATGACTATTAATTGGCACTCACAACTCAGCTTCTCATGAAATCAATCGGAATAAAAAATGCACTCTTAAAAAATGAATATATAAAATCTAATTACATTACCACAAAAATGTGGTTCTCTCTGGAATTTAAAAAAAATTAAATTCAAAGATCTCCAAAGAAAGAAACCATTCAATGATAGATCCAACAAAAGCTTTCAGTTTCTCGAATGGTTTCAAAACAATTTTAATTTACAGACAGAGAGCTCCTGATCATATAATACCCCAAGTCCTTTAAATTAAGAACAACATTCAGTTTAATTTCAGGCAGAAAGCAATGTTGTGAGAAACAGCCACAAGTCTCAAAGATGCAGTTTGAGGACTTAACCAGAAGCACAGTGAAAGGACAATTTCCAACTTTGTAAAACATGCTGTAAAAGGTATGTTGTTATAAACAAACTGTTTAATATTCAGATCATTTGTAGGACTTTGAGACGACAGGATGCATTTTTTTCTCTGCATCAGACTTTACTGCAAACTGAAATTTCACACTTACCCAATTAATGAAAAATGCTTGGATGAACTTTACAACTTCTAGTGTAACTAAGAGGCTGATTGGAATCAGGTTATTGAAGAGGATGATGAAAGTTAAGAAGTTCAATCCAAAGTAAGCGGCACCACTGTCTGTAAAAACAATGATTTCAAGCAACGGTCACATTTTTATTGAGGAAGAATTTGGAATTAATTTTCAGGTCTGTAAAGTATGGCAGCTTTAGACCTACCATGTCCACCACTTTCTGACCCACTCTCTATACATTAGGAACTTTAAAAAAAAAAAAGCTAATTAACCTACAAACCAGGCACGTGCCGTGAGTAATTACTCAGGGTAGGCAGTCAGTCGGCTTAAAAAAAAATCTTAAACTGCGCATGCGCAGATTATTCTCTCCGTAAGCTGCCAGTCGACTTTTATAAAGTCTTCAAAAGCAAAATCTCTTAATAAAGTACTGTATTTCCCGGCAATGAAAACGCACCCCCATTTTGTGTTGCTAAATTTTGAAAGAAGGCTGATGGCACATAGTATTTCTCATGCTCAAAAAAATAAAAATAAAGAAAGCAATTTGCCCAAGGCTTCCAGATCTCCTTCATTATGGTATCGGAATGGGCTGAGCCTGCACCACTATTCAACAAGACCAGGCTGTCCCCTCATCCAACAATCTAGTGATCTCAACTTTAAATGCAATAAGTGACTGAACTAAGGCTTGTTCAAGGTGTGGATTCTTTTACATCAGACCAAACGTAGACTGGGCGATCTTTTCGCTAAACACCTTCCCTCTGGACCTGGGCCTGGACCTATCTGATATCCCGGCTGCCAAACACTAATTCCCATTCATATTCGCACACTGAACTTTCGGTCCTGGGCCTCCTCCATTGTCAGAGTGAGACCAAATGCAAATTGGAGGAACAACACCTCATATTTTGCTTGGGAAGCTTACAGTGGTATGAATATTGAGTTCTCCAAGTAACCCTTGCATCCCCCCGTCTCTCCATCCCAACCCCACCCACATCATTCTAGCTTCAGTTGTCTTGTTGCGTCTCATTGTCGGTAACTTGTTTTAAGCTAGCTCACAGCTAACAATGGCCAGTTTCCTTTCTCATTGTTACTTTTTTGCATATATTTCATTTATTTGCTCAATATCTCTCTTTATCACCATCTATATTTCTCGTTTCCCTTTCCCTGCTCTCAGTCTGAAGATCCAAAATGTCACCTATTCTTTTTCTCCAGAGATGTTGTCTGACCCGCTGAGTGGTTCATGGACCCAATGCAGGTAGAAGGGAAGATGTTTTCTGCCTTGTCAGCGTCAGGGATGGAGATATTTGTCTGCTTACTAACTGGTGCAGCCAAAATAAAAAAATAAAATAAAATTGAAGGAACAGAAGTTGGCTTGTCATCTAATTTTCCTACACTTTCTATCACTATCCTGCTCAATCTTGATTCAGTAATAGAAAATGCAGGTTCAAGTCTAAAGATGGAACAGATTATTTTTGTGGTAAAATAGTTTTCTTGCTTATTATGTTTAATGACAGTGAAAGGAAATGAAAAACGATGTTGAGAATTTTCTACTCCATTACGAGTATGAGAGCTCCATAAATCTTTCCAAAAGGGCAGATGAATAAAAGCTTTGTGAAAAAGGTGGTTTAGTAAATGTCTTGGAGGTGCACAAGGATTAGAGCTTGAGACCTTGGCAGCTGAAGGCACGCTGAAAATAGTGGAAGATTAACATCAGAACTGATCAAGATGAACATTCATCTCAAAGGGCTATAGGCAACAGAAGTTTACAAAGATAGGCCAAAATGTGATTGTAAAAAATTGATTTTTTAAAAATTAAAGCATTGCTTAATAGACTCAATGCACCTTAGCAAGTACAGATATGAAATGCGACAGACCTAGTCTGAGTTGGGATATAGGCAGAATTTTGGCTTGCCCCAATTTTATGGAGATGAAATAGAATGTGGAAGCAAACAAGAAGTAGGTTAGAAAAAGTTAAATCAAGAGGTAACAAAACAACAGCAGATACCAAGACTTTTCCCAAACAGTGCAATTTGTCACTCATATCCAAGGTGGAAATATCATCACTGCAAGGACTGCAGTGGTTGAAGGACAGATTCACTATAAAAAGTAAAGTGCTGGAGGAGCTCAGTGGGTCAGACAGCATCAGTGGACGGAAATACACAGATGAAGTTTCGGGTCGGAACCCTTCTTCAGACTTATCAGTCTGGTGTCTCCAGGTTCACCATCAAGGCTACCGTCCTTACCCATTATTAGAAATGTTTATACCCTTAACTATAGACATTGCCATCTAATTTTCCAAGAATCATTGGTGGCTACATATCTGGAGTTTGCACAGATTTAAAAAGAACCCCAGGGAAAGAACCCCAAACATTGCCATTGTGGTTTTCATGGAAGAAAGATGTTCAAATGCATGGTTTATCGATGCTCTTCAAATATTTTTTTTAATCTTTCTGGAAGTGATTTTTGAGATTGCATAGGACAAATATGTTTGCAACCTATTGGAACTGTGGTGTACATTACTGATGTAAATTTCTTAATTTGTGCGCTAACATAAGAAAAGCACCAACACAATCTCTCAGAATGATGCAAATCTCTACTTGTTCATTACATCCGAGAAAATAACCTGCCAGAGAAAAGTTACTCGTCCACTTTCTCAGGTTGACTTAGTACACTCCCAAATAGCCTTGGGCTTGCAAATCGCATCCTGTGAAATCCCACTCCCATTTTTTTAGTCAATTAAAATGAGTAATGAATGCAGTCTCACTAAAATCCCAGACCTCAATCAAGATCAAAATAATTTAAACCATGTGAGAAAATCATATATTAATTTTCTATTTTGCAAATATTGAGTCTACATTGATACTATAATTAGACAACAGACTATAGATGCAGGAGTAGGCCATTCGGCCCTTCGAGCCAGCACCGCCATTCAATGTGATCATGGCTGATCATCCCCAATCAGTACCCCGTTCCTGCCTCCTCCCCACATCCCCGACTCCGCTATCTTTAAGAGCCCTATCTAGCATTCTCTTGAAAATATCCAGAGAATGTAGCATTTTTAATGCTATAATTGTATAATTGCATAATTGTAGCATTTTGTGGGAGAAATAGGGATAGAGAGAAATCAGGCCAGCCAGAAGGGGGCAAAGGGAGCGATAAAAAGCAGAAGGAAGGTAAGTGGATAAAGCAAGAGGAAGGGAGATAGGACCTAGACAGATGTTTTTCCAGGTGAAGGTAGAGCACTGACCCTTGAAAGCTGTGTTTGAAACCATGGTTTACAGAGTTGTCTATTAAAGTTATGGGGGGGGTGAGAATGCTGGAAGCTCTCCCATTCGGTTTTGATGCACAACTAATAGACTCAATATACAAGTAGCTACATATGACAATGTACCATTTTCAGCAGATAAACATGTATTTTATGGATCATATTGGACATAGACAAGTATTTTACGCTTTTCTTTAGATTCTTACCACTGAAGTGAAGATACCAGACTCCTTTACCATGTTTTTTATTCCAAACTGTAGAACCAATGGCACATACTAAAGATATGAAGAGGAGAATAACAAACAAGAGGAGGATTTGTACATTTGTGATGTGTTCCACATTTGACAACTTCAGTGGAGGTCGTGTAGTATTCTGCAAAAAAAATTACATTCAATTACAAACACCTCACTGACCTCCAGAATTAAAAAAAGAGTTGTCCCATCAGTTAAGATTATATATTTAGGCTCTTTTCGTGCAAGAATTGAGTTCAGCATAATTGGGTTTTTTCCACACAAACAGGTAAGCTGTACCTTTACAAATATATCTGGCCATAGCATCTTTTCACCAGAACTTTCAATTACAATCAATTATAAACCTAGTCACAGTTTAGTGGAATAATGTGAATGTTCAATAATTTAAATCCTACAGTTGGCTAACATTTTTTTAAATGGAATGATTGAATCCTTCCATAGTCCAAAAAGGCAAAACATCCTTGAACATCGCATTAGCAAAACTTTACCAGCCTGGGTTAATAAATGAGTAGATTGAAGAAACACTCACATTGTTTGTTGACTGTGGACCACTCTGATAATTAAACAATAAATTATTAAGGCAAACAATTTTTGAGGATGTCAAAAAGAGAACATGAAATGGAGCTGGCACACAAAGTAGTCCCAAGACAGGTATATCATATCATATACCTATTAAACGTCTGATCTTGTATGTGTGTGTATTTGTTCGTGTGTTTATTTGTTTGTGTATAATCACATCTTCTCGAAAAAACGACGAGTTAACGGTAAAATATTTACATTTTCCGATAGAGATTTTTTCGGTGAAGTCCAAATTCGCCTTATCTGAAAAATTCATGCTTTATTTCTTGAGTTATTAATGAAAATGTTCAAAAATCTGACAAAACGTTGAAAAAAACCCAACTGTCTTTCGCTGATGACGTCACAATGGGTCTGCGTGCCTGCCGTTCTTGCTCGCGCTGCGAGTGACGTCACCCACCCCGACCACTCCCCCTCGGGCCCTGTACTCGCCCCAGGTCGGCGCATGGTGGGGAGGTTGCTGCTGCAGGCCAGGCCCGAGCCCGGCGACTGGACCTGGGCAGAAGCGGAGCCTGTAGCCTGGAGCCCGGAGTGAGGGAGTATTCCGTTCAGGAACCAACCTTCCCCTGCGATGTCGCTCCCCCCCCCACCCCTCAAACTCTACCCACCTCCCTCTCTGCCCCCCGCTCCCTCTCTGCCCCCCTCCTGCTCCCTCTCTGCCCTCCCTCTGCCCCTGCCATCTCTCCCTCTCTAGCCGCGCATCCGAGTTGGGGGCTATGTGTGAGTGGATAGGGTGGTAGATGGGGTAAAAGGAGCGAATGAATAATATTAATATAATATCAAGGGGGGTGGTTTGTGTGTGTGTGTGTGTGGGGGGGGGATGGTTAGTGTGTGTGTGTGTGTGTGTGTGTGTTTGTGTGTGTGTGGGGGGGGGGGGTGGTTAGTGTGTGTGTGATGCCGCAGGCCGCCCCCCCCCGCAACCGCGCGTTGAGGGGACGGGACTCAACGGGTCCCACTTGGTCTCGTTAAGAATAAAAGGGTAACCAGGGAAAGAAAAGGACCGTTGAAGGCGGGACGGCTCCACAGACGGCTGCGGGGGCCAAGTCAAGGATATTTTAAAAGCGGAGATGGACAGATTCTTGATTAGTAAGGGTGTCAATGGTTATGGGGCAAAGGCAGGAGAATGTGGTTGAGAGGGAAAGATAGAGCGGCCATGATTGAATTGTGGAGTAGACATGATGCGCTGAATGTCCTAATTCTGCTCCTAGAACATGAAGATCGGCACGGTCATCTTTGTGTAGAACCACATGAAATAGGGAGAAGTTAAATGAATACTTAGAATTCATTCATAATTAGAACATCATGGAAGCTAAGAAATTGAGGCATAGAAGTTATGATACCTAAGATATGAATGACCAATGAGGAGGTCATGGTGATTTAAAGCACATTAAGGTGTATAAATTCCCTGATATAGTACATCCTCAGACCTTGTTGGAACTGGGGAGAAAATTGCAGAGATATTTGCATCATGTTTATCCATAACTACAGTTCTGGAAAACTGGAGTGGTTAATGAATTATTTCAGAAGGGGAGCAAGGACGAGCAAATAAACTATAGGCTGGCGAACATGACGTCGGTGATTGGAAAGTTGTTGGAGGGATTCTTAGGGACAGGATCTGGCTGATGTTTGGGATAGTCAGCATGGCTTTGTGTGTGGGTAATCATGTCTCATGAATTTGATAGTTCTTTTTAAAGATATCACCAAGAGGATTGATTAAGGCAGGGAAGAGGACACTGTCTACATGAACTTTAGCATGGCCTTCGACAAAGTCATTCATGATAGGCTAGTCTAGAAGGTTTGGATCACAGTTAGGAGCACAGAGAATTCAAAATGAGATAGCCAATTGGATTCAACATTGGCTTGGAGGAAGGAATCAATGGGTAGCTGTGGAGAGTTGTTTCTCCTGATCATCTGTGACCAATGGAGTGCCGCAGGGCTTGGTGTTTGGGTCCACTGTTGTTTTGTAGGACAATGTGTTTAACACTGCAAGTAAATATGGTGGTTAAGTCGACAGTGAGGAAGGATATCTAGGTTTACAACAAGATCAAGAACAGTTGGGAAGGTGAGCCAGGGAATGGTAAATGGAATTGAAATCTGACAAATGCGAGGAGTTGCACTTTGGTTTGTAGAACAGAGAGATCTATTAGTACAGTGCGTGCCTTCCTGATATTCGTGAGTCAGGACAATAGTGAAGTAAAGAAGACCTTTGGCATGCAGCGAAGGGCATTGAGAACAAAAGTTGAGAAATCATGAAGAGGAAAAACAAGTCCTTGGAGAGACCTAATTTAGAGTACTGTTTAGACGACTTATAGTCCTGGCCACTCAAATATAGGAAGAGTGTCATTAAGTTGAAATGGTGCAGAAGAGATTCATCAGGATGTTACCTGGGCTGGGGTTACTGTGAAAGGTTAGATAAACTGGGATACTTTTTTCCTTCGGAACGTAGATGAACGGAGGGATGACCTATTGAGATGTACAAGATCATCAAGGGCATTGGTAAAATGGCTCACAACCTTTTCCTGAGGGTAGAGGGCAGAGGCTTGAAATGAGGTGGTAGTGATTTACGAGGGACCTCAGCAGTAACATTTTTTCCACTCCGAGTAATTGATAATGGGAACGAGCTGTCAGAGGGAGCTCTAGCAGTTAGTTTCAACTTTAAATAATTGGACCGATATATATATATATATATAGATATATAATATAGTATATAATATAATATATAATATAGATAAGGAGCTTTAGGGTGCTACGGACCAGGCGCTGGAAAATGTAACTGGGCCAGAATGCCAATTTACTCAGCATGGACAAGCTGAGCTGAAGGGCATGTTTTCATGCTGTATAACTCTGCCTCTATATCCAATCCAAATTATTTATTTCAATCTTCTCCAAATGCATAGAATTAATGGAACATTTATTATAAAATGCTGTCTAATATCATGCATATCACTGTTTTTCAAGTAAATTGGCATGAAGGAGTGTATATATGTTAATGAGTTGGTGTTCAATATAAGCAGGGAATGTTGGGTAATAAACCTCTCTCTCGTGATCCAGGCAACTTGCGTGTAAGTTGTTATTCAACCTGCTGTCCGGAATATAACAAAATTGGCGACAAGGATGGGATAGAGTTTGTGAACAGATCCTTTAAATACAGTGCACGACTGTTTTGCAACATGCAACACGCAGTATTGTTTAACATTTTAAACAGTAAATACGGAGTTGTGTCGCAGTTGTTTGCGAGCTGGACACAATAGGCCACAGATCCTTCTATGCAGGGGACTGTAGTTTAAAACAGCAGCTGGACAAATCGTCGAGAGTGTGTCAGGGTATTTCGATGTTGTGTCTACGTGGCAAGATGCCGTCCTTGGGATTGTATAAGATTTTTTTTTTGTCGAGTTCATCAAGCTGAATAGCCTTTGTACAGCTAAGTTTTAGGTGAGTTGTTACACCAGAAGAGACAGGAAATCGGGGTTTTGTAAGGGACTTAAAAAAAAGAGAACGACACGATGGCAGCGACCACGGGCTACATCGGAAACCTTCACTTTTGACAAGAGTAGAGAGCCGTTCAGCTCCTATATGGAGAGAGCAAACATGTTTTTCACAGCAAACAACATAATGGAGATTAGTGGTGAAGGAGAGATGGTGACTGAAACAAATAAAGCCGTTTGCGAATGCATGAAAGCGATTCTGCTCACGGAGATGGGTCCTGAAGTGTACACCACACTCGTGAATCTCCTTGCGCCCATAAAGGCAAAAGACATGCCATTCAATGACATTATAAAGAAGTTGGAGGAGCATTTCCTAAAGCCTCTGGAAATTGCAGAAAGCTATAAATTTGCCACTAGAAACCAGAAGCAGAATGAGACAATCAATGAGTACATTGTTGCCTTGAAAAACTTAAGTTTGCACTGTAATTTTGGAACCTTTCTCCGACGCGCACTACGCGACAGATTTGTTTGTGGTCTAGTGGATGAACGAATTCAGTCCAAACTCATAGAAACATAGAAAATAAGTGCAGGAGGCCATTCGGCTCTTCGAGCCAGCACCGCCATTCATTGTGATCATGGCTGATCGTCCCCAATCAATAACCCGTGCCTGCATTTTCCCCATATCTCTTGATCCACTAGCCCCTAGAGCTCTATCTAACTCTCTCTTAAATCCATCCAGTGACTTGGCCTCCACTGCCCTCTGTGGCAGGGGATTCCACAAATTCACAACTCTCTGGTTGAAAAGGTTTTTTCTCACCTCAGTCTTAAATGGCCTCCCGTTTATTCTAAGACTGTGGCCCCTGGTTCTGGACTCACCCAACATTGGGAACATTTTTCCTGCATCTAACTTGTCCAGTCCTTTTATAATTTTATATGTTTCCATAAGATCCCCCCTCATCCTAAACTCCAGTGAATACAAGCCTAGTCTTTTCAATCTTTCCTCATATGACAGTCCCGCCATCCCAGGGATCAATCTCGTGAACCTACGCTGCACTGCCTCAATCACAAGGATGTCCTTCCTCAAATTAGGGGAACAAAACTGTACACAATACTCCAGATGTGGTCTCACCAGAGCCCTATACAACTGCAGAAGAACCTCTTTACTCCTATACTGAAATCCTCTGAACACTCCAGATCTTACATTCCAGAAAGCATGCAAGATTTCTACCACAATGGAGATGGCATCAAAGAATGCTCGTGATTTTTGTCCACCACGGACTGCAGTGGCCATTTACAGTCACAAGCAGTGCCTATGGCCAAACCAAGAGGCACTAAACCAAAACCAAAGTATGGCGGGGAGCCGAGTTCAGCCAGTTGTTATCGTTGCAACAGTAATCACTCATCCCAATTTTGTCAGTTCAAAATGGCCAATTGCTATAACTGCCAGAAGAAAGGCCATATCGCCTCAGCATGTCGGGCCAAGCTTAAAACAGGAAACCAACAATCTGCGGGAAACAAGCGACAACACCAGAGAGGAGTTCACAACTTGGAGATGAACTCAGATGGAAATGAACTTGGGTTGTACATCATTTATGCAACCAACATCGATAAGCCTACAACCAGCCAAGGCAAGGACTTTCGAACTAAACTATTGATAAATGAACAGTTAATCGATATGTATATTGACACGGCAGCAGATTGTTCGGTCATGAGTAAAGACCTGTACGAAACAAGTTCCCACAGATACCATTGTTTGAGAGTAAGGACAAGCTGAGAACCTACTCGGGCGAAGTTTTGGAGACTTGTGGACAAATGAACTGTAAAGTTCAGCATAATGGTCAGTCAGTAACACTGCCCATCATAGTGGCCAGCTACAGAAATAAACCAACCCTCCTTGGAAAGGATTGGCTGAGTAGAATAGAATTAGACTGGAAGAACATTTTCAGCGTTGATTTGTCCAAATCACGTCATAACGTCCAAAAACGTCATAAGTAAACATGCAAACATTTTTGCTGACAGTTACACTGGAATAACAGGGTACTCTGCACACATTTGACTTAAGCAAGATGTGAGACCTGTATATTGTTGACCAAGACCTGTACCATATGCACTAAAGCAACAAGTGGAGGAAGAACTTGACAGGTTAGAGCGGAATGGAGTACTCGTGAAGACAGACCAGAGTAACTGGGCAACGCCAATTGTGGCCGTACCCAAGGCCAACAAAACTGTTCGACTATGTGGTGACTACAAAGTCACAATCAACGAAGCCATTGATGACAAACAATATCCGTTACCAACCTCGCAAGATCTGTACGCGGAACTTCGCGGAGCAAGAGTCTTCAATAAACAGGATTTGTCTCACGCTTACACCCAACTCAATGGCGACAAGGAAAGTCAGCTGTACTTGACTATCAACACACATAAGGGCTTGTATTCATATACAAAGCTGCTCTATGGTGTGAAATCCTCCCCGAAATTTTTTCAGTCTGTCATGGACAAAATGTTACAAGGCATTCCGCACCGTGTGTGCAACCAGGATGACCTACTGAAATTCACAGAGGGCATGATAGAACATCTGGAAATCCTGGAGCAAGTTCTCACACGACTGAACTGCCACAATGTCAAACTGCGACAAAGTAAATGTGCATTTGTGTAGTCAGAGGTGGTCTACCTTGGACTCAAAGTAGATGCCAACGGACTTCGCCCTGTGAAGGCGAAAGTTGAAGCAATAGTGAATGCTCCAAAACCCAACAATGTGTCAGAGCTACAATCATTCCTTGGGATGGTGCAGTTCTCTGCACGATTCCTTCCAGATTTAGCAACTGTGCTAAAGCCACTACATCATCTGCTACAAAAAGATTTAAAATGGACGTGGGGAAAGGAACAGCAACGTGAATATGACATCTGCAAGGAAAAATTAACAAGTGACAAACTCCTTGTTCACTACGATACGACACGCGAGATGAAACTTGCTTGTGATGCTTGAAGTTATGGTGTAGGTGCAGTGATCTCCCACTTAATGAATGACGGACAGGAAAAGCTTATTGCTTTTGCATCCCGCACCCTATCACCGAGTGAACGCAATTATACACAGATAGAAAAGGAAACACTCAGCATCATGTTCGGAATTAAGAAATTCCATCAATTTCTTCTCGGCAGACCATTCACCCTAGTGACTGATCATAAGCCACTACTAGTGATACTTGGTCCCAAGTCAGCTATACCTTCCATGGCGACATCAAGGATGCAGTGCTGGGCAATTCTGCTGTCCCAGTATGACTACAAGGTTGAGTACAGAAGCTCCAAGTGCAACGCAGTTGCAGATGCTGTAGATGACATGTGCATGTACCTTTAACATAGTGACCTCACCACTACTAACCACTCCCCACATCACTAGTATAATTACAACCTTCCCACCCAGTGCTCTCTCTCTGGTTCCGGTGACAGACCACGAACAGCTAGGGCAGTAAAGTATGTGTATCATGAATAAACAGTAGTAAAGACACAGTGTGTTATGACTCCTCTTTACATGGTGTCAGCATCGTACCTTTGCGCCTCCAGTTTACCGGGTTTTCTTTCCTTTGACCCGTTTCCCCATTGTGTTTTTTTATCTCCCGTGCCATGGCTACTTCTTGCCGTAAACCCGATATGCTGGTCTTCGACTCGGACATTGCCCATCGGTGGTGTCTTTAGACGTGACTTCCAACACTACGTCACGATCGCCCATCCTACTGCCACCCCTGCTACACGGGCTTCTCTGCTTCTCAACCTGGCTGGTCCCGATGCCCTGGAACGGGCTGAGTCGTTTGTCTATGGTGCAGGTGAAGATGCTCGGGACCCGGTATGTCTTATGGCTAAGTTTACCGCAATGTGCGACATCCCCACTAACTGCATTCTAGAGCGTTTTAAAATGTTCACCTGGCGTCAGATCTCTGGAGAGTCAATCGATAACTATATCGCCGCGTTGCATCACCTGGCCAGGCGTTGTAGCCTGGACACGCTGACCCCCGATCAACTGTCCCGGGACATTTTAGTGTATGGTCTTCAAGATGAAAAACTAAGGGCTGAACTTCTGCGGAAGCACGACCTGTCTTTAGCCGAGGCTCTGCACGCCTCCCGCATGGCTGAGGCTGTCGCCTCGGTGGTGTCGTCTGCTGATCATGACATTAACCTTGCCAGTGTTGCTGGCTGCCGGCAGAACACTGGCCCGCAACGGCAACGGGGGTCCCCTGCACCCGGGGGTAGCAGCCCACAGCGGTGCCCCAACTGCAACTTTACCTCCCATCAGTCTAATGTGTGCCCTGCACTGGGAAAAACGTGCAACTTTTGCAGGAAATTGAACCATTTCTCTGCCGCCTGTCGCTCCCGTGGGAAGCCAATTCCTGCTCCTCGCCGAATGTTAAACAACCTTGCTCGAGCTGATAGCGCGCTTGGTTCACAGTTCCAGCCTGATGAACTCCCTTTGTCTGATACAAGTTCCTCCCAGGGGGAGACCAGCATATTTTCGGTGTTGGATGCACCTGCACTAATAACGGACCCTTCGGTTCGCGTTACTGTCAACGGCTCGACCTTCACCGCCAAACTCGACACGGGGGCCATGACCAATGTAATGTCAATAAGCCTCTTCAAGAAGATAAGGACTGATGAGAAAGTTACTCCCGATAACTCCCTGTTGCATGCCTACGGGGGAAGCGTGCTCGTTCCGGTGGGGAGGGCTACCCTGCACTGCAAGGTACTGCATGCCTCTCGGCCCCTCACTTTTTATCTACTGGATACTAACAACATCACCCTGTTGGGTGCCCGGGCGTGCCAGGACCTCGGCTTGGTCTCTTTTCACCGTGATATCCACCAGGTGCGGACCCTTATGGACCCTCTGCGCAAATACCCTGACCGTTTTGATGACAAGCTGGGCAAGCTGCCCTACAAGATCGTTGTCGACCTCGGTGTTGAACCTATGATCCGTCCACCACACCGCGTCTCCTTCGCCATGAAGCACAAGGTGGAGTTAACGCTGCTCAACATGGTTACCATGGGCATCCTGAAGGAGGTGAGCGAACCCACCCGGTGGGTATCAACATGGTTGTTGCTGCGAAAAAGGACAAAAGTGAAATTCGCATTTGCATCAACCCCAAAGACCTGAACCTTGCCATCAGACGCCCTCATTACCCCATGCGAACAGTGGAGGACGTCGCTGCACAGGTTGGCCCGGCCACTGTCTTCTCGGTTCTCGATGCCAAGAGCTCCTTCTGGCAGATATCGCTGGACGAGCGGTCCTCCTATCCAACTACCTTCAGCACGCCCTTCAGCAGGTTCCGATTCCTCCGCATGCCATTCGGAATCAACTCTGCCAGCGAGGTCTTCCAGCGGACGATGGAGCAGCTGTTCGCCGGTCTGCCGTGTGCCATCATCGTTGACGACATCCTGGTCTACGGTAAGGACGTTGCTGAGCACGATCTCCACCTCCGTCAAGTCCTGGACCGGGCCCGTGAAATCAACCTCAAACTACACCCAAAGAAGTGCCGTTTCCGCGTCCCGGAGGTCACCTATGTGGGCCACGTCTTTACCACATCGGGGCTGAAGCCTGACCCGCAGAAGACGGCTGCGGTCTCCGGGATGTCTTCGCCCACCGACGTGCCCAGCCTGCAGCGTTTCCTGGGCATGGTTAATTACTTGGGGAAGTTCATCCCCGACCTCCCTGAGGGAGTTGATCAAGAAGGACACTGCCTGGGCCTGGTTCCCGCATCACCAGAAAGCTTTTGACGTTCTGAAGTCCAGGCTGGCCAGTACCCCCACTCTCCAATTCTTCGATCTGCAGCGTCCCATTGTTCTTACCTGCGACGCCTCCAAGTTCGGTCTTGGTGCTGCTTGCCTGCAGCTCCACGATGGCCTGCTGCTGCCCGTTTCCTATGCGTCCCGCACCATGACCCCTGCCGAGCAGCGCTATGCTCAGATAGAGCAGGAGCTGCTTGCTGTGGTGTTTGCCTGCTCCAAGTTCAAGGACTATATTCTGGGCAACAGCTTCACGATCGAGACCGACCATCAGCCGCTGGTCTCTATCCTCAACAAGCCGATCCACGTTGCCTCGTCCCGTTTGCAGCGCATGATGCTGCAGCTCCAGCGTTTTACGTTCAAAATTGTATATCGCAAGGGCAAGGACACGCTGTCCCGCGCACCGCTAACGTCCACCGACCGCCATCCATATGAATCGTCTGACCTGATGGTGCTTAACGTCAACATTGTGCCTTCCCAGCAGATGCAGTCCCTGGTCAGCAACACTGCCAAGGATCCTGCCCTGCAGCAGCTTGCCGACGTCATCAGGCAGAGCTGGCCAGACCGTCGTTCATCCTTGTCGCCTGGAGTCGTGCCCTACTTCCTGGTCCATGACGAGCTCGTGCTGCACGACGGCGTGGTCGTGAAGGGACACAGGGTCGTTGTGCCTGCTGCCCTGCGGGACCAATACTTTCAGACCGCCCACCGCGGTCATCCTGGGGCCGAGGCCACCCTGTCTCAGGCCCAGAGTTTGTTCTACTGGCCCAGCATGGCCCAAGACATCCGGGAGAGGGTCTCCGCTTGCTCTGTCTGCAATAGCCTCGCTCCCCATCAGCAACGACAGCCGCTTCTGCAACAGCCTGCCCCCGAGCTGCCCTGGATGACCGTCGCCGCTGACATTTTTGAGTGGCGTGGCAAGCATTTCCTGGTTCTTGTGGACGCGTACTCCAGCTGGTTCAAGGTGGACCAGCTGCACTCCCTCACCTCTTCGGCCGTTATCGGGAGGCTGCGCAGCCACTTCGGAACCTTTGGCACCCCGGCAAGTCTTCAATCGGACAACGGCAGCCAGTTCTCGAGTGCCAAATTTCGGCGTTTCGCTGCCAGATGGAACTTCCGACACTATACCAGCAGCTCGGAGTACCCTCAAAGCAACGGCTTGGCAGAGCGCGCTGTCCGCAGTGCTAAGTACTTGCTGGAACATTGTAGACTGTCCCATTCTGACTTTTACCTGGCCCGCCTCAACCTTCGAAACATTTGCCGCGACACTGCCTTGGACTCCCCAGCACAACGGCTGATGTCTCGCACTACGAGACCTCCGATCCCGGTGACCCAGCGGTCCCTCGTTCCCTCTGTTCTCCAGCCCGCTGCTGTCCAGGAGCGCATTGCCCTCAAACAAGATATCCAAAAGCGCTCCCACGACAAGTCCTACCGTCCCCTCCCGCCTCTGTTCCCAGGCCAAGTCGTCCGGATGCAGTCCCCTCCGGTCACCCCAGGCTTGCCATCGTCGTCGGTACTGCTGGTTCGCCGCGGTCCTATCTAGTCGACCATGACGGTACTATTTACCGCCGGTCCCAACATCTGCGGCTTGTTAACGAGCCCCCACCGCCGCCTGCAGACCCCTTTTCCCCCCCACTGTCTGCCACTTTGCCTGCCCCTCCAGCCAGTCCTCCCTCGCCTGCCCGTCTTCCCGCTACTGCTCCTGCTTCCCCTGCTCCGTCTCCGTTTTCTCTTTCTCCTCCCGATTCCCCGGTTCTCTCACCCGCGCCTGCTCCTACTCATGTTCCTCCTGCAGAGGGGGGAGATGGCGAGCTGCGTACCCGGTCCGGGCGGGTGGTCAGGCCGCCTGTCCGTTATGGTGATTTTGCTTAACTGTTTGCTCACCAGCTCGTAGCGTATGAGACGTGGTCGCCCTGTCACTACAGTATTGCTTTTTATTTCCAAGGGGAAGGATGTAGATGACATGTGCATGTACCTTTAACATAGTGACCTCACCACTACTAACCACTCCCCACATCACTAGTATAATTACAACCTTCCCACCCAGTGCTCTCTCTCTGGTTCCGGTGACAGACCACGAACAGCTAGGGCAGTAAAGTATGTGTATCATGAATAAACAGTAGTAAAGACACAGTGTGTTATGACTCCTCTTTACAGATGCGTTGTCCCGATCGTCCCATGAGAACTCTGACGTGGGAAGTGAGAACTCAATCTACACACTGCAAGTTGTAGATGAAGACTTTCCAGTGACTGCAACAGAAATTGCAGCAGAAACAGAGAAGGACACTGTGCTGAAGTGGGTCTATGAACCGACATTGAACGGTTGGACTGAAATCGATAGTGGATTGAACTCAGAGCTGAAGCCTTTCCATAATCGACGCCATGAATTATCATGAGAGCAGGGATGCATTAAGTGGGGTTACAGAGTGGTTGTACCAGAGTCTTTGAGAAACAAAATTATGAATGAACTTCATGCCGAACATCCTGGCATAGTATGCATGAAGTCAATTGCCAGAAGTTTTGTGTATTGGCCTGGTATTGACAGTGACATCGAATCACTGGTGAGCAGATGTAGTGTCTGCCAAAATTGCCGGAGTAAACCACCAAAAACACCACTGCAACCCTGGTCATGGCCAAGTAGACCTTTTCAGAGAGTTCATGTAGAATTTTGTGAAAAGGGTAATGATCATTTTCTGGTACTAGTAGATAGTCATTCCAAATGGAATGAGGTTAAGCATATGGGGTCAAGCACTACTACTGAGCGTACCATAGATGAGTTGAGATCCATTATTGCATGCCATGGTTTACCGGAATAACTTGTTATGATAACGGGCCTCAGTTTCGTTCAGAGCGGTTCAAAGAGTTCATGCAGCGGAATGGTGTAAAACACACACTTGTTCCCCCATTCCATCCAGCCTCCAACGGGGCGGCAGAAAGGTCTATTAGAATTGTCAAAGATGCTCCCAAGAAACATGTTTTGCAGGGTAGTTCAAAGTGCAGCATGAAACATCGTTTGGCTAGTTTCTTGCTGAAGTACAGAACCACACATACACAACAGGTTACTCACCTGCAGAACTGTTGATGAAGAGAAGGCTAAGAATACGCCTAAGTCTAGTTCAACCCATTTGGCCTTGAGAGTTGAGCAAAAACAGTTAAGTCAAAAACACCATTTTGACTTCCCACAAAAAGGAGAGGTACTTCAAGCCAGATGAGCAGGTTCGTGTTCTCAGTCCTCCCAACAAGTCCAGTCGAGACAAATGGGATGTTGGGAAAATAGTGGAAGTGTGTGGAACAAAATGATACTTAGTTGAAGTTGGAGATAGGGTCAAAAGTGTTCATGTTGATCAAATGATTCCAGCCAAAGATGAACCAAAAACTGAGCATGAAGTCGTAATCCTTGAGTTTTTATCTGAAAGTGAGTTGGAAGAGACCACTGTGATTGAAACACAAATTTCAGTTAGTACAGACAAAGAAACAGATTCCTCTGGTCAAAGTCAGGGTACTAAAGCAGAGCCAAATAAAGCCAACAGTTGAGTCAACATTTACACCTGTTACTGTTAGATGATCAGGCAGGGTCCGTAAACCAGTAGTCAGATTTGTAAGTTAAGTAACTCACTGTATAAGTAAAACGATGTAAAATACATATATTATGTTTATCATTTAAGATTTCATGATTGTAACTGAGTACTTAGATTTAATACTTTAAAAAAGGAGAGCAGTGTAATGTATTCATACATATTCATGTCTATGTTAATGAGTTGGTGTTCAATATAAGCAGGGAATGTTGGGTAATAAATCTTTCTATAGTGAGCCAGGCAACCTGCTTGTAAGTTGATATTCATTCTGCCGTCCGGAATATAACAGAGTGGGATTGCACAGCAGGGCATTCAACAACGCACCTCTCTCTGTGAATATGCCACAAACACCACTTTTAGTGCAGATTACATTTGCACTCTCATTCCTGGGAAAACATTGCGTAATGGAAAATACCATTGCAAAAAGCCCATTTCCACATCATTACCTCATTATCAAATAGGGTAATTAACAAAGCGATTAATTTTATCAAAATAAATTGTCATATGTGTTTGACTTTCACTTATCGGGTGTGCAACCTTTGAACTAACTCATTTACAGTGTATTCAGAAAGTATTCAGACCCCTTCACTTTTTCCACATTTTGTTACGTTACAGCCTTATTTTAAAATGGATTAAATTCTTTTTTTTATCATCAATCTATACACAATACCCCAGAATGAAGAAGTGAAAACAGGTGTTTAGAATTTTTGCAAAGTAATTAAAAAGAAATAACTGAAATATCACATTTACATAAGTATTCAGACCCTTTACTCAGTACTTTGTTGAGGCACCTTTGGCAGCGATTCTAGCCTCAAGTCTTCTTGGGTATGGCGCTACAAACTTGGCACACCTGTATTTGGGTAATTTCTCCCATTCTTCTCAGCAGATCCTCTCATGCTCTGTCAGGTTGGATGGGGAGCATCGGTGCACACCTATTTTCACTTTTTTATTATAGGGTATTGTGTGTGGATTGATGATTACAATTTTTTTTTAATCCATTTTAGAATTAGGCTGTAATGTAACAAAATGTGGAAAAAGCGACGGGGTCTGAATATGTTCTGAATGCACTGTGCATATTAAGACCACCACAATCTAATAATTCTATTTCTATGAAATAAATTCATCTTGAAACTTCATAAAGCTCTGAAAGTTCACAAAACAGCAATTTTCCACTGGATTCGGATTTGCTAGGTGTTAGGTGGAGGAAATGGAGGTCAAGTACTTTTCACATTGAACGAGACAAGCAAATATAAAAATATAGCATATAAATAAAGCTCCTTCCACTTCTCTTTCCTCTCACCACTTCTGCAGCATTCTATACACACTTTGGCAGATGTCTAATCCATTTTGGGCAGGGCCATTAAATAAAGATCCCAGAAAAAAGGAAAAAAAGGAAAAGAACATTTCTTCATCCAATCCCTCCCCATCTATCATGGTGAAAAGCCATCAATTCAAATCCAAATTCACTGTCTATTTTCAAATGAGAATTCAGCGACATATGGCATAAACATACCTGCATGAGCTTTGTGTCATGTCCTGTATAAACCACAACTCCGTGAATCCACTGGGTGTTTCTTATTTGAGCACCCCGCAAAAGAATTTGATCTTGGCCCAAGGGGAATGTGCTGTTAAAGAGACAAGTCAAAATGGCAAATGTCAGCTGAGAAGCATGCACCATAATAAAACAAAAAATGAGACTTAACCTACATGCATGCACTGATGAAACCTATAGGGACACATTTGGCCCAAATATTTTTCATTGCTGCAGGTTGTGAAAAATTTCTCGGAGGTTTAATAGAATAATTTCAAATTAAATAGACTTGTTTTATTTTAATAAAGTATAGCAACATTAAAAGCAAACATACAGCATGAATGTGACAATATTGTGATTAGTCTTTTTGGTCTCCAGCTCTTGTAGTTCATTTTTGAATCTAATATTAAAGAATTATTAATTTCAGATGCTGCTGAATTAATTAATTACTCTAGAACAGGGGTCGGCAACCTGCGATCCCTGGGCCGAATGCGGCCCGTTACCCGAAATCATCCGGCCCGCAGGCGTATTTTTTGTTCCGTGGTCATCCGGCCCGCAGACTTCCTTCCGGGCACGGGGCGCGCAGGCGCGGTGATGCAAGGACGCAAGAGGCCTGCACTGGCGGCTGCAATTGCGGAGCCGGCGAGCGTCCGAGCGGGGCCGAGTGCCGAGCTCTGACTGTGCCGCATCCTGCGCAAAGCCGCCGGCACGGCCCCACACCTTCTGTGTCTGAGCTTCACTGTCGGGATCGGGGTTGTCAATAGGCCAGGGACGAGTGAGTGTGAGTATTTGAGCCACCGCCTTCAGGACAGAGCCAAGGCAATGGTCCGTAGGTACGCCATGTTCGTGAGCACCCGTAACTAGGGGCCAGTGCTCCGGGTGGCGTCCTCGAAGGGGCGGGATCTATGTGAACACGTGATTTGAGGCTTGCCATCCTGGGCGGGATGGGGGCGGGATCTATGTGAACACGTGGTAGATGTGGCCCGCCATCCACTCAGACATGCCATCCGGCCCCTATGCAGAACAAGGTTGATGACCTCTGCTCTAGAACCTCAGCAGATCTTAATGAGTATAGTATACTAATAGAATAAATTAAATCTCAACAAAATTAATAATTAGCATAATTTTGTAACCCACAGTAAACGCTGTGCTTCAAAAGCAATTTTAATGCAAGAAAACCTGTCCTAATTGATAATTGTTTAACAAGAGTCAAATAGAGTATATTCATAATCTGCGTGACAATGTTTTAACATGGTTAATAAATAGACAATAGACAATAGGTGCAGAAGTAGGCCATTCGGCCCTTCGAGCCAGCACCGCCATTCAATGTGATCGTGGCTGATCATCTACAATCAGTACCCCGTTCCTGACTCCGATATCTTTAAGAGCTCTATCTAACTCTCTCTTGAAAGTATCCAGAGAACCAGCCTCCACCGCCTTCTGAGGCAGAGAATTCCACAGACTCACAACTCTGTGTGAAAAGGTTTTTTCTCATCTCCGTTCTAAATGGCTTACCCCTTATTCTTAAACTGCGGCCCCTGGTTCTGGATTCCCCCAACATCGGGAACATGTTTCCTGCCTCTCGCGTGTCCAATCCCTTAATCTTATATGTTTCAATAAGATCTCCTCTCATCCTTCTAAATTCCAGAGTATACAAGTTCAGCCACTCCATTCTATCAGCATATGACAGTCCCGCCATCCCGAGAATTAACCTTGTAAACCTATGCTGCACTCCCTCAATAGCAAGAATGTCCTTCCTCAAATTTGGATACCAAAACTGCACACAATACTCCAGGTGTGGTCTCACTAGGGCCATGTACAACTGCAGAAGGACCTCTTTCCTCCTATACTCAACTACTCTTGTTATGAAGGCCAACGTGCCATTAGCTTTCTTCACTGCCTGCTGTACCTGCATGCTTACTTTCAGTGACTGATGAACAAGGACCCCCCGATCTTGTTGTACTTCCCCTTTTCCCAACTTGACACCATTCAGATAATAATCTGCCTTCCTGTTTTTGCCACCAAAGTGGATAACCTCACATTTATCCACATTAAACTGCATGTGCCATGCATCTGCCCATTCACACACCTCATAGTATCCTCCTCACAGTTCACACTGCCACCCAACTTTGTGTCATCTGCAAATTTGCTAATGTTACTTTTAATCCCTTCATCTAAATCATTAATATATATTGTAAATAGCTGCGGTCCCAGCACTGAGTCCTGCGGTACCCCACTAGTCACTGCCTGCCATTCTGAAAGGGACCCGTTAATCCCTACTCTTTGTTTCCTGTCTGCCAACCAATTTTCTATCCATGTCAGTACCCTACCCCCAATTCCATGTGCTCTAATTTTGCCCACTAATCTCCTATGTGGGACCTTAATAAATTTGTGGATTACACCAAAATTGGTGCAGTAGACCGTGTAGGTGGTTATCTAAGATTACAACTGGATATTGACAACTGGGGAAGTAGGCTTAGGCATGGCATGGAATTTAACTTGGCTAAGAATGAGGTGTTGCATATTGGTAGATGAAACCAGGCCAGGACTTGCATAATAAATGGTAGGACCCTGGAGGGTAACACAGACACCTTTGGAGTGCAGTTCCCTGAAAGTGGAGACACTGGTAGAAAGTCTGGTGAAGAAGGCATTTGGCATGCTTGTCATTATTGGTTGGGATAGTGAATATAGGAGTTAGGAAGGAACTGCAGATGCTGGTTTACAACAAAGATAGACACAAAATGCTGGAGTAACTCAGCAGGCTAGGCAGTATCTCTGGATAAAAGGAATGGGTGACGTTTCATCCTGAAACATCACCCATTCCTTCTATCCAGAGATGGTGCATGTCCCGCTGAGTTATTCCAGCATTTTGTAGCTGTCATGGGAGTTAAGAGAGGATGTTTTAACCATACTAGTCATTGATAAGACCACACGGAGTATCATGCACAGTTTTAATCACACAGTTATAGGAATCATGCTTGCAAAAAAAATACCCAAAGATGATACTGGGACTGGAGGGATTAAATTATAAAGAGACTGGATATGCTGGAATTATTTTCCCCTGGAGCAGAGGAGATGTATATAAAATCATGAGCGGCACTGATAGGGTAGATGGTCACAGTCTTTTTCAAAAGGGGGAGACTGAAATTCTACATAATATATTTAAGGTGAAGGATTTAAAAAGGACCCAGAGGGAAGCTTTGTCAGTGTATAGAACGAGCCACCGGAGGAAACCGGTGCAATTACACCGTTTAAAATTTGTTTTGTCAGGTATGTGGATAGAAAAGGTTCGAAGGGAGAGTGTGCCAAACACAAACATTTGAGTAGCTCAGATAGTCATCTTGGTCAGCATAGACGAGTTGTGCCGAACGGTTTGTTTCCATGCCGTTTCACTCTAAAAACAATAATTACTAGAGCAATGCACCAACAGAATACTCACTATCAGCATAAATTAGTCACATGAATGTTGTGTGCTTAATTTTATTGATACTCTATATTAACAATCCAAATCAACTGAATTTCAAGATACACAATTTCCAAAGTTGATAACATGCAAAAAAAATTTAGAAAGCATTCAGACAACAGCGAAATGTTGAGATGACTGTTTCAACTATCTCACTGCAGAGAGGATAAAATCAGGAAAGCAGCGATAAAAGTAGAAGGGTCAGTATTTATGCCAAGGTGAATAACCTAAATTTTAGGAGAGTTAATTTCACTATATTCTAAATGTTTACGGTCAGGTATGTTGAAAAATCGGCAAGTAAATAGTAAACGAGCAGTTCTCTCAGTTAGAAATAGTTTGGTTACAGACTAAAAGCCCTGTCCCACTGTACGAGTTCATTCAAGAGTTCTCCCGAGTTTGCCCTGATTCGAACTCGGAGATTTACGGTAATGGCCGCTCGTAGGTACTCGGGGCTCTCGTGGACATTTTTCAACATGTTGAAAAATCTTCACGAGTCTTCCCGAGCTTACTGTGTTTCCCGAGTAACTGCCGTTAGCGCTACGAGCCGCTAAGAGACGTCCCCGAGCTCTGACGTACCCGCTACGTTCATTCTACGTGCTTACCACGAGTTTGATTTTTTTTTAACGCAGGAGAGCATTTGAATGAACTCGTACAGTGGGACAGGGCTTTAAATATATTACTATGAATGTAGAGGGAAGAACTTTGAACATTTGTTTTATAAGATTCTGCATAATAGATATCAAAAAATGACACCAATGAGAAATGAAATCATCCAAAGGAACAGCAACCATACCAAGATTGACTTTGGGACAAGGACGAACAGCAAAGAGTTAATTTTAGAACCAAAAGTAAAGATAGAATTCCAATTATTAAGGCATTTTTCACCACAAAGACGTTACTGATAAGTAATCACTTTTAATGCACTGCTTCAATGCAAGAAACCTGGGAGTTGAACCATACAGAGCAATGTTTCACAGAAAGCACCAACTTATTCACCACTGTGCCATGGAACTTTTTACATCTACCCTGAAGAGCAGACAGGAAATTCAATAACCTGACTGGCAGTACAGCGCCACCAGCTGAGAGTAATTCCTTAAAATAAAGGCAGCAAGATGAAATTTAACGATCCAAAATCATGAAGAGCATATCAGAGGAAAAAAAGCGTCCAAAAGTAGGATGGTTAAAAATTAGGAACACATACCTAGCATAATTCCCAAAAAATTAGTTGGGAGACAAGGAGACTTTTTTTGTTTAATTTCAGCATGTTGTGACCTGTAATGCACTGCAGGGGTGGAATAAAACTATAAAGTAACAATCTTTAAATCTCATGAAAGTGAAAACTGGTAAGGCTACAGGAAAAGAGCAAGGAAGCAGGACTAATTAGATAGCTCATTCCAAGATCTCCTGCAGCGTACAATTCCACAAAAATGTATCGGAAAAATGCTACCTGAAATAAATTGATGTGAATCAATGTCTTAGCAAATGCCTCACTTCAGAAGCGAATTCACTTCATATGTTTGGTTCGTCTCCCTAGCTAATAGTTGGCTGTTTCTTTGCAATGTCATTGCAAATGACTCACAGGTCCTGACAAATCATGAGCAACAATTTCAAATGGGGATTAAAACACTCTTCAATGAAATTATCCATTCCTTCTACATAGACCAAATTCGAAAACAATCATCTCCTGAAAATTCACCCGAATTTTTGTATGGTAAATTAATCTGTCACTGTTTTTGACTGTGTTTTACCTTCCACACTCATTTACCTTTTTCCGTCAAATCGAATGTTGCCAACAAAATCATAGAGGTGACGGTTGGGACTCTCACATTCCAGTTTGCCCGAAAAATTCATTAAACTTTCCATATCTTTTATGTCTGCTGTCTGAGATAGACCCTTGAGAGAGGAATGAGAAAAACCACATGATATTTTGTAATGGATTAACTGTTAATCTTTTTTCTATACTTTTGAGGGTCACTTTCAGAAAGATGCATGCCATTGATTTAGGCATTGTCAAAACAAAACTGCAGATTCAAAAGCTTCCACACCTTTAGAAATTAGCCAGCTAAAAATGCTGATAGAATTCAGTATAGAATAAAGCTGATGTACAATAGCGGTGGTTGTAACAGAAGCCAAGGTGTTTGGGGCTCAGCAAGTCTATGACTTCCATACATACTATGGCAACTGCGGAAATGTGAAGTGAGCTGAAGATCAGATGCTGGCACCGCTAATCTTCCTCTCAGCTCTAGGACTCCCTATTGAGCTCAGTACCCGAGTATTGAAGCAAGGGGGTGCAAATGCACTGTACAGCCGGGCCCTCAGCCTCAGTAAACAAATGGTCACCTTATTCGGTGATGCCGATAGTTATTTTATTTTACAATATTTATTTGTGTTTTAACATTCTTATTAACATACTTCTTAATGTTAAAATGTTCGTATGAACACGTCGATCAGGGCCATTTAATAAGTTTGAAGACCTTTGACATATCTTTTTTGATGAGATTAGTAGAGACAGACCAAAGTCAGTGGAAATGGATGGCACAGTGACAGCGTGTACGAGTTCTGAATGTCACAAATAGTCTGCTTCATTTTCAGAAGGGATGACACCAATGGATGGGGGGAGGGGTTGGATGCAACAGCTAAAAACAGCGGCTCATCATGTTCAAATTGTTACTTCAACAATTTAAGTAAATTTGAACATGACCCAACAGCGTATGCTTGACAAGCTGTTCGACTACTTTGAGGCAGTTGATTTATTCACATGTGCATGACTTAATGGTAAGGATTAATAATGAGCGACACAAACCTAATCCAATTTAAAAAGCAAGTAAAATGAAGGAAATATTCACACATGGTTGTGGATTTAAAAACAAACCTTGACATAATTACTGCATAGTTGGTTCTTAGGGAGTCTGTCCCATAAGATAGCGACATTCTTCAGGAAGTTAAGAAATAAATACCTGTTCTTTTAGACCACAGTATCAAGGATCAAGATAAAGATCAGGGAGGTGCAACAAGACCTGTGTGTGCTTGTAGATCAGTCACTGAAAGTAAGCGTTCAGGCACAGCAGGAAGTGAAGAACGCTAATGGCATGTTGGCCTTCATTGCGAGAGAATTTGAGATTAGGTGCAAGGTGGTCCTACTGCAGTTGTACAGTGCCCTGGTGAGACCACACCTGGAGTATTGTGTGCAATTTTGGTCTCCTAATTTTAGGAACGACATTATTGCTATTGAGGGAGTGCAGCATAGGTTCACCAGGTTAATTCCCGGGATGGCGGGAGTGACCTATGATGAAAGAATGGGTCGACTGGGCTTGTATTCACTGGAATTTAGAAGGATGAGAGGAGATCTTATAGAAACATAAAATTCTTAAAGGATTGTACAGGCTAGAAGCAGGAATTTTTTTCCCGATGTTGGGAGAGTCCAGAACCAGGGGTCACAGTTTAAGAATAAGGGGTAGGCCATTTAAGACTGAGATGAGGAAAAACTTTTTCACCCAGAGAGTTGTGAATCTGTGGAATTCTCTGCCACAGGCAGTAGAGGCCAATTCACTGGATGTTTTCAAGAGGGAGTTAGATTTAGCTCTAAAGGAATCAAGGGATATGGGGAAAAAGCAGGAACGCGGTACTGATTTCAGATGATCAGCCATGATCATATTGAATGGCTCGAACGACCGGATGGCCTACTCCTGCACCTATTTTTCTATGTTTCTAAAACTTGACAATAGATGACACTGCACCTAGGAAAGTAGCTTGAGACCAACCAAAAGCCTTAGCAACAAGTACTTAAGATTGCCAAGGCACAACAGCGTGCAGACCAAGTGCAGGTCCGATAGGGTTAACATATATGGAACCTGATGGCTGGAATGGACAAGGAGGGCTAAAGGGCCCGCTTCTGTGATGTATGGCTAATTAGATTGGCTGTCCCATCAGTTCAGAGGGCGTCAAGGAAAGAGCGTTCACGTTTCCACCAATCTTTCCACCACCACGCACAAGATGCACAAGAAGCCCAAGACGCCATTGTATGCAGATGCCGAGAAGTGTGTTCAGCTCTGGCTGAAAATTTCTATTCTTGTGATGTGGACTCGTTAAGAAGATCAGTTAGAGATCACTAGTAATAGCCAAGTTAGTTAAAATGTCCTGTTTCACTGGCTGAAAGAGCAGAGTTATTGAAACTGCTGACATCTATTAAAAATCCATCATCCTGGGTGGATTCATGACGGGGATAAGTGAGAAACAAGCGCAGTATGTGGCCGAAGCAGGCTGCAATATGTCACACAGAGTAAAAGATGGAGCTGCCCATTTCCAATGATCCATACTGATGCAGTGGCTGGTCTCAGACAAGGAAGTGATTAATGATAAGTGGAAGCACTCAGCCATTTTCCCAGCCTCGTACATTGACTCGTTCATTGACTAATCTTGCTTCTAATAACAAGGCATTTCTGATTATTTTACGGTCAAGAAAGTTAATATCCACCAGAGAAGATAAGGCTGCACACAAATCATTTATGTTTAACAGAGCACAAATCCTATTGGTTAATGCATTTATTACAAATGCAAGCAAAATTCACAAAGCTTTATTCAAGTTCTTTTGATTTTTACAAAACAACAAACACTATGGAAAAGCATGATCATTCTACAACTAGGTTTAGGTCAACCATATTAAGATTCTATTGAGTGAATTGAAACTTTTTATTAAATATACAGTAAATCAATATGGATGTGAATCCTACCTGTCGGATCTTAAGATTTGTCTCTCCATCTAAATTAGAAGTTTCAATGTAACACATTGCCTGTGGTTCACTGATATGAAACAGAATGAAGTTTATTTTATAAACATAAAATGTCGACTTTAAAAATTTGCAATCCCAAAAGCTTTCAATAACAAAATTCCAGCATTCACAAGTCATTGAAGCATTTTTCAATAAAAATGTATCTTTAGTTCTCACCAAACTCATGGTTAACCATTATAAACTGTTGCATCCCGATTCATTTAAAGTTGTAGTGACTTGAAAAAATTGAATATTTTTGAACTTTTGAATGCATATTCACGGTGCACTCATTCATTTCTTTAATAGTATTTTGCTGTTAGAAATTTAAGTTTTGTGACTTTAAGGATTTTTAAGACAAGTTATTCAACTGTTTAACTCGCCTTGTCTACAAATCAAATGTTTGTTTACATAGCGAGGTGTATCTAATTGACTAATTAACCGCTACCTAATTTATGCGGAGAATATAGGGTCAAATTTTGGATAAATGCCCTACTTTAAGCATTGTCTGTGCAAAATACGAATAATGGTTATATAAAAGGTTGGGTGAACACACTAAAGATGACAAAAAATTACACTACACATGCCAAAACACTGCAAAACATTTAGCACCTATTCCTTAAAACACATCTTGCAGTTTTACACCCACTGATACTTAAAGTGAAAGGAAAATAAATGCAATTACTTAATTTGATAAAAATCCAATTACTATCAAGGTATCAATTCCATGATTGTTCAGAAAGATGTGCTCTGGGAACTTCAGCATTCTGCTACAAGGATATAGCTCATGCTTGTTACAGTGTGCTAGAAAAGATTTACCAAGAGGCAGTGAGTGGGACAATGGAAGCATTATCCAGAGGCAAAATTATAGAGGTAAAAGGATTAGAAATACATTTCATAAAGCCTCAGGAACATGGCAGCAAGGCTAAACTGCAGTTCACACATGCGTCACAAAAATGTACACAACAAGCACCCAGATTACATTAGAACATTGGAAGTGTAATTGCAATATTGTCATTAAGTTTGCTACAGCAACATGCAGTTTGTCACATTATATAAAAACAGAGTAGATATAAATTCAAGGACATGCAAAAGATAAGTCAGAAAAGCAGTGAGTCCTCCAGTAAGCTTGTAAACCCACCAAGAGAAAAAAATATTAAACAGAGCACTTTACACATCCCAATTGTTAATTAAAAATTATATATTTGAAAAATACAGTTTTGCTTCATCTATAAATGTTAAACCTTAAGCAGTCTCAATATAATTGTTTTGATTAAAAGGGTGTGTAAACAGCTGAATTTTCTACAAAAAGGCACAATTTGAACTATTTGCACAGTGGCATGTTCAGGAAATTATGATTTAAAGTCCATTAACTATTTTATGTATGGCTTCCGGTGCATTTAACTATAACAAAAAATGTATCTGTGCATCTTTATTGCTAAAAAAAAATAGGCTGCTATTGAGCATAATGAATAAATATCAATTATGAACAATTCAGCTTCAAAGTATTTAAGCACAATATCTGGCATTCTTTGTTAAAACTGGAGTTCTATAACTTCATCTACTGATTCAGCATCAATGACTATGTGACTTTATAATCAATTAACATTACAGGACACTATCATGTTGAGAATTGCAATTCCAAATGTGCTGCTGTGCAAGATTATGGAACAATTATGGAGAGTTACAGGATGTTATCTGGGCATGACTTATTGGGAGAGGTTGGATCGGCTGGGATTTTTTCTTTGGAGTATAGGAGGATGGGTGATCTTATTGAGGTGTACTAGATTATGAGGGGAACAGATTAAGTGAACGCTGATTGTCTTTTCTTATCCCCCCCCCCCCCCCCCCAATGTAGAAGATCCTAAAACTAGAATGCGTAAATCTGAGGTGAGGGGAGAGATTTAAGAAAACCTGAGGGCATTTGTTTTACTTTCAGAGGGTAGTCCATATCTGGAATGAGATGTCAGAGAAACCTACAGAAGCTGATACATGGACAGTAAGGGCCACGAGCTAAATGCAGGCAAATTGGACTAACCCAGTATGCCAATGTGGTTGGAATGGAAAGGTGCTTCCATCCTGTATGACTTCACTAGCCTTACAATTACCACCAAGCATGGTCTCTGAAGCCGGGTGCTTTCCAGCACTGAAGATACATTCCCTTTTTGGTACAGAAGATAGCTGGCAGGCAAACCTTCACAGAATCGGTTCAGTGAATAAGGAAGCGACACTGCATTAAGGAGAAGTTTGACAAAGATTTTGAATGTTTTTTTTAAAATCCTTGTAGATTCTGCCCCAGATCAAATTTAATTCAGGAATCTAATCCAGAATCCAGAAGGTACATTAGAGACCCACAATTTGTCTTTTTGGGTGCTGCTTTTGAGGACCCACTGCTGCAGTATTACATTCCCCAAATTCAATCTGACCTTGATGATAGAATGACGAGGTCAGCTGGGAGATGCTCCCCATTGGTCACCTTCACAATCTCCCCCACTGCCACCTATATTAATCCCAGCAGATAGAGGGTTAGGGTACACACACGCACACATGCACACAAACACGCACATACACACAAATAATGTGGAGGGATAAGGTAATGATGGAAAACATGGAGAAAAAAGAAAAAAAACAAATTGATTGGTTATACAGAAAATTAAAAAAACAATTAAAATTTCTTTGGAATATATTTTTCCAAAATCCATTTTATCCACGTCAGATGCAATCATTTGACTTCAAGCATTACCCTTTGGTTATACAAAATGTTGTGTGCAGAAGTATTTGCCCACAACATGAATAAAATAGAAAACATATTTTCCCACAATTTTGGACATAGGAGAAAATAATGCGTCTCCCATCTAGTTTTTGTTTGTAAAGCCCAATGCCCAGTCAGAACAAATTAATCCAGAACAAATTAAAGATCAGTCAGAACAAATTAAAGATCAAAATATCTTTAATTTCAAACAATAATCAAGAAAAAATAATCTTTATAAACTAGTACTAAAATCAATAATACTCAATAATAAGTAAATAAAAATCCACATAAATTAAAAAAATTAGATGGTTTAAAAGAAAATCAACACTTTATCTCACTCAAGTTGGATCTAGACAATTCTAGTTTTCACTCAAACTGCATTATAGGTAACAATAAAACTACTCTTTTGCCTGTAATTTAAAAGAGCAGTTAACATACTTGTGCATTGTAATGGAACCAAAATGCTCTAAAATAAATGCAAATTAAATTCCATGTACACATATTGAATGAAAATCGGCACATCTGAAATTTCACTTAATCTTTGCCTTTTGACTTGAGCAAGAAATGGATTTTGTAAAACAAAACATTTAAAAAGGTTTCAAATAAATTGTCTCCTAAGAAAATGGCTCTGCAAAAAAAGTCCAAGTTGCATTTTGAAATACCAATTTTTAAAATTGGTGCTTAAATGTAATTTGAATTTAATATTCAGCAATCCAGCTTCCATTAAAATTTAGGCATTTTTGACAGTATATAATTACTTCAGAAAATTCCTTTCATGGTAATGGTAAGTCTTAAATCTAAAACAATGTCTACAACACAAAAATTAAATTAAAATTGTGGTGGCATATTGTAAACAAAACTTGAAGAACTGTCTACGCTTCTAAAATCTATTCTGTCTAATAAATAAATGAAACAGACGTCGATCTCTAAATGTAATCTGTAGCAATCTGCTCAAGCATCAATTTACTTTTAGCCAATGTATAGCAAGAACAAATAGAGGCAAATTAGTCTGCTGGGTTGAAATGTCTGCCTGAAGCTATGACTGTAGAGTACACAAATTTGCAGGGAGTATCATGGTAGGAATCTATTGGGTGCAGGACAGAAGGCAGTTTGGAGGTGGTATAACTGTGGTTGCAGTATTTGCAGTCATGTTTGCCTGCAAGAATCGATTGGAAACATTGTCTATGGGGCTGTAATGGCCAGCAGATTACTCAGTTTGCAGGATTTATTTTACACCAGAATACTGCTAGTAGTCCATCACGGGAATGCCAGTCAATGTAGCTGACAATTTTCTTCACATGGACCTGATGGTACTCAGAGCATCTCAGGTGTGCACTGACCTGCGCAAGCTGGAAACCTTTCCCCTGCCTGTGGAAGTCCCCTTTAGAGATTCTGCAGAGTGGCCAACAATAAATGATCGACTCTGGAATCCAGCCACTTTACCTGATATGGAACAACTCACCCACTTTTCAATTTTGTGCCAGTTCTTTGAAAGAGCTATTTCGCTTGCAACAAATTATGCAGCAATTTGGCCCAGAATCTATACCAGGCTTCGAG
This sequence comes from Malacoraja senta, assembly GCA_038087875.1. NCBI lineage: Eukaryota > Metazoa > Chordata > Chondrichthyes > Rajiformes > Rajidae > Malacoraja > Malacoraja senta. The sequence goes on along the minus strand of CM075977.1, from coordinate 318,852,728 downwards.
AGGTAAGCCCTTTGCTCCACTTCCCAGTTGACCATTCTCTCTCTTGCTCATTAACTCCATCCTGATTCCCATAACACCCTCTTATGCTCGTGGTAATCACGGTAGCCAATTAACCATCCTACCTGAATTTCTTTGGGATGCAAGTGGAAAATTGAGCAGTGGGTGAAATCCCAGGCAGTCAAAGAAAGTGCAAATTCCATGCAGGCATCACTGGACACAACTGCAAGGCAGCTGCACTACCTGCTGCATTACTGTGCCACCAGTTAGAACTCTTCATGATTCCCTCATAATTTCCTTTAATAGTTGCCCTATTCGCAAGAGTTATTTTGCTTCTGTTTCCATTTCCTTTTGGATCTAAATTTCAGCTGGTAAAGCTCACTATATTTTTTAAAAACTCAATTTCTTCTCCATATTATTTTCAAATTATCTTAAAAGTCATACCCTCTGGCTGCTGAAACCCCCTCCAAATAAAACATCCAGCTGTCATTAGAAACAATTTTGATTTATTTACTCTTAACCAAAACCCTTCATGATTCTGAACACGTTAAATCTCTCCTTCACCTTTTCCAGGTGGTCTATGAGGTACAATCGAAGTTTTTAAAAAAAATCTCTGAACATTATTGTAGTCTCTCAACCCTTTGAAACATGGTAAACATTTTCCACATTTCCAAGATTTTGACATCCTTTTGAAAGTGTGGTATCTAGACCTTGATCATAACTAGCCAAACCCAGTTTAAGACACCCAAGAAGCAATAAAGATAAATGCATAGTCCAGTTCTATTTAGCAAGAAATCCATTTTCTTGTAGTAGTACTGGAACAGTGCAAGAGGTAGAGGGGCCACCTTCCCCACAAGCATCAGCAGGCATCTCTACCTTGATGACAGTAGTACAGTATCAGCAGGTATGTATTCTGTGCAATTTATTTTAACTATATCGCCAACCTGTACCTGCAAGAAAGAAACTATTAAATGGTTAACGCTTATAAATTTTGAATGCTGCAAACTGTGATTAAGGTGTTAAGTTATACATTAATTCATAATGCTCGTCTTGGACTCCATTCTCAAGATTTCAGATTTAGGATATGCTAATGGTGAGATCTGAAATATTCTAACACACAGACCACATTTTTGAACTAATTATGCCAACAAAATGTTGGAAGAGTAAATTTAAAGAACGTTTGTTTATTTGGGCACTAATAAATATCTGATGGCCTGGGCCTTCCATTGCATTGCAATGATATTCAGTAGCAAACAGAGTTCTACCAAAAAACAGATGCTATTCAGTGCAACCAGGTACTTTGCTTGTCATGAGTGGAATTCAGGGCTTAACATGCGTACATGAGGGTGCTGCCCTGCTCACCTGTTCATGGCGCGTACCATTTGCAGGCCTTGTAAATGCAGTAAAATGTTGATTAAGTGACATCAACTGAGCAATACATGCAAACATTGCACGCACAGGGCAGCAGCCCCATGCAATGTTCGCATGTATTACTCATTTGATGTCACTTAATCAACATGGTATGCATCTTAAACAGACAAGGGAGATATTGGTAAGTGCTTGAGGCCTGTTTTGGTCATTTGTGACTGAGTTCATTCCCCCTGGGGTGCAGTTGGAGAGCCAACTCAACGGTAGAAACCCTCTGGGAATTTTCACCCTCATTGATGAATCGCTTCTTCATTCCCTTCCCAATGTCTGTAATTTGCTTTCCACATATATCATCAAGCCCCCCAACTCCCGCACAGTCATCCCTCTGATCTTCTCTGCTTCAGCTCTTCTTTTCCCCTCCTACCCCAAATTATTTGCCCGACAAAACCTCTGCTGTCTCCACAGACTTGTCATTCATCACACAATACCCCCACCTCCACCCCAACCCAAACACTTCCTCCACAATTGCCACTTTCTGTAGCAGACTGCCAAGGCAAGGTCTGTAAGTACATTTGCCCGAGTTGACCTTTTCAAAATAATAGATTAACATGGTTTCTTATCAAAATCATGCTCGACTTATCTGGAATTTTTTGAGGATGTAACAAGTAAAATGGATAAGGGAGAGCCAGTAGATGTGGTGCATCTGGACTTTCAAAAACCCTTTGACAAGGTCCCACACAATAGATTAGTGTGCAAATTAGAGCACATGGTATTGGGGGTAGGTATTGACATGGAGAGAGAACGGTGCAGGAAAGAACTGCAGATGCTGGTTTAAATCGAAAATAGACACAAATGCTGGAGTAACTCAGCGGGACAGGCAGCATCTCTGGAGAGGAATAGGTGACGTTTCGGGTCGAGACCCTTCTTCAGACTGATGTCAGGGGAGTGGGCGGGACAGAGATAGAATGTAGTAGGAGACAGTAAGACTGGTTAGTAAGCAAGGGCTATTTGAAGTTAGAGAAGCCAATGTTCATACCGCTGGGGTGTAAGCTACCCAAGTGAAATATGAGGTGCTGTTCCTACAATTTGAGCTGGACACTGACAATGGAGGAGGCCCAGGACAGAAAGGTCAGATTGGGAATGGAAGGGGGTTAAAGTACTGAGCAACCGGGAGATCAGGTAGGTTAAGGCGGACTGAACGGTGGTGTTCAGCGAAATGATCGTCCAGCCTGCGCTTGGTCTCACTGATGGACAGGAGTTGACACCTGGAACAGCAGATACAGTAGATGAGGTTGGAGAAGGTGCAAGTGAACCTCTGCCTCACCTGTAAAGAATGTCGGGGTCCTTGGATGGAGTCGAGGGGGGGGGGTGGGAGAGGGTAAATGGACAGGTGTTGCATCTCCTGCGGTTGCAGGGGAAAGTACCTGGGGAGGGGGTGGTTTCGGTGGGAAGAGACGAGTTGACCAGAGAGTTGCGGAGGGAACGGTCTCTGCGGAAAGCTGAAAGGGGTGGAGATGGGTAGATGTGGCCAGTGGTGGGATCCCGTTGGAGGTGGTGAAAATGTTGGAGGATTATATGCTGTATGCAACGGCTCATGGGGTGGAAGGTGAGGACAAGGGTGACTCTGCTCTTGTTACGAATGGGGGGGGGGGGGGGGGGGGGGGGGAGGGGGAGGAAGAGCGGAGCTGCGGGATATCAAGGAATCCCTAGTGAGAGCCTCATCCATAATGGAAGATGGGAACCCCCGTTTCCTAAAGAATGAGGACATCTCCGATGCCCTGGTATGGAATACCTCATCCTGGGTGCAGATGCGGCCTAGACGGAGGAATTGGGAGTAGGTGATAGAGGGGATAAAGACTCGTCTAAAATGATCCCGATGTTGGGCGAGTCCAGAACCAGGGGTCACAGTTTAAGAATAAGGGTTAGCCATTTAGGACTGAGATGAGGAAAACCGTTTTCACCCAGAGAACTGTGAATTAATGGAAATCTCTGCCACAGAAGGCAGTGGAGGTCAATTCACTGGATATTTTCAAGAGAGAGTTCGATATAGCTCTTTGGGCTAACGGAATCAAGAGATATGGGGAGAAAGCAGGAACAGGGTACTGATTTTGGATGATCAGCCATGATCATATTGAATGGCACGAAGGGTCAAATGACCTACTCCTGCACCTATTTTCTATGTTTCTAAAATGTATAAAATAATCAAATAGCTGGTGAACGCAAGGTGGAGTTGATCTGCATCCAGAAACGCAACGATTCAGCGGGACAATTGCGTTGATACAATAGTTGCTGGAAACTTGAGACAAATTATTTTTTACCAAAACCACTAAGCACAGGTGGTTAAATATCCATTGTTCCCTTCATTCCACCCATCATTATTGTGCGGTTTGGTTTTTGTACTCTGGAATTCTGCCTATGCTCCACCTCAAAACCCATCTCTTATAATGACTAATTTTCTGGAATTTATTGAGCTTGACTAATCAGCTGGAATTTTTTGAGGATGTAACAAGTAGAATGGATAAGGGAGAGCCAGTGGATGTGGTGTATCTGGACTTTCAAAAAGCCTTTGACAAGGTCCCACACAAGAAATTAGTGTGCAAAATTAGAGCACATGGTATCGGGGTAGGGTATTGACATGGATAGAGAACTGGTTGGCAGACAGGAAGCAAAGAAATTAATGGATCCTTTTCAGAATGGCAGGCAGTGACTAGTGGGGTGCTGCAAGGCTCCGTGCTGGGACCCAAGTTATTTACAATATATATTGACGATTTAGACGAGGGAATTAAATGTGACATCTCCAAGTTTGCGGATGACAAAAGGCTGGGTGGCAGTGTGAGCTGCGAGGAGGATGCTATAAGGCAGCAGGGTGACTTGGATAGGTTGGGTGAGTGGGCAGATGCAGTATAATGTGGATAAATGTGAGATTGTCCACTTTGGTGGCAAGAACAGGAAGGCAGATTATTATCTGAATGGTGTCAGATTAGGAAAAGGGGAGGCGCAATGAGACCTGGGTGTGCTTGTACATCAGTCACTGAAAGTAAGCATGCAGGTACAGCAGGCAGTGAAGAAAGCTAATGGCATGTTGGCTTTCATTGCTAAAGGATTTGAGTTTAGGTCTTACTGCAGTTGTACAGGGTCCTGGTGAGTGCACCTGGAGTATTGTGTGCAATTTTGGTCTCCTAATTTGAGGAAGGACATTATTGCTATTGAGGGAGTGCAGCGTAGGTTCACCAGGTTAATTCCCGGGATGGCGGTACTGACATTTGATAAAAGAATAGGTTGACTGGGCTTTAATTCACTGGGATTGGACAGGCTAGTTGCAGCAAAAAAAATCCCGATGTTAGGGGAGTCCAGAGCCAGGGGTCACAGTTTTAGAATAAGGGGTAGGCCATTTAGGACTGAGATGAAGAAAAACTTTTTCACCCAGAGAGTTGTGAATCTGTGGTATTCTCTGCCACAGAAGGCAGTGGAATTCAATTCACTGGATGTTATCAAGAGATAGTTAGATAGAGCTCTTTGGGCTAAAGGAATCAAGGGATATGGGGAAAAAGTAGGAACGGGGTACTGATTTTAGATGATCAGCCATGATCATATTGAATGGTGGTTCTGGCTCGAAGGGCCGAATGGCCTACTCCTGCACCTGTTTCTATAATTGATCTCCTGTTCTTTTGGTTGAACATCCATTTAGTCTGAAACGTGTGCCTGGGTACATTTTTTATCCGTCTCTATAAATAAAATTTATCATCTGGAATGGGCTGTCATTTTACTACATTAAGCATTACTTGCACCATAAATTCATATTACGCGAGAATATTTCGAAAACGTGAGATATGTACTTTGCAGTGGAATCCTGATGACATCCCAATTATCTATGATTCAAGTCGCCACCATCCTAGTTACAGTTCTTTCTAAACATCATGTGTTGTGATATTTCATAAAGGAATAATTTTAGCATTCAATGTAAATTTAGGTATGCATCGGTGAAATGATCCATTGGGATTATTTGTATCAAGACTGAACATGGTCAAGACAGAGTTTAGTTTATAGTGAGTTTGTAATGTAATCCAAAATATTAAGTTAGCTGGATTTATTATTGTTTCCATGTATGAAAAACAATTAAATATATTTGGGTGTTTATGTATCTTAAAAATATGTGTGAATATACCTCCTCTCTCCTCTCCCCCCCCCCCCCTCCTCTCTCCCCTCCACTCTTTCTCTCCCCTCCCCCTCCCTCCCCCTCTCCTCTCTCCCCCCTCCCTCCTCTCTATCCCTTCCCCCACTCTCCCCCCTCCTCTCCCCCCTCCTCTCTCCCCCCATGCCCCCCCCACACCCCCTCCACCTCTCCTCCCCCCCTCCCTTTACCCCCCACTCCCCCCCCTCGCCCACCCTGTGTGTGTGGGGAGTGGTTAGTGTGTGTGTGACACAGCAGGCCGCTCCCCCCCGCAACCGGGCGTTGAGGGGACGGGACCCAAGGGGTCGCACTTGGTCTAGTACCTTTTAAAAATGTGTACACCATTTGCTATGACTTTTGGTTCACTGTTTTGCCAACCAAGTTGTCTTTGAATATCGATAACCTACAATAAAATTGAATACTGCTGGTGAATAGCAGTGAATAGCAACACAAAAGATTTTATGGCCAAAACAACAAAGTCTTGCTTTTATAACTTAAAAAATGATTTCTCAAGCTTAAAATGTAGGTTTAAATACATTTCTTGAGTACTTTAAAGATATGAGGCTTGAGATTTTTTTTTAAAAAATATCATTGTTAATCTGAACTTCATTGAACTTTGTGCCTTTACATCATAAAGGCAGACCATAAGGGCATTGCTGAAGGAGAACATTTAGATCTGTAGCATTGAAACCAACGACAAGTTCTCACAAAATTCAACAACTGTGTTATCAAATTAAAAGTTATTATTTGCATTTTAAAATGCTTTATTTTATTATACTGCCTGGATATTAAAGTATCGTTATTCCCTCTAATAAATTTATATAAATTATGATTTTAACGTACTCTTCTGGTCCTTTTCTATTTAATAGATCAAATACATTGAAGAGTTTATTGGGAATAAAGTTAAGAGTAATTCATCTTGTGTTATTTTTATGGGATAATAACATACAAATGGCATAAGAGATTAGCTGCATTCAGAAATCCTACGATGCCTACTCAAAAAAGAAATAAAAGGACACAAAAATAAAATTGGAAACATTCAGCAGGTCTGGCAACCTGTTAATAAAGTTTTTTTTAAATCAGAACTGCAGGGCTATGGGAAGAGGAAATACGGTTAGTTTAATTTCTCCCACATTGAGCCAAGAAAGATTGATAATCCAAATGGGCTCTATCCATGATTACCCCTTGAGAGCCCAACCATCAAAACTGTTAAGACATTGTATATGTAGAACAAACATCAACATTTAATTGTAAAGTCATGTCCTGCATTGCAACTTTAGTAGCAACATTTATCAATATAGAAACACAAATCTGAAACCTAAAAAGCATTTAATTTAATGATAGTCTGCAGATCATTGGAATATTTTAGAATTCCCCTATAAACATATCTTTAAACCATATTTGAATCTAAATCATGATATATTGAAATGTGCTGTCTTAGAACATTTGTGGCTGATCTAAAAAGATATTAATAAAGCTGGAGTCTTGCACGGCGGCGTAAAATATAGATATAATTTTTTCAAAATATATGCTGAACAAATATAAATAAGTGGGAAATCCTCATCATGCTCAAACATACATAGTATGTGGCATTTGTGGAAAGCATAATAAACCCTTAAATGTATTTTTGAATTTAATGCCTTTTTACTTCAAAAAAGCAACATTTTCATTACGACAGATAACATTAAATCCAATTAATTGTATTAATAGCTCTTCCAGGGATTTGTCCAAATTACAGGAAAAGCAGTTAAAAGATAAATAAGGAACCTAACCGGTTCTTATAAATAAAGCAGAAAATGTATCTAAATCCTTCACTTGGAACTTTCAAACAATGTTACCTGTTCTGTAAAACCAATAGCATACTTTACATATCAATAATCACAAAGAACAATGTGCCATGAAGTTTTTGGCTCAGTAACCAAGTCTTCTTTACCCATCTAAGAAGAAGTACTAGACAACTGAATGCTCATTATCTTTAATAAGATTATGGCTGATCTGCTTTCGGAGAAATATATTTTCCTCAGCGTCAAGAAGTCCAAATATATACAACCCAAAGTTTACTTGTTATCTTAAATGGCCGAGTTCTTATTCCTAGTTGATGGGAATTCCCTAGCTGTGGTTTTGATGCAATCATGGCAAGGTTTAATTTTTAGCACAAAGTACTAATGTACTTTTCAGTAAAATCTCAAAATATGATTTGTATTTCCATGTAATTATTAGCATACCTTGCAAGTTAATTCTCAAGAGACTACATTTTACTCAATACTAATGATTCCTAATTAGTTAAGTTACCTTCAATAATTAGGTTCTCTGTATTTACTAAAGATCATGAACAATGACTGATGGCCCTGTCCCACGGTACGAGTTCATTCCAAGAGTTCTCCCGAGTTTGCCCTGATTCGAACTCGGAGATTTACGTAATGGCCACTCGTCGGTTCTCAGGGCTCTCGTGGACATTTTTCAACATGTTGAAAAATCTTCACGAGTCTTCCCGAGCTTACATGCCGTTAGCGAGTCTTCCCGAGTACCTGCCGTTAGCGTTACGAGGCGCTAAGAGACGTCCCCGAGCTCCGACGCACCCGCTACGTTAAGTCTCCGTGTTTACCACAAGTTTGATTTTTTTTAAACTCGGGAGAGCTCTTGGAATGAACTCGTACCGTGGGACAGGGCCATGATATTTTATGAACAACGGAAAATCGATAGTCACATTGGCAAAACTGAAAGAAATCGGCGATTTGTTGTTCACAAGATAGATACACATCAGACCATTGGATTCAATAATCAACATTCTTTTCTGCTTTAGTTATTACCCCTCCCCCTGCGTTATTCCCATCTACTATCATAATGAACAAAGCTGATGTAATAATAACTCCAAAGCAAGACATCATGTGACAGATGTCTATTGATTTGATTTGCAGGGTTTCTATGGAAACACCAAGATGAGAGATGTGTTCTTTGCTCCACACAGCTCACACGTTATATTTCGGTTTCATGAGTTCCAGTTGGGCGAGTTAGAGGAAGGCCAATAATAGATTTATTTTCTGCCCTATTCTAACAAATATTTTAGAGAGCACAACATGGATACAAATTTGATACAGCTCACTACATTACTATTCCTCAGACACCTGGGCAAGTCTCCAGCCTTATTATTCGCACAATTATTTACCAGTTCAGAATGGAGCATGCACTGCAAGGAGACAAATGATCAGCACAATCCCTCACGTTCTGCAATGGTAATAAATATGTCTGTTAACTTAAAATGGCTTTACTTTATTTGATTAAAATAAAACAACATTTCATACCTTTGCCCAATGGACAATTTCCCAAGCACCATTTCTCAGCACTTTGAATAAAATGAAATTTTAGAATTAAAAATCGACATCCAAAATTGCAAAGGACAAGTTAAATAAAAAGCAATCACTCCATTTCTGGAATAAAATGGATGAACAGAGGGTGGAAGAAAAATAAATTATTCTATACAACGGGAGCAAATATGCAGCATGGACACTTAAGGAAAAATGCCACAATAAAATGAGATTTAATTCGAAAATAATGACACACTAAATATTAAATAATTTATGCACCTCTTTTCTAGAATGCTAAGCATTCCTTGTTCCCTTTATCAATGCTCCTAAAGCAAAACCCACTCAACACTCATCTGCTCTCGTTAATGATCAATAATGGTTTGAGAAATATTTACCCCTGGCAGAATTATGCAGTACATTATTTGCATGAAATGTTCTTGGAATATAGAAGGCATGCTAAAATCTACCCCTTTCCCAAATACCTCTCAGTATGGACATCCTACAGTGCCCTCCATAATGTTTGGGACAAAGACCCATCATTTATTTATTTGCCTCCGTACTCCACAATTTGAGATTTGTAATAGAAAAAAAATCACATGTGGTTAAAGTGCACATTGTCAAATTTAAATAAAGGCCATTTTTATACATTTGGGTTTCACCATGTAGAAATTACAGCAGTGTTTATACATAGTCCCCCCATTTCAGAGCACCATGATGTTTGGGACACATCAATGTCATGTAAATGAAAGTAGTTATGTTTAGTATTTTGTTGCATAATCCTTTGCATGCAATGACCGCTTGAAGTCTGCGATTCATGGACATCACCAGTTGCTGGGTATCTTCTCTGGTGATGCTCTGACAGGCCTGAATTGCAGCCATCTTTATCTTATGCTTGTTTTGGGGGCTAGTCCCCTTCAGTTTTCACTTCAGCATTTAAAAGACATGCTCAATCAGGTTCAGATCGGGTGATGGACTTGGCCACTCAAGAATTGACGATTTTTTAGCTTTGAAAAATTCCTTTGTTGCTTTAGCAGCATATTTAGGATCATTGTCTTGCTGTTGAATGAACCGCCGGCCAATGAGTTTTGAGGCATTTGTTTGAACTTGAGCAGATAGGATGTGTCTATACACTTCAGAATTAACTATGCTGCTACCATCAGCAGTTGTATCATCAATGAAAATAAGAGAGCCAGTACCTTCAGCAGCCATACATTCCCAGGCCATAATACCCCCACCACCGTGTTTCACAGATAGAAACATAGAAAATAGGTACAGGAGGAGGTCATTCGGCCCTTCGAGCCAGCACCACCATGCATTGTGATCATGGCTGATCATCCCCAATCAATAACCCGTGCCTGCCTTCTCCCCATATCCCTTGGTTCCACTAGTTCCTAGAGCTCTATCTAACTCTCTCTTAAATCCATCCAGTGATTTGGCCTCCACTGCCCTCTGTGGCAAGGAATTCCACAAATGCACCACTCTCTGGGTGAAAACGTTTTTTCTCACCTCAGTCTTAAATGGCCTCCCCTTTATTCTAAGACTGTAAGCCCTGGTTCTGGACTCACCCAACATTGGGAACATTTTTCCTGCATCCAACTTGACCAGTCGTTTTATAATTTTATATGTTTTTATAATATTCCCCCTCATCCTTCTAAACGTCAGTGAATACAAGCCTAGTCTTTTCAATCTTTCCTCATATGACAGTCCCGCCATCCCAGGGATCAATCTCGTGAACCTACGCTGCACTGCCTCAATCACAAGGATGTCCTTCCTCAAATTAGGAGACTAAAACTGTACGCAATACACCAGGTCTCGCTGTACCTCCCCCTTACCTTACCTAACCCCATTGAGATAATAATCTGCCCCCTTGTTTTTGCCACCAAAGTGGATAAACTCACATTTAACTATATTAAACTGCATCTGCCATGCATCTGCCCATTCACTCTACCTGTCCAGGTCACCCTCCAACCTCCTAACATCCTCTTCACACTGCCACCCAGCTTTGATACCACCCAGATGAGGTGGTATGCTTTGGATCTTGGGCAGTTCCTTCTCTCCTTCATACATTGCTCTTGCCATCACTCTGATATAAGTTAATCTTCGTCTCATCTGTCCACAAGACCTTTTTCCAGAACTGTGGTTGCTCTTTTAAGTACTTCTTGGCAAACTGTAACCCGGCCATCCTATTTATGCGGCTAACCAGTGGTTTGCATCTTGCAGTGTAGCCTCTGTATTTATGTTCATGAAGTCTTCTGCGGTCAATGGTCATTGACAAATCCACACCTGACTCCTGAAGCGTGTTTCCGATCTGTCGGAACGGTGTTTGGGGATTTTTCTTTATTATAGAGAGAATTCTTCAGTCATCAGCTGTGGATGTCTTCCTTGGCCTGCCAGTCCTTTTGCGATTAGTAAGCTCACCAGTGCTCTCTTTGTGCTTAATGATGTTCCAAACAGTTGATTTTTGTAAGCCTAAGGTTTGGCTGATGTCTCTAACAGTTTTATTCTTGTTTCTTAGTCTCATAATGGCTTCTTTGACTTTCATTGGCACAACTTTGGTCCTCATGTTGATAAACACTGGCATGATATTCTTTTTCAATATTAAAAAAAAATTATTAGAGGCATCTGCATATCATAGTCCAAACCAGTACATACTTTGTTTAACGATTACATATTAAATATCCAGGATTCCAGGGACCCAGTTACCAAAGTAGCTGGGGTCCTCCTTTATCGGTTACATATTAACATTGCCTCTAATTATTTATTTATGTTTATAGATAGGAAAAATAAAGAAATAAAGAGAAGAAATTAGGAAAAAAAAGGATAAACTATCAACAATACAACTTAGGAGATAGGTCCGTAGGTCAGAGAACATAACTATTCATCTAGTCCTGGGTTCAGGTTTCAGTCGGGCCTCCGCGCCGGCCCAATCCACCCCTTCAAATAATCTATAAATGGAGACCATATTCTAGTAAATAATTCTGGTTTGTCAATTAAGACAAATCTATTTTTTCCAAATGTAAGGTCTCCGACATCTCCATAATCCACATCTACAGGCATGATATTCACCTCCAGAAAAGAAAGTAGGAAGTATTGGCCGGGTGTCCTAGAGGTCGGCTAGGCCCCCGGCGGGGTTCGGGGCAGCTGGAATTCAGGGGGCTTCTGCATTTTCAATAAATTGAAAGTAATTCCTAAGCTTTCTGGTGGTAGTTTACTTTACAGAAGCTTCGACTTTTTCCAACACATAACCAGTAAAATAACCCCCAAAAGATAAATATTTCATAAAATAATTGACCATACAGCTAAAAAAATCTTTACAAAAAATGTTACCTGAATTTCTAAATGAGCTATTTGGAGAGATGCCAAAATAACACAAAAGTAAAACCTACGCATCACCTTAGAAAGGTACCAAGGAATCATTATGCACAATACTGCAAGGCACAGTTAACTGTCAATACACTTATGTCACATCTACAACGCCAAGAAGGTAGAAAACTAAAAACCTCTGCCAATAACAATGAAAACAAAAATTCCCAATATAAACAGAAAATCACCAGAAAGGGGAGGGGGTCGCCGCTGCCCAGGAGGTAGGGCCCCACATCTCTCTATCCCCCACTATCATCGCCGGTACCATTCCCTTTCCAGTCGCAGCTCCATATGGGAAACACAAAACACCGTTGTGTTAATTTATTTATTTTCCCCACAAGAGGGGAGGGGGAGGGGATCAACGCCCCGCAGCCATCACCCCCCCCCCCCCCCCCGTCTCAGCTGTCCGGGCGTCCCAGTCACCCCGAGCACGCGCTCTCGTTCGTGGCCCCGCGTCTCACCCGCTCGCGTTCCAGTTCCCTCCGACAAACAGGCACCATCACAGCTCACACGGCGCCGTCGGGCTGATCTCAGCAGCAGCCAAAGAGCGTTGTTGTGTTCCCTCCGCCCACGGCCTCCCACGTGTCCCCCCCGCTATTGAATGACCTTGCTGACTTCCATCATGAATCACGTTTGCCCGCCTCCAAACCGGTTACCTCCACTGACTCTCTTTCCCTCACCCTTTTATTTTACGATCTTGCCAACTAAACTGTGTCAAAATCGGGCACAAAAAATTGAAAAATCTGATTCATTGTTAAGAAAGGAAAAAATTCGGGATTCCGATTTAAATCGGAAGAATATCATTCCTGTAAACAGCAATAAACGTTTTCAAAGGTGATGGAAAGACTGGAGGAAAAACTAGGTGCTGAGAGCTCTCTTATACCTGCATTAAGGTGGCAATTAAACACCTGAGCAATTACAAACGCCTGTGAAGCCATGTGTCCCAAACATTATGGTGCCCAGAAATGGGGGGGGGGGGGGACTATGTATAAACACAGCTGTAATTTATACATGGTGAAACCAAAATGTATAAAAATACCCTTTATTAAAATCTGACAATGTGCACTTTAACCACATGTGATTTTCATTTTATTACAAATCTCAAATTGTGGATTACAGAGGCAAATAAATAAATGATGGGTCTTTGTCCCAAACATTATGGAGGGCACTGTATAACCAGGAGAAATTTCATTGCAAGATGTTCTCACTGGGTCAACTAAGGCTAAATAAAGATGCTTCCTAAAGTCCCAACAAACTCAGCCACCAACTCAACACAGCAGTAAAAGGTTTGTTACTATATCAAGAGGTTAGCAGAACATTGTGTCACCGATATTTTGCCAAGCATTTTAAGTGATTGCAATCTACATTTTATGTTAATATTTATGGGACGATTATCGAGGATCATTGTTAGCTTTCAAAAACCTTTGTGTTGCAAAAGATGGCTACTTTTACGACTTTCCTGATTCTTCATGTAATCCAAGACACTTAAAACCACGGTTCCTACCTTGTGCCTTTTTCTTGTTCACTCCACTGTCTGCGTTGTGTCTTTTCTGTAAGGAATAAATATTTTTCATCTTTAGATTATCTTCATAAATTCTTATAAAATAGCAAAATTTAAGTTTCAACTAATTTCAAGCCTTTAACCACGTCAGCATTCGCAACCTTTTATTTAGTTGGCTGGTGTTGATTTGAGCCCCAATAAAGAGCAAACTGTTGTGGGAAGTTAAAGCATTTAAACTGGATTTAAATCCTGTCAAATTTGAGATTGAGGATGACGTAAATTCAACGGCAAGATGTTAGGAGTGGGAAGGGGGAGGTGGGTAGAGAACTGGGAGTTGCATAAACACTTTTATGGCAAGCAAAATCTAACACTGTTTCATGTTGCTTTCTGGCAGCAAGTTGAACTATTACATGCCTTTTTTTTTGCTCAGTCTTAAACTATCCTTAACTAGCAATTTAAAAAATGAAATTAAGTAAAACAAGTTTCATGACAGGCAAAACTACAGGCCATAGGATGGCAATCAACAGCCATAAGATTGCAAGTTGCACATTACTCAACTCAACGATTTCTTTATCAAATGTACCAATAATACACACAAATTGAATCATTTATTTCATTCAAGGCAGATACTATTCTCTTGACAATGATGTATTTGAGAATTGATCATAAAGGTTACTTCATTTTCCCCAACATAGATTTATTAACTCTTCCAGCAATAAATACATAAAACTGATCTCCTGCTGTGCAAACCAAGGATTAAAACCTTGTATTCATGGGGTGTGTCTTTCCTCAGTGATACCAAAGTACTTTCATCTGCAATAACATGCCACTTTTTACAATGGGAAAAGTTCAATTTCCATCCTGGGAGAAGCAGCCACTCTCATTAAAGTGTACAAGATATACTTGGAATGGTTGAGGGTACATAGATGCCAGTACTTTAATGACAGTAGCATGGCTCAAAGAGAAGCGGTTACAAGCATTAAGAATTAGTTTAAGCTTGGGGTTAAGATGTTTTATAGTCAACAAAAACCTGGATATTCACAGTCACCATTTCCCAAAGTAACTGCAGCATTTTGCTACAAGTACACTGAAAATGGAATCCTTCATGGAATCCAGTGAGGAAAGGCAAAGTTGTGGAGATTGCCTACCAATTTATGAAGGGGAGCTGGCTTGAAGAGGAAAAAAAAAATCACAGGTTCCAATTCAAGGAACAGCTGTGAAGGTCTGAAGTAATAACTTTTGAATTTATGGATTCTTCGCTCAAATGTTTTAATTTTTAAACGCGGGGGTGACGCCTGTATGGTCGTGAGTAGTGGCCCAAAGAGTCGTACCTTTTCCTGGTCGCCGCTGGATTTTCAACATGTTGAAAATTGCGTAAGTGGGACAGGCCCTTAAGAGTAAATCTCTGGATTTATCACCCCTACCTATAAATGCAATTTATTTTTTACTTGTCAACTTCTACTGGTCAGTCAAGCTAGTTTAACCCTATCCTAATTTAAAATCTTTATTCCTAGTTAATCATTGACCTTTTCCACAACCAATTACAAATCATTTCCACAAAAGGTGCCTCCTGCTGGTACCCGTCGCACTTGCCCAGCTACTTGATCATTGAAAAACATCCCAAACATCCTTACAGCAGAATCTTGATTAGCTGGACACGTGGGCTGTGGGCTGTGGGCTGTGGGATGACTAATGGAATTTAATGCAGATAAGTGTGAAGTGTTGCATTTTGGGAAATCAAACCAGGTCAGGACCTTCACCGTAAATGGCAGGGCCCTGGGGAGTGTTGTAGAGCAGGGGAATCTAGGAATACAGTTATATATTTCCCTGAAAGTGGCATCAAAGGGAGATAGGGTAGTGCTGATATAGGATGTCATTAAGCTGGAAAGAGTGAAGAGAGATTTACAAGGTGGTTGCCAGGACTCGTGGGCCTGAGCTACAGGAGAAAGCTTTTCACAGTACCACGATACACGTGACAATAAACTAAACTAACTAAAAAAACTAAACTAACTAAATTGGGTAAGCTAGGGGTTTATTCCCTAGTGCAGGAGACCAAGGTGTGATTTTATAGAGGTGTACAAAATCATGAGAGGAATTGATAGGGTGAATGTACAGATTCTTTTGCCAGGTTAGGAGAATCAAAAACCAGAGGTCATAAATTTAGGATGAGAGGGGAAATATTTAATAGGAAACCTGAGGGGCAATTTTTTCACTCAGAGGGTGATGGGTATATGGAATGAGCTGCCAGAAGAGGTATTTGCAGCAGGTACAATAATATTTGAAAGACACTTGGACAGATACATGGATAGGAAAGGATTATTGGGATATGGGCTAAATGGGACTAGCTTAGATGGAGCATTTGCTTAGCATGGAGTTGAGCTGAAGGGCTTGCTTCTGTGCTGTCTGACTATGAGGCATTGTGTAGCAACTCCAGCAACGCCATTTAGCAATTTTATGCCCTTTATTCATTTTACTCTGGCTATATCCTGCTGAGTATTGAAGGAATTGATTTCTTCCACTATAAACTATACTCGTTATAAATGTACTTACAAATTTGCACATCTCTCCTCCATGGACTATAGACTGCTCCTTCAGGACAAATGATGAAGGATCCTTCAAATCCTATCATCCTTTTTCAGTGATGTGATTGTTTCTTTAACCAATATTGTCATCACCCTTCTTTTTGAAAAGAAATCCACATTATCTTGTCTGAAACCTCTTAGTAGAAACATTAAATGCCAGTTTTCTGTAACAGCCATCATATTTTCAGTGCTGTCAAATCAGCCTTGTTCAATAAATCGATGTAAGCAATATCAAGCAGACTACAGTTTTGACTATTTTATATATTTTCTTCTGCTTTTCAAACCCATAATTCACTGTCATTTCTTCTCCCTTCTGAATCCATGCTGAACTTTTGACATTTCTCCCACTTCAACCGAGCTAATTTAAATCCACCCCATCTACAAACGATGCTATCACATCTGCTTTCACCACCAGCCCTAAAATGTGTAGCAAGAGGTAGTGGTGGAGGCAGACGTGATAGTGACGTTTAAGAGGCTTTTACATAGACACATGAATATACAGGGGAATGGTGGGATAGAAACATGCGCAGACAGAAAGGATTATATAAGTAGGCATCATGTTTGGCACAGACATTGTAGACAGAAATGCCTGTGCTGTACGGTTCTATGTTAACAACCCATGCCTGAGAGAACAGGGATTTCACACCTACTTGGTGCAACCCAGCAGGCCTGTTCATGTCCCATTTTCTCGAGAATAAGTACCAATGTTCAAGCAATCTAAATTCCTCCCTCCAGCACCCTCTTCTCCAATCACACATTCAGCTACACAATCCTATTTCTATACTCACTGGAACATAGCTCCGGGTTCTGAGAGTCCGAGTCATACAGCGCCGATCAGGTCAGGTGGAAACTGGCCCTTCGACCCGACCCTCCTCGTCAACCAGCAAACTGATCAGTCTGAAGAAGGGTCTCGATCCGAAACGTCACCCATTCCTTCTCTCCAAAGATGCTGCCTGTCCTGCCGAGTTACTCCAGCATTTTGTGTCTACCTTCGGTGTAAACTTGCATCTGCAGTTCCTTCCTACACAACAAAATATCTTCTTAGCTATCCTTTCCACTTGTGCTACCATTTCCTGGGAAAATATACTTCTACCCCAAGAACCCTCTGTACATCAATGTTTATAAGGTCCCCGTTTCCTGCCAGTATTAGATGACCCAACATGCATAACCTCACATTTGTCTGGGTTAGATTCCATCCAACTTTCCAGCTGATCCGTGTCCAACAATCTAATTGGGCAACCATCCTCACCATAGATGAGTTTACTGTGTTTAACATCTTGCTCTTTAAATCCATTTCCAACTACTTTTTCTACCCATGTCACTGGTCCAGATATTGCTCATAAACTGACTGCTCATCCCCACGCCCTCTGGATTTTTCTACAATGACTTGGCAATATCCTTAACCTAGCACTGGGGTGTAATACCATATTGAATACCATATTGAAATATCATCAGCAACTGCAGAAAAGCTATCAGTTTGCCCCCACTGTAGGATCCTCTACCACTATTGCTCACTTGACCACTTCCCATCCTATACAGCTGTGCCTCCCATAAAACTTTACTTTTGGCAGCATTCCTCAGGGAAGCCCTCTTCCCCCATCATGTGTACAGGTTGGAGAACATGATGTCCTCGGCGATGTCCACTCTTCGTCTAGTAGGCACAAATTTCAGAGTAACTGCCTCCACAAATATCCTGTCCTTCTCTCCACAAATAATGCAGCCTTGTGGATGGACAACAACTGTTCTCAAGTTCCACAACCTGCAGCTCAAATTCCTTCAGCCGACGACGGCTTCTGTGGCTGTGGTTGACCAAGGGCATGTTATAGGAAAGATGTTGTCAAGCCGGAAAGGGTGCAGAGAGGATTTACAAGGATGCTGCCAGGACTCGAGTGCCTGAGCTATGGGGAGAGGTTGAGCAAGCTGGGCTCTATTCCCTGGAGCGCAGGAGGATGAGGAGTGATCTTATAGAGGTGTATAAAATCATGAGAGGAATAGATCAGGTAGATGCACAGAGTCTCTTGTGGAAAGTAGGGGCATCAGGAACCAGAGAACATAGGTTTAAGGTGAGAGGGGAAAGATCGAAGAAGAATCTGATGGGTAACATTTTCACGCGAATGGTGGTCAGGGTATGGAATGAACTAATAGAGGAGGTAGTTGAGGCTGGTACTATCACAACGTTTAAGAAACATTTAGACAATTACCTGGATAGGATAGGTTTGGAGGGTTATGGACCGTTGGCTGGTGTAGGCAAGTTGGACCGAAGGGCCCGTTTCCACACTGTAAGACTATGATTCTACGATGCAGATTGCATCTTGGTGTTGCAATAGAATATGCATATTGCACACACAAGACGACCACGTCATTGCCCTTGTGTAATCAATGCCGCTTACTCAGTCCATATTCTGCAGAATATGCATGTTGTGCTTTTGAGGACCGATAGATTTATAGTGTAGGAAGGAACTGCAGATGCTGGCTTACACCAAATATAGTGTGAAGAAGGGTCGAAACCTGAAACGTCACCCATTCCTTCTCTCCACAGGTTTATAGTTTCAGGTTTCACAAAGTCGCATCACAAGTCAGCTGGGTTAAGTTCATCATTTCTACCTGGTTCCCTAAACAAACTGGGTGCCTGGCAGGGAACTTCTGTACAGTGCTTAAACACCTCAAAAAAAATTCCTTAAATAGAATCCCAATTTTCCTGGAATTTGATGGTATTTCCTGAAATTTTCAAAAATGCTTCCTGCGTGTTATTTGTTGTTGGGTTCTTTTGCGGGCACACGTTAACAACACAAAGAAGAACAAGGCAAAATAGATCTATGTAACTACACAGTATCTGCCTGC
This sequence comes from Malacoraja senta, assembly GCA_038087875.1. Taxonomy (NCBI): domain Eukaryota; kingdom Metazoa; phylum Chordata; class Chondrichthyes; order Rajiformes; family Rajidae; genus Malacoraja; species Malacoraja senta. The sequence continues at coordinate 318,833,600 of CM075977.1, read as the reverse complement.
TTCTGTTACTCACTTGTACAGTGTTATGCAAGGCAGCTTTCGTTGTCTACGTTTTTCCAACCTGCTCTCATTTGTCTCACTCTGCTCTCTCCCTCCCTCTCCCGCTTTCCCTCCCTCCCTCGCTCCCGCTCTCTCCCCTCTCCCTCTCCCTCCCTTTTTTCTCTCCCTCATTCCCTCCCTCCCTCTCTCGCTCTCCCTCACTCTCATTCTCCCTCTCTCCCTCCCTCCTTCTCCCTCTCTCCCGCCCTCTCTCCATCTTTCCTTCTCTCCACCCTCCCTCTCTCCACCACTCACTCTCGGCCCCTTGAGTCCACCCACCATTCTGTAAAATCAAGGCCAATCCCAATGTAACTGCAATCCCACCGCCCACTGGCAACTTTTCACCACTAGGCTTATCCAGAATTCTACCACTGCCTGAAAAATAATCAAAGGCAAAGAATAATCAACTTCCACTGAGAAAGAGAATTCCAAAGACTCATTGTTATACGAGAATTTTCCCGAACTGTTTGTGAACCATAGGGCTGTGGCCATAGCACTATGTTTAAAGCCCATAGCGCTGCAGCCGATAGCACTATATTTAGAACCCATAGCGCTGCAGCCGACAGCTCTTTGTTTAAATTTCCACGCGTTAAACTGACAGCGCTCTGTTTAAACCTTTGAGCGCCAATCCGGCAATGCTGTGTGCATTACCTTTACACCCCTTCGCGGGCCAGACGTGGAAATTTCCCGAAATTATTCCATTTCCTTAAAATTACCCAAAGACAACCAGAATTTCCTGAATTTCGGGTAATTTCCTTCAAAGTGGAATCACTGATTCTGTATAACATTTGATTGTATGCTAATGAAGATATTTGATAGATCTTTATTTGGTCGTTCAGAGGGAATCATTGCTGCGGTTCTGGAATTTACAAGTACATGCATACAAATCAGTACATTGTTACAAGTTTTACTGTCTACCACAGTAAACCATCTGTTAAGAAGAGCTAAGCACTGCACACGTAATTTTCACTGGATCATTGCTGGGCCTGCAAAGTTGCTGGGCTATAAACAAGCTTTCTTGTGTATTTCATTCTCTCAGGTACTATGAATGTTCAAGATGCTTGAGGCTACTGCGATGCAGCTGGTTCTTGGTCCTGCTGGATTAGCTTTCCTAGTGCGGTTTGCCCATAGCTCTACTTTTTAAATGAATAAACATGGCAGGCAGATAAATGTGCATGCACGGTGATGTTCACACAACTGCCAATAGCCCACACCACAATGGTGATCAGCGGCCTCACTTTGCAATGTAACACAATCCCAGAGCGCTAAGTTACCTACAACTACATCGCCTGCCAGTCCATGCCACACACCTACCCCCTCACTTCTTTATATTGGCTCTCTCCCTTCTGCACTCTCTTGACTCATCTTGAAACATTGACTACCCATCTGCTTTCAAAAGATGCTGCCTGACCTGCTGAGTTGCTCCAGCAAAAACCTAAAGGCTCAACCCCCCCCCCCCCTTCCCCCATCTGTATCCACCTTTCACTTGCGAGGCTTTGCCCCATTCCCACCTCTCTGCCAGCTTTTTCCCTACTACTCTATCAGTCTGAAGATGGGACACAACCCAAAACGTCATCTGTCCATTCCCTCCATAGATGCTGCTTGACCAATCGAGTTCTTCCAGCACTGTTATTTTGCTCAAGATTTCACCATATGCAGTTTTTTCTGTGCTCCTGCAGCAGTTTGTTATTTGCTCCATTTTAGATAAAATGGCCGGTGATGCCATGTCAAAGATTTACATTCCAAGGTGAAAAATAATTGGGGCCTGAGCATTTTAAATTGGAATTGTGGTGCTTTCAGACGAATGGTCATTTAATAATATTGAACATGAAGGAATCTCAGGCCTTTCTTCTTCCCAAAAATACCACCATTATTTCCCAGGACCCTGGCTAAGTATATTTAATGAAGTGCATCCCTCCACTTAAGTAATTACTAACTATATCACTGACAACATTTTGGTGGCTGGATCAATGGCAAGATTTCTTGTAACACAAGCATGTTTCCAGCTGTGTTACTGCATCTTTTTAAATAGGCAAAAGGACATTGTCTTGCACATCACTTCAGGATTAAAAAGATGCTAAACCACAAGCAGAAGCTTTGAATATAAATATTTGCAACTAGAATACCAAACTAACATCTTTCCCGTTAAGATAGCGCCTGCCTGCGGCGACATTTTGTCAGCTGCACGACAGAAAATCTTCAAATAAAGTATTTCTGAGCTCACCTGTATAAAAGAATCTGTAGAAACCAGCGATGTAAGTAACGAGCTGCTAATGCATTTAAAGGCATTAGCGCTACTGCTATCTCCCGGAGGTAGCGACTGTAAGGGAATTCCCGATCGGAGGGGAATCCCCGACCTTGTGGAGGCTCGCAGGTACAGTAAGTACTGTACCTGTAAACACCGGGGTGGCCTTCATGGAGTCCGGAATCGAGGCCGTCGGCAGGATCTCCCAGCAGCAACGGAGTTGGAAGTAGCGACTATAAGGGAATTCCCGATCGCAGGGGAATCCCCGACCTCGCGGAGACTCGCAAGTACTGTACCTTTAAACACAGAGGAGGGCTGCATGGAGTACAGAAATGTGGTCGTCGGGCAGGACTACAAGTAAGACTGAAGCGTAGGGGACTTCGACCACCTCTCCCCCTCTCCCTACCATCCTACTAGCCAACGTACAGTCACTAGAAAACAAAGTGGAGAATTTAAGGTCAAGGCTGCTTTACCAAAGGGAGCTGAGGGAATGCTCTGTGTTCTGTTTCACAGAGACATGGCTCACCCGCAGCTCCCCAGAATCAGCGGTCAAGCCTGAAGGTTTCTCCATCCACCGTATGGACCGTATGCAGGCATCTGGGAAAGGGAGAGGGGGCGTCTGCCTCATGGTCAACTCTTCGTGGTGCTCAGACGTGGCAGTCCTATCCAACTCCTGCTCTCCACACCTGGAACACCTGGCGGTGAAGTGCTGCCCGCCCCTTCTACCTACCGAGGGAATTCACCTCCATCATCCTGACTGTGGTCTACATCCCACCCCAGGCAGACGTCCGTCTGGCACTGGAGGAGCTGCACGCCGTGGTCAACAAGCACCAGACGCCCTACCCCGAAGCATTTACCACCATAGCCGGGGATTTCAACAAAGCCAACCTGAAAAAAATCACTCCCAAACTACCATCAACACGTCTAGTGCAGCACCAGAGGATCAAACACCCTTGACCACTGCTACACGACCATCAAGGGTGCCTATCGTTCTATCTCTCCTCACTTCGGGAAATCTGACCATTCAGTGGTGCTGCTTCTTCCTGCACACAGGCAGAAAATGAAGCGCGCACCCCTAGAGGTGAGGACTACACGGAGCTGTTCGGGGGAGGCAGAGGAACAACTACAGGACTGCTTGGTGTCTGTAGACTGGGCAATGTTCAAGGACTTGGCAACGGACCTAAATGAATTCGCCACAGTCGTTACAGACTTCATAAGGAAATGTGTGGAGGACAGCGTTCCAACAAAAACCTTCCACGTGTTTCCTAACCAGAAGCCTTGGATCAACCATGAGATCCGCATTCTGCTGAAGACCAGATCCCGGGCATTCAGGTCTGGTGATGCAGAGGTCTATAAGAAGTCCAGATATGTCCTTGACAAGGTCATCAAAAGGGCCAAAAGCGACTTCCGCTCAAAGCTGAAGGATGAGGCGGATGTTCGGCAAAACTGTGGCAGGGCTTGAATGCCATCACCTCCTACAAGACGAAATCAGGAGGCAGCTCATACGACAATGAAGTAACAGTCCCTGACGAGCTCAATGCGTTCTACGCACACTTTGATAGGGAGAACACTGATGTGCCTTCCCGAGCCCCCATTCGCCCTGATGGTATTACTGTCAGTCACAGAGGCCGACGTCTGAAGATCTTTCAGGGAGGTGAACCCTCAACCACAGTCTGTTCGAATTGGCAGAAATACTTCATCTTCAGTAACAATCAGTACGGGAGCACCTCAAGGTTGCGTGCTCAGCCCCCTGCTCTACTCACTCTATACTCATGACTGTGTAGCCGGACATAGTGCGAACTCCATCTTCAAGTTCGCCGATGACACCACCGTTGTGGGACGAATTACAGATGGTGATGAGTCAGAGTATAGAAGTGCGATCGACCGACTGACCATATGGTGCCAGCACAACAACCTGTCTCTCAATATCAGCATAAACCAAAGAACTAATTGTGGACTTTGGAAGAGGAAGGTTGAGGACCCACAGTCCTGATTACATCAATGGGACGATGGTGGAGAGAGTCAAAAAGTTCAAATTCTTGGGAGTTCATATTTCCGACGATCTTTCCTGGACCCAGCAAACTGTTGCAATCATAAAGGAAGCACATCAGCACTTCTACTTCCTGAGAAGATTACAGAGATTCTGTATGTCAAAGAGGATTCTCTTGCACATCTACAGGTGCACAGTAGAGAGCATACTGACTGGTTGCATCGTGGCCTGGTTCGGCAACTTGAACGTCCAGGAGCGGAAAAGACTGCAAAAAGTTGGAAACACTGCCCAGGCCATCACCGGCTCTGCTCCCCACCTTCGAAGAGATCTATCGTAGTCGCTGCCTCAAAAAGGCAGCCAACAAAGGACCCACACCATCCTGGCCACACACTCATCTCTCCACTTCCATCGGGAAGAAGGTACAGGAGCCTGAGAACTGTAACATCCAGGTTCAGGAACAGATACTTCCCTACAGCCATCAGGCTATTAAACATGACAACCTCATAAGCTATGAACTACAATATACTATTATTATTATTATTATTGCACTGTTATAGTTTGTTCTTTTTTTCTGAGTTTTTGTTATATTATTTATTATGATGACATATTCTGTTGTGCTGCAGCAAGTAATAATTTCATTGTTCTATCTGGGACACATGACAATAAAACACTCTTGACTCTTGTCTCGACTTCTACCAATATTGCAGTACATTTTTGCTATATTTTACTTTCACTTTTCAAACCAACGCCAAACAATAGTTCACACAAGCCACCTAATGCCATCTCACCAAATACATCTACTGAGATCAGCCGAAACCAACCCAAATATCATGTACAAGAAAAGAATCCAAAGCTTCAATGGTTCATCAACTTTGCATTATTCAATTTATTAAAAACTAACCTCATGCTGATAGTCAAGGTGGAATGTAAGTTTGAAGCTAACTAGAACATGGTAGAATCATATTGATACAGAGTGGAAACAGGCCCTTTGGCCCAACTTGCCCACACCGGACATGTCCCAGCTACACTAGTCCCACCTGCCTGCGTTTGGCTATATCCCTCCAAACCTGTCCTAAAAAGGTAAGCTGAAAGGACTAATTTCATGCCGTATCATAGCTTATATACAAAATAGGTGTAGGCCATTCAATATGATCACGCTGATCATCCAAAATCAGTACCAGTTTAATATTACTGTTAAAAAGGGGAATTTCCAATGACACCAATCAGTACTGATAGATGAAAATAAAAATCCACTATATCCCTTTTCTGTTCATTTCAAAAAATCTGATTTAATAACTACTCAACTCGGGAGAGTTACTCCATTTTTCGCACGTCAACATTTACAAATTGCAAACTTTGAACCAAAACCTGGCATGTGATTCATTGGGATTCTGGACATTCTTACAAAGCTATTGACATTCAATAGACAGTACTGCACTTAATTAAACAATATCATTTCACTTTACAGCCAGTTTCAAATCCAGTTCAGTCCGAGAAGCTATAAAGGCAACTTCAAATTAGTGGGGTTTTTAAAGAAAAACAGGGCTGAAGGTCCTCTGAGCACCCTGTACAATATCCTACACATTAGGGACAATTTACAATGTTTTTTTACCAAAGCCAATTAATCTGTGGGAGGACATCGAAGCACCCAGAGAAAACCCACGCGGTCACAGGGAAAAAATATAAGTTACTAGCAACATGTAATGGGTCATAATGTAGATTCCATCAACGATGATTCAAGCATCAAATGGAAGGGGCGAAGAAAGTTATTTTTGTGGAATTTCCTGTTTAATGTGAAGGATGGATTAAATTTTTGTACTTGGCTAACAAAATGTTCTTAGGGTACAAACTGTGAAACAAGTTTACTTGCTAATTGAGTTGCTCATTTGCCAACACTTTTGACAGTCATTCACAGCAACTGGCAGAAAGTCATGAATACACTATTCTCACAAATTTATTTCCCTGTGAGATATTAATTTTTAATTTCCAAAACATAAATCCACCACTTATAAAAACATTTAGAAATTCCACTGCCACCATTTTCCAGTGGAGCAGTCCCTGTTTAGAGACCATTTACCATGAAATGTTTTACTCAAAATTTCAATTTTTGGGTGAATGGTAAAGGCATACATTGTACACTTAAAAGGCGTAATCAAAACAGTGTAAGTTCTTAATGTCCACCACTCCTTTAACTATGATAATTCAAAACAGAAGAAAATTATAAATAACTCCTTAGTAATTACGCTTAAGTATTACGTTCACCCACTAGATTGTGGGCTTGTTCAATCATATGCAGGTTGCAAATAAGAAAACAAAACAAGTCCTCAGTTTCAAGCACGAATATGGTCATGTACAAAAACCTGGTACATGTTCACCACACCAACTTCAGTGCAATCACATTTTCTGTAATGTGGTGATCAAAACCATTCTCAGTAATCAAGCTATTATTTAACAGGTGTTGCATACTGCTCTAGAATAACCTTCGTGCTCTTGTATTCAGTACTCAGCCAACAAAGGAATGCATTTTGACCATCGTATTGAACTGTCCTGCTACAAAGTACCTCATTCATCTCAAAGTCAATTTCCTCCACACCACTCAATATCCTTCCATTTATTGCAGATTCACTTACCTTATTGATATTCCCCAATGCTTCTCCGGTTTTAAAGTTTACATCATCTTTCTGTCCTAATGATGAGCCATCTTTATCTTCCCACAGTTTGCATTCATCCTCCTCCCAAGCAACCATATGAAACCTTTGGACTGAATGTTGGTACCCACTAATACCAGTTTTCAGGTCACAAAAACCACCATCAACCTTTGCCTTTTGCCTCCTACTATAATTTCAGATCAATTGGCCACACTCCATTGGATCAAATGGGTCTCCTCGCTTTTTCTATACAAGCTTGCCACAAGCTATCAAATCTAAAATTCACGAATTCTACATCAAACATATGATCTTCATTAATCATCCTTATATTTCCTCAAATAATTCAATCATTAATTAGACAATCAACCGTTATGCTGACCTAGCCCTGCTTAATGAGAATAAATGAAGCTTTCTACTTTCCTTACAATAAATTCCAACAACACGCTCTCTGCTGAAGTTAAACAAAGTGGCCTGTAATTTTCTTGTTTAAACAGCAAGGAATATACCAGGCTGCAACATCATCACTCCTTGCAGCCTTTTTGACACCAATCCATTAGCCAAAGAATTTTAGTAAACGATGGTCAGGCTCTACTATATGCTCCTTTGCTTCTTGGACAACCTGCAATATAGATGGGTCCTGATCTGAAAGGTCACCCATCCTTTTTCTCCAGAGATGCTGCCAGACCCGCGAAGTTACTCCGCCACTTTGTGTTTATCTGCAATATATTTCAACTGAACCTGGTAATGAATCCATTTAAAACTAAAATTGTTAATACTTCCTTTCTTGTTTACACCATCAAATATATTGCATCTGCAGTATCATCTCTTGAACAAACTGTCAGAAACAAAGACCTTGCCCATATCCTCTTTTCCCCCCATACACGTTACCTTTTCTGAACCCCAAATAGGCCTACTCTTTCCTTAGTTATCCACTTTTTGTTTATAATACATCTTTGGATTTGGCCTTAAAGAAAGGTCCCAACTTGAACCATTGCCTGTCCACATCACTCTACAGATGCCACCTGACCCACGAGTTCCTTCGTAGAAACAAGGAGTTCCTTCAGAATTTAGATTTTTGCAGTCTTTTTGTGCCTCCATCTTTGGATTATGCTTGATTTTACATGATAATGTTCTTCCATTTCATCTCTGGGCTCCCTAATTTACTTCCAAACTGCTTTCTGATATAAGGACTCACATAAGACTCTTCTGTCTTATTCTAGCCTCTATGCACGTCGGCATCCGGACTTCAGGTTTAGCCATCCAACTCTTTCCTTGTGGGAATACATTTTCCCATTGGACCTGCATGTTGAATACATCCCAATTCTCAAGGCAGATTTACTATGGAACTGGCACATTGTAGTTACATATGCAATAACATAAGGTGTGGAGTTCAGGCTATCTACACATGTTAACATTAATTATATGCTACATCATTAACTACAATTAATACTGCAAAGCAGTATTTGGATGAGGTCAGACTTACCGTATGCATGTTAATAATCAATTACATTTTCAATATCTCACCTAGAATACTCTAGTAAAGTTCTTCCTTTTTAGGACTCTTCCTATTTGAAAATAGGAATATAGAGAAGTAGTGAAACATGCAGTGAAACTACTATTTAAGAAAAAAAATTATGGATCAGCAGAATAGTCTTTTAGATTTCTGAGCAAACTGGCTTCACCATAATCATGTATTCTGAATGGAAGGCCAACAGCCCCACTGTAGAAATCTCTCTGCATGTGTGCTAACTGCTACATTCAGGATACAACAGCTGTTGTCACTTTCGCAATTAAAACATGATACTAATAAAAGCGAGTAATTCTCTGAAAGGTAAGAAAAGGCGATGCGAAGCTAAATATTTTATAGTTATCCAAAAAGCTGGTAAACTCATTTCACAACATTGTTTCACAGAACAAATGTTCCTGCTTCTCCATACCAATATTGAAAGTTTTCTATTATGAAATGCAGCTCTGTGTATTAAAGCAATACCATATGGCATATCTGCATTTCACAGCAAGATGATAGTGCAAATGTGATGCACAGTAGATGACTGTTGCCATTACTCAAGTTTAATTGAGAACAAATAAAAAGTAGGCTGTGGCCTGCTCTGCCATTCATTGGGATCACGATTGATCTTTCACTCCAACATCACGTCTTTGCATTGACCACATCTCATGATGCACTTAATACTGAGTAAATTAACCTCAGTTTTAAAGCAAATGAGGCTCCTTAGGAGTGAATTGCTTCAATTCACTAGACTTGAAGAAATTGCTTCTCTCTTTTTCTCTCTCCTAAATGGACAATCAACTAGTCAACTGTAAAGTGGACTCCTGTTTACCAGTTGCTTACCCAAATGCACATTAACTGCTGATGTCAGGCAACTAATGCAAAACGTTCAAATTTTTCCTTCACCGCTGGTGCTGAATTATTAAAAAAATAATTGCAACATATTGGTTTTTAGTGACTTGCCTTGTGGGTTTCAATCATCAGATTCAGCACTAAAAATGCTCAACTGACCAAAACATTTCTAAACTATACTGTAATGGGGAAAACAAATTATAATTTCTGCTCTTAAAAGTGACTAAATTAAAAAAGTTTTGGATAGTATCTTCTAATCCCCGAAAGTGAATTTTCTGATTTTATTTTTATTTCCCAATAGGAAAGCAACTTTAAAAAGTCTGATATTTGGTCGCATTTTTGAATGGTGAACCTCGAGGCAGAGTACTGAAGCATGGGTGTTTGTACGTGAAATCCGTGTATAGCACACGGCAGATGTAGGTTAATTGGCTTATTTACGGTAAATGATCCCTAGTGTGTGGGATAGTGCTAGTGTACAGGGGTGATCGCTGGTCGGCATGGACTTAATGGGACAAAGGGCCTGTTTCCATGCTATTTCTCTAAAGTATAAAGCTTGTAATATGGCGGCAGGAAGCTAGTGTAATCTAGCAAGGGCCAGATTAATGGTGGTTCAAAATTATTGCAGGAGCTGTATCAGGCATATCAATTATTGCATACTGCAACAAAGCAAACATTTCTCAATCTTTCATAGGGGAATGATTTGTGAAGAAATCATGTCAGTTCTAGCGATTTTCTTTGATTCCTTTAATGAAATCCACGAGAATTTTGTGTTACGTGCAAAATGACTGCAAATAATATTACAGTTGTTTCTACCACAAAATCTGAGCCAGTGTTTTCCCAGCAGTTTCAATTTTTGTGGCTGTGTTTATTTTATCATGTCTTTGCAACTTCATAGTTGAGCAAATATGGAAATTAATTCAATTATTTTCCCACCACGAACAGCAAGATGGTCATAACGAGAGGACTTGAGTATAGGAGTAAAGAGGTCCTTCTGCAGTTGTACAGGGCCCTGGTGAGACCACATCTGGAGTATTCTGTGCAGTTTTAGTTTCCTAATTTGAGGAAGGACATCCTTGCTATTGAGGCAGTGCAGCGTAGGTTCACGAGGTTAATCCCGGGGATGGCGGGACTATCATATGAGGAAAGATTGGAAAGAGTGTGCTTGTATTCACTGGAATTTAGAAGGATGAGAGGGAATCTTATAGAAATGTATAAAATTATAAAAGGACTGGACAAGCCAGATGCAGGAAAAATGTTCCCAATGACAGGGAGTCCAGAACCAGGGGCCACAGTCTAAGAATAAAACTGAGATGAGAAAAAACGTTTTCACCCAGAGAGTTGTTAATTTGTGGAATTCTCTGCCACAGAAGGCTGTAGAGACCAATTCACTGGATAAATTTAAAAGAGAGTTAGATAGAGCTCTAGGGGCTAGCGGAATCAAGTGATATGGGGAGCAGGCAGGCATGGGTTACTGATTGTGCATGATCAACCATGATCACAATGAATGGCGGTGCAGGTTCGCAGGGCCCAATGGCCTTCTCCTGCACCTGTTTTCTATGTCTATATCTATGGTTTCGCTTTCAATTTAACAAAAGTGGTGTTTGAGAGCATATATTTTTCATATTTAAGATGTTCTGACAACCCAATGTGGCTCTGACTGAATATTATCAATGATATCGAAAAGCTCATTGCCAACTTGCCGCAGGTAAAGCTGACCTGTTAATTTATGGATGGAGATATCAAAACAAGTAAGTCCAAGATGCATGCTGTGATGAGTAGTTTTATTTCCATGCTATAGACGACATTGTAATCATCAGGTCTATTTCCAGCAATGAGTGCTGCAGACTGTTGATGAGGTCACTGGATTTATTACACAGGACTTTTTTTCGAAATGTAAAATAGTTTAATTTATCTCCAGCCATATGCACTAAACATTTTGCAAGTCAAAAACCACACTAAGCTTTTTTTTTTTAACATTACAAAATCTCACTGCCTTCAAATATTATCTTGTTCTTGAACATACAGTAAAACAGTTGTCTTATAACATTGAAATGGGTGATCACTTACAATATCTTCTATTATTTCTTTGACTGCAGCCACAAGAAGGATAAACAACAATGGGACCAATGTTGTATAACGACCAGTTGGGGAAACATCAGGGATTTGCTGGATAAAAAGAAGTAGGACGTAAATATATAGATTACCTTTCAACAGAACATCCCAATTACCTTTCATACAGACACAAAATATCACAGCATACCGGAGATTAAAATTTAGCCTAATTTATATTCAGACCTTAACTCCAGAAAATGAACAGCAGATCCAGAGGAAATTCTAAGAGAACAGAGATGAGGTGTTTGAAATAAAAAAAGGCACACATTTCTGGGTAGATCAGACAGCATCTCTGGAGACACTTCGGGTCAGGAACATTCTTCACGTGTTATGTCAGATGCTGTGATTGTGGAAGTAAAATTTGAGTTTGTGTTTTCAAATGGTATTATTGTATCTGCACGTGGTATTTAGATGAGAAAATTGATTTTTGAAGGTACGTGGAGGTAATGTGAGGACAACCAAACAAGGCTATTAGACGAAATATGTTTCCCCCACCAACTCCACTGGATAGGGATAGTGAAAGAGGATGGTGTAGCAAGCTATGAGAAAATCTCCAAACAGATCACCAAGGATGGGGGATATTGGATCACTGTCCTGCTCATTTGGGTATTATCAATTACCATGAATGATGCTAATGGACCTGTGGATCTCAGCATATTTGAGGTCTTAGACGGATAGAGCAGAGATTAGGCTGAAACTTTCAAAGACAAAGTTCAAAGATGCACTTTCCGTGAAAAAAAGGGTGGAAAATTTAGAAGTGAAAAGGGCAGAGTAATCAAACTCTTCAACAATATTAGCTAGCAGTCCAGAAAATGAATACTATTAAAATGTACAAGATTTATAAGCACACCAATAAAATATGATCTGTGGGATAATTAATACCCAGGGCACAAGAAAATAGGGGAACTCTCCTGGCCCCTCAAACCCGCTCTCTCATTTACTATGAGCAAAGCTGATCTACTGTACTTTATTCATCAATTGCTCCACTGAGCTAGTTCCACGTGGCTTTCAATTCCCCAATTTTTCCAAAATGTACCCACCTCATCCTTAAATACCTCCAGTGATCTAACTTGCACAATTCTGAGGCAGAGAATTCTATTAATTCACTTCCTCCTGCAAAAATAAATTCCCATGCAATTTTGTCTGAAAAGATGCCTTATCATCGACTTGTGTCTCCTTGTTTGAATCTCTCAACATTTGTTTCAATAAGGTCACCCTCATTCTTTTAAACTCCAAAAAAAAAACAATCCAACTTCTTTAGCTATTCAAGTTAAGACAATCCTGTCTTCCAGGAATTAGCTGAGTGAATCTTTTCTGGATTGCCATCAATGCCTTTTGTTAAATAAGGAAATCAAAATTGTACACAGTACTCCAGAGGTGTGGCCTCACCAACAACCTGTACAGCTGTAGCAACACTGCCATTTCGAAACTCAACCTCTCTCACACAAAAGCATTTCTAAACTCCAACCCTTTTAACAATAAAGTCAGTGGGTGAACTCCATGGCCAGCCTTTAAATTGCACTGTGGATCTGGGTGGTAATTCTGTGCAGACTCATAGGAAATTAGTTAACACCATTAAAGTTGGCAGCCGGAAAGATTTTTGGTGGGGGTGCAGAGGAGAGAGTTCAATGATGCACGGGTCTTCTGGGAGAGAACAAGAGGATAGAATGCTGATAGCAATGCTTGGGCTCTCCATTCACAGGAGCCACAATCTTTCACTGCAGGCTTCAGGCAACAATCTTTTAGAACAAAAAAATTACAGCAAACTATTGTTGTGTACGAAAATTGTGTCTGTGGGGCATCACAAGTCATGAACAAATCTCGACCATGAGCGTCAAGTACCTCCCATTGAAGAGATAAAATAGATGCAAGTTAAGACATTATTTCATGTTCTATTAAGAAGGAAATGGACAGATATGAATTACGTGCAGGAAGATAAGAGTTGGTCTTGGCATCGTGTTCCTGGACTGTACTGTTCTATGTTCTGAGAGACTACTTATCCATCGTGTATATTGATGGGATCATCACATGCCAATACAAAATGGGGCTATGGCAGCTGCACTAGGACGAATTATGATACGAATGCTCAGAATAATTTTCAAGCGGGAAGGACCTCAACAGGAAATGGGCTTAAAAACACTCCAAATCTCCAGAAAAAACACAAAGCAGGCACCTTCAGGCATACCTCTACCACAGAGCAACATCAGGGATTACCTTTACATAATATTAATATCACAGAGCCATGGAGCCTACAAGGGGATTCTAAGAATTTATTTTGTAGGAAAAAAATTACATTTTGGAATCATAGAGGTAACAGCAGATAAGGTAGTCATGTCGCACTGAGTCCATACAATAATATGGTCTCTACAATAATAATCCAGCTAGAACCCTATACACTGAACAGACACCTGCAATTTTTACCTTTATTGATCAATCCCCGTTCAAAAAATAATTGAATTCATCTGCACCATTCCTTGTAGCAGTACCCTTTCAATTTCTAACCCCTCTCTGCATAAATCTTTGTTTTATGCTCTGTTTCATTTCTTTCTCAGTTATGAACCTGGTTTGGATATTTAGTGTCTCAACAGAGTATTCCTGTTGTTCTTTTTTTTAATTCAAAATTCAGAACCAAGTTTGAAAAAAGAGGAAAACCCATTGTTTTTATATTTCCGCATTTGACGATTCACAGTTCCTGTGCAAGATTATTTTGTTTTTAAAATGAGTTTGTCAAACTTTTGTTTCTCCGTTTGGAAGCCAGGTCTATTGGTATAGCACCCTAACACATTCTACCAGGTCCATTGGTATAACACCCTAACACATTATCAAGATGGCCATGTGCACTTCAATCTACTGAATTACTTTTAACCAATTGGATGTTAATCTGTTTACAAACCGAACGGCAATTTTATGGTCAGCACTGTACCAATAGTTTAGTTTAGAGATACAGCATGGATACATGCCCTTCGGCCAACAAGCCTGCTTCAACCTATGATCACCCATACACTAGTTCTAGCCTACACACTAGGGTCACTTTATAACAGCCAATTGACCTACATGTCTTTAGAGTGTGGGAGTGTGGGAGCACCCAGAGAAAATCCATGCAGTCACAGGGAGAACGTTCAAATTCCATATAGACAGCACCCATAGTCAGGATCAAATCCGGGTCTCTGGCGCTGTAAGGCACCAACACTACAGCTGTGCCACTGTGCCGCCCACAGTAGCAAATAGATTCAGAGTTTTACAGCAGAGCCCTTTGGCCTGAGTGCACACCAATCTCAAGCACTCCACTTTACATTAATACTCACATTTTATCAATTCCCTCAATATTTTATCTTTCACTTACATACTATGGTCAATTTACAGCGTCCAAATAACTCATCAAACCACAGGTCATAGGATGTGGGAAGAAACGAGAGCACCCGGAGGAAACTCAGTCAAAGGGCAAACGCCACACTAACAGCACAAATGTGATGATCAGTTGATGTGGTTTGTTTTAGTGCTTTGGAAAAATAAATGTGGCCAATTTCCCCATATGGTAAAAATGTAACATACTGTATTCCTCCAGGACCATTCCAGTAACATTTACCCTTTTGGCTTTAACAAGAACTACCACTAGGTGAAAATGCATCCCATATTAAAGGAACATAAAATCAGATTAGTTTATAGATTAAATGCAGCGACGTAGTGCCATGTATATCTGACTTTGACACGCACTCTAAAATAGGTCACCATTACTACCCCAGCTAATTTCTGGTCAGGATGGTTAAAAAAAAAATTGTCAGCGTTATTTAGTTGTGTAAACATTTCCTCATCCAATTCACATTTCCTTAAATACATGTTCATTGAAATCCTTTTGCCTGTCACTTGTTCATTTAACTTGCACATCACTTAAATGTTACATTTGCACTTTTCATTATGACTGAAATCATTCAATGTGACTTACAAACTGTGTGAAGGGCAGAAAACCACCAGTGACCTGAATGTACTTCATGAATTTGGTATTAACCCTTTGCGTTGCTATTAGAGCTGTTGTCAATATACTTAACAAATTTTCCATTAATTAAATTTTAGAGTGTTGTTTTGTCACATTTTTGATGTAGATGTGCACATGGATAGATCTGGAGTTTGCCTCTCACAACCTAGTAACAAACCCTTACAAGTATTTTAACAGTACAGACGTTGAAATCCGATCAGTACACAAAACAAAAATCAAAAAAATAATCTTAAATATATCAGTGTTCGATGGACTGGTAGATGGCCAGTCGGTAGAATGGTTCTTCATTCTGGACTAAAATTACTTTAATAAAAAACACCAAGTGCTGGAGTAACTCAACTTCAGTTTGAAGCAGGGTCCCAATCTGAAACATCATATGTCCATGTCTTCAACAGTTGCTGCCCGGCACGTTGAATTACTCCAGCCATTTGTTTTTTTATTTGTAAACAGTTTTGTCTTATCTGCAGTTCCTTGTCTCAAAAATTACTTTTCATCAATTTCTAAAAGTGGAGAATATATTTATAAATGTTTAAAACCAACCTTGTTCAATCAAGCAAACTTACCTGGAGAAGGGCTATAAACAGGAAAAAAGAGTTGGCTGCTCGTCTAAACTGTGAGTATAGGAACCTTGGCAGGAATGTAAGCAGGTTATATTTTGCAGTGCTGTAGAGAAACAAAACAGAGTATCAGATATTAAACCAATAAGCATTAATTAGAATCAACTTAAATGTAATGTGCGTCACAGAATATTTCCATCATAACAAATTCAATAGGTAGACAGACGCAAATGAGCGCACAAATGCTTCAGAATTATTTGTGAAGTTGAACAAGTATGGATATATGAGCGGTCACCAAATAGGAAGCACCAGAGGATGAGTAAATGCTAAACTGCAACGGGCAGATGCTGCAATTCTCCATTTTAAAACTGATCCACTAAGCTCTTCTTGCAATGGGCCACAGTAGTCGGCCATTGATCACATTGATAAAATCCCCAAATAAGTTCTAGGAGCAGACTTAGGTCATTTGGCCCATCAAGTCTACTCTGCCAATCAATCATGGCTGATCTTTCGTTCCCTCTCAACCCCACTCTCCTGCCTTCTCCCCATAACCCCCGACACCTTTACTAATCAAGAATCTGTCCATCTCTGCCCTAAAAATTTTCATTGACTTCCACAGCCATATCTGTACAGTGGTAATCCAAGGCAATATAATAATCTATTAACTACACCTGGATTCTGAAACATTGCTGCACTTCTTTGTCCAAAATGTACCTCAAATTAAACTAATTTGTCATGTTGTCACCTGTGGTTCACAAAATCACACAGCCAGTAGTCTGCAGCTCTAACAGATTGATGCTGCTTTAAAGTTGTAAAAGCTGATTATTCTAACATAACTACTACTAATTCTGTTTGCAAATCCTTCAAAAATGAGATATCATCCAGTTTCTAATTTAGAATAATGTCACATTTCACCCATAATCGCATTATTCAAGGGCAAATGTGGAAGTTTGTTGGACTATAAGATTTATTCTTCAAGCAACTGAATATATACAAAAACAAAAAAAATGCAAGGCAAACATTCCTAATTTTAAAGCACAAAATGGCATCATTCGGAGAAATGGAAAGGAATCTTTTTGCTCCCACACTGTTTAAAGCCCCCAAGATTTGCAAAGTTTCAATAGCTCATTTCAAAGGCAAATCTATAATGTACCCTCACAATAAATGACAAAAACAGACCAAAACCTACGAATCTAACCAAGGATCTATGGGGATAAACCAAGGACTGCAATATCATATCATGTCATATATCATCATATCTATATACTTTAAAAACTCCGTATGTGTGTGTCTGTTTGTGGGTGTCAGATTTGGCCTTTGATTCCTTGGTCCGCCAAAACCACACGCAAAAACTCAGAGATTTTTTCCATTTCACTAGCGATTTCATTTTTACATTCACTAATCCACTCCTCATTAAATTTCATCGTTTTTATCTACACATTTTTAATAAAATCCTTCCCCCCCCCCCACTCACTCATTTTTTCGCCTCCTGCTGGCCAGCGCTCAGCAGCTGCTGACGTCACAATGCCAACTTGCCGACCAATCCAGGCCCACCTGCCTCCAGGCCCCGCCCCCCCACCGCTGTGGATTAAAGGCGCAGAGAGATCGAAAAAGTTCTGCAGAACAAACATTCTACAGCTGCGTTCCGCTGTAGCTTCTTTGTTCTACAGATCTCGGGGCAGCGCCTCCTCACACGCTGAACCTTATCATTAGGGCAGCGACTCCTCACGCGCTGAACCTTATCATCACTGTTGCCGCACCTCGTGAAGCCTTGCGCGCTCATTCCAGCTGTGGTTTACAGAGTCAGAAGCCGCATCTCTCTCTCTCTCTCCATTTGGCAGCCCGGCTCTCCTCCACCCCCCACATCCCCCCCACTGCCCGCACCATGCCAAGTATGCTCGCGCCACGCCACCCGCAGCTCGACTCCCGCCCGCCCACTCCAACCCCCCCACCCCCTCCCCCCACTTCACCTCTCTCCCCCATCCTCTCCCCTTCACCCCCACTCTCCCCCCATACAGAGCAGAACGGCGGCTGTTGCCAGAACCGCAGTCGCAGTTTTACCGCTGCAATATTTAGTTTTCAGCTTCTGGCAACTGTGCCCGACCGACCTGCTTCAGGGGAGAAGAGATAAGGCGACGGGCGGGCGGGCTAAAGGCAGGGGTGTGAGGGAACCCGCTACAAAAGGCGCAATGGTCCTTCCTATACTCAACCCTGCTGCTGTTCACAGTCTCTGATGGGGCCGCTTTCACAGACTTAACCGTGGGCGGCCCCCGCGTTTAACCAGGGCTCTGGGAACTCGGCATGTGATGGGGACAAGGAGGCTTCCAGAGGGAAGGCAGTGACAAGTTAGAATCCAGCAGCAGAGTGGCTCTGTTAATGGATTCATTCCACAGTGAGTTCAGTTCGGTAACAACCCCCCCTCCCCCCCTCTCCCCCCTCACTCCTCCATACCCCCCTCTCACCCTACCCCCTCTCACCCCCTCCCCCCACATCCTCCCCCCCTCCCTTCCCCTCACCTCTCACCCTCCCTTCCCCCACCTCTCACATCCCTTCCCCCCACCTCACACCCTCCCTTCCCCCCACCCTCCTTCCCTCCACCCCCCTCTCCCTCTGTCTCTTGCCCCTGTCTCTGCCCCTCTCTCTCTGTCTCTGTCTCTGCCCCTTCTCTTTCTGCCATCACTCTCTTCCCCCCCCCCTCCCTCTCTAGAAGCGCCTGCAGGTTGGGGGCTATGCGTCAGTAAATAAGGCTGTTATGGGGTAAAAGGAGCATATTAATAATTTTAATATATCAAGAGGGTAGTTAGCGTGTGTGCGGGGGGGGGGAGGTAGTTAGTGTGTGTGACGCCGCATGCTGCCCACCCCTCCCCGCAACCGCACGTTGGGGGAACAGACCCAACAGGTCTGCACGGTCTAGTATCTATTAAAACTGTGTGTGTGTGTGTGTGTGTGTGTGTATGTGTGTGTGTGTGTGTGCGTTATTTTGCATGTGAAACGTATCTCCTCGAAAACCAGACGCAAAAACGCGGAGATTTTTACAATTTCGGTAGGAATTTAACTTATTAGTTCAGAAATCCACTCCTCTCTAGATTTCGTCAATTATTTCCCCAGATTTTGAATAAAATTGTTCACAAAACATTTTAAAATTTTTAAATCAAACTGCTGCATGACTCACAGTGCCATCTCACAGATGTCTAATCACAATGGATCTAATTTACATATGCCATCACAATAATTCTAATAATATTAAATTTTATTTTTGGGCGCCTTTCAAAAATCTCAAGGACACCTTACAAAGTTTAACAAATAATAGAAACATGTAAGCAGAATGAAATAAATAGTAAAGACAACACAAGTACACTAATTAAAGAGAGAATTCAATCCCAAAACAAAAATCAAAAACACAATGGGACAGGTGAGGGAGATTGGAACCTTCACGTGGGGAGGGGGAGAGGGGAGGAGGGGGGGAGAGGGGAGGGGGGGAGAGGGGAGAGGAGGGGGTGGAGGGGAGGAGGGGAGAGGGGAGGAGGGGGGAGAGGAGGGAAGAGAGGAGGGAGGAGGGGAGGGGTGGTGAGAGGGGGGGAGGTTAGAGGGAGGGGGGAGGTTAGAGGGAGGGGGGGAGGTTAGAGGGGGGGGAGGTTAGTTAGAGGGGGGGTGGTTAGTGTGTGTGACGTGGCAGGCTGCTCCCCTGAATTCCATAGAGCTGCCGACAGCTTTCGTGCATGAGACGCGCACGCTTCATTTTCAGAACATTCTGAACGCGTGACGCACGGTTGCACTTCGCTCTCTCTCTCTCTCCCCCACAAATTAATAATATTAATATAATATCAAGGGGGGTAGTTAGCGTGTGTACGGGGGGGTAGTTAGTGTGTGTGACGCAGCATGCCGCCCCCCCCCCCTCACTCCCCACTCCCCCGCAACCACACTTTGGGGGAACAGACCCAACGGGTCTGCACTTGGTCTAGTATCAATTAAAACCAAAGAAACTACAACAAGATAAATTAGCCATCTTCATTTCACAGTGTAGCAGCCGTATCAGTGGGGGGGCAGGGAAAGTTTAATTGACAAGAAGTCTCCTTCAACATTAATAATATAAATCTTTGCCATTAGCATTTCGGACCTTGTGCAATATTATACATTGAGAATTATAGTTTGTGCTGAAACGAAGCCAAAAATAATTGACCTACAATGTCTGGATACTGAAATTCTTATAATGCACTTCAGATGTGCAAAGTTCAGTGTCATAAACACCAAACGGGAACATTTATTCACTTTCCCACACATTTTCTTGATTTAAATCATAATAACACAACATTTTTGCCACTGGACAGATAACCGTGCCGACTGCCAATCTGAAAGAAGGCTGCAAAAAAAAAAATCACATGGATTTTCACTTTTCTGACCTCACAGTAACTTCTGGATCCCACATTTATCCAAGCAAAGCACGTTGCAGATTGTCAGTTACATTATGCAATGACACTACAGTACTACTAATCATTTCAGTTTGACAATCATTTCAGGGAGCTGGCTGGAATCTAGTGAATGTCGTTTTTTTTTAAAGCAAACATCATGAAAAATATAATTTTCAAAGCATAACTTTTAAACTAACTTTAAATAATTTATAGAATAGTTGGAAGATGAAGGATTTGGCTGAAATATAAAACAACCAGTTGGAAAAAAAGAAGCAACTTTGAATTATTTGTGAGGGACTGACAACTTACAAAAATAAAATCAGCTTTTTTAGACTGTTAAGGGGCTGTCCCACTGCGGCGACCTAATTGGCAAGTTTAGAAGAGTTTAGGAGAGTTTGAAAAAGTGTCATGTTGAAGACCTCCTTCGACTATGTTGAAGACTAGCTCCGACTAGCTTCGGGAAAATTGGACCCCGAATAGTGGAGAGTGAAGACGACCTCCTTCGACCTCCCTTCGACTATATTGAAGACTATCGACAACTACCTTCGACTACCCTCAATTACGTACGAATAACATGCCGACCTACTTCAACTAAACCTTGAGTAAAAAAAAAAAAAATCAATTTTTTCCATGGCGACCTTTTTTTACTCGCGGGCATTTCTCAGCATGTTAAAAAAATACGCCGCGACCTAGCTGAGGCCTCGAGTACGCGGGGACTACTCTCAAGCATGAAGGAGAGTTACAAAGACCTCCTAGGACCTCGTGTCGACTATGCTGCGAGTATGAGTCGAGGGCAAACTCTTCTAAACACACTAATTAGGTCGCCGCAGTGGGACAGCCCCTTTAGGGATTGTTAGACACAAGACATGCTTCAGGAATTATGTGGATAGCAGGCATTAACACAAACGAGAACCAGTCTCAAAATACCTGTTCAAATGTAAACAGTGATCAGTTTTGAAAAAAATTGTACTGTCCACAGATCATAGGCTACTGGCACAGAGCAGGAAGTCGCTCATAAACATGGTTTGTTAAGGGCCTGTTCCACTTAGGCGATTTTTTCGGCGACTACAGGTGACTAGGCTGTTTTTACATGGTCGCGGGGTGACACCTGTATGGTCGTGAGTAGTCTCCTCAAGTTGCCTAAAGAGTCGTAACGTTTTTCTGGTCACCGCTGGATTTTGAAATGTTCAAAACCTTTCGGTGTCTATGAGTAGCTTATCTTCTCCTGTCGTAAGTGCTGTCGTAGGTTGTCGCCAGGATGACGCAGGTTGTCACCAGGTGATGTTGGTTGTCACTGGGTGCTGACTTTGGTGAATTCCATTGGCGACTACCTACGTCAACCGGCGACAGGTACCGGCGACTGAATTGTCAGTTGCCAGTTTAGATAGACAACACCGAATTATTAACAACACCGAAGGATATTAATAAAAGATTTGCGCAATTTTATGAGAATTTGTATACATCTAAAACGACAATTGATTCCAATAATATCACAAAGTTTTTGGATAATTGTAATCTTCCAAAGTTAGAGCTGAAGGAACAAGAGGAATTGGGTGCACAAATTTCAATTAAGGAATTAGAAGATACAATAAACTCACTAAAGAATGGAAAAACATCAGGCCCTGATGGATTTACTAATGAATTTTATAAAAGCTTTTATGATAAAATAATAACAAGATTACAAAAAATGTACCAATATGCTTTTAAAAAACAAATACTACCTGATACATTAGCGGAATCAACGATTACACTAATACCTAAGAAAGACAAAGATTTAGAAGAACCGGGTTCATATAGAGCTATAGCATTGTTAAACACAGATCAAAAAATATTAGCGAAAACATTAGCTAGAAGATTAAGTAAATACATTAGTAAATTAATAAACCCAGATCAGATGGGGTTTATCCCTAAGAGATACTCATCTAACAATATGAGACGTTTACTCAACATAATGCACTCACACAAATCTGAAGATCAAGAATTATCAATTATTTCGCTGGATGCTGAAAAAGCATTTGACCAAGTAGAATGGAATTATATGGATAAAGTATTACAAAAATTCCAACTGGGAGAGAATTTTATTCTATGGATCAAGTTACTATATAATAAACCTTCGGCTAGAATACTAACTAATAACATATTATCCTCGAAATTCCAACTATCAAGGGGAAATAGACAAGGATGCTCATTATCATCACAGCTGTTTGCTCTCATTATTGAACCGCTAGCAGAAAAAATTAGAATACACCCCGATATCCATGGATATAATACTAAAGACTCATATAATAAAATATCTTTATACGCGGATGATATATTACTGTACATTACAAAACCTCAAATCACTATACCAAATATATTAAATTTAATTGAAGACTTTGGATCTTTTTCTGGATATAGAATAAATTGGAATAAAAGTGAAATTATGTCAATAAAACCGAAAGATTCAACATCTTTTAAAATTCCCTTTTAAAATAGCTACAGAAAAATGTAAATACTTGGGAATCGAAATTACAAGAACATATCAAGGTATGTTTAAGGCAAATTTTGATCCCCTACTTAATAAATTAAACACACTAATTAAATTCTGGAAAACGCTCTCGATGTCTTTAATAGGCCGAATAAATGCAATAAAAATGATCTTTCTACCACAAATTTTATACCTATTTCAATCGATTCCTATATACTTACCAAAGAAGTTTTTAAAAAAACTCGACTCAGATATCACTAATTTTATATGGGACTATAAATCACATAGAATACAAAAAACTCATCTGAATAAACCTAAAGTATTAGGGGGTTTAGCACTACCTAATTTTATGTATTATTATTGGTCAGTAAATATTAAAAATATGATTCAACTGATGGATAACTCCGCCCAGCAAGTGGACTGGATTGTAATGGAGAAAGAGGATTGCTCCTCTGGAAACATTGGAGCGATCCTCCTCTCTCCAATGAAACTGAATAATATAAATTATAATAAGAACCCAATTATTCATAGTACAATCCGAATTTGGAAACAAATAAAACAAAATTTAAAATTAAGAAATTTATCACTTTTATTACCCATAGTTAATAACCCTTCGTTTAATCCCTCGATTATAGATAAAGCTTTTACACATTGGGATAGACTAGGAATTAAAACGCTCGGTGACTTGTATGAAACTGGAAAATTACTTTCATTTCAACAATTACAAATAAAATATAAACTCTGAAATAATCAATATTTTAAATACTTTCAAATACGCGACTATTTGAAAAAATATGCAAAAGATCATTGTAATAACCCAGCAGATGTATTGGATGAGGCAATGCAGATAAAAGCTGAATCAGCAAACTTAATATCATATTTGTATAATATTATCTTAAATGTACAAATACCATCTACGGAGGGCATCAGAAGAGACTGGGAACAAGAGTTAGCTATTAAAATTTCAAATGAAAGTTGGAATGAACACTTATTAAACGTGCATAAATGTTCGATTAATGTAAGACACACTTTAATACAATTTAAAATTTTACATAGATTATATTATTCCAAAACTAAAATTCATGAAATTTTCCCAAATGTATCATCTATTTGTGATAAATGTCAATCCCAAGAAGCTACTATAGCGCACTCATTCGTTTTCTGTAAAAAAATTCAAAAATTTTGGAATGAAATTTTCGAAATCTTTACAAAATTATTTAAAATAAGACTGATACCCAAAGCAGAATGGATTATCTTCGGAATAACGGAAGATGGTCCAGAACTAAATGTGTTTCAAAAGAAACTAATAGACTATGGGTTAATAACTGGAAAAAAGCTAATTCTAAAATTTTGGAAGAAGGCTCCAATACCAACTATAAACATGTGGATTTCAAATATGTTCGAAACACTACACCTAGAAGAGATAAGACTCCTCCTAGCAGGTAAACCAGATCACTTCCACCTGACGTGGTCTGCATTTATAGAATTATTACAAATATAGGGTGCAAAGGTACCGTAAAAAAAAAATTGAGGTCAGGTAAGGGGGGGATGATAGTTGAAGAGTTGGTATGTCCCATTTGTGTAATGCTCATAAAAAATATTTGTTTCTCTCTTTTTCCTCTTTCCCTTTCTCCTTCTTTTCTAGGGTCTATTTCTTAACTCTTTTTCTTTTGTTTTTAATTTTGTTCTTATAGGGTCTTCGTCCTTTTTTGTTGTCACATTTTCTACACTCTCACTTTTTCCTTCACTTTCTTCTTTCTTTCAATCTTATCTTTCCCTTTTACTAGTGTAAAAAACAAATGGAGTACATTAATTGTAAGAAGACATAAGTGACGAGTACTAATGTATGTGGTTGTAATGTAATGTACTTCTAATAAATAAAAAATTTTTTAAAAAAGTTTAGATAGACAGCACGGAAACAGTTGTCGGCAACTGGGTCGTTGCTTGTCGTGGGTGGACGTAGGTTGACTTCGGCTGTCGTAGGTTGTTGCCTGTGTGGCCATAGGTTGTCGTAGGTGGACGTCCTAAGTCGCGACGATTAGGTCGCCGGTTGCCGTCGACTAGGTGGTAGGTGTCGTAGACATTGTTGTGGGGGGGGGGGGGGGGGGTCCAGTCGCCTAAGTTGGACAGGCCCTTTAGCTTGAACATTTAGCAACTTCTGGAGCCCACATTTTCCATGCACACACATTCCAGAGATTGTTATCAGTGTGATTATGCAATGACTGCATTACTAATCAATGCTGTAAACATTAGAAATGCAAAGTCTGAGCCAACAACTGTGGTCATTATCTATATTATTTACACTTCAATGAAGCAGAGTTCATTGAACAACAAAAGTCAAGTGAAGACACATAACTGCAGATGCTGGAATCTTGAGCAAAACAAAAAGATGCTGATGGAACTCAGCAGGTCAGGCAGCATCTGGGGAGAATGGTTAGCAACATTTCTGCTCAGGACTCTTTTCAGTTTAGTTTAGATATACAGCACGGAAACAGGCCATCGGCCCATGAGTCTGCGCCGACCAGCGATCCCTGAACACTAACACCATCCTATACACACTGGGGACAATTTACCAAGCCAATTAGCCTACAAACCTGTACGACTTTGGAGTGTGGGAGGAAACTGGAGCACCCAGGAAAACCCACACAGGTCATGGGGAGAATGTACAAACACCATACAGACAGCACCCGTAGTCAGAATCAAACCGCGGTCGCTGGTGCTGTTGGCAGCAACACTACCACTGCGCCATCGCTTCAGTGGAGAAAGAAAGCTGGAAATGAAGCATGGGCATTCCTACCTAGATGCTGCTTGACCCACTGAGTTCCTCCACCATTGTTTTTTTGTTTTGCTGAAATCTAGTGAAGACACTTAGCTAGACTAATATCTGCCCAGGTAGCAAAATCTCTCCACCAAGCAATAAATTAATAATTTAGTGTCTTTTGTCAGAGGCAAGTAATGGCCTTGGGTATCCAAATGCCTGAATCCATGAGCAATAAAACATTTGGAGCAAAATCTATTCACGGTAGAATTTGTACTCCAAAGAAAACAATATCTATTTGAATAAATTATGGACACATATTTGAATAAATTGGGACATATATGGCAAAATCTAAGAATTCCAAGTGGGGTGCCGCAAGGCGCAGTGTGGGACCCCAATTACTTACAATATATATCAAACGATCTAGACAAGGAATAAAATGTAACATCTCCAAGTTTGCGGATGACACAGAGCTAGTGGCAGTGTGAGCTGTGAGGAGGATGCTATGAGGCTGCAGTGTGACTTGGATAGGGTGGATGAGAAGGCAGATACATGGCAGATGCAGTATAATGTGGATACATTTGAGGTTATTCACTTTGGTGGTAAGAACAAGAAGGCAGATTATTATCTGAATGGTGAAGGAAAGGACTGCAGATGCTGGTTTAAATCAAAGGTAGACAAAAAATGGAGTAACTCAGCGGGTCAGGCAGCATCTCTGGAGAGAAAGAATGGTTGACGTTTCAGGTCGAGACCCTTCTTTAGACTGATGTCAGGGAGGAGGCGGGACAAAGATAGAATGTAGTCGGAGACAGTAAGACTAGTGGGAGAACTGGGAAGGGATGGACAGGAAAGCAAGGGCTATCTGAAGTTAGAGAAGTCAATGTTCATACCGCTAGGGTGTAAAACTACCCAGGCGAAATATGAGGTGCTGTTCCTCCAATTTGCGCTGGGCCTCATTCTGACAATGGAGGAGGCCCACGATAGAACGGTCAGATTGGGAATGGGAGGGGAGTTGAAGTGCTGAGCCAACGGGAGATCAGGTAGGTTAAGAGAGACTAAGCGGAGGTGTTCAGAATGGTGTATCTGAATGGTGTCAGATTAGGGAAATGGGGAGGTGCAACGAGACCTAGATGTCTTTGTACATCATCACTGAAAGTAAGCATGCAGGTACAGCAGCAGTGAAGATAGCTAATGGCATGTTACCTTCGTAGTGAGAAGAATTTGAGTATAGAATCAAGGAGGTCCTACTGCAGTTGTACAGGCCCTGGTGAGACCGCACCTGGAGTATTGTGTGCAGTTTTGGTCTCCTAATTTGAGGAAGGAAATTCTTGCTGGGGAGTGCAGCGCAGGTTCACCAGGTTAATTCACGGGATGCAGGATTGATACATGATGAAAGAAGGGATCGACTGGCTTATTTCATTGGCATTTAGAAGGATGAGAGGGGTCTTATAGAAACATATTATATTTTTTACAGGATTCGAAAGGCGAGATGCAGGAAATATGCCCCCCATGTTGGCGGGTCCAGAACCAGAGGTCACAGTTTAAGGATAAGGGTAGCCATTTAGGACTGAAATGAGGAAAAACATCTTCACCTAGAGTGTTGCGAATCTGTGAATTCTCTGCCACAGACGGCAGTGGAGCCAATTCACTGGATTTTTTCAAGAGTTAGATATAAGCTCTTCGGGCTAACGGAATCAAGGGATATGGGGAGAAAGCAGGAACTGGGTACTGATTCTGGCCGAAAAGCCTATTCCTGCACCTATTTTCTACGTTTCTATGTTAACATAGTTTAACTATCCTGTAATGCTCTTAAACTCTTGTACCTTTGTAACAATAATTTTTTTTTATTTCGGGAAATCCGAGCTGGACGTGGAATTCTTAGGCCTTGTAAATAGAATTTAAAAAAAAAAATTGTATATGCTGGAAATCGTAAACATAACAGAAAATGTGCTTGAAACATTCAGCAGGTAAGCCAGTATCTGTGGAAAGAGAAAGACCCGGCACCCTTTGTGCAAGAGAAAGTGTTTTAACTGCTTCTTTTTCCATAAATAACATTTCGAAAACAGATTTCATGTTCAAAATTATTTTCAATGAAGGTTGACTATGATTTCCCATTTTAGAGATTATTAATTTCACCTCTGCCTCAACTTCAGGGAGATGTTAAAAATATTTCAATGTATTACTCAGAAGTAAGGAGCTGATTTAAAAGAAAACTCAATGGCAATAATGAAAGCACAGACCCTGGCAACAAGAACAAATTGCAACAAAAGAGATATTAAGAATTACATCAAGGATGTGTGAGGAGAAACTTGGAAGTAATATTAAAAATCAATACTTTTAGATAGATGTAAAAATCCACGACACTGAAAACAAAGAAGTCGGCAGGAGTGCTGACATTTTGCACTTCTATCCAGAAGTTGCTGGATAATGGCCAGATGATAAGCATGCAGTACCTCACAAGAACCTAACTAATCAAACGCAGGATGACAGATGAAAGGAAAACTCGTTGCTGCCATTGAAGAGCTTGTTTCCGTGCTGCTCAAGTCAATGACTGACTCTTATAATAAAAGTTACTCAGTGGTAAAATCCCCAGGAAGCTGGCTTTCATCCAGAGATTTAAGGAAACAGCAAAAAACATAATATCCCACAAACTCTCTTGGACTGATATTTCATAAATGTTCCTGCACCACATGGAAAAGG
>CM075977.1:318688096-318805122 GCA_038087875.1 Malacoraja senta | reverse complement strand
CTTGCCAGTAATGACCTGACCTGAAAAGAAAAAAAAAAAAAAAATTCCATCTCACTGATGTACACTGATAAGCTATACAAAACACCATATATATTTCAGAGTAAAAGCAACCATTTCAGCATAAAAACATTTAAAAAAATTGAAAGTCTAGATTAGTTTATTTTATTGTCATGTGTCATAAGGTCATATGTGATAGGAGCAGGATTAGGCCATTCAGCCCATCAAGTCTGCTCCACCATTCAATCATGGCTGATCTATCTCTCTCTCCTAATCCCATTCTCCTGCCTTCTCCCCATAACCCCTGACACCCGTGTATCGAGGTACAGTGAAATGTTCTTTGTTGTTGTGTGCTATCCAGTCAGCAATAAGACTATACATTATTACAATCAAGCCGTCCACAGTGTACAGATACAGGATAAGGGGAATAATGTTTAGTGTAAGATTAGTCCAATTAAAGAATGAATGAATAAGTTTATTGGCCAATTGACAACATGATATACAGTGACAGTTAGGAACGACACATAAAACATTATAGTCCGAGGGTCTCCAATGAGGTAGATGGTAGGTCAGGACCGCTCATTAATTGGTGATAATAATAATAATAATACATTTTATTTATGGGCGCCTTTCAAGAGTCTCAAGGACACCTTACAAAGTTTAACAAATAGTAGAAACATGTAAGCGGAATGAAATAAATAGTAAAGACATCACGAGTACACAAATAAAGAGAGAATTCAATCCAAAAACAAAAATCAAAAACACAATATGGAAGAGAGAGCAGCGGCTGCTAAAGCGCACCAGCGTCCACTCTCCCTTCCGGCAGCCATCTTGGACATAAAATAAAATATCATTTACACACAAAAATCATCCCCCCACAATGATTACCACTGTGGGGGAAGGCACAATGTCCAGTCCCCAACCCCAGTTCACCCAAAGTCAGGCCTATTGAGGCCTCCACAGTTGCCTCTACGGAGGCCCGATGTTCCTGGCCGTTTTCACCAGGTGTTGTTGCTCCGACGTCGGGAGAGTCCTCGCAGCGGCTGGGCCACCTGGAGCGGCAGATTTCCTACCGAGTCCATGGCACCTGAAGCCAACAAGGCCGCGCCGATTTGGAGCTCCGAGGCTCCCGATGTTAGGGTCGGCGCCGCCGTCCGCGGCTGGCCGCTCTGCAGTCCCGCAGCCCGGAGGTGTTGAGCTCGGCGGTCCAGCTCACCGGAGCTCCAGAGCGTCGATCCAGCGCGGCGACCCAGGCAAGGCATCGCCCGCTCCGCGATAGCGCTCCAGCGCTGTGCCGCCACCGAAGCTGAAGCTGCTGGGCAGTCCCTGCCAGGAAATGCCGCTCCACGCCCGCTGGTAGGCTGCAAGGACGGGTCGACGGGGCAGCCTGTAGAAAAAGCTGCCTCACCGACCAGGTAGGGACCTAGGATAGTTTACCCCTTACTCCCCCACATTAAAAGTCAAAATTCCCCATAGACAAAAACAAGAAAAAAACTAAAAACTAAGTAAAAAAAGTGAATTTAACAGACGGCTGCTGGTTAGCCGTTCCCCCAAGATAGCTCCCCAAGATGGTTCAGTTGCCTGATAACAGCTGGGAAGAAACTGTCCCTGAATCTGGAGGTGTGCGTTTTCACACTTCTGTTGCTCTTGCCTGATGGGAGAGGAGAGAAGAGGGAGTGTCCAAGGTGAGACTCGTCCTTGATTATGCTGGCAGCCTTGGTTGATTTACATGATTGTCTGGGCTGCGTCCACAACTCTCTACAATTTCTTGCGGTCTTGGTTGGAGCTGTTCCCAAACCATGCTATGATACATCCTGATTCAATGCTTTCTACAGCACCTCTGCAGAAGCTGGTGAGAGTTGTTGGGGACATGCCGAACTTCCTAAGCCTTTGAAGCAGAGACTTTAGTGTACTTTCTTGGCTATTACTTTGATATGGGTGGTCCAGGACAAGTTGCTGGTGATATTTACTCCGAGGAACTTGAAGCTTTCAAGCATCTCAACATCAGCACCATCAATATACACTGGGGTATGTGTACAGCTGCACTTCCTGAAGTCAATCACAATCTTCTTTGTCTTGCTGACATTGAGAGAAAGGTTGACAGAAAATGCTGGAGTAATTCAACAGGACAGGCAGCATCTCAGGAGCAAAGGAATAGGTGACGTTTTGGGTCGAGACCCTTCATCAGCAACCCTTCTCCGAGGGAAAGGTTGTTGTCTTGGCACCAGGTTACGAGGTTCTCCATCTCCGTCCTGCACTCCGTCTCGTCATTATTTGATATCCAGCCCACTGCGGAGGTGTCATCTGCGAATTTGTAAATTAAATTAGATTTGTATTTAGTTGCATATGGGTGGGTGTATAGGGCGTAAAGAAGGGGATTGAGAACGCATCAGTGTTGAGGATTATTGCAGAGGATGATTCGTCACCTATCATCACCGATTGTGGACTGTTGGTCAGGAAGTCGAGGATCCAGTTGTAGAGATGAATGCTGACTCCAAGTTCCATGAGTTTGGAGATGAGCTTAGATGGGATAACAACATTGAAAGCAGATCTGTAGTCTATGAATAGAAGTCTGACGTAGGTGTCTCTCTTGCCCAGGTGTTGTCTCTCTTGCCCAGGTGTTGTCCTCTCTCTAGTCCAGGTGTTGTCTCTCTCTTGTCCAGGTGTTGTCTCTCTCTTGTCCAGGTGTTGTCTCTCTCTTGTCCAGGTGTTGTCTCTCTCTTGTCCAGGTGTTGTCTCTCTCTTGTCCAGGTGTTGTCTCTCTCTTGTCCAGGTGTTGTCTCTCTCTTGTCCAGGTGTTGTCTCTCTCTTGTCCAGGTGTTGTCTCTCTCTTGTCCAGGTGTTGTCTCTCTCTTGTCCAGGTGTTGTCTCTCTCTTGTTCAGGTGTTGTCTCTCTCTTGTCCAGGTGTTGTCTCTCTCTTGGCCAGGTGTTGTCTCTCTCTTGTCCAGGTGTTGTCTCTCTCTTGTCCAGGTGTTGTCTCTCTCTTGTCCAGGTGTTGTCTCTCTCTTGTCCAGGTGTTGTCTCTCTCTTGTCCAGGTGTTGTCTCTCTCTTGTCCAGGTGTCGTCTCTCTCTTGTCCAGGTGTTGTCTCTCTCTTGTCCAGGTGTTGTCTCTCTCTTGTCCAGGTGTTGTCTCTCTCTTGTCCAGGTGTTGTCTCTCTCTTGTCCAGGTGTTGTCTCTCTCTTGTCCAGGTGTTGTCTCTCTCTTGTCCAGGTGTTGTCTCTCTCTCTTGTCCAGGTGTTGTCTCTCTCTTGTCCAGGTGTTGTCTCTCTCTTGTCCAGGTGTTGTCTCTCTCTTGTCCAGGTGTTGTCTCTCTCTTGTCCAGGTGCTGTCTCTCTCTTGTCCAGGTGTTGTCTCTCTCTTGTCCAGGTGTTGTCTCTCTCTTGTCCAGGTGTTGTCTCTCTTATCCCAGGTGTTCAAAATGAGGAAGTGAAAATAAAGAAAATCAACAGCAAAGGAAGAGCAAACAATCTGATTTAATGATGCTAGAAATCTAAAGTTAAATCTTACTCTATTCAAGATGAACCATGAAATCCAGAACCAGAATGAGAAAATTAGCTTGGGTAAATCGCAGGGACAGACACCAGGTTTTCAACTTAAAGAATAGTTCTGCAACACAAATAACCATCAACACTCCATTAATTTCCTCGTCAAAAGGAGAACATCTTGTCTACAAGAAAAATATCACACAACGAATGGATTATATATTCAAAATTAGATAACAACAACTTCATTACTGTCACAAGGGAAGAGAATATAAAATGTCTATAGAATGGATAATTGCTTGTTAACATACAAAGCATTTTAATTAAAATTTATTGTCCTCTACAAGACTTCATTAAAATTCAACATATTGTCCATGGCTCCTTTTGTTGAATAGAACAAGAATCAATTTCAGTTTTATATCATTGTTTAATCAGATTTTTTTTTTCATGTTCCATCCACCACGTGCATCCAACATGGAAAAGCATTGCACAAAATGTCCGTGCCAAACATGATGTCAGGCTAAAATAATCTCCTCTGCCTGCACATGATCCATATCCATGTGTCTCTTAAATGCCATTATTGCATCTGCCTCCACCACCATCCCTGGGAGTGAGTTCCAGGCACACATTACTCTCTGACATTTGTTTTGCCCTGCGCATCTTTAAATTTTTGTCACTCTCACCTATCCCCCTGACCTTCGACATTTTCACTCTGGGGAAAAAAGTTCTGATCGTCTGCCCTATTTATGCCTCTCAATTTTCTACACTTATATTAGATCTCCCCTCAGCCTCTGGCCCTCCAGAGAAAACAATCCAAGTTTATAAAACCTGTCCTTCCAGCTAATACCATCTAATCTAGGCAGTATTCTGGTAAACCGCTCGCACCTGCTCCAAAGCCTCCACATCCTTTCTGTAATGGGGCAACCAGAACTGTAAATAATACTCAAGATACAACCTGACAAAAGTCCTATAAAGCTGCAACATGACTTCCTGCATACTCTGTGCCACGACTGATGAAGGCAAACATACCAGATGCCTTCTTCACGACTCTCTCTTCTTGTGTTGACACTTTCGGGGAACAATGGACTTGAACCCCCCTCACTCTGTACATCAATGCATTAAGGGTCATACGATGCGATAAAGCTTTATTCATCCTCGGAGGGAAATTGGTCTGCCGACAGTCACAACACACAAGGTACACTAGAAACTTGAAATTAAAAGTGAAAAGAAAAAGAAAAAGACAAGCGACTGTTGTCTGGCTGCCGTGTTCACAGTGCCTTCACCGGAACAAATAAACGAACACAGACTTATCCCCTGGACAGAGGATTCTCAACTAGAGTGCCCCCCCCACCGGGTCCCCATTGTCTTCCCCTCCCCCCCTCATGCTCATTGACCGCAAGGCTCCACCGCCACCGAGGCTGCATAATGGGAAGGCACATTGCCCTCAACAACCACAGCTCTTCAGAAGTTTGCAAGTTCTGTCAATCTTTAAGTCATTCAAAGCCACAAGATTTATCATTTTATCCTTCACTTCCTATTGGAGTGGAATAGAAATTCACCCATGTGCTGATATCAAAAATTGCTTAACCCATTGCTTTCCATTTAAAGGTTCAGAGATGGGGGTTTTAAAGCCAATGAATCTCCATGATCAATCTCCAACTTAAATGAGCATGCCTCTATGGTCACAGACTACATCAGTAAGTATGTAGAGGACTGTGTGCCAAAGAGGCCTAAGTGTTCCCAACTGGAAACCATGGGTGAACATGGAGACCCACTCCCAACTGTCCAGGCCTGAGGCGATCAAGTCGGGAGACCCCGACCTGCCCAGAATGTCCAGGTACGAGCTTCACAAAGCAATCAAGGATGCCAAGAGACAATATTTAACCAAGCAGTCCTAGAATTACCAGACACCCATCCATTATGGCAAGACTTACATCTTATAAACAGGCTACCATTTGAAGTTGGGTAGCAACAATGCTCCTCCATGAAAATTAACAGCAGTGCCCACAAGAGTGCTGGTTGTGCTCAGGACATGCAATGAAGAGTTAGTAATAAAAGTCAAACCCAACAGATAAAGGCTATGTTTAATGAGAAAAGCTAAAATTATGCCAACTGAGAGTCAGGAAACAATGTGCATTTTATAACACCATGCATGTCATGCAACATCCTAAAATACAGTTCAACAGCTAAATATACCAGTCATTATAACAGGTCAGGTCGGGAGGAGTTCCCCCCGCCACGGGTACCATGTAATCCCGTGCCACCTGCTCCATGGTCAGATAGTCGGCGACTAAACAGTCTCCCACACCTGGTTTGCCAGGTGAGGAGGGGGCTGTGGACCCCCAGCAGGACCAAAAACAAGACCCGTCAAAGGGCGGATGAGCTTCTAGCGAGCCAACGGCCATCCACACTTCAGTAGAAGTTGCGATCACTGTCGTACATAGCATTGTACGGAATGATGATAAAGCACACACACCAAATTCCTACACTTCCAGCGGCAGAAGTCCGCAGGAAGTGGAGGACAGAGATGTGTGGTGCGTCCATCACCGTTCCCGTTGGAAACCAGCACCACTGCATCACAAATGTTTTCAACGATGATGAATGAATGAAGCATCTTGGACTATCTATATAACTAAAAGTCTCATCTTGACCACTTCCTGTCTGCGCTGTATATTGATATTAGAAAAAACACTACCAGATATCGCTCTGATTTTTGGCCATCTTACTCACAGTCCTCCTCCGCTGAGGTAGCCCCGAGGATTTTTCCGATCGATGAAAAATAAAAATGTTATGAGTGTTTAAAAAATCTTGAGATCAGCTGATTGGTCCTCTCACCTGTCAATCACCACGATGAAGGTAACGCCCATTCCGGGGGGGGACAGGACTATAAAACCCCGGATGCCTGGACGTGAGTCAGTCACTCTGGAAGACTCAGTTGATCCTCAACTGTGATTCTAAGCTGTGAATGAACTGAACTGCGAGTTTGCAATGTATTAGCAATAAATGATTTGTTAGCCCTTAATTACAATTATAATTACAATTTAGTTTAATTGCATTTGAACCTCAAATGAAGTTCAAACGAAATTTGGTTTCTGCAGTCATACAACAAAAAGAAACAATTAACAACCAACACAGTTCAAACAAACATCCATCACAGTGAATCTCCTCCTCACTGTGATGGAAGACAAAGTCTTGTCTCGCCACCACAGCACTCCACGCTCCGAAGCTGGCCAGCTCCACGATGGTAAATCCGCAGGCCTGGCGGCTGGAGCCCCCAGGTCATTCCGGTTGGAGGCCGCTCCACAGTGCTAGGCCCCAACGACAACGGAGACCCGACCGAGA
This sequence comes from Malacoraja senta, assembly GCA_038087875.1. Classification (NCBI taxonomy): domain Eukaryota; kingdom Metazoa; phylum Chordata; class Chondrichthyes; order Rajiformes; family Rajidae; genus Malacoraja; species Malacoraja senta. The sequence goes on along the minus strand of CM075977.1, from coordinate 318,798,298 downwards.
AAAGGTCGGGTCCCCGTACAGGGAAGAGATTTAAAAGTTTCCCCCACCCCCGCCCCCCCCCCCCACATATACACAGTTAAAAACAATGTATAAACCACTACAAATTATACACTCAACGGGCAAAATAAAAAAAAAAGACAGACGGACTGCAGAGGCCGCTGCAAACGTCGGTCGTGCCGCCTTAATGACAATGCAATGAGTTGTTTGGCAATATGGTGGCCTGCATTCTGCTTGAAATGCTATGAAATTGAATTTGGTGGCCTGCACTCCGCTTGAAATGGAATTTCAAGGAATAGCGTAATTGAACTGCCAGCCCCCCAGCCCTGAGTGACTGATCTGCCAGCCCACCAGCCCTGAGTGACTGAGCTGCTAGCCCACCAGCTCCGTGTGACTGAGCTGCCAGCCCACCAGCTCCGTGTGACTGAGCTGCCAGCCCTGAGTGACTGAGCTGCCAGCCCACAGCGACTGAGCTGCCAGCCCACCAGCCCTGAGCGACTGAGCTGCCAGCCCACCAGCCCTGAGTGACTGAGCTGCCAGCCCACCAGCCCTGAGTGACTGAGCTGCCAGCCCACCAGCCCCAAGTGACTGAGCTGCCAGCCCACCAGCCCTGAGTAACTGAGCTACCAGCCCTGAGTGACTGAGCTGCCAGCCCACCAGCCCTGAGCGACTGAGCTGCCAGTCCACCAGCCCTGAGCGACTGAGCTGCCAGCCCACCAGCCCTGAGTGACTGAGCTGCCAGCCCACCAGCTCTGAGCGACTGAGCTGCCAGCCCACCTAGCCCGAGTGACTGAGCTGCCAGCCCACCAGGCTTGAGTAACTGAACTACCAGCCCACCAGGACTGTTGCCAGCCCAAGAATCCATTCGACCCACAATGTCCATACTAGCCCTCTGGAAACCAGTCTGTTCACCCCACAACACCCATACTAGCGCTCCAGAGAGCGCCCCCCCCCCCACTGGCCACCAATATTGGAATTGGTGGAGGTGGAATATTGCGTTGGGGGACCAGCCCTCCCGTGTGAACATAGGACCCAACGGGTCCCACTTAGTCTAGTTATTCCTAAAACGTCGGGTTTGCTTTCTTGTTAAATGTGAAAATGTCAGTAAAATCAAAAGGTAAACTACAGATGCTAATACCCGTGTCTACGAGTACAAGTGTCAGGGGTTATGGGAAGAAGGCAAGAGAATGGAGTTAGGAGAGAGAGATAGATCAGGCATGATTGTATTGCGGAGTAGACGATGGACCGGGTGGCCTGATCCCACAACCATCACTTATGAACCCTGAAATAAGAACAGAAAATGCTGGAAAAAAACACAAGGATCAAGTAGCAACAAAAATAATTAGTTTAGTTTATGGTCGCGGGTACCGAGATATAGTGAAAAGCTTTTGTTGCGTGCTAACCAGTCAGCAGAGAGACTATATATGATTACAATCGAGCAATCCACAGTGCACAGATACATGATAAAGAGAATATTGTTTAGTGCAAGATAAAGTCCAGTAAAGTCTGATCAAAGATAGACTGGAGGGTCTGAGGTGAGATAGATTGTGGCTCAGGACCACTCTCTATTTGTAGATAGGATGGTTCAATTGTTTGATAACAGCTGGGAAGAAACAGTCCCTGAAACTGAACATGTGCGTTATCACACTTCTCTACCTATTGCCTGATGGGAGAGGGGAGAAGAGGGAGTGGACTCGTCCTTGATTATGCACGTGGCTTTGCTGAGGCAGCATGAAGTGTAGATGGCATCAATGGAAAGAGGTTGATTTGTGTGATGGTCTGGACTGCGTCCACAATACTCTGCAATCTCTTGCAGTCTTGGATGGAGCTGTTCCCAAACCATCCCGATAAAATACTTTTTAGTGATTAATTAAAATTCCAGGTCAAAGACCCTTCATCAGATCTTGGACAGAGTGAAATCAAATTAGTTGTCCATAGCAATGCTGAGGGAATGATGAATAAAATCTCAGGGGATCAAGACAAATGGTGAATTGCACTGTCAGAAACATATTGTACTTTGTCTCTATTATGTGTTCCAATAGTGGGGCTGTGGGACATGCCCACCAAGTCAAGATATACCGAAGGAGAGAGAAAAAGTGAGGCAAAAATCAGATGTGTGATGAGCAAAATGGGCCAATTCTTATGCGGACAAAGAAAGAGATAATTACCTAAAATGTTGGAGAATTCAATATTGTATCTCAATTGAAATTGGAAATGCCCACATGGAACATGAGGAGCCGTTCCTCAAGTTGGTATTGGACTCCATTCTAACAAAGCAGGGGGACACAGACAAAGAGGTCCCAGTTGGAGGGGGATGGAGAATTATAGAGACAGGCAACCAGAGCTCAGGGTCATTACTGCAAACTGGATGCCGACATTCTGCCAAGTGTCTTCAGCTTTTCCAGAGTGGATGTGACTACATTGTAGTGCAAGTGAACTGTTACTTCAGCTGAAAAGCCTGTGGGAAGGCAAGATGTGAAAGGACAGATGCTGCAAATCCTGTGATCGCGGGGATAGTTCCACCAGATGGTAAGAGGTGGCATTTTGGAGCGGACCAGGGAGTCCTACAAGGAACAATAATTTCTTTAAAATGCCAAAAGTGGAGAAGGAAATATATCTGTTGGGATTTTTTGTTGGAGCCGTCAGGAAAGGAGAAAATACCATGCAATGTAGTAAATTACATAAAAATGTAAAAACAAGTCTTATTTTGGATTAATACAAATCAGTATAGAAAACTATTTGGGGAATTCAGACTCTTCTTATGAAAAAGAAAATGGAGAACTGTTTTGACTTAAAAGTTAGCTCAGTACACGACTGACAAAAAAATCCAAATCCATGCTTTCAAATGATATAATTATTGCAAGTAAATTGTAAGTCAGGTAACGTTATACAATGGTAAATTTAAGTGACCACAATCAATCTATTGGAGAGTACAAGATATCTTTAAAAAAGCAAGTATTAGGATACTGAAATTGTAGAACTCTAGAAGTCAGAACCACACAACTGTCGTTACAATAAGCAGCAACTGTGAAGATGTTGTGAATGGATCCTGTGACCCTCCATACACACCCTACCCAGATGTCGTGAATTGGTCTTGATGTGCCTCAGCACTAGAATATTATTCTGCAAAGTGGAGCAGGTCACAAGCAGTGAGTGGGTCTCTGGTGGCAGGTCCCAAGGGTCTGCACCCAATGGCATTTTGAGAACTTGTTGATGTAGAAGGCGACTGAACTATTCCAACACATCTGACAATAAAGTCATAAAATATAAGCCACTGACATATGGTATGTATGGAGAATATATAATGTACATCATTTTTAATGCAGTTTTCTTAAATGCATGAGAAGCGCAATATATATATATATATTCAAGCAACAAAACAATCTAGCAATACAAACACATCCTGTCAGTAAACAAATGCGTCCATTGATTGTAGCTGTTTATCCAACGAGAGTACCAGAGGCATTTAGAACCTGTTCAAGTAAGCTTAATTTAAAAAAAGTGAATGACAAACAAAGGCTTATAAATGAAAACAAGAAGTCAAACATAGACAAACAATCCATTTACCTGCATTTACTTTCTCACGTAATGCTGGCACTAATTATGCCAACCAGCGGTGAGCTCAGCAACTGAGCAACAAATAGGAATATCCCATTACTGTTTACTCTGTGAGCTTCATGTGAACATGACTTTTCATTGCACCCCTGGTGTATATGACAGTAGACTAAATTGAATCTTTCATGATCAATAGATAACTATCAAAGCAATTGACCCCCTTGCAGTCGTCGATGGTGAACCTTTCCTGCTTCCAGTAGACTTTGCACATTTTATTTTGGGAGAAAAAATTGTCTGGATTTTTATTCTTTGAGGGATAATTAATTAAGCTTTAAAGATGGAAAAAAATCAAATTGCTAGAAAAACATGTGATTCATGCATGTTAAAGAGAAAAACATGTTGGCATCTGACATTCAGTTCATATTGACAGCTGCACTTCACCTGCAAGCACAGGCGTTATATACAAACTGACCTGCAAGGAGAAAGCAGCCAGTTAATCTGTAACAGGAGTAACTGAATGTGACTCAGCTCAGAGAAGTGGGTATTCAAATCATTATTTTTCTTGATTAGAAGTTGCAACATGTCCAGTGAAAGTGAATGTTCCTGCCCTCAGTAGGTACAGCACATACAGTGCCCTCCATAATGTTTGGGACAAAGACCCATCATTTATTTATTTGCCTCTGTACTCAACAATTTGAGATTTATAATAGAAAATAATCACATGTGGTTAAAGTGCACATTGTCAGATTTTATTAAAGGGTACTTTTATACATTTTGGTTTCACCATGTAGACATTACAGCTGTGTTTATACATAGTCCCCCCCATTTTAGAGCACCATCAAGTTTGGGACACATGGCTTCACAGGTGTTTGTAATTGCTCAGGTGTGTTTAAATGCCTCCTTCATGCAGGTATAAGAGAGCTCTCAGCACCTAGTCTTTCTTCCAGTCTTCCCATCACATTTGGAAACTTTTAGTGCTGTTTATCAACATGAGGACCAAAGTTGTGCCAATGAAAGCCACTATGAGACTGAGAAACAAGAATAAAACTGTTAAGGAGCTGTCCCACTTGGGCGACCTAATGCGTGAGTTAAGAAGAGTGTCTTCGACCCCCCCCCCCACACACACACACACACACACAGCAAAGGCCAGGGAAAGCGGGGGAGCGCTGTCTGAAATTCACACTTGCGATGAACAGACGGCTGCACAGGGTATGGTAAGTCCTTTAGGGGGTGCGGAGGGGTGGGAGGAGAAGGGGGGGGGGGGGAGAAACTTTTAAGAAGTATAATAACGTTTAGCTGGCATTTTACCTACCGGTAGGTTTTCCTTGGTCCTGAAATGCCCGGTCAGCGAAGGAGATTGCCTACGGCTGCCCTCGACTGCCTGTAACTAAATAGCGTCCCCACTCCACTGCACGAGTTAAAAATAACCATGACGACCAAATTCTACTCACGGAAAATTTTTCAACATGCTGAAAATGTTTCCGTGACCTAGCTGAGGCCACGAGTATTCGGGAACTTCCCTCGAGCATGAAGGAGAGTTCCAGCAACCTCATAGGACCTCCTAGGACCACGTGCCGACCATGCTGCGGGTTTGAAGGTCGAAGTCACTCTTCTAAACTCGCAGATTAGGTCGCCCAAGTGGGACAGCCCCTTTAGAGACATCAGCCAACCTTATGGTCTTGTCCCACTTACTCGACTTTTTCGGCGACTGCTGGCACTGTCTTTGCAGGCCGCCGAAAATTTTCAACATGTTGAAAATTCAGCGGTGACCAAAAATACGCTACGACTCTTTGGGCGACTGAGGAGACTACTCACGACCATACAGGCGACACCCTGGCGACATGTCGCGGGGTGAAGCCTGTATGGTCATGAGTAGTCGCCCAAAGAGTCGTACCTTGTTCTGGTTGTCGCTGGATTTTCAACATGTTGAAAATTTTCATCGACCTGCCGCGAATATGACAGGTGGCGGCAAGTCACCTAAAAAATTTGCGTAAGTGGGACAGGCCCATTAGGCTTACCAAAATCAACTGTTTGGAACATCATTAAGAAGAAAGAGAGCACTGGTGAGCTTACTAGTCGCAAATGGACTGGCAGGCCAAGGAAGAATTCGCTCTATAATAAAGAAAAGTCCCCAAACACCTGTCCGACAGATCAGACACACTTTGTAGGATTCAGGTGTGAATTTGTTAATGACCACTGCCCGCAGAAGACTTCATGAACAGAAATACAGAGGTTAAACTGTAAGATGCAAACCACTGGTTAGACGCAAAAATAGGATGGCTAGGTTACAGTTTGCCAAGAAGTACTTAAAAGAGCAACCACAGTTCTGGAAAAAGGCCTTGTGGACAGATAAGACGAAGATTAACTTATATCAGAGTGATGGCAAGAGTAAAGTATGGAGGAGAGAAGGAACTGCCCAAGATCAAAAGCATACCACCTAATTTGTGAAACACGGTGGTGGGGGTGTTATAGCCTGGGCATGTATGGCTGCTGAGAGAACTGGCTCACTTATCTTCATTGATGATACAACTGCTGATGGTAGTAGCATAATGAATTCTGAAGTATATGGGCACATCCTATCTGCTCAAGTTCAAACAAATGCCTCAAAACTCATTGGCCGGCGGTTCATTCTACAGCAAGACAATGATTCCAAACATACTACTAAAGCAACAATGGAGTTTTTCAAAGCTAAAAAATTGTCAATTCTTGAGTGGCCAAGTCAATCACCTGATCTGAACCCAATCGAGCATGCCTTTTATATGCTGAAGAGAAAACTGAAGGGGACTAGCACCCAAAACAAGCATAAGCTCAAGATGGCTGCAATACAGGCCTGGCAGAGCATCACCACAGAAGACACCCAGCAACTGGTGATGTCCATGAATCGCAGACTTCAAGCAGTCATTGCATGCAAAGGATATGCAACAAAATACTAAACGTGACTACTTTCATTTACATTACATTGCTGTGTCCCAAAAATTATGGTGCCCTGAAATGGGAGGAATATGTATAAACATTGCTGTAATTTCTACAAGGTGAAACCAAAATGTATAAAAATGGCCTTTATTAAAATCTGACAACGTGCACTTTAACCACATGTGATTTTTTCTATTACAAATCTCAAATTGTGAAGTACAGAGACAAATAAATAAATGATGGGTCTTTGTCCCAAACATTATGGAGGGCACAGTAGAATGAGCCCCAAAGGCCTCTTTGTCTTAAATATTAGCTCTGAATCACTTGTGTTTACTGTTGAGGCTTTTGCAACTCAAAAATATTATGCCCCCTTTTAAAATTTGGTTAAGAAAGATGTTGCCATTCAATATTTAAAAATATTTTACACATTGGATGGTGACAACCTCAATGATTGTTTTGTTTTTCCCATTAAAGGACACATTAGGATTATCCATCAAACTAACTTCTGAATGTCGAAGATCAAACATTTTTTATCCTCACGGAGGTTTAGAAATTATTTATTAGTAAATCCTGGCGTATCCAGTGTAGCAAACCATAGAGCAGGTCATCTAGAGCAGTCCCGTCTCATCACAGGTTACGTTTACCAACAATCTAGTCATACCACTTGCAATCCAGTGCAGTGCAGTGCATTCAGTGTTCAAAATGTTGCTTCCTCGATACTGGAGATTTCAATAGCAGATTGTGAACGTTTTTGCAGAGCACCTGGATCAAGTACAGAGCTAACCCTGAACTTTCTGTTGCCTGCCACTTCAATGCTCCATCCCACCACGACTCTGACCTGATTGCAGTCTCCTGCATTGTCGTGGATACGATCTGATACAAGCTTGAAGAGTAGACTCACCTTCCAGCTTGCCTGAAGCAGCCTTTTGGATTTTATGTAGAATTCACCGAATTTATTCAAGTTTTATAGAATTTTTGTTTATTATTTAGGTGTATTATGTTTACAGATCTGTAATGCTACTGCAAGATTTCATCGTTCCATTTTCGGCATACACACAACAAACACTCTTTGACTCGAATTTGGCAACTTCAGGTGACTTACTGTTTCTTTGTTGGTATCAGACTGGGACAGTTCTTCTGTAGGTTAGCCGTCTGTGACATTGGCAGCTTCTCTCTCTCCACTACTGCTGCTTGGTTTCCTGGGCATTTCCTTCACCATCGGCCTATATTTTCAGAACTTTTTACATGTCCCTTTCTTTGTTTGTTCTCTCTCTCCCTCACCGAGGTAATCTCAACCAGTCTGAAGAAAGGTCCCGACCCAAAACTTCAGCTATCCATGTTTTCCAAAGATACTGCCTGACCTGCTGAGTTAATCTGCGGAGATACTGCTGTTTTCTTATGCATCCATAGATATTCACTGTTCGATTCATCCTTCCCCATTCTCCCTGCAATATAAAACCAACTTGGGTTCTCACTATCCTAGTCCACATGAAAAGTCTTTGAACTGAGATATCAACTCGTTTTTGTTCCACAGATGAATGTTTCCAGCATATATATTTTTTAGTATTCCAGGTGATGAGGGGCAAATGAGCTGACTACAAAAACCAGAGCATGCTCCGAGCAAACAGATGTTTAATCTGATCGGATTTTAATTTAAACATACTCTGAAAAAATTAAAAATACGAACAATTTTAAAAGTAAAACAAACACAAACAACATGAGCGATTAATTGCACACCCTTTTTGCCCCACAGGATCAGGGCCTCCATTTAATAAATAGGGATGTCATTTGCAAGCCAGTCCTCTCTGGTATAAAAATAAGGGAGCAGCACGAAGTGCAGTCAAATCGTCTCTTCACCATGTCAGTGTCCACCACTCAATTTGATGGTGAGCAAAACAAACATGTCGGCATCTGACCTCCAGTTTTGTCTTGGAAACCACAGTTCAACGAACGTGTACATGGCATACTGGACATTGAATGGGTGGTTGCCAGTACGTTCTTTAGGAACTGGTTGCTGCTGGAATGCACTATTCAGCCCCATGTTGCAGCATACTAAAAGGCCTGTCCCACTCTGGCAAGTTTATCTGTGGGTTTAGGAGAGTTTGCGCTCGCCACAAGCTCGCAGCATGGTCGACACGTGGTCGTAGGTGGTCACTGGTAAGTCTTTTTCATGGTCGAGAGGGGTTCCCACATAGTGGTTACTACTCGCGGCCTCAGTTTGGTAGAAGAAAATTTTTCAGCAGGCTGAAAAATTTTCTGCGAGTAAAAATTGGTTGGCATGGGAAAAATGATACTTTTTTACTCGTAGGTTTAGTCGAAGTAGGTCGTAGTAGGTCGGCATGTTATCGTAGGTGATCAAAGGTAATCGAAGGGAATCGAAGGTAATCGAAGGTAGTCGCCTAAGTCGAAGGTGGTCGTCTTCACTCTCCACTATTGGGTGTCCAATTTTCCCGAATAGTCGAAGGAGGTCTACATATTCGTAGGAGGTTCTCTACATAGTCGAAGGAGGTCGTAGGAGGTGTTCTACCTAGTCGAAGGATGCCAAATTTTCGGCGAGACAACAGGACCATGACACTCTCCTAAACTCGCAAATAAACTAGCCATAGTGGGACAGGCCCTTAAGCCTTCCACTGTTAAAGCCTGATTAACAAAGCCTGGGAGGTCCCGAAACATTCAGGCATAAGCCATCTCAATGTGAAATTCTGTAACCTAAATCAAGATTGTGAACTTTGAGACTGAATACTATGATTATTAAATGGAAATATCCGGAAATACCCCTCAGAAGCCTAAGAGTCCAGAAATCTTAAATAGAGCAAAACAGCAAGTAATGAACACAAAAATGCTAAGAAGTCATGGTTTGAAGGTTGTAAGTTTACAAACCGCTGTTTGCATTTTGCTTCAATGAAAGAGTCACCGCCCTATAATTGGGATGGAAAAATAGACACGTTTTCATCCATAACTTTAAAAATACAACACACATTCCAAAAATCATACAGCAACTAAGCAGGACAGCAGTAAATGCAAGAATTGTTTCTAGCTTTCCCTAGACCAACGTAACACATAGAATCGGAAAATCTTTTGATTTACCACGACAACTCCGGGACATAAAAGGAAATTATAATGCGTACGTTTCTTTAAAGTGATTCTTTCCCTTCATTGGCATTCTTCAATCCCTAGTATTTCCACTTAATTTTAGAATTTAATTCTGTTATCCATAGTCTTGTTTATTTTTACATTGCTCTCTCTTTTTCCTGGCTGTTTAAATCTCTCTTTTCTCCATGATGCAAGCCCTTAATGAGTGCACAGTCATTTGTATTCCTGTCTGAATATTAATTTTTGTACGGTTGTTTTCCTCACAATTTTTTGCCTTCTTTTGTATACTCTTATGTTTTGAATTTATTCTACCACTTCACACACTTAGAGAATGTTTCACCTTTTGAATTTGATATGCATTTCCTCTCTTCCTCCTGGTAAGGACAGGTGAGACCAGTCACAATACCCAGAAAATACAAGTCCTAGCAATTTTCATTCTTAGATGGTGCTGGATAAAAAGAGTCACAACCACATATGCAAACCAATTAAGTTGCCAAAGTACTAAGTTGCTAGTGTTAAAGAAGGAACTGCAGATGCTGGAAAATCGAAGGTACACAAAAATGCTGGAGAAACTCAGCGGGTGCAGCAGCATCTATGGAGCGAAGGAAATAGGTAACGTTTCGGGCCGAAGCCCTTCTTCAGTCTGAAGAAGGGTTTCGGACCGAAACGTTACCTATTTCCTTCGCTCCATAGATGCTGCTGCACCCGCTGAGTTTCTCCAGCATTTTTGTGTACCTACTAAGTTGCTAGGATGCGTGAACACCAATGGGGGGAAAAAAGCAGAGGGTGTGAAAACATCCTGATCTCCAATTCAAGTGCTCCTTACAGTAAAAGTTAACACTTCAGCTCCCAACTCACACTGCCCTAATGGCACAGAAACTATTACAAACCACCCAAACAAATATACACTTGGATAAATCGATAAGATTCTCTCCACTAAATTCATTGCACAGTTTACAACATTCAGATGAGTACAAATGATTAAGGAGGAACTGCAGATGCTGGAAAATCGAAGGTAGACAAAAATGCTGGAGAAACACAGCGGGTGAGGCAGCATCTATGGAGCGAAGGAAATAGGCAACGTTTCGGGCCGAAAACCCTTCTTCAGACTGATGTGAGGGTGGGGGGGGGGGGGGGGGGTGGGGGGGCGGGTAGAAGAAAGGAAGAGGTGGAGCCAGTGGGCTGAGGGAGAGCTGAGAAGGGGAGGAGAAAGTAAGGACTACCTAAAATTAGATAAGTCAATGTTCATACCGCTGGGGTATGATTACAAATGATATCAGGTTTGTGGTGTTTATTTCGAAGGCACAGTAGAGATCTCTGCTCCACTTCTAACATCTATCGTCACTATCTACAAAAATTAAATTTCTTCATTATTTTCAAATGTTAAAAGTTTATATCCCTGGCAGATGGGTGGAGATAGTGACAAAGGTTAGAGCTGGAAAGGAGACAAAAGGACATCAGATAAGGAAAGAAGGGAAATAAAGCCGGTGGGAGGAAGGGAAAGGAGGAGCTCCAATGGGAGTGGGGACAGGGTGAGCATAAGAAAAGGGGAAAGGAAAAGGATGACAGGGAAGATCATTAGTGATAGGAGCAGAATTAGGCCATTTGACACATCAAGTCTACTCCACCATTCAATCATGGCTGATCTATCTCTTCCTCCTAACCCCATTCTCCTGCCTTCTCCCCATAACCCTTGAGACCCATACTAATCAAGATGGAAGAAGTATGTGCACACTGTGGTTGTGTTTTACATAGAACTAGAGAATTCAATGTTCTCTCCATTGAACTGTAAACCACCCAAGCGGAACTCAGTTTGCGTGTGGCCTCAAATTTCAAAATGTCTATAGACTTGGTCTCGCTGATATAGAGGAGTCCACATTGTGAGCATGAATTGCAATAGATGATGCTGGAAGAGATGCAAGTGAACTCATCTCACCTGGAAGGGCTGTTGGGGGTCACTGGTTGGAAGTGAGAAATGAGGTGTAGGGACAGTGTAGGTGTTACATCTCCTGCAGTTGCAGTGGACAGTGCCTGGGGAGGGAAGGTTGGCATGCGTAAACCAAGAGAAAGTGGAAAGGGATATGAACAGGAAGTTGTGACTGGTGGTGGAATCATGATGGTGATGGAAATGTTGATTAATGTGTTGATGTGGAGGCTGTTGGGATGAAAGGCGAGGACCGGGGGAACTATCCATGATTCACTTGGGGGAGGCAGAGAGTAGTGAGAGCAGAACTAAGGGCTCCATCGATAACAGAAGGGGGGAAATAAGTTTTATTGAAGAAAGAGGACATTTTGGCTGTCCTACATATTTAAACCTTGGGTTTTTCTTTAATCTCGACTGTTGGTGTTTTGTGGCCTCTGCTCCTCTAATTTCTTGAAGTACTCCCAAGAACTATATAATCAAGTTAGAAATGATCAGAGTCTGAAATACTAAGGATCAGGGAAATAATTTTAAAAGCCAGTTTTAAAGTAATCAAAATTCTTTAAAAGCCTAGCTTAAAAACCTATTCTTAAAAGCCTGCATTCCTCCAAAAGACTGTTAACACTAAATATGGAGAAGAATTCCAAGACGTGTGGGAATTGTTGAATAAATAAATAAACAAATTAACCAGAATGACGAAGAACGAACTCTGTAGGTTTTCCGGAAGTGGCGGCGCTGTCGTACAGCAGCGGCTCGCCTGCAGTCCGTCTGTTTTTACTTTTTTTGTTGTTTTCTTTTGTCCTGTTTTAGTTAAATTTTAGTTTATTGGGTTGTGTATGTGTTGGGTGGGGGGGTGAAACATGACTTTTGTCTCTTCCTTCGGGGGAATGCGACTTTTTCTTGTCGTATCCCCCTTCTCTGCCTCTGTCTGCGCTGAGGCCTAATGGCGGAGCTGCCGGCCTCCAACTCCAACTGCGACCGACCGACCGACCTCGAGGCTCCGGAGGCAGAGCCAGGACTTACCAGCGCGGGGCATGCCTGCTTCGGGGCTGCGGTGGCATTCCGGCGGTGGCGACCAAAGACACTGGTGGTGACCTGAATCCGGGGCTCGGCCGCAGCTGGCCCAGTGGACGACATCTTCGGGAGCGCGCAGGTCACAGGTTGGTGACCTGTTCTTCTGGGGCTCCCGCAACTACAGCTGCGTCCGCTGGACTGGAGGGCGGCAGCTTCGGCAGCCTCGGCCAACCCGGGCTGCGGAGTTTGAACCGGCCCGTCGCGGACGGAGCACGGATTCAGCCGCGGGATTGCCTTACTTACCATCACCCGATGGGGTCACAACATCAGAAGCCTGGATCACCTCAGCGCAGAGGGAGAACAAGGAGGGAAGAGACAGAGACTTTAAGACTTTTGCCTCCATCACAGTGAGGAGGTGCCTGGTGAACTCACTGTGGTGGATGTTAATTTGTGTTTATTGTGTGTTTTGTTATTTATTATTATATGTATGACTGCAGGCAACGAAATTTCGTTCAGACCGAAAGGTCTGAATGACAAATAAAGGAATCTCTAATCTCTAAGAAAGTGAACGGTCTAATTAATAAAATATAAAAATAGACTAGGTGGGTCTGACAACTGAGCAAAACGGCATGGAAAAGTGCAGCTTCGGGCAAGGTTAGAGGCGGTGGGGTCTGCTTTCTAATCAATATCTCGTGGAGCTCAGAAACGGCAGTCCTGGCGAGCTCATGCTCCCCGGACCTGGAATATCTGACTGTGAAATGCCTTCCCGACTACCTGCCGAGAGAATTCACCTCAGCTATCCTGACAACAGTCTACATCCCCCCCTGTGTGGACATCACGCTTGCTCCGAATGAGCTTTACTCTGCTATCAACAGCCTCGAGACAAAACACCCCAAAGTCTTGGTCATTGTAGCCGGGGACTTCAATCAAGCCAACCTCAAGTGCGTACTGCCAAAGTACGATAAGTATGTCTCGTCCCACCAGGGGCCAGAACACCCTGAACCACTGCTGCATATCCATACAAAATGCCTACCGCTCCATTCCTCACCCACATTTCTGGAAATCTGATCACCAGCTGTTCTTCTACTCCTGGCCTACAAACAAAAACTGAAGCATGAAGATCCAGTACAGAAAGTTGTTTAATGTTGTTCAGAGGAGATAGATGACATTAAACTTGACTGCTTTAAGTCAGTGGACTGGTCCATATTCAGGGATTCTGCAGCCAACCAGAATGAGCATACCACTGCCATGACTGATTCCATTGGCAAGTGTGGGGAGGAGTGCGTGCCGAAGATGACAATCCGAGTGTTCTCCAACCGGAAATCATGGATAAACCATGAGGCACATTCCCAGATGAAGGGCAGGTCCACTGCACAGAAGTCAAACAATCCCAAGCAGTACAGGAAAGCTCGCAGTCTTCAAGAATGCCAAGAGAAAATATCGGGTCAACTGGAGTCCCAGTGTAATCATTCAGACACCGTGGACAGGCAAGATCTGAATATTATAACTGGCTGCAAAGCGAAGTCAGGCAACATTGCTGGTGGTAATGTGGCCTCACCTGATGAACATCAAGAGGAAAGAGATTCTGCAGCGTGAGTTTAGAGAGCTTGGAAAAAGGCTGAATAGCAGGACCTCCAGGGGGGGGTTATCACCGGTTTGCTTCCAGTTCCTCGTACTGGTGGTGGACAGGTACAGGGAGATTAGGGATCTGAATGTGTGGCTGAGGAGCTGGTGCAGGGGGCAGGGATTTAGATTCTTAGACCACTGGGATCTGCTTTGGGGTAAGGGTGAATTGTACAAAAGGGATGGGTTGCACCTTAACAGGCAGGGGACCAGCATTCTGGCAGGTAGGTAGGTTTGCCACTGCTACACGGGTGGGTATAAACTAAATAGTGGGGGGGAGGAGACAAATTGGAAATAGAAGGATGGAGTTAAAGGGAAAGAGAATATAGGAAAAGTTAAGAAAGACACCAGAATGGGGCAGAAAGCTCATGAAGGATTAGGAGAGTATGGCCAAGTGAAATAGGAATCGATGTGAAAGGCGAGGTGACTAATGGATTAAAGGTATTATATATGAATGAGCGAAGTATAAGAAGTGGATGAGCTTGAGGCTCAGTTAGAGATTGGTAGATATGACATTGTGGGGATTACAGAGACGTGGCTGCAGGAGGATCGGGACTGGGAACTGAATATTCAGGGTTATACGTCCTATAGAAAGGACAGGCAGGTAGGCAGAGGAGGTGGCGCAGCTCTGTTGGTGAGGGATGAAATTCAGTCCCTTGCGAGGGGTGACATAGGGACTGACGATGTAGAGTCGCTGTGGATAGAATTGAATTGTAAAGGCAAGAAGACACTAATGGGAGTTATCTACAGGCCCCCAAACAGTAGCGTGGATAAAGAGTGCAAGTTGCAGCAGGAGTTAAAATCAGCATGTAACAAAGGTAATGCCACTGTGATTATGGGAGATATCAATATGCAGGTAGGCGAGGAAAATCAGGTTGGTTCTGAACCCCAAGAAAGGGAGTTTGTAGTGCCTCCGAGGGATTCTCAGAGCAGTTTGTACTGGAGCTTACCAGAGAGAAGGCAATTCTGAATTTAGTGTTGTCTAATGAACCAGATTTAATAAGGGAACTCAGGGTAAAGGAACCGCTAGGAGGTAGTGACCACAATATGATACGTTTTAATCTACATTTTGAGAGCGAGAAGGTTAAATCAGAAGTGTCAGTGTTGCAGTTGAACAAAGGCGATTATGAAGGCATGAGAGAAGATAAGGCCAAGGTCGACTGGAAAAGGATCCTAGCAGGAACGATGGTGGAACAGCAATGGCATTCTGGGCATAATCCAGAAGATGCAGGATAATTTCATTCAAAAAAGGGCAAAAGATTCTAAGGGGACTAAGAGGCAACCGTGGCTGACAAGGGAAGTTAGGAATGGAATAAAACTAAAAGAAAAGGTATATCACACAGCAAAGAATAGCGGAAAGTAAGAGGATTGGGAAATTTTCAAAGGACAACAGAACGTGACAAAAAGGGCAATACGGGGTGAAAAGATGAATTGCGAGGCTAAGCTGGCCAAGCATATAAAGAAGGATAGTAAAAGCTTCTTTAGGTATGTTAAGAGAAAAATATTAGTAAAGACAAATGTGGGTCCCTTGAAGGCAGAAACAGGTGAAATTATTATGGGGAACAAGGAAATGGCAGAAGAGTTGAACAGGTACTTTGGTTCTGTCTTCACTAAGGAAGACACAATCTCCCACATGTACTGGAAGACAGAGGATCTCGGGAGACAGAGGATCTGAAAGAAATTTGCATTAGGCGAGAAATAGTATTGGGTAGACTGTGGGTCTGAACGCTGATAAATCCCCAGGGCCTGATAGTCTGCATCCCAGGGTACTCAAGGATTTGGCTCTAGAAATCGTGGACACATTGGTGATCATTTTCCAGTGATCTATAGATTCAGGATCAGTTCCTGTAGATTGGAGGATAGCTAATGTTATCCCACTTTTCAAGGAGCGAGAGAGAAAACGGGGAATTATAGACCAGTTAACCTGACATCGGTGGTGGGGAAGATGCTGGAGTCAATTATTAAAGAAGTAATAACGGCACATTTGGATAGCAGTAAAAGGATTGGTCCAAGTCAGCATGGATTTATGAAGGGGAAATCCTGCTCGACTAATCTTCTGGAATTTTTTGAGAATGTGACAAGTAAAATGGATGAAGGAGAGCCAGTGGATGTAGTGTATCTGGACTTTCAGAAAGCCTTAGATAAGGTCCCACACAGGAGATTAGTGGACAAAATTAGAGCACATGGTATTGGGGGTAGGGTATTGACATTGATAGAGAATTGGTTGGCAGACAGGAAACAAAGAGTAGGAATAAACGGGTCCCTGTCAGAATGGCAGGCAGTGGCGAGTGGAGTGCCGCAAGGCTCGGTGCTGGGGCCGCAACTATTTACAATATATATTAATGATTAGACTAAGTGGGACCCGTTGGGTCCCATGTTCACACGGGACGGCTGGTCCCCCAACACAATATTCCACCTCTCCACCAATTCCAATATTGGTGGCCAGTGGGGGGGGGGGGGGGGGCTTTCTGGAGCGCTAGTATGGTTGAGTGGGCTGAAGGGACTTGTTTCCAGAGGGCTAGTATGGACATTGTGGCACAAATGGATTCTTGGGGTGGCAGCTCAGTCACTCAAGCCTGATGTGCTGGCAGCTCACTCACGGCTGGTGGGCTGGCAGTTGACTCACAGCTATTCTGTGAAATTCCATTTCAAGCAGGGTGCAAGGCCACCAAATTCAAGTGCAGTTTCCCACCACTTCAAGCAGGGTGCAAGGCCACCAAATTCAGGTGCAGTTTCCTACCACATCAAGCAGGGTGCAAGGCCACCGAAATCAAGTGCAGTTTCCTACCACTTCAAGCAAGGTGCAGGGCCACCAAATTCAAGTGCAGTTTCTGACCACTTCAAGCAGGGTGCAAGGCCACCAAATTCAAGTGCAGTTTCATACCACTTCATGCAGGGTGCAAGGCCACCAAATTCAAATGCAGTTTCATACCATTTCATGCTGGGTGCAAGGCCACCACATTCAAATGCAGTTTCATACCATTTCATGCAGGGTGAAACTACCATAAAACCACCCTGCTTGAAGTGGTAGGAAACTGCTCCTGAATTTGGTGGCCTTGCGCCCTGCTTGAAGTGGTATGAAACTGCACTTGAATTTGGTGGCCGTGCACCCTGCTAGAAGTGGTAAGAAACTGCACTTGAATTTGGTGGCCTTGCACCCTGCTTGAAATGGTAGGATACTGCATTTGAATTTGATGGCCTTGCACCCTGCTTGAAATGGAATTTCAAGGAAGCGCCGTGAGTCAACTGCCAGCCCACCAGCCGTGAGTGAGCTGCCAGCACATCAGGCTTGAGTGACTGAGCTGCCACCCCAAGAATCCATTTAGCCCACTATGTCCATACTAGCCCTCTGGAAACCAGTCCCTTCAGCCCACAACACCCATACTAGCACTCCAGAAAGCCCCCCCTCCCCCCCACTGGCCACCAATATTGAAATTGGTGGAGAGATGGAATATTGCGTTGGGGGACAAGCCCTCCCATGTGAAAATGGGACCCAACGGGTCCCACTTAGTCTAGTATTATCATATTTTGAATCTATGTTGTAGTGACATGCCATTTAAAGTGTTACACACTCAGCGCTCCGTACTGACGTCATGCAACCCAAGTGCAGTGCAGATGCCATTAAATGTGAACCACCACACAAGTGTTGTGTTCTGTTCCTTTTCATTTGGACTTCGCAATCACAAAACACGAATTACTTCCTGAGTAACTCCAGCAATTTCCCAATGGCAGGCTGACTGCCCTTTAATTTCCTACTTTCTGTCTCCCCGATTTCTCCATTAGTGATAATAGATTTGAAAGTGCTTAAGAGATGATGTTTAGTTTATTATCATGTGTGTCTCGGTACAGTGAAATGCTTTTGTTTGCGTCCAATCCAGTCAAAGACTGTACATGGTTACAATCAAGCACAGAAAAAGGATAAAGGGAACAACATTTAGTGCAAGAGAAAGTCCGATTAAGGATAGTTCAAAGGTCTCTAATGAGGTAGATGAGTGGTCAGGACTGCACTAAAGCTGAAGAGAGGACCATTCAGTTGCCTGATAAAGCTGGGAAGAAACTGTACTTAAATCTGGAGGTATGCATTTTCAAACTTGACAATAGCATGTTGCAAAATGCTTGCCAACTATTAGTGTTTGAATTGTAGTTATTTTCAAGATGAAATTTAGTAATTATAACAAACTTGCTCTCAACATTAGCAAGATCATAGATCTAATTGTAAACTTCAGGAAGAGAAATACAAGAGAACATGCAACCCCGTCTTCATCAGTGGAGAGAGTCAACATCTTCAAGAACCAGGGCGTACAACACATTTATGCAAACACAACGAAAGTGCACCAATGCCTCCACTTCCTCCGAGGTTTCAGGAGATTCAGCATGTCGCCAAATACTCTTATCTTATTCTACAGTATATGGTGAAGAGCATAGTGATTGGTTGAATTATGGCCTGGTTCGGTAATTCCAATGCCCAAAAGTAAAAGGCTGCAGAAAATGGTGGATATCGCCATGTCCTTTACTGACTTCCTCAGCAAAGGGATCTTCAGGAAGCAGAGTATCAAGAAGGCAGCTAATATCGAAGATCCACAACACCCTGGCCCCTCCCTCATCTCACTGTTACCATTGGGAAGATGGTGCAGGAGCCCAAGGACCATTAACTCTAGTTTCAAGAATAACTTCTCCCCAAACATCAGGCTCTTCAACCACCCTGTACAATCCTATCTTAACAGCGAACTATTGTAGACTTTGTAGTAATCAGGTTGCCTTACGTACTTGGTTTGCACAATTATGATCTGGTTCGCCGAATATAACTGATTATTATATATTTATTTGTTGCATTTAATGCGTTTGTAAAGCTGCAGTAAGAATTTCACGGTCCCTGTCCCAGTGCAGTTAAACACTCTTGATTAATTTGGGGAAGGCAAGGCTCTGTAACAGTGGTGCAGGAGTGGACCAAGACCCACTACACCCCAAGCCATTTAGAACGGAGATGAGGAAATACTTTTTCACACAGAGTTGTGAGTCTGTGGAATTCTCTGCCTCAGAGGGCCGGTTCTCTGGATGCTTTCAAGAGAGAGTAAGATAGCGAAGTCAAGGGGTATGGGGAGAAGGCAGGAAGGGGGTACTGATTGTGGATGATCAGCCATGATTGCATTGAATGGCAGTGCTGGCTCGAAGGGCCAAATGGCCTACTCCTGCACCTATTGTCTATTGTCTCTCATCTTGCTGCTAACAGGGAAAAGATGGTACAGAAATCAGAGAAACATTATTTCCAGGTTCAAGAACAGCTTCATCCCATCAACCATTAGGCTCTTGAATAACCAAACCAGACCTCAACAACAAACTGCAATGTACTTCTATAGGTTACACAACGAACTTCGACTTGCACTATTATGATCTGGTTACCTGGTATAACTGACAATTTATTGATAGTTGTAAATTCGTAATGCTGTTTTATTGATGTGCCTATGCAACTGCAGAAAGTAAAATGATTAGATTTTATAAGCATGAAATTATGTAAACAGGTTACATGAACGTAGCTTATGTCCTCACAAGGTTAGTGAATTGAGCAGCAAAAGCCTAGAAATTTAATTGAGAAACCTTTCTAAACAAGTGCTCTGTAATTCAATTTTATTTTAATTGCAGCAGTTCACACGAGAGATCACTTCAGTTAAAATCACACCGGATGCGAATTTGGACCGAGTATTTTCTGGCACCTTGGGAATATTTGACATTATTCTGCTGTGGTTCTTATGGATCAGTACATGCCAAGTGGATAGTGACTTAATTTCCTGTATGCTCCACCACCTCTCCATTGAAGACAGTTGCTGCTGTCAGAGGGTTCAAAGGATCAAAGGTCAGTTTAATGTCACATGTACCAATTAAGGTACAGTGAAACTCTCCTGTACATCGGCGAGACCAAGCAAACGCTGAACTCCTCCACTCAGTCTGCCTTAACCTACCTGATCTCCCGGTTGCTCAGCACTTTAACTCCCCCTCCCATTGCCAATCTGACCTGGGCCTCCTCCAATGTCAGAGTGAGGCCCAGTGCAAATTGGAGGAACAGCATCTCATATTTCGCTTGGGTAGCTTACGCCCCAGCGGTATAAATATTGTCTAACCAAATAACCCTTTGATTTCTCTCTCTCTCCATCCCCTCCCCTCCCCAGTTCTCCCACCAGTCTTACTGTCTCACTCGCCCACTCCCCTGACATCAGTCTGAAGAAGGGTCTTGACCCAAAACGTCACCCATTCCTTCTTTCCAGAAATGCTGCCTGTCCCGCTGAGCTACTCCCGTCCTCAAACATCCAGTGTGCTTGCTCAGGTTGTTACATTTGCATATAAATCGCCCAATAGAAACACCTTAAAATGTAGTCAATTATCCCAAGTACTAACTGTAATATCCTGCTCATTGTTGGTGACATCAATTAACTTTGTCGCTGCAGAAATTAAACAATTTGAAATGTGGAATTCTATTCCTTTAAGGGCCTGTCGCACTTGGCGATTTTTTTTCGGTGACTGCCGGCGTCATATCAGGGTCACCAAAAGACTTTGAAGATTTCAAAATCCAGCGGCGACAAAAAAAAGTTGCGACACTTAAAAAATACACCGTGCGTCAATACGTCATTACGCCGCGAATTTTTCAGTGACCTGATACGTCAGTCAATTATGCCGGCAGTCACTGAAAAAAATCGCCAAGTGGGAGAGGCCCTTTAGAGTGTTTAAAATTTGTATCCTTTTGCTTTCCAAATGTTTATCCCATTGTATTTCTCACTGGATAGTTAGTAGTTAGTTTCGTTTATTGTCACGTGTACCGAGGTACAATGAAAAGCTTATGTTGCGTGCTAATCAGTCAGCAGAAAAGCAAAACATGATGACAATCGAGCCATATACAGTATATAGTTACATAAGTGAATAACGTTTAGTGCACGGAAAAGCCAGCAAAGTGACGTTAGAAATGTTACTGTAGGAATCAAAATTTAAGAGTGTGGAGCGATTGTTATATATGATTGTAGATCTGCTTCTGTGGCTAGCACGCAAATAGTTTCCTGGGTTGGGCACCAACTTGGTAAGAAGTGTGTGATATTGCTTTTACATTAAATGTTTTCCCTAGCACAGTATTTCTTCTTTCTCAATGCATAAATCCTTATCAAGAAGATAAATTGCCTCATTGTTCCAGATGACCTGTTGGCTTTGTCTTGTTATTACCTGTACTTTCAGAAACTTACAAGGATAAACAGAGCTGAAGGTTGCAGTAAAGTCTCAGTAAGAAACAAGTTTTGGTCATAAGTATTGCTTATGCATGTCACTTAATATTGTCGAATAAAATTCTGAAATGCTCCAGACACTTGTGGTAGCAGTTGTCAAAAGTGCCAAACACAAACCGAGAACCCTTTCAAAGGAAAATATGCATGCCTCCCAGACAACAGATTTGTACAGCTAAGGGCCTGTCCCACTTGGGCGTCATTTGCGCATCATGCAGGTGGCGCGCGAGGATTTTGAGAATCCTAAAATCTTGGGGTGCCGCGCGCTACTGCGCGTCATTGCCTACGCCACCACGTCTCACCACGCTCGTGATGCGTAAATGATGTCGCGTAAATAACGCCCAAGTGGGACAGGCCCTTTAAGGCCATCATGATTATTAAGGCGAGGAATACGTTTTAAGCCAATATGGTCAATTTACAAATTGCACAAAAAGAACACAACTGCATCTCATTTTTTTTTCCAAAAACGATGCACATTATTTTTGTGCTATGTGGGCGATTTGTCTTTTTAAAACTTCCATCATTAAAATAAAGTTAAAAAATCTGTTATATTCTTACTACATGGTGCCTTAAATGAGATTACAATGAAATTCTGAACATAAGCATTCTCCGAGCCAGATTATGCAATCTTGTTATTCAATTGTTTCAAATAGTCAGAATATGGAGATATCATAGAAGAAGTTTACAAGAACATTTTCCAAAGATTTTGAAAATCTTGGAAAAGCTGTTTCTATTTTTAAATCATATTAACATTACAAATATTTATTTTACAAAAGAAAATGTTTAATTGGCTAAACATACATGCTTTTCTGGTGTGAAGAAGCTCTGAAGTGAATGGTTGCTTAACATACTTGATAATGGTTCCCACAACAGGGAAGTTGTCAGAAGGGAGAGTACAGAGATCATTAAATCATTCCTTCAGGCTGGCAGCAAATGCCGTAGCTTTACCACTAACGGCCAAATTTGGACTACAACACCCTACTTGTAAATACTTGTGAATTAAGCACAACTCTCAACACCTTTACTTACGTAAGGAAAAAAATGTGCATTGGTTTAAATCAGAGAGACAGCAGGAATCCGCTCCCAAAATCAGTTCTGAAAAAACAGAAATATCAGTTTTGTCAGAAGGAAATGAGCAAGGTATCTTCCTGCTATCACTTGTGATAAACAGTTGCCAGCTTAAAAGGCAGCTCAAGACCATCATAACAAGGACACTGATAGATCTTAGTTATTAAGGGAAGATAGATCTTAGTTATTAAGGGCAGACAAAGTCACATTAAATTTTCTTGAGAAGGCCTGCCTATTTTAAAAGCTTTATGTCACCTGTTTATTTTCTATATTGGAAAACACATTTCACTGCAAAGAATGAGAACAAGGCCAGTCTGTTAAGGTCATCTATAGAACATTTCGCTTTACTTCACGCTGTGTCTGAAAAATAGCCAACATAATCAAAGACTTACACAACCCCGGCCATTCCTACTTCTCCCTGCTCCTGTTGGTCAGAAGATACAAAAGCTTGAAAGAGCTCACCGTCAGACTCGGGAACAGGATCTTCCCTGGTTATCAAGCTTCTGAACAGGCCTTCAATAAGCCAAGGTGCTGTCTGATTCACCGCAACTCCGTCGAGACATTGGACCTTGTATCTGGAACAGGCGGGCTACAATGATGAGAACAATAATCTGCACTCCGCATCTTCCCCTTTGCTCTACATATTATACTTGACAGGCTTAATTGTGTCGATGCATATATTACCTGATATGATTGGGCAGCATGCAAAACAAAGCTTTTCACTGTTCTTTAGTACTCGAGCTAATAACAAACCAAAACATGTATTATGCTTATCATCAAAGACCCACACTACCCCGGCCACGTTCTCATTTCACTCCTGCCATCGGGAAGATGATATAAGAGCTTGAAAACTGCAACATCCAGGTTCAGGAGCAGCATATGGGTACAATCTCAATATAAGCTGCAAACTGCATAGACTTGGGTGCATTGTATTTGTCTTTGCACTATTTCTGTGTGCGTGCATTATAAATAATGAACTTTGTTGTTTATTAACGTGTTTACAAAGTACTATTTGTAGTGCTGCTGCAAGTAAGAATTTCATTGTTCAGTTTCAGGCTGTGACATTAAAACGCTCAACTCTCCTGCAACAATCAGCTTGGCAAGGATTTTCAAAAGTACACAATACGCTTGTTGTACAGAAGTTAATGTCTAGAATAAAATTTAAATGTAGTTTGATTGGAACCGTCACTGACTGCAACAACCAAATTACATCAAGGTGAGCGTAAACAAAATCACATTTAAAGTTGTCACTTTCCTTTGCACAAGAGGGTCAGAGCATTATCATTCCAGGCCCGTACACAAAAATCAATAAATGGCTTTGAGGTAAACTAAGTCCACAATGAACAAAACCAGAGTAAACATCTTTTATGTGAGAAATATTAAAATTACAAAAGCTTTTGAAAATTGATGCCACAATATTTGAGAATCATTGATACATTCTTTTTTTTAGAGTTCACATCCAAGACCAATCAATATCAGATGTTATACTGCTTTCCCAAAGTTTCCCACTACATTTCCTTGAATACAGTTGCCATGGAAACATTGCAGTACGTTGTGCTCAATGATCTGTAATATTACTGCAAATTCGGGCTGCAGAAGGTATTCAAGGCTAGATTTTCTTTGTCAGTGTCCACATAGATCTGTTTTACAATGTTTTCCTCCATTTTATAGTTTTCAGCAAAAAAAGTAAAATGCTGGAACATATTACAACAATATTAAAAGATAAACTGCCTGAGCCAAGATTATATATGGTTGATAACAAATATTTTGGAATTTTGATTTTATCTCTTTCATTTAAAGTACTAAAATATTAAATCAATAATGGTTAGATTAATTCTGAATGTGGAGGGGATTCAGCAATCGGAGGTGCAAAGGAACTGGGAGGTGCTGGTGCAGGATTGCCAAAAGTTAATTTCAAGGTTAAATCAGTAGTAAGGAAGGCAAATGAAACATTAGCATTCATTTTGAGAGGACTAGAATATAAAAGCAGGGATGAAATGCTGAAGCTTTATAGGTCACGGGTCACACCGCATTTGGAGTATTGTGAGCAGTTTTAGGCTCCATGTGTAAGGAGTGATGTGCTGGCAATGGAGAGGGTCCAGAGGAGGTATATGAGAATGATCCTGGGGATGCCTGGATTAATATACAGTGCCCTCCATAATGTTTGGGACAAAGACCCATCATTTATTTATTTGCCTCTGTACTCCACAATTTGATATTTGTAATAGAAAAAAATCACATGTGGTTAAAGTGCACATTGTCAGATTTTAATAAAGGCCATCTTCATACATTTTGCATTTCACCATGTAGAAATTACAGCAGTCTTTATACATAGTCCACCCCATTTCAGGGCACCATAATGTTTGGGACACAGCAATGTAATTTAAATGAAAGTAGTCATGTTTAGTATTTTGTTGCATATCCTTTGCATGCAATGACTGCTTGAAGTCTGCGATTCATGGACATCACCATTTGCTGGGTGTCTTTTCTGGTGATGCTCTGCCAGGCCTGTATTGCAGCCATCTTTAGCTTATGCTTGTTTTGGGGGCTAGTCCCCTCCAGTTTTCTCTTCAGCATATAAAAGACATGCTCAATTGGGTTCAGATCAGGTGATTGACTCGGCCACTCAAGAATTGACCATTCTTTGGCTGTGAAAAACTCATTTGTTGCTTTAGCAGTATGTTTGGGATCATCGGCTTGCTGTAGAATGAGCCGCCAGCCAATGAGTTTTGAGACATTTGTTTGAACTTGAGCAGATAGGATGTGTCCATACACTTCAGAATTCATCATGCTACTTCCATCAGCAGTTGTATCATCAATGAAGAAAAGCGAGCCAGTTCTCTCAGCAGCCATACATGCCCAGGCCATAACACCCCCACCACCGTGTTTCACAGATGAGGTGGTATGCTTTGGATCTTGGGCAGTTCCTTCTCTCCTCCATACTTTGCTCTTGCCATCACTCTGATATAAGTTAATTTTCATCTCATCCGTCCACAAGACCTTTTTCCAGAACTGTGGTTGCTCTTAAGTACTTCTTGGCAAACAGTAATCTGGCCACCTATTTTTGCAGCTAACCAGTGGTTTCTTGCAGTGTAGCCTCTGTATTTCTGTTCATGAAGTCTTCTGTGGACAGTGGTCATTGATAAATCCACACCTGACTCCTGAATAGTGTTTCTGATCTGTCAGACAGGTGTTTAGGATTTGTCTTTATTATCAAGAAAATTATTTATAATAGACTATTAAATCTTTATAATCAGGCTATTAAACCGTAGCTCGGACAAAACTGAACATTAATAGCCCTTTATCTGTTATTTGCACTTTATCAGTCTATTTATTCATGTGTATATATATTTATATAATGGTATATGGACACACTGATCTGTTCTGTATTCATGCCTACTATGTTCTGTTGTGCTGAAGCAAAGCAAGAATTTCATTGTCCTATCGGGGACACATGACAATAAACTCTTGAATCTTGAATTCTTCTGTCGTCAGCTGTGGAGGTCTTCCTTGGCCTGCCAGTCCCTTTGTGATTAGTAAGCTCACCAGTGCTCGCTTTCTTCTTAATGAAGTCCCAAACAGTTGATTTTGGTAAGCCTAAGGTTTGGCTGATGTCTCTAACAGTTTTATTCTTGTTTCTCAGTCTCATAATTGCTTCTTTGCGCAACTCATTGGTGCAACTTTGGTCCTCATATTGATAAACCGCAATAAAAGTTTCCAAAGGTGATGGAAAGACTCGAGGAAAGACTAGGTGCTGAGAGCTCTCTTAGACCTGCATGAAGGAGGCTATTAAACACATGAGCAATTACAAATACCTGTGAAGCCATGTGTCCCAAACATTATGATGCCCTGAAATGGGGGGGGACTATGAATAAACACTGCTGTAATTTCTACATGTTGAAACCAAAATGTATAAAAATACCCTTTAATAAAATCTGACAATGTGCACTTTAACCACATGTGATTTTTTTTCTATTACAAATCTCAAATTGTGGAGTACAGAGGCAAATAAATAAATGATGGGTCTTTGTCCCAAACATTATGGAGAGCACTATATGATGAGCATTTGACAGCTCTGAGCCTGTACTCACTGGAGTTCAGAAGGATGAGGGAGGGGGGAAATCTTATTGAAACTTACCAAATAAAGGCTTGCATAGAGTATATGTGGGGAGGATGTTTCCAATAGTGGGAGCGTCTAGGGCCAGAGGGCACAACCTCAGAATAAAAGGACGTAGAAAGAAGATGGAGATATTTCTTTAGCCGGAGGGTGGCAAATCTGTGTAATGCATTGCCATAGATGGCTATGGAGGCCAAGACTTTGCATATTTTAAAGCAGAGATTGATAGGTTCTTGGTTAGTAAGGGTGTCAAAGGTAATGGGGAGAAGACAGGAGAATGGGGTTGAGAAGGAATGATAGATCAGCCATGATTGACTGGCAGAGTAGACTCGATGGGCTGAATGGCCTAATTCTGCTCCTATGACATACAAACATTACGGTGAATAATATTAAATCATTGTAAAATCCATTATGAATGAGACACTTGGTTCCGAAATGCTTTCTGAAAATATACAGATCAAGGCGAACTTGCCCCATCTGTAGCAAGCCATCATAGAATAGTGATGAAACATGTATGTAGGTTTTCAGAATCCACTGGCATCCACTTGCTTCCTAAGCCTTCCAAATCCAAAATGGCAAGCTATATGTAGGTATGTTACAAAACTTACCTTCAGTCGCGCTGTAATTCTGCCACTGGCCGTGTGCGCGATTTTGGCGCCTTTAAGGGGGGGCGGGGTTAAAACGCGGGTTTCTCCTCCCTTGTCCTGGGAATATTTTGTTGGAGTACAAGCCTTGGCTGACAAAATCGTTCCTACCGGCGTTTTGTGAATTTTTTATTTTTATTAAACCGTCAATGTCAGCGCTACAGTAATTTTAAAAGCAGCTCCTGAAGCGTCAACGCCGATAACGGGGACGGATTTCACACACGGGACAGGTAAACGAAAGTGCTTTCTTTAAATGTATAAAAGTGCTTCTTAAGAAGCCTTTAATTCACATTTTGTCATGCGACACGGTGATTTTATTCCCCGAATTAACGGCAGTATTTTTCATGCCAATACGGGGTTAAATTCACCGCAAATCAACGTTCCAAAAGATCGCGTTCCAGTAATCCTCACTCGCAAGATGAATTAAATCCCCATTAATTTACAGGTATTAAACATTCAATTCCTTCCATTTGGCCTGTAAATTCATGAAAATTAGATTTAAAAATTATGTTATATTGTGAATTATTGTGTGAAAGTTATTTGGACACTTAGGCTATTTAAAAATGTTAATCTATTCTTAAGAAATTTTATAGATGTTTAGATCTAGTAATTGAATTTTGTAATTAGCTACAATTAGGTAACTAACTAATTATATGCTTTACTTTCATGTCTTCGAAGTAAGATTGTTTCATATTTGTTTCAGAATGCTTCAATCTATAATACCTGAAAATTTCTTTCAGTTATCATAATTTTTAAGAAAGTTATGGGCTTTTAACTATCCTCGATCACAGCTTTTGTGTTAAGTCAATGGAAAAGCAATAGGGAACTAGATGCTAATTTCTGAGTATGATAATGGCCATAACTTTTTTAATACTGAAGATATGAAAGTGAATTAAGTGTCAAATTAAACTTCTTTTTATGCTTTATCTGATGGGATAAATTGCAGACTTTATTTTTAAAATCTCAAAATTTTGTAACATTGCTACTATATGCTGTGCCAGAGCTTTGCTTGTCATGCCTTAATGCTGCCAAAAGTGTGGGCTAGAACAAATCCCAGGTGACAAAATGCAGGATAACACAGGTTCCAGTCAAGTACGTTGAAAGCTTCTCAATGCGGTATTCTCGACAGTATTAATTGGCTGAATCATGCTGGCTGCCAGTAATCAGCATTGCTGAAAAGCAAAAACATGCATTTCACCCAATGTTGTGAAATGCAGAATTCCATGACCTAGTAACACATTCAGATTCATACAAGAGTGTCATTGCAGCCTGGTATTACAAACTGTGTGTTGATTTTGAGGAAATACCTTTTTCCTCAGAAGGCCAAACTCTGCTGGCTGTCTGTTGACAATAGGTGCAGGAGGAGGCCATTCGGCCCTTCAAGCCAGCACCGCTATTCAATGTGATCACGGCTGATCATCCCCAATCAGTACCCAGTTCCTGCCTTCTCCCCATATCCCCTGACCCCGCTATCTTTAAGAGCCTATCTAGCTCTCTCTTGAAAGTATTCAGAGAACAGCCTCCACTGCCCTCTGAAGCAGAGAATTCCACACTCACAACTCTTGAGAAAAAGTGTTTCCTCGTCTCCGTTCTAAATGGCCTACCCCTTATTCTTAAACTGTGGTCCCTGGGTCTGGACTCCCCCAACATCGGGAACATGTTTCCTGCCTCTAGCGTGTCCAAACCCTTAATAATCTTTTTTGTTTCAATAAGATCCTCTCTCATCCTTCTAAACTCCAGAGTATACAAGCCCAGCCGCTCCATTCTCTCAGCATATGACAATCCCGCCATCCCGGGAATTAACCTTGTAAACCTACGCTGCACTCCCTCAATAGCAAGAATGTCCTTCCTCAAATTAGACTGAAGGGGATAATGAATTTCAATACGACAGTCAGACTCCAATGAGAGGTGGCTCTCACGACTTGGAACCTGATCATGTTTTCCAGGGTCTCAGGTGTTCCTTATTGTCAGAGAGCAACATTGTACTGCGGCGAAAGGTTGCTGAAGCACCTTTGATTTGTGGAAGGACCAGGTCCATTCATATGCTTCATTAAACCAATCGATGAGGACTTGGAGGTCAGCCTCAAATATTGCATATTAGCAAGTGTCATATGCATAGTGCAGTTCAAATTGACGTAACCTTTGCATTATGGTGGGGAAATTGTTGCATGAATCACATAAGTGTGAGTCGTCACAAGATTTGAGACCATTAATTTCAATGAGATTTGCAGGAAAAAGCCAAAATGAATACACGTGAAATTCTGTTTTGCTCAAGATTCCAACATCTGCAAAGTGCTGGAGGAACTCAGTGGGTCAGACAACATCTGTGGAGGAAAATAGACAGACAGTTTGGGGTTGAGACGATATTTCAGATTGATTGGAAAGTGCTTCTTTATGCAAAAATGATTGCTTTTATTTCAAATTGTTTCTTGTTTTAATGATCATTTGTTTTATTTTTAAATGTAACATTTTGAATAGAAACAGCATTTACTTAAAGCCATTTGAAACAGACAAAGTTCTCCACTGCAGCTCTACCAGATTGGGGATTTCAGCAGTGTTCTGGAGCAGGGCCTCTGCACCACATCACCTGCAGGCCAGTCTCCATCCAAACAATGCTCTGACTCCAGGAAAGGGAGAGTCAAGAAGATGGGCTTTACCAGCGACATAGTCCCCAGTTCACCTTAGGTGCAGTCTGTGTGTGTTAATCCTGGCTAAATTGGAGCAGCTCGGACTTGAAAAATGGGGTTAAGTTTCAGGGTTGCTGGGAGATTTGGTCAAATCGAAATTGCTCTCTGCAGAGCTGGGACAGGCTGCGAAGAGGTGCCAGAGTGTCTGGAGCTTAGATACAATTCGCAAGCAAAGAATGGGAAGATCTGCAAACCCTGTCAATTTGGTGCAAAATGCATAGAATGGATTGGATGGCTGCAAACCAGATATATACCTTGTAAATAATGTTGCAGAGTTTGACTTTGCCAAGTGTTGATTGGATGAGGTGTTGAGCCATGTCTGGGGTTTCTGTAAATCAGGGTAAATGTTTTTAAGTTGGCTACCTTACGAAGTCAGTTTTGAATACAATGTATTGAGCTGTTGTATTATTGGGTTTGGGGAATGCCTGTTATGTATGGGCAGGGCTCGAAATTAGCGGTTGCCCGGGTGCCACTGACCACCCAAAGTGCCGCCGGGCAACCTAAACGGCGAGTCATATTGCCCGGCTTGGCAACTAGGTTTATACCGAAGATAGACACAAAAAACTAGAGTAACTCCGCGGGTCAGGCAGCATCTCTGGAGAAAAGGAACGCAACGTTTCGTGTCGGCGACGGCTGTCGTGCGGGGCAAAGATACTAGATGCGGTGTGACGATACGCCCCCTCCACCTCCCCCTTGTCCTGGGACCCCTCCTCTCCATCCCGCACTGATCCCCATTCCTGCCTCTAATCAGTCCTCACTGACATCCCCTGTGCTCCCCTCCACATCCACCCCCTCCCCCCCCCCATCTATTCATCCAGCGCTGATCACCCTATCCACCTCGCATTGATTCTCCTGCCACCCCCCCATCCATCCTACACTGGTCCCCCAATTCATCCTGTACTTACCCCCCTTCCCATCCATCCTGCACTTCTCCTCCATCCATCCTGTACTAATCCACACATTCATCCCGTACTGACCCACCCTCCATTTACCCTGCACCTTCCCCTCATTCATCCTGTAGTGATCTCCCATTCATCCTGCAGACCCTCTGATCCACACTGTACTGACCCACCTCCCCCCATTCATCCTGCGCTGATCTCCCCCACCCCCATCCATCCTGTACTGATCCTCCCATTCAAGACGAATGGGGGGGAACAGTCTGAAGAAGGGTCTCGACCCGAATCGTTGCCTATTTCCTTCGCTCCATAGATGCTGCCTCACCCGCTGAGTTTCTCCAGCACTTTTATCTATCCCCATCCATCCCGTACTGAACCCCCCCATTCAACACCACTGACATCCCCTGTGCTCTCCCCTCACAATTTTACATACTCCAACCAACACGTACTAATTCACCTGCCTCAATCCATCCATTCTGCTCCGACTGCCTTCTAACCCCCACCCCCGCCATCTATCCACCCCGCACTGATTCACACACACACCCCTCCCTGACCCTATTGTGCTGGAAATGTCTTCAGAGCGAACATTGACTATGTTTGATAATGGAATGTAATCAAATGTGTTTTAATTCCCAATGTTATTATTTGCTTTAGTCCATAAAGATGGATTAATTAAATTGTGAACCCGTGAAATATTAAAACCGCAGTTTTCCCATTGTCACTGCTGCCGTTGACACGTTATTACAGAATTCATTTTAACGCAAATCAATGCTCTTAATACTGTATCAGTACTGTAGTTATATAATGAGCAACATTCACAACTAAACATTGGATTTATCCAGGTTTTACTTCTAGTCGATCATATACATCACAAATTTGGTCAGGAGATATTTCAGTTGAAATTTTAACATTAATTCTAAAGTGGGAATGATGGAAACAGCGTTTATCAATAATTTTTTTTAATCTGGTGCTTACAAACTGGGTATCTTCATTGCTGTTCACAACACGTACATCTAATCTGAATGTCTGGTAATGTGGCGTCTTGACACCTTTAAATATATTACCAAAAGAACATTTGCTGCAGTGATGTCCTTTGGCCATCTCTTGTCAGTTAGTGTAATGTTTAACCCATCAGATGGGTATAGTCGGTTTTAGCACCTATTATCATAAAATATCTATAGAAATTTCCTTGCAACCTGTATATTTTGTTGTGGATAAATTATGTTGGGAAGGGAGAGTGTTTCTGTACCAATAGCAATAACGACCCATGCTATGGCCATGTCATGGTAAATTTCGGTCCTTCACAGAAAACATGCTTGCATCAATCTGTAGTGTGCATGGTTAAGCATATATGTTACCATGGTCCAGGATTTATTGACACAGGTTGATCATACGCTGAATAATCCAATCACATTTTAGTTTGGAAGTGGAAAAAACTAATAGAAATTGCATTAATTCAATGTGTAAAAAGAGTTGAGATACCCTCTTATAATTTTGCTGCATGTCATTGTGGGATATATCATGTCTTGATTGGTGAATATGTTTAGTTTGTGACTTTATTTGAAGCAGAAATAATATGTGAATGCTTCATTGAGTATAATTCTGACTGGTAACTACGCACTTCGTCCGAGCACATTATCGCACGCGTCATGCAAGCCATCTTAAATTACCACCTAAACTGTCATTTGGCAACCTAAAAAGCTGCCAAGGTTGCCCGGCTGGCAACTGGGAAAAAAGTAAAGCGAGAGCCCTGATGGGGTTAATCAATATCTGTAATTGGGTTATTGAGAGACCACCCCCATGTGGTTTGGCCCCTCGAGGTCCCGGGACATATAAAAGTCCGCTACCACGAGGCTCAGCATCGAACTTCTGGGAGAACGCTTAGGACTGCGTGAACTTCTGGAGTATCTCTGTCTGAGCAAGGCCTAGAGAGCTTAAACAGGCAGACATGAGGATCGAGCCCGCGGTGGGATAGGTACAGTAGTTAATCTGTAACGGGCTTTTGGTAAAATAAAATGTAGTTGTTTCAAGTGCTTGATTCAGTGTTTTTACTGAAACTAGACTGGGGGGGAAGCTTAGAAACGAGCAATTATCATGTGGAGTTTGCACATTCGGCCTGTGACTGCATAGGTTTCCTCTAGCTGCGGTTTCCTCCCATATCCCAAAGACATGTGGGTTTGTAGGTTAAATGGCCTCTGTAAATTGCCCCTAATGTGTAGGGAATACATGAGGAAGGGAGTGGAGGGGATAACAAAACGAGTGTGAACAGGTGATTAATGGTCAGCCAGGACTGTGGGCTGAAGGACCCGTCGCCATGCTATGTCTAAACTAAACTAATCTAATCCAGCTGCAGCCAGTTACGTGGTGACCAAAATTAAAAAAAAATCAAACATCCAACCCATTTAAACATTTAAGCTTAAAATATAATTAAAAACAGGGGAAGAGCTGACAGGACATTAGGGATTTCCACGGTCAAACAGGAATTCAAACTTGAGCACACTTACACAGAAATATCACCTATAAAAAGCAGAAGATGCTAAACCAAGTAAGTATTGATTTGTATGTGTAAACCAGACTATTCATGGACTGAATAATTACTTGGTTTATTAAAAATTGTAATTTGTATTTGTTTCATTTTCAGTTTAGTTTCCTATGCAAAATGAAAGGTTATACAGGGGATAAACTTTGTGGGTATCCAGTTAAATCATACAATATCCAAGAGTACAAATGGTGCTTTATTATCTTAGCTGCTTTCCCGAGGCAGCACGATGGGCAGACGGAGTTGATGGATGGGGGCGAGGGAATCTGGTAAGTGCAATGGACTGGGCTACATCCACGATTTTCTGCAAATTTCTTGCAGGATTGGGCAGAGATGTTGCCAAGCTAAGCTGCGATGCATCCCGATTGGAAGCTGGTGAGGTTCGCTGAAGACAAAGGTGGAGGAGGGGCAGCACAATGGCACCGCCAGTAGAGCTGCTGCTTCACCGTGCCAGAGAGAAGAGTTTGATCCTGACCTCATGGGCTGTGGGGTGTTGACATTCTCCTTGTGAGAGACATCCAGGGTTCGTAGGTTAATTAGTCTCTGCACAATAGAGAGTAAATGAGAAAGTGGAATAACATAGGAGAACAGAGTATTGATCAATGGCCAGTGTGGACTCGGTGGGCACACCTGTGTACTAGTACACACAGGTCCCGAGGACGTGGCCAGGGACTCTATCCAAGCAAATTGTTTTCTGCAGATTTGCTCTCAGGTAGGCAATCTGACACCTGCAACTATGGGCACAAGCGCATCTATAGACTCAGGCTGCACCAAGGACTTTTGCATGGCACTAGTATTGTAGTTATTGATTGCATTTTTCTTTGTGTATATCTATATTATGTTGTTTTTAGCCTACAAACCTGTATGTGTTTGGAGTGTGGGAGGAAACTGGAACTCCCGGAGAAAACCCACGCAGGTCACGAGGGGAACATACAAACTCTATACAGACAGCACCCACAGTTAGGATCGAGCCCGGGTCTCTTGAGCTGCAAGGCAGCAACTCTACCTCTGTACCACTGTGCCATCTTGTCTTCAGTCATCTCAATACTGGAACTGCACAAACCTGCCCCCAAATTGTTATTTGAATACCTGGTGTTACTGGATAAGCAAACCTTCACCTAAAATATTTTCAACTGCATATTTTCACATACCAATCTATGAAAGCTAAAAATGTTATACAATCTAAAGCACAAC
Source organism: Malacoraja senta (assembly GCA_038087875.1). Classification (NCBI taxonomy): domain Eukaryota; kingdom Metazoa; phylum Chordata; class Chondrichthyes; order Rajiformes; family Rajidae; genus Malacoraja; species Malacoraja senta. The sequence goes on along the minus strand of CM075977.1, from coordinate 318,763,778 downwards.
TCGTTAATCACTTTTCTAATGGATCTGATTTTACAAATTTCAAGGAATAAGCAAGCTGACCAAATCAGTACAGAGTTCCTTTCACATATTATTTTAAATGCATCTCACTATTGAAACCAATCCTCCAACAAACAAATAGTGGAACTTAGCGCATTCTTTTAACAAGACTCAAGAAAGTCAAGAGGGTTTAATTGTCCTACTGATTACACAGCTATGAAATTCTTCCTTACAGCACCAGAACATGTCTGAAAACGTAGTATTCTGAATGAACAAACAAATTCAACAAATTATACCAAAATTACCAAAATCCACAAACCTGACTGTCCCAGTAGACCCATTGTCTCTGCCTGTTCGTGCCCCACCGAACTCATCTCCACCTACCTCGACTCCATCCTATCCCCCTTGGTTAAATCCCTCCCAACCTATGTTCAAGACACCTCAGACACTCTCCATCGTCTCCGCGCATTCCACTCTCTAGGCCCTCACCCCCTCATCTTCACCATGGACGTCCAGTCATTGTACACCTCCATCCCCCACCAGGATGGTCTCGAAGCCCTCCGTTTTTTCCTCGACCGTAGAAGCATCCTATACCCGGCCACTGACACCCTCCTCCGCCTAGCGGAGCTGGTCCTTACCCACAATAACTTCTCATTTGACTCCTCCCATTTCCTCCAAATACAAGGCGTAGCTTTGGGCACACGCATGGGCCCCAGCTATGCCTGCGTCTTTGTCGGGTACGTAGAACAATCCTTGTTCAATGCGTACCAGGGCCCCATCCCCGACCTCTACCTCCGCTACATCGATGACTGTTTTGGTGCCACATCCTGCACCCACACACAACTGACTGACTTCATCCGCTCCACCACCAACTTCCATCCGGCACTCAAATACACCTGGACCATTTCCGACACTTCCCTACCATTCCTTGACCTCACTATCTCCATCGCAGGTGATAGACTTCTTACCGACATCCACTACAAACCTACCGACTCCCATGGCTATCTGGACTACACTTCTTCCCACCCTGCTTCCTGTAAGGACTCCATCCCCCACTCCCAATTCCTCCGTCTACGCTGCATCTGCTCCCAGGATGAGGCGTTCCACACCAGGGCATTCGAAATGTCCTCATTTTTCAGGAACGGAGGTTCCCCTCCTCCACCATAGATGAGGCTCGCACCAGGGTCTCTGCCATACCCCGCAACACTGCTCTCTCCCCATCCCCTCCACTCACAACAAGGGCAGAGTCCCCCTAGTCCTCACCTTTCACCCCACCAGCTGTCACATACAAGTGATCCTCCGTCAGTTTCGCCACCTCCAACGTGACCCCACCACTCACCACATCTTCCCATCTCCCCCCATGTCTGCCTTCCGCAAAGACCGCTCCCTCCGTAACTCCCTTGTCAATTCTTCCCTTCCCTCCCATACCACCCCCTCCCCTGGTACTTTCCCTTGCAACCGCAAGAGATGCAACACTTGTCCCTTCACCTCCCCCCTCCACTCCATTCAAGGACCTAAGCAGTCGTTCCAGGTGCGACAGAGGTTCACCTGCATCTCCTCCAACCTCATCTATTGCATCCGCTGCTCTAGATGCCAGCTGATCTACATCGGTGAGACCAAGCGGAGGCTCGGCGATCGTTTCGCCGAACACCTCCGGTTGGTCCGCAATAACCAACCTGACCTCCCGGTGGCTCAGCTCCCCCTCCCATTCCGTATCTGACCTCTCTGTCCTGGGTCTCCTCCATGGCCACAGCGAGCAACACCGGAAATTGGAGGAAATGCACCTCATATTCCTTGACTTGGGCAGTCTACATCCTGGGGGCTTGAACATTGAATTCTCCCAATTCTGCTAGCCCTTGCTGTCCCCTCCCCTTCATCAGCCCTCTGGTTGTCTCCTTCCCTCCCCCAGCCCTCGGGCTCCTCCTCCGCCTTTCTTCTCTCCACCCCCTATCAGTCTGAAGAAGGGTTTCGGCCCGAAACGTTGCCTATTTCCTTCGCTCCATAGATGCTGCTGCACCCGCTGAGTTTCTCCAGCATTATTGTGTACCAACAAATTATAACAATGTTAGTGCAAAAAAGCTAGTGCAACCGAGATACGTCATAGTTCAGTTGGTGTTTGTATTGTATGAGTTGTGTTCCTCAACCTGGAAGTCAGTTTTCAGACTCTTTCATCTTCTTCCAGTCAGCAGGAGAGAAAGGATGGTGAGGGACTTTGATGACACTAGCTTTGGGGCATCTCCTCCTCTGGATCCCTTTGTTCAGTCAGTACCTATGATGGTGGCAGTGGTTAACACTTTTTGTAATCTCCTCCATTCCTGGGTGTTCGAGTTGCCAAACCAGGCCAGGATGAAACCAGTCAATATGCTCTCTACCGTACATGTGAAGTTGTTCAAGAGAGTATTGTCGACATACTCTATCTTCTTAATCCAAGTAGAGACATTGACTGGCTACCTTTCAATGTACTGGATCCACGACAGATCTTCAGAGATCTGCATGCCCAGGAACTAAAGTTGTTGGCTCTCGCCACCACAAACCTGTTGATTAAGACAGGTCTGTGGATCCTCTGCCGCCTTCTTCCAAACTCAAAAAGGAAGAACACTGATGTGCCTTGAAGTCCCCAGTTATTAAAGGAGAGGCATTAGGGTAAGCCTTCTGGTGTTTGTTGACCATGGCGTGCAGCTCCTCCAGTGCGAAATGAACATCTGCATGGACTGCGATGTAGACTGTGGTCATGATGGAGGTGAAGTCTCCAGGTGCAGAGAGCAGGAGATGGATGGAATCAGTATGTCTGAGCATCACAAAGTGTTCACCATGAGGCAGACGCCACTGCCTCTCCCTTTCCACCATTCGGTCCAAGCAATGAATAGAGAAATCTATGGGCTAGAGGGCAGAGTCTGGCGAGCTGGTGGTGAGCTATGTCTCGTGAAACAGCACACAGCATTCCTTCATCCCCCTTTGTTAAAGCAGCCTTACCCTGATGTCCTCAACCTTATTTCCTAAGAACTATGCAATTGCTAGTATGGTAAAAAAAAAAAAGGGGGGGAGGTCATAGGGTCATAGCCCCCTTGTTGCAGTCTTAATTGCTGGTTGTCCCGTCAACCATATTTCCAGGCATAACAGAGGCACCCCCGTGTTTTCTGGCACTGCGTTCACTGTGTGTGCGATTGCCCGTGAGATCAGGGATTCCCCCGTGTTGGGGATTCTCTTACAATGCATCTCAAAAATGTCAACCAATTCTCCATTCACAAACTATATGCCACAGGTGGCAGGTTATGGTAGTTGTAGAAAATTACTGTTTCCATAGAAAATTTCATTTCTAAAATGGTCAGTTCCGATTTCAAATTTACACTGTCAAAGTCCCACATCACACTGGCCACGTTCTCATTTAATTCCTACCATCAGGAAGGAAGCTAAAAACATCAGTAAACTGGATGAGTGTTCATGCATCTGGAATTCTCATGCGAATTACAAAACTTTCTCATAATATTAAGCAATCTCTTAATTTTTCTTCAAACACACAAATTTGAATTGTGCCATATTCTACATGCCATTTTGTCTCCTGCTCACTCAGTCGACAGTGCAGCAACCTACTCTCAATCTCTCGCACATTTACATGTAGCAGCTGGTTTTAGTTGGGCTTCATGCATTACAGTATTTCTTCCATTTATCCACCACATTGGATAAGAATACTCTTGACAAAAGTAAACAGAATCCTGTTTTTCTTAGACTTCCATTTTCTATTTCAATGTTAAAGAATGGAAAAAGATAAGGCAGGCAAGTGTAAACTAGAATCAATTCAAGGTGAGTAATGCAAAATCTACTCAGCCTTCAGCTTTGACACCAGAAAGTTCTGTTGAACTTTCTGAGTATCCAGAATACAGCAAATAAATTGCACTGTCCTTTTGACATTTAGAATGAAGTAATTTATTGAATAAAAGATGGAGCTCAATTTCATTAAAAAAAATTGTTAATTTCATATGTTCTGTAAAATAAGTGCAAAGAGACATTAATTTATTGGCTGAAGAAGGGTCTCAACCCAAAACGTCGCCTATTCCTTCACTCCATAGATGATGCCTCACCCGCTGAGTTTCTCAAGCAATTTTGTCTACCTTTATTGGCAAGGTCAGTGCCTCTTTAGGCTGATAAAATGCAACATTCTCTGAAGATTTAGCACTTTGTGCAAATAGAATTTTTTTATTTTTTTCTGTCTTTTACATTAATACTATTTAACTGTAAAAATATAAAATTGTTATTTAAAAAGGCAAGGGGGTAGTTCATCAACTTATTTAGACAAAGAACATTAAATAGTACAACACAGGAACAGGTCTTTCGGCCCACAATGCCTATGCCAAATATGACGCCAAGACCAACTCTTTCCTGCCTGCACACAATCCATATCCCTTCATGTCCATGTGCCTTTCCAAAGTGTTAAAAGCCCCCATCGTACCTGCCTCCATCACCGCACACTACAACGTGTTCCTGGCACTCGCCCTGCACATCTCCTTTAAAACTGCGTTTACAGGTTTATGTTAGAATATTTGTGTGTGATGTGTAATTCTTATGCAACCAGAAGATTCATGCCACTGGCCCACTGAACCCCCCTCCCCCCCACCCCATAAGTGTCAGACAGCACTGGGTATACTACACCCAATTCAATTTTCCTCTCCCCACAACATTCAGCACTCAAGACATATGACATTATAATCTGTCATCAAGTGCATTCAGAAATTAGTTCTATAAGCTTTGAAAACATTCTGGTTGAACCACACTTCATCCGTTCCAAGATAAATTCCCCTTTTCTGAGGATCACTGTCAAATAGCGAACAAGGCAGTCCAAATACAATCCGACCAAAGTTTTCTGCAACTGGAAGTATCACTTTCTCACTTTGTAAGCATGCAGGTACAGCAGGCAGTGAAGAAAGCGAATGGCATGTTGGCCCTCACAACAAAAGGAGTTGAGTATAGGAGCAAAGAGATCCTTCTGCAGGTGTACAGGACCCTGGTGAGACCACACCTGGAGTATTGTGTGCAGTTTTGGTCTCCTAATTTGAGGAAGGACATTCTTGCTATTGAGGGAGTACAGCGTAGGTTCACAAGGGTAATTCCTGGGATGGCAGGACTGTCATATGATGAAAGAATGCAGCGACTGGGCTTGTATTCACTGGAATTTAGAAGGATGAGAGGATATCTTATAGAAACATAAAATTATTAAGGGATTGAACACACTAGATCCAGGAAACATGTTCCTGATGTTGGGAGAGTCCAGAACCAGGGGCCAGAGTTTAAGAATAAGGGGTAGGCCACTTAGAACAGAAATGAGGGAAAAAAAATTCACACAGAGCGTTGTGAATTTGTGGAATTCTCTGCCTGAGAAGGCAGTTGGAGGCCAATTCACTGGATGCATTCAAGAGAGTTAGATAGAGCTCTTAGGGCTAGAGGAATCAAGGGATATGGGGAAAAGGCAGGAACGGGGTACTGACTGCGGATGATCAGTCATGGTCACATTGAATGACGGTGTTGGCCGAATGGCCTACTCCTGCACCTATTGTCTATGTATCTATGTCATTCAACTCACGAAAGTCAAGAACTAGGTAGTGGGGTAGGCTACCTCATGAATTTTCTTCCCACCATTCAAAACATGGCCAATTCCACACTGTCGATTTTCCAACCCACGCGCCTTATTCCTTAATTCCATCGACGAGTCAATGACTGGAAATCTGCAGCCTGATGAAGTAGAGGATCACAAAAATGGACAGCCATTTAGTATAAAACTTTTGCATCATAAATGGCTGTTTAACTCTTCTAGATCCAATCTCAGAAGAATGAGGAAAAAACCCACTCACTTAATCTCTTCAGAATTATATAAAATTCAAGAGCACTTTCCATTCTTGTAAACTTTCATACAAGCCAAAAATTAACCTCTTCATAAAAGGAGAGCCCCTCAACTCAAGCAGCAATCTAGTATCCCTGTGCCACATTGGTTCCAAAAAGCTATGTTTCATCAGATACAGAGAAATATGTACATAGTAGTGCATGCATTGTCTCACCAAAGCCCTGTGTCAATGTAATAAGACTTCCTTATCCTTGCATTCCAACAACTAGCAATAAAGACTGAAAAACACCTTCCCACTGCTTGATAAGTTGTTGCTTCTTGAAACGGTGTATTTATGTACATTAATAGTTTATCATTGGGGGGGAATCCATTCTGCCCATCATAATTTCCCCATTTATAATCTGTCATTTTCCTAGCACATTCACTTAATCTGCCCATAACCGTTGTACTTGTTGCATCATTCTCTCATCTTACTTTAACAACAGAACAAGAGAACACAAGAACAGGCCTTTTGGCCCACAATATCAAAGCCAAACATGATGCCAAGTTAATTTCCCCTGGCGGCATGTGATCCATATTCCTACATTCCCTGCACATCCAAGGAAGAATTTTCTTCCAAACTCAGAGGTTGGAATGTGAAATGCACTGACTTGGGTGCGGAAGCATGGAGGCAGAGATTCTCAACATCCAGACAAGCACATGAATTACCACGGTTCAAGGCCACAGACCAAGAGCTTCCTCTTCTTCTGTCGTGTGTCTTTTAGACCTGCAGCTCCGTTGAGGCGAGCCAGGCCAGCGTGTCATCGTCCAGGTCAATCAGACCTCGTTCACCATTCGGTGGCCGGTGTTTGGGGCAACTGGTGACTATGTGCTCCACTGTCTGTTGGGCCCCACACTCGCAGGAGGTGCTGTCCATGAGGCCCCACCTCTTCATCGCTACTCCATAGCGTCCGATGCCTGTCCTCAAGCGGTTGAGGGTTGTCCACTGCTTTCGGGGCAGGTCCTGGCCAGGGACGTCCATGGGGTCATCGATGTAATGATGTAGCCAAGATGGTTCCGCTGACTTCCACTCGTTTCTCCATCTCGTCTTGACCCAGGCAGCCTTAGAAGCGTCAGCCGGTGTTGTGCAGAGCAGCTCTTGGGCTTGCGTGGCAAAGGGGTGCCGTGACTTGAGGCGCACTCGTCGTGGTGTCTCTGTGACGATCTGATGGAGGAGGTGGGACCAAGAGCTGAAAGGTATGGTCGGTATAGTTGGACACTCATGTTCAGTATGGACAGAGTGGGCTGAGGAGCATGTGGTATCGTGCTGCAAGGTGATGACTCTTAAATTGGGCACTACAAAATAATACATCTTGTGATACCCAGTTATGTTTCATTTTGATTATTTTGTTTTAATGTTAAATTGTTACATTTGCTTGCAGTTGTAGACTTTGAGATAGCATCAATCTAAATCTAATTCACCAATGCCCACATTCTTCAACACCACCAATAGAGCTCTCACCTAAATGCCCTGGTTTTGCATATCATACAGACTAGTCCCAACCTTTTATCAAGTTTACCCAGGAACAATAGCCCAGTTTACTATGACCAATTTCAAGTTTGCCTTGCAGCTTTGACACGCCCATCATGTTATTAAATCTACCAAACTGGAAAAGCGAAGAACTGCTGATTTGCCCCAGATAAAAATGTTAAACATGTTAAGTGACCGAGTACTCTCTCCATTTCTCAATATGTTGCCATTCACAAACTACTTGTTTATTACTCAATTACTAAATCGCGCTGCAAATTGAAACACCATGTTCCTCCTTAAAAGTTTCTCCACATGGGACTTTTCACGATATAGAAACATAGGTGCAGATTAGGCTATTCGGCCCTTTGAGCCAGCACCGCCATTCAATATGATCATGGTTGATCATCTAAAATCAGTACCCCATTCCTGCTTTTTCCCCCCATATCCCTTGATTCTATAAGCCCTAAGAGCTAAATCTAACTCTCTTGAAAGCATCCTGTGATTTGGCCTCCACTACCTTCTGTGGCAGAGAATTCTACAGATTCACAACTCTCTGGGTGAAGAGATTTTTCCTCATCTCAGCCCTAAATGGCCTACCCCTTATTCTTAAACTGTGACCCCTGGTTCTGGACTCTCCCCACATCGGGAACATTATTCCTGCATTTTTCCTTTAAAAATGTACATGTTTCTATAAGATCCCCTCTTACCCTTCTAAATTCCAGTGAATACAAGCCCACACGAACCATTCTTTCATCATATGTCAGTCCCGCCATCCCGGGAATTAACATTGTAAACCTATGCTGCACTCCCTCAATAGCAATAATGTCCTTCCCCAAATTAGGAGACCAAAATTGCATACAATACTCCAGGTACTGTCTCACCAAGGACCTGTACAACTGCAGTAGTACCTCCTTGCCCCCAAACTCAAATCCTCTAGCAATGAAAGCCAACCTGCCATTAGCTTTCTTCACTGCCCGCTGTACCTGCATGCTTACTTTCAGTGACTGATGTACAAACACCCCCAGATCTCGTTGCACCTCCCCTTTTCCTAATCTGACACCATTCAAATAATAATCTGCTTTCTTGTTCAGATACACCACGTCCACTAGCTCTCCCTTATCCATTCTACTCGTTACATCCTCAAAAAATTCCGGAAGATTAGTCAAGCATGATTTCCCCTCCAGTAGCCCCTTTGAAGAATGAATGAATACGTTTATTGGCCAGGTATTCACATACAAGGAATTTGCCTTGGTGCTCCGCCCGCAAGTGACAACGACATACAGTGACAGTTAGGAATGACACATAAAACAGTAAACTTTAATAATAAAACATTATTGATTAAACATGTGAATTAAATAAAATACCAGAGCAAAATGAGGCTACAGATTTTTGGTTATTGAGTAGAGCTACTACTCGTGGAAAAAAGCTGTTTTTATGTCTGGCTGTGGCAGCTTTGACAATCCGGAGCCTTCCAGAGGGAAGTGATTCAAAGAGTTTGTGGCCAGCGTGAGAGGGGTCAGAGATGATCTTACCCGCTCACTTCCTGGCTCTTACAGTGTACAGTTCATCAATGGAGGGAAGGTTGCAGCCAATAACTTTCTCAGCTGATCAGACGATTCGCTGCAGCCTCTGGATGTCGTGCTTGGTGGTTGAGCCAAACCAGACCATGATGGAGGTGAGGTCAGGCTCTATGATGGCCATATAGAATTGGACCATCGTTGCCTGTGGCAGATTGTGCTTCCTCAGCTGCTGCAGGAAGTACATACTCTGTTGTGCCTTTTTGACTGTGGAATCTATGGTAGCAACCCCCCCCCCCCCCCCGTTCAAGGTCCTTGGAGATGATGGTTCCCAGGAACTTAAAATACTCCACAGATGTGACTGTGGTGTTGTTGATGGTGAGTGGGGTGAGGGGAGGGGGAGCTCTCCTAAAGTCTACAATCAATTCCACCGTCTAAAGAGCATCGAGGTCCAGGTTGTTGCAATGGCACCAGGCCGCCAGCTGTGTCACTTCCTGTCTGTAGGCAGATTCTTCCCCATCCTGAAACTTCTCAACCATGACTCTGTGCTTGACATGAGTGCCCTGAACTTCATTGCAAAAACTTTCTAGTACAACCTGAATATAGCCCTGATCATCAAGTTGTTATTCAGCTATATAACCAACTTAAAAACAGAGGATTATGCAGCAGACAGTATCCCTGCAGTAGTTCCAAACTAGACTGGAGGAAACACAGGTCACAAATTCACCTCACCTCTTCCAAGTTTGGGAAGAAGAGGACATGCCAGGGCTATTAAATGGTGTAATCGTGGCTATCTTTAAGAAAGGAGACAAATTAACAGTGGTAAACAACAGGAAGTCTCTCTGCAGTCTGTTTCAGGGAAAATCATTGCCAGAGTCTTCCTCAAACACCCCCTGTAATTGACCGAAAAGCTTCAGGGAAATACTTCCCACATCTCAGGACTCACTTCTCAAAAGAAAACAGACAACAATAAGATTTATGATTGTATTTAATGCACAACCACAGGGTTTGACCATCTGAGGAAGCATGTGTTTGAATATCAAGACCTTAGGCAACCATGATCCACACATCTTGTATACTTCTAATTCAAGGATTATCTCCAGCAGGCACCTCAGCATGAAAAAGCACCATTGTCTCTACAGGAAAATCATCTGACAATACAAGTGAACAATCAATATCCATTTGGAGACCAACATACACAGAGTTTAGAACTTAATTCTCCTCTATAGACATTCCCCTGGGCAAGGATGACTTGGTGTCACTCCATTTCTGTGGGCTTCCAGTTGAATGATGAGTATTGTGTGCAGTTTTGGTATCCTAATTTATGGAAGGGCATCCTTGCTGTTGAGGCAGTGCAGCTTAGGTTCACGAGGTTAATCCTCGTGATGGCGGGACTGTCATATGAAGAAACATTGGAAAGACTGGGCTTGTATTCATTGGAATTTAGAAGGATGAGAGGAGATCTTTTGGAAACATATAAAATTATAAAAGGACTGGACAAGCTAGATGCAGGAAAAATGTTCCCAATGATGGGGGAGTCCAGAAGCAGAGGTCAGACTAAGAATAAAGGGGAGGGCATTTAAAACAGACATGAGAAAAAGCTTTTTCACCCAGTGAGTTGTGAGTTTGTGAAATTCTCTGCCAGAGGGCAGTGGAGGCCAATTCACTAGATGAATTTAAAAGATAGTTAGATAGAGCTCTAGCGGCTAGCAGAATCAAGGGATATGGGGAGAAGGCAGGCATGGGTAGATGATCAGCCATGATCACAATGAATGGCAGTACAGGCTCAAAGGGCCAAATCGCCTCCTTCTGCACCTATTTTCTATGTTTCTATGAGGCTAAATGTTAGATCAACATATTTTGATAGAGCTGGTGCAGGAGATGCTCAGTGAGGTGATGTGCTCTATTGCTTATTTAGCAATTCGGAGTGTTCCCAGTGCAGAATTAAGGTCCCCCAATGTCAGCCCAAACAGCCTTTCTACATTTTAAGTCATGGACCTGGGACTCCCAGGTTACAGTGGGGATGTCAATTTGTTTCAGAGAAGTTTTGGGAACAGCCTTTGATTTTTTCATTATTCACCTGGTGGTATCTTCTGTGACAGAGGTCAGAACAGAATGATTATTTCAGCAGGCCCTTTTGGATATGTGAATGGCAGCATGCCCAACAAGCTGACAATGCAATGAGGGCCTCAAAAGCTGAGGAAGTTGGCCTTGAAGACTCAGAAGCATGCAGAAAGCAGGATCACCGTTGTCCAATAATCACAAGGTCCTGATTTTCAAACATTTTTCCTCAGGCTGCAATGGCTCTGTTGGTGCATTGAAGGCAAAGATCAATTTCATCAGTGATGGCAGACATCACCGAGAGATGGCTCCCAAGGTAGGAGAGGTGGGTCCACATTTTCCAGGATCAAATTGTGGATCTTGGTATTTGAAGGTGGATATTCTACAGTAGAGGCAGGAAGAAGATTGACACAAATTGCTGGTGTAACTCAGCGGGCCAGGCAGCATCTCTGGAGAAGAGAGATTTCTCCAGAGTTGCTGCCTGACCAGCTGAGTTATTCCTGGTTTCACCTGGTGTAATTTCAATAGATTTCCCAGCAAAGAAAGTTGGTGTTCCACTGCTGTATTATGAGAGCCCCCAAACTGCACCTCAACCAGAATAATTCATTGAAAAGACTACTCAAAGTTTGAGATTACCCTGCAAGTGACTCTCAGTGATCTGGATTGCTAATGTAGCACTCCCCAAAAAGAAAATGGGGCATCAGTGACGTAGACCCTCCCCAAACTCTTCCCCCCACCCCCCCCAAATTTTTTAAAAACAAAAGTAGAGAGTGCCTCACATATGGATATAGTAGGCTGAATGACACAAGGTATCAAGAGGCAAAAATGCTTAGGAAGATATTTCCAGGGCTTTCATCCTTGGCATCTGAAGGCACTGGTGCTGATGGCCAAATCATTAAAAAATCATAGGCCAGAAATTGATCAATGCAGATGCAATGCAATGGCTATAGCAGCACTGGTGTGACGGCAGAAATAGTGAGGGCCAGGGCTGGGTAGGAGTTGAAAACCAGATAGGTTTTCAGTTTGATATTTTAAGTCAAAGTATATAGAACCTCCTACTGTAATATTCTTAAATTTATCCTGTGGTTCACCAAATTGGCTGCTGATGGCCAAATGATGGCCAGCAGCCAATAGACTAACTGATAATCAATGGGGAACCTGTGGAAAATGCCACAAGATTTACCTATCTTGGCAGCATGTTCACAGTAGATGGAGATGTAGAGGTCGACATCAACTCCCGAATTGGTAAAGCTGCATCAGTCTTCAGACGAATGCAGCCAATATGGTCTCGTAGCGGGATATCCAAGATGCTAAAAGTCAAGCTCTTCCAGTCCGTAGTCCTCCCTACAGCCCTCAATGCCAGTGAGACATGGAAAATTAATGTGAAGATGAAAAAGAAATTGGATGCATTCCAACAACGCTGCTTGAGGAAGATCCTGAAGACTAGCTACAGAGACCACATCACAAACATGGAGATCTACCGGTAAACTGCAACAAAGCTTCTCAGCCAGGACAGAGGTATGCAGGATGAAATTTGCAGGACATGTACTCAGAATGTCACCAGAACGTGCACCTAAGATAGCAATGACATGGCAACCTGACGGAAGAAGGAAAAGTGGCCGATCAAAACTCACATGGAAGCGAACATCCCAGAAGGTTTTGGAAGCCCAGGACGCAAGCCTAACGAGGGTGGACGATGTCGCACATAACCGAACAGAATGGCGAAAGCTTGCTGCCCAATGCACTCAACAGTGTCGGAGGAACTAAATCTAAGCTAAGTCAACAAATTAAATGTCATTTGTTATGCTGTCAGCATTTTCAATAAAAGTGACTTATCCCACCTTTAGTGAAAGCAGCAAGGCGAAGCTTAAACCATACAGATGCTGGTCATATTCCAAATAGCAGGTAATAAACCAATATTGTATTAAAATGAAAACACTTTCTCTACCAAAGCCTGGACACTTTAGAATCCAGGTGCTGGTATTCTTGTTCTGAGCAGCTGGGAACATCACGAGACATTATCCCAGAGCATTAAGCTGGTCTGCATCAGATATCGTATAACTGAAGCTACTTTTGCTCCATGCATCGAAGCCACAGCGACAAATGCTGCCCATCATTGTTACAAGCAAATGAAGATTTCCACCAGGGTAATTTCACCAAATCAATACAGGCAGAATCGAAACAGTCCTAATTTATGATCCAAACAGGCAAAACATTATCAAGCAATGGTTGCGAACAAAAATTGGATTGATGCAGAACAAGCAACAAACACAGCTGCTGGCGTATCCCTGATATAACAATATTTGAGATGCTCAAACATTTTTTTGGTATCATCCTAATCATGTAAAATCATCAATAATCCATTGATCCATTTGAGCTGCAAAGTCCAAAAAGATTGCCAAAAATCACTGCAATGGCAAGATTTTCAAAACAAAAATCATTGACGACAATAATTATATCTAACTTTATAAAACTGATGCTGTTTCAGACACAGCATAATTGACACCATTAAATCATTTATTTAAATTGGATAAAGTACCATGCTGTAGGTTTTGCAACAAGTCACTAACAAGTTAGCACTTCTCTCCTCCCCTGAGTAACCTGCATACAATTTATCTGGAAAGCAGGTCTATTCTAGCTTCACAAATGCCTCAGATATTTTGACATGTAGATTTTACTTCCTTACATTTGCCAGCGCAATTTAAAAAAAAATCCAGATCAGTGCATTTTAATTATTAATTATTTAAATACACTGTTGGCACTGCACTCTTTCGTCAAAACACCTTTAATATACATACTTGCGAACACTAACTTCATTCGTCATCCAATTGTTAAGAGTCTGTTTTGATTTCCACATCCATAGTGTCTTACGTTAAGGTTCAAACAGATATTCGAAAAGTATCCCAATGGTCAACTGATCTGCAAGTAGTTCGTCTTTCTAGTCCATCAAGATAATAATGTTCCTAACGTTCCGCAGGACGTAATCATAAATGACCATTGTTTTCTACCGAATATTCTTTGATGGGACTTAACTGGTTAATTACAACCATCAACAGAAACAAAAGAAAAACTTCAGTCTGATTGATTTCCGGTAAACAGCAGTCTAATGGAAGAGAAAACTACAATAAAGAAAAGGATTGCAGTGGGTGCTTTAACGGGTCGGGAAAACGATGACTGATTTCTGACAACTCTGGTTATCTTGGGGGCTTTCGTAATATTGTTAGTGTAAAATGAACAGGTCGTTATTACTTGTTTTTAATCAACAATTGTAAAACATTTTTTTTGTGGTGGCCAATCAATGTAAACTACAAGGCTTTGGCTGCAAATCAAGACAGTGCAGCAAAACCCGAACATTTTTTTTCCGGCTATTATTTGATTTATCATTGTGATCTGGTAAAAGCGGTGACAACATCAATAAGCTAGCCACCCCCGCGTTATCAAACAAGCCTCTTTGGTTTCATTTCCAGAAATGGTGCCGAAGATACGACACCGTGGAGTGGGAAAGTGTGCGACGAGCTTGCACACGAACAGGTGCAATTAAATCCCGGCGCACCACCCGTTCTCGCAAAACCTTTAGTCTGCGCGAGTTCTCTTACCTTCCGCACGAGAGCGGAGTTCTGCTACAGTCTTCCGAACCGGCGGCATCTCTGTACAATCACTCGCTCACTCACCACATCGCACGGCAGGATGCAAATTCGGAGGGAGGCGCCGGGCGAAGCTGGGACGAGCTGCACCGCAGCCTGCGAGCACCACCCGTTACTAAACTAGTCACTGCTCGTCGTGTGCGGGAGAGTGAACTCCAGCCTCCGCGCGCAGCTGCAGCGCCGGCTGGAACCTCCCCGGATCGTTCCACCGCGGCGCGTGGCCCCGGAACGTTCCACTCGAGGCGGGTGTTTCCAGCTGACCACTTAGCCCCGGCGTGAGAATTGAAACTCTGGCAAATGCTGCTAGCATCCGCGTCTGTGCTGTATTCTGAAAACCAGACGACTTGCATGGGGGGTAGATCCAAAGATACTAGAGGAGCTATATAATCTTTGGTTAGATCTATGATAAGAAGCAAGCCCACTTGTAGGTGATTTTATTTTTCAAAGCCTCATTCGGGAAAATGTTGCTCCTGCGATAAAAGGAAAGAGGGGAGCACGTGAATGTATAATTAGCAATTCAAACACAGCAGCTTCAATGAAAGATGCACCTGATGTGAACTGCAACAATTGTACTGAGGTTTTTAATTAATGAAAACAAAGATTCCCTCTGGAGCTTTTAATGAGACCCTGCAGATTATAATGCTGAACCGTGAGAGACTAAATAGAAAACAAGAATAGAAGCGAGCCATTTTGTAACAAGCCTTTCTCACCCATACCTGAGCACGTTTGCATCCCAGCACCATCTACACGCCTTGATTAGCAACATGTATTATTGATTGATTGAGTAGCATTCTCTGTTTTCCAGAAGATTTATCCACAATGGAATTAAGGGTTAACGTCTCTCCAGAATTGCAGATTAATTACCATGTATTCCAACAAAACTCAGGAATTTGTATAACCTCAAAGACAAAACAGTCTGCTTTGAGCATTCATTCTCTCCATACATGGATCATTGTGGCTGCAGTGTATACCTGCAGATGCCCTGAAAAAACTAGTCATAAGTGATAGGAGTAGAATTGGGCCATTCGGCCCATTGTCTACTCCGCCATTCAATCATGGCTGTACTATCCCTCTGAACCCCATTCTCCTGCTTTCTCCCCTTGACACCTGTACTAATCAAGAATCTATCTATCTCTAATAATAATAATAATAATGGATTGGATTTATATAGCGCCTTTCTAATACTCAAGGCGCTTTACATCGCATTATTCATTCACTCCTCAGTCACACTCGGTGGTGGTGAGCTACTTCTGTAGCCACAGCTGCCCTGGGGCAGACTGACAGAAGCGTGGCTGCTAATCTGCGCCTACGGCCCCTCCGACCACTACCAATCACTCACACACATTCACACACATTCACACGCAGGCAAAGGTGGGTGAAGTGTCTTGCCCAAGGACACAACGACAGTATGCACTCCAAGCGGGATTCGAACCGGCTACCTACCGGTTGCCAGCCGAACACTTAGCCCATTGCGCCATCTGCCATCTCTGCCTTAAGAATATCCACTGCCTTGCCTCCACAGCCTTCTGTGGCAAAGAATTCCACAGATTCACCACCCTCCCCCTAAAGAAATATCTCCTCATCTCCTTCCTAAAAGAACGTCATTTAATTCTGAGGCTATGACCTCTAGTCCTAGACTCTCCCACCATGTACATATGTGCTATGGTTACATATTCACATGTTCTATTGTGCTGCAGCAAGTAAGAATTTCTTTGTCCTATCTAGGACATATGACAATAAAACACTCTTGACTTGACTAGTGGAAACATCCTCCACATCCACTCTATCCAAGCCTTTCACTATCCAGAGCCAGCACATCCTTCCTCAGATATGGTGCCCAAAATTGATCACAATACGCCAAATGCGGCCTTAACAACACATTATAGAGCCTCAGCATTACATCCCTGTTTTTGTATACAAGCCCTCTTGAAATAAATGCTAGCATTGAGTTTGCTTTCTCAACAGGGACTTGCAAATCTACCTCATGAGGCCATAAATCATTTTCATTTGGAAATATAATGCCCTTATTTTATCATCTCCAGTCAAGAACCTGGAATGTTGTTCACTATAAAAATATTCCCAATGGGAATCCAAAAATGTTGTATGGGCATATAAATATTAATAGGGTAATGTAAGACTGATGCATTGTTAAGGTACTAAATACGGTACCTCCTTAGTCTTAGCCAAATTTATTGTCATGTGTACAAGTACAATGAGGTACAGGTACAATGAAAATGTTGCCTTCAGCAATATCACACACAGTACAAAAAAACATAAGTTATACATGACAAACATGACAAAGATGTCTGTGCAAAGACATTAGTGCAAAAACACAATTAAAAAACAAGTCCATGATAGTGCAAGAGGTAGACCATAGTGTTCTACTGAGGTCGGATAAGGTTCAATGGTGCTTTTATTTGGTTTAATAGTGCTTTTATTTGTCACGTGCAAATGTAAAGTGAAATTATTTTCTTACATACAGTCCAGTAAAGTATTGCCATACCTAAGCACATCTCCAATTAGCAAAGTGCAATGAAATAGACCACTGATCCCGCATGCAAGAGATGCCAGGTTTTGGCGCCATTTTCAAAATCCAGTCTAGTTCTCATGAGCGGTGTCAGATCCAGGCAAGCCCCAGACTGCTGCAGGGCCTCCAGCCATTGCCTTTCTTGGATGCAATGTCCCTCTCCTCGCCAAACCACCTTTGTGCCCCAGGGTGCCTCCTGCAGCCAACCTTGAGGACGTGGTAGGCCAGACCTTGGTTGTGCACATCAGTTCAAGAACAATGGTTGCAGGAAGTAGCTGTTCTTGAACTTGATGGTGTGGGGCTTAAGGAATCTTTGCTTCTAGCAGTAGCAGCAGGAAGATAATAATAATAATAATAAATTTTATTTGTGGGCGCCTATACAAAAGTCTCAAGGACACCTTACAGAGTTTAACAAAGAAACAAATAATCGGGGTAAAATAAGTTATAAAGACATCACCAATACACAAATGAAAGACAGAATTCAATCCAAAGACACAAAAGAGAAAATCAGAAACACAATGTGAGGAGAGAGCAGTGGCAGCTAAACCACGCCAGCGTCCACTCTCCCCTCCGACCTCCATATTGGACACAGACTAACATAGACACAACACACAAAAATCATCCCCCCACAATGGTTACCACTGTGGTGGAAGGCACAATGTCCAGTCCCCAACCCCAGTTCACCCAAAGTCAGGCCTATTGAGGCCTCCGCTATTGCCTCTACGGAGGCCCGATGTTCCTGGCCGTTCTCACCGGGTGATGTTGCCCGGCGTCAGGAGAGTCCTCTCAGCGGCTGGGCCACCTGGAACGGTCGCATTCCTCACCGGAGGCCGCAGCTACCGAAGCCGACAAGGCCGCGCCGGTTTGGAGCTCCAAGGCTCCCGATGTTAAAGTCGGCGCCGCCCGATCCCCTCCGCAGTCCCGCAGCCCGGAGGTGTTGACCTCGGCAGTCACGGCTCACCGGAGCTCCAGCGCGTCGATCCAGCGCGGCGACCCAGGCAAGGCATCGCCCGCTCCGCTCCGCGACAGCGCTCCAGCGCTGTGCCGCCACCAAGCCGAGGTGCAGGGCGGTCCCCGCCAGGAAACGGCGCTCCAGGCCACGGGGACGGGTCGACGGGGCAGCCCGGAGAAAAAGCTGCCTCACCAACCAGGTAGGGACCTAGAAATGTCGTTTCACCTTCACCCAACATTAAAAAGTAGAATAACTCCTACAAACAAAACGGAGACTCACTAAAACTGTTAAAAAAAAGTGATTTAAACGGACGGCTGCTGGTTAGGACGGCTTCATGGCAGGAAGCATAGAGTGGTCGTGGAAGGTTGTTTTACGGACTGGAGGCTTGTGACTAGTGGTGTGCTTCAGAGATTGGAGGACAGGACCTTCACTGAACTGCAGGGCCTTGGGTAGCGTAGAAGGCCTTTTGCAATGCCAGATTTCATCAGTAAGGGAATTGAGTATAGAATATGGGACATTACATTACAGTTCTACAAGATGTTGGTGAGGCCACATTCGGAATATTGTGTTCAGTTGTGGTCACCCTACTGTAGGAAAGATGTTACGCCGAAAAGAGTGCAGTTCCTACGCATTTGGGGGCAATTTCCAGAGGCCAATTAACCTACAGACCTATGCAAGTCTTTGGGATGTAGGAGGAATCTGGACAACCTGGAGGAAACCAATGCGGTCACAGGGAAAATGTGCAAACTCTAACCAGACAGCACACGAAGTGAGGATTGAACCCGGGTCTCTGATCCTGTGAGGCAGCAGCATTATCAGAAGCACTACCAGAAGCACCACCTTGTCGCCAAAGGGAAAATAATTCCCATTCAGAGGACACAGTTTTACAATATATCCCAGAACAAAGATAGATTCCTAATTGGGGAGAGTGCATCAAATGGGTATGGGGGGGGGGGATGAGGTAGGTTGGGGTGGGCCATACGTTGCTGGCGATAAAAGAAAACATTTAATGTAATAGCAGCCCCACAGAACTGACAACATAGGATGTGATAGAAAAATAAAGACGGCAGCTATGACTCACCTTCTACCCTCAGAAAGCACCCTGTGATCAGCTCGAGAAATGGGCATGATGGTTTTGCCACATGGAAGCAAAGGGGTGGCTGGCAGAGGTGATGGGTAAGACGATCGTGCTATACCTGCACATCAAGATAAATGAATTAACAGTATAAATAGAAGCAAACGGGTATGATCTCATTGCCAATATGGAAATGTGGCTAAATATTCCATAGTGTTCAACATTTAAGAAGGACAGGCAAAAAAAAGAGGATGGTATAATGTTGTTAATAAGGAGATTACTGCAGTGGTAGGAATGATCTTTGCATGATAGATCATGGCACAGTGGTAGAGATGTTGCCTCAGTGCCAGACACCCGGGTTCGATCCTGATTAGCGGTGCTGTCTGTGTGGAATCTGTACTTTCTCCTTGTGATTGCGTGGGTTTTCTCCAGGTGCTCTGATTTTCTCCCACATTCCAAGAACGTGCAGGTATGTAGGTTAATTGGCTTCTGTAAATGGCCCCCAGTGTGTAGGACATAGAACTAATGTAAGGGTGTTCGATGGTTGGTTTGGACTCAGTGGGCCTGTTTTCACACTGTATCTCTAAACTAAACTAAACTAGAGCATAGTATTGTAAATCAATTTGAATTGTACTAATAAATGGCAAAGGGCAGAAATCTTTAGGAGTTATTTACAGACCACCAAATAGTGTTTGTAATATCGGGTGTGGCATGAATCAGGAAATTAGAAATCCACGTAACAGGAGTAAAGGAGTAATTATGAAAGAATTTGACCTATATGTAGACTGGATAAACCAGATTTATTGTAATAAGATAGAAGATAAATTCATTAAATGTATTTGAGATGCATTTCCAGATTAATATGTTGAGGAACCAACTGGGGAAAAATTGCTTTTGGATCTAATTTTGTCAATGAGAAAAAGTTGCTAGATAGTCTTGTTGTCAAGGGTCCTTTGTGGGAAAATGGCCATAATTTCACGTTATTTTAATTTTGATTTGAAAGTGATGTAATTCAATGTGAATTTGGGGTCTTAATCTAAACAAAGGAAATCAAGAAGTATGAAAGGAGAGTTGATTGTGGTCGACTGGGAGAATATATTGAAAGGTATGACAAGCCTGACATCTGCTTTCAAAGAAATAATCTGCAAGTAGCAACAATAATGCATTCACGGTACAAAATTCCAAAAGAAAAGTGATTTATCTGTGACTGACCAGGGAAATGAAAGATAATATTAAATTAACAGAGGCTTATTAAATTACCTGAAGCAGCAATAGGTCTGAGGATCATTTTAGAACTCAGCAGAAGAGGACAAAGACATGGCAAGATAGTAATTGAGTGCAGGCTGATGAGAAGTATAAAAACATTCTGCAAGAGCTTTTAAAGGTATGTAAAAAGGAAAAGACAAGCAAGTGCAAATGTGGGTTCCTTAAAAACATAGACAGGAACATATAAAATGGGGAAGAAGGAAATGAGAGAGAAACTAAGCAGTTACTTTGCATCTATCTTCACAAAAAAGACACGCATAGCCTTAAAGCGTCACCGGAGTATCAAGGGTCCAATGCGAATGAGGAACTAATAGAACAAAATATAAAAAATACTACTAGAGAAGCCGGTGTATGTGAAAGCTGATACATCTGTTAGATCAGGTGGTAAAGAAAACATATGGTATACATTCCTTCATCAGTTAGGGCATTAAGAGTTGGGAAGTCATGTTGCAGCTATATAAAACTTTGATTAGGCCACAAATGTGTGCATTATAGTTCTATCATTACAAGAAAGACGTGGAGACTTTGGAGAGGATGCATAAGCGGTTTATCAGAATGTTGCCTAGATTAGAGAGTATTATCTATAAGGAGCGATTGGACAGACTTAGATTGTTTTGTCTGGAATTGTGGAGGCTGTGGGCTGACCTGATAGTGTATATAAAAGCGTGAGAGGTATTGATATGGTAGATTGTCAGAGTTTTTTTTCTCCCAAGTTTAAATGTTAAATACGAGAGGTCGTGGCTTTAAAGTGAGAGGGTGAAAGTTTACAGGAAATTTAAGGGCCTGTCCCACTTAGGAGACCTCCACCGCGACCTCTGGCTACTTTAAGCGACTTTAAAAAAAATCAAGGTCACGGTGACCTACGAACTCCTACGACCTTCCACGACTATGTGTACGGCCTCCTACGACTATGTTAAAGACCTCCCTTGACTATGAAGAAGACCTCCTTCGACCTCCTTCGACTATGTTTGTTTTACTCGAGGATGGTCTCTGGCAAATTGGTCCATGAATGAGCACGACCCCCTTCCACCTCAGAGGACCATACCGAAAACCAACAACGACCAGTGACGAGTGTCTACAGCTCAAATGATCACCTGATAGAATGATGTCATGTCTGCATTTTTTTCTCACAAATAAATGCCTCCCAGGTTTTTTATAAATCATTCTGAACCATGCAAGCAAAGAAGGAACTAGTTTGGAGGATGTTAGTAAAAATACAACTACTGCTGTTTGCAGTAGCCCTTTTGCTTCAGCAGCTTTTTGAGAAAGGCAGAAGGGGAAGAGCAAGGGTGAAGAGGAAGCACAAGAAGAGGTCTCAATGGGTGAATGGAGATGATGTCATGGACTGTCCCAGTACACCAGATGACTGGAAGAGAGTGGCGCTGGGCTTTGACAAAAGATAAAACTTTAAGCACACATGTGGTGCAGTGGATGGCAAGCATGCCATTCTTGTCCCTGTCCCTGTCTCTGTACCCCTCATTTTCCTTTTTCGTACAGGATGTCATTCTGCTGGAACCATTCCTCAAGGTCCCCCTCCTGCTGCCTGGTGAAGGTGTAGGGCATAACCTTCCTCCAGCCCTCCCTCACCACCAATGGGGCATCTGCCTCTGATGCTGTGTCAGACACAGGAGAAAGGGCTGCTTTGCTGCCTTCAAATGAGGCAGTGAAGGATGGGGTGGTGGTGGGGACATATACTACCATCCTTGTCTCCTCCTCCAGGGGTCTCTCATGCACGGCTACCTCCTCCTGCACTATCACCTCCTGCCACTCCTCCTCCTGGGTGAGCAACACCTGCATGGCAGGTTTTTTTTAGGGTTGTGCCCTCCCCCTGCGCTGCTCCCTTTTTGGTGCCATCTTTAAAACACGTCTCCTCTCCAAAAAACTCTCCAGCTATGAATGAACATGCCTTGGAGTGAAAGAGGTGACGTTCTGCTGTTTAAATTACCTTTTTTTCCCACTGACCTTATTTTCACCCCGGAGCTATTACCTTTGACTACCTTCGACCACCTTCGACTACCTACGACTAGCATCACGATCTACTATGACCGGCTTCGACTAGACCGACTGAAAAAATATCGATTTTTCCCACGATGACCTATTTTTAGTCGCGGTCAATTTTTAACATTTTGAAAAATACGCAGCGACCTAGCTGAAGCCTCGATTACGCGGAGACCACTCTCGACCATGAAGGAGAGTGACGAAGACCTCCTACGACCTCGTGGCGACCTTGCCGCGACTATGGGCCGTGGGCAAACTCGCCAGAGGTCGCGGTGGAGGTCGCCCAAGTGGGACTGGGGATTCACAAAGCAAGTTTTTTCACACAGAGTTGTAACTGTTTGAATGCCCTATCAGGTGAGGTGGTGGAAGCGGATAGGAGCAATATTTAAGAACATTTAGGCAGACATATGAACAAGCAGGGAATGGAGGATTATAGACCATGTGCAAGGTGATGTTCAATTTAACTTGGGTTCATGATGACACAGACATTGTGGGCTGTAGGGCTTGTTCTTGTCCTGTACTGTTCTATGTTAAATACAAAGGTCCTGATGAACAGCATCTCAGCTTTGTTCGAAATAACTTTTGAGATATGGATGCACAGTTTATCACCTTCTAAGTCTCTGTAACTTGTTCCTGTGGATTGTGGTGAACAAGTGTGACTCCACGATGGAAACAAGGAAGGAGCGAGAATTCAGGGAACCACTTATTTATCCGACTAATGTCAGTGGCAGGGAAAATACCAGAATTTATAATTTTGTAGTAACAGACCTTGAAAACAATAATAGGATTGAACAAAGTTGGCATAGATTCATGAATGGAAAATCATGTTTGACTAATCTATTGGAGATTTTTGAAGATTTGACAAGTATAGATGAGAGGGAACCAGTGGATGCTGTATTTGGGATTTCTGGAAGGCTTTCGATAGGATCTCAGAAAGTAAGTTGGTTAACAAGGTTGGATCACATCAAATTGAGTGTGACATACTTTGTCTTTTGCACTATCATAGACAATAGACAATAGGTGCAGGAGTAGGCCATTCGACCCTTCGAGCCAGCACCGCCATTCAATGTGATCATGGCTGATCATCCCCAATCAGTACCTTGTTCCTGCCTTCTCCCCATATCCCCTGACTCCGCTATTTTTAAGAGCCCTATCTAGCTCTCTCTTGAAAGCATCCAGACAACCTGCCTCCACTGCCCTCTGAGGCAGAGAATTCCACAGACTCACCACTCTCTGTGAGAAAAAGTGTTTCCTTGTCTCCGTTCTAAATGGCTTACTCCTTATTCTTAAAAATAAGATGGTCTAAATCATGATCTACTCAATTTATTTAGTTTGTTATTATTGTCAAGTATACCATGAAAAACGTCTTTGGTTCGTGCCATACAGTCAGTGAAAAGACATAGTCCTGTGGTCTGAAGAAGGGCCTCTGACCCAAAACATCACTTGTTCCTCTCCAGAGATGCTGCCGATCCCGCTGATTTACTCCAGCATTTTGTGTCTATCTTCAGTGAAAAGACTATACATGATTACAATCAAGCCGTCCACAAGATGCAGATATAGGATATAGTGCGAGGTAAAGTCCAGTAAAGTCCGATTAAAGATAGTCCCGAGGGTCTTCAATGAGTAGATGGTTGATCAGGCCCACTCTCTAGTTTATTGTGGGAGGATAGAATGAATGGACCAGGACTGTATTCAGAGTTTAGAAGAATGAGATGAGCAGTCATCAAAACTAACTTGACAGGGTAGACCCAGGAAGTGTCCAGGAACAACTTGAGAATAAGAAATAGACTAGGACTGAGATGAGGAGGCATATCTTCATGTAAAGGGTGGTGAACTATGGAAGCAGTCACTGAAGTAGGCCTCTCATTCTGCTTGAGTGGTTTTACCATCCATGGGCATACTGGTACAGATGAGTTTCCCAGTATCAAAGCACACATTCATGCCTTTGAACACAAATGGACAGAGGACTCAAAAGCTATTCTGTAGAATGGTAATGATACTGTAAGTAGCCAATCATGATTGGCGGTCACTCTTCCGATAAATGTAGATGCTGTGCTCAGTAGAATTTCCACTTCTAACTTCCTAATTACCAGCAATTTAAATATTGACACATTACCAGGATAAAATTTTATTACTGACAAATTTACTTAAGAAAGCACTCTGTCAGTTCATCTCCTCTCAAGAGTCTTGTCATTACTATTCATTTTACTTCGGAGTCACGTGAGTGACTACGTGAAGAACCCCGCCAGTGCGCCTGCGCGTCATTACGTCAGACGCCTTGTCGCAAACGGACGTGAGGAGCAGAGCTCCTCAGTGGATTTGAAGTTTTTTAACTACAAGGTAAGTAGAAACATTTTTCAGTATTTTTTCAGGTCCATTTACTGTGGGTCTGTGGGGATTTCTTCCACAGATGCCAGGGAAAAAACGGGCAGGGGGAAGAGGCGAGCGACACAGCCGACAGAAAGTCGGGAAAGTCGAGAGTCTGCGGTTAGCGACCAACCGCCTCTAAAACCCCGGTACAGTCGTCAGCGGTGAGCATAGCGACTGTGGACCTGGGGCAGTCAACGCCTGTCGGGCGCAAGGCCAAGTCCGAATCGAAACGGGCCACGGAGGAGGAGTCCCAGGAAATGGAAGCTCCAGGGCTAGATACTGCTTTTAAGCGTATTGCCCAAATGGAAAGCCTGCTATATAGGCTGTTGGAGCAAAGCACACTCAGGTAAGAATGTACTGAAATCCAAGCTGCTGGAAGCAGCTTAAACAGCTCCTGGTTCAGGGCTGATATAATGCACCCTCAGGGATGAGGAGCGTGCCACGGGTCATGAGATTTCAGACCCCGATTCTGACGGTGAGGCTCTATGTGATTTGTCACAGTAGCCGTGATGTACGTGATGTACAGAAGTTCCACCCCTGGCAGTATGATTCGCTGCCCCGTCAGAGTCAGGAGAGCCATTAGAAGAGAATTGGCCTCCCTAATAAATTACTTGGTTTCCCATCTGCTGGAACAGCAGGAAATGGATGAGAATGCAAGAAAATATGAGTTGAGAACTCAAGAATTGAAATGGCAGAGAATATTAAAGCTGCTGGAATCTGGAATAACTGCTTTGCCAGAATAGCGGATAAAAGCCAAGAGATGACGGAGTTGCATCAGAAAGCACTGGGTTTGCTATGCAGCATCCACTTCGAGATCAATTGTCCGAGGAAAGGTGCTATACGGCCTACTATGAATCCGAAATTCGCTGCACTCTGCAAACCAAGTAATGTACAATTACCCAACTTACTCTTTGGAGAGGATCTCGAGAGATGTGTTAAAGAGTTGGAAGATGAAGCGAAAACAGGATGGATGAAAACATCAATGGTTGTAAAGTCTGTAAAGAGGAATATCCTTTCAGACGTCATACGGATCCTGGACAGGACCAAGTCGCTCATTAAGGCAGGGACGTAGCTGACGGCCTGCAGCGGGAGCAAGAACCAGTGAGGGTGCTTCCGGGAGAATCCAGGGATCTCAGAGTACTCAAATGACTCAAGAGGTAGGTAGACCTGGTTCTCATGGGAACATACTAACTGGATTAAGTCCAAAAGTTGGAGGCAGATTATGTCTCTTCTATAAACAATTGGAAGATTACTTCAGATGTGTTAATTCTGAATAGTATACAAGGATTTCGAATTGAATTCAATCCAAATTATGATTTGCCGGTCCAGCATGTTCCTAGCAGAATTCTCCACTTCTTTGGCATGGACTTGAAGGGCCGAGATCGCCTGTTTTCCTGCTGTGATTGTCATATGGTTTGCACAAAAAGAAGTGATGGAGGTTCAAGCTGCGTTTCAAACCCTATATATAAAAGGTGTTATTGAAGAATCAGTCTACCAAATTCACCAATTTGTGTCAAATATATTCCCTCGATCAAAAAAGGATGGAGGATGTGGGATTATTCTAGACTTGACAAGTCTGAATCCTTTTGGTTAATTTAAACATTTTAAAAGGGAGACATTTGTGACTGCCAAACAACTTATTTCAGAAGCATGTAATATGGCAACTATAGATTTAAAAGATACATATTCAGTATCTTAAATTTACATGGATGAACCAGTTATGGCAGTTCAAAGCTTTGCCTAATGGGTTAACGTCCGCTCCCAGAATATTCACAAAATTATTAAAACCAATTCTGGGGGTGCTAAGAAGCCAGGGGCATGTACTAATGGCATATTTGGATGATGTCCTGATTATAGGAAGGACAAAACAGTCAACAGAAGCATCTGTGGCAGTTGTGAAATCAACTTTTGAAAGTTTGGGGTTTCTAATTCATCCAAAGAAATCAAGGTTAACACCATGTACCTCGATTGATTATTTGGGGTTCACAATTGATTCAGTCCAAATGAAAATTACTTTGCCCAGTGAAAAAAGGGTGGAGTTGATTAAAGATTGCAGTGATCTGGTAAACGAGCAAAAACCCTCAATCAGACAGGTGGCTCGAGTACTGGGAAAATTAGTAGCAGCATTCCCAGCAGTCCAATTCGGACCATTACATTATCAACAGCTGCAGAGAGTTAAAGAACAGGCACTGAGAATGCTTGTTGGTCATTTTAATAGAACCATGCAACTAACAACAAAGGCTGTTTCTGATCTGCAGTGGTGGATTCTACATGTCTCAAGCAGTTCCAGCAAAGTGCTGATTGAACAAACCTTCCATGATATTATAAACAGATGCCAGTACACTAGGATGGGGTGAAACTGACAGCATCTAGCTGCAGAGGCAGATGGAATCAGGAAGAGTCATTGTTACTGCAGACATGGGCAGTTAACTATTTGGAGTTTTTAGGATGTTTCTATGGACTCCAAGGTTATTGTTCTAACACAACTAAAAGGCATGTTCAAGTTCAGATTGATAAACACAACAGCAATTGCCTATATTAATGATATGGATGAAATCAAGTCGGGGTCATGTAACAAAATGACTAATCAACTTTGGACTGGGTGTATTGAAAAGAACATTTGGATTTCAGCTATCTATCTACCAGGTAGAATGAACACGATAGCAGACACCAGGTCACGAAAGTTCCATGATAATAAGAATGGATGTTGAATCGAGAGGTATTCAATGATATAGTAATCAGATTTGGAATGCCCGACATTGACTTGTTTGCATCTAGACTGAATCATCAGCTATCGAGATATGTCTCATGGGAATCAGATCCAGGAGCAAGATTCTTTCTCGCTACATTGGAGTGGTATGTTGTCATATATATTTCCACTTTTCTGCCTCATAAGCCAGTGTTTGCTTAAAGTCAGGCAAGATGCTGATTCAGGTGTATTGGTAATACCAGATTGGCCTACACAGCCATGGTATCCGTTGATATTAGAATTAACAACACAAATGTTGATGAAAGTGCCAAAAAGGAGTAATTTATTGCTGCACCCTGTAACAGGGAAACAACATCCATTATATGATCGTTTGGATTTGTTGATTTGCAGGTTTAAGAAGGCCTTTTCTGGGGCGAGGACTGTCTGAGCGTACTGTGGACATGCTTACGGCAGCCTGAAGGAAGAGCACTCAAAAAAAGTACCTTTCTTATATTAAGAAATGGGAAAAGTTCTGTGTACAAAAGAATGTGCAATATAGTACTGCAGATATTTCAAATGTTTAGAATTTCTGTCAAAACTCTATTATGATGAAGGTCTGAGTTGTAGTGCAATTAATTCAGCCAGAAGTGCATTGCCCTCATATTTGGTTCTGGATTCAGAAATAAACCCAATTGGGTCACACCCAATTCTTTCCAGACTAATGAAAGGAATCTTTAATTCCAAACCACCGAAACCTAGGTACATGACAATCTGGGATGTAAGTGTGGTACTGAAACTACTTCAGGAATGGTCACCAAGTGTGGCTTTACCTTTAGCCAAGCTCAGGATGAAAGTATTCATGCTTATGGCATGAGTGACAGCACAACGAGTGCAAACACTTGGAAAATTACAAATAGACAGTATGGAAGTAACTAAAGACAAGGTTTCATTCTATATCTATGACCTATTAAAGCAAAGTAGGCCAGGTGTGACAGGATTTAAAATTATGCTAGCAGCATATCCAAATGATCCTTGTCTCTGTGTTAAGACATATTTGTTACAATGCATTGAGGTCACAAAGAATTTAAGAAATATGGAAACTGTGTTGTTAATCACACACAAGAAACCACACAAGAAATAGGAAGGACATTATTGCCATAGAGGGAGTGCAGAGAAGGTTCACCAGACTGATTCCTGGGATGTCAGGACTGTCTTATGAAGAAAGACTGGATAGACTTGGTTTATACTCTCTAGAATTTAGGAGATTGAGAGGGGATCTTATAGAAACTTACAAAATTCTTAAGGGGTTGGACAGGCTAGATGCAGGAAGATTGCTCCCGATGTTGGGGAAGTCCAGGACAAGGGGTCACAGCTTAAGGATAAGGGGGAAATCCTTTAAAACCGAGATGAGAAGAACTTTTTTCACACAGAGTGGTGAATCTCTGGAACTCTCTGCCACAGAGGGCAGTCGAGGCCAGTTCATTGGCTATATTTAAGAGGGAGTTAGATGTGGCCCTTGTGGCTAAAGGGATCAGAGGGTATGGAGAGAAGGCAGGTACGGGATACTGAGTTGGATGATCAGCCATGATCATATTGAATGGCGGTGCAGGCTCGAAGGGCCGAATGGCCTACTCCTGCACCTAATTTCTATGTTTCTAAGAGAGTTTCAATACAGACTATTTCCAGATGGCTAAAAGAAGTCATAACAGCTGCTGGTATTAACACTTATGTTTTTACGTCTCACTCGACTAGGGCAGCAGAAAAGTCGGCGGCCAGGGCAAAAGATGTCCCCGTCGACCATATCCTCGCAATGAGTCCAATGAGTTGATGTTTCAACATTTTTACCATCGGCCTATTGTTAATGCGGGATTGTGTGCAGAAACTATTTTAAGTTCTGTGTAAATTCCTCTGGTTTATAGGGGATCTGATTAATTTCATTATTGAAATGAATTACTGCATTTGTGGTACAAATGTTATTATGAATGCATGATTGATTATTCTCGTTCCGAGTCAATCTATGCAGTGAGAAGCTGGGATTGATCTACGGCATGAAATCACAAAGCTTTAAAATCTTCACGTAGTCACTCACGTGACTCCGAAGTAAAATAGTAAGATTAAACGAGAACTTACCGAAGTTTGAAGTTTGATCTTTATTTTATGAGGAGTTACGTAGGTGATTATGTGCCCGCCACGACCCTACCCTCTATCATAAAGGTCAGATGGAAGTTCTTGTATTACTCGTTTTATTATGAGACTATATTACTTTGGTTGTTGTTTTTTGTGATTTCACACCGCTGCTTTGAAGATTGACGCGCAGGCGCACTGGCGGGGTTCTTCACATAATCACCTACGTAACTCCTCATAAAATAAAGATCAAACTTCAAACTTGGGTAAGTTCTCGTTTAATCTTACTATTCTCACTTCCTAGAATGTAAAATGATGGCCTGCCATATGTGTCAACGTGGATATAATACCAGAATTTGTTGATGTTAATATTGTGTTATAGTCTTATACTATGAATCATTCTTAATGATTGAGGTGTAGGATTGCAGTTGAAAGCCAAACAGCTGGATTCTTATTATTCCAGCTTCAGTCATCGAGTTACAGCATGCGAATAATGCCTGAGGACAAGCTCAGCTTGTTCATGAAAATGTATGAGGAAATTGGAATTACAGTAAATATCCATAAGACAGGAGTCTTCCACCAACCTGCCTGCACTGAAGACAACCGATAATAAAAGATCATGACAAAATCCTAGATTTTGGTCTGAAGAAGGGTTAGACCCGAAACATCACCTATTCCTTTTCTCCAGAGATGCTCTCTCACCCGCTGAGTTGCTCCAGCATTTTGTGTCTATCCTAGATCATAGAAACATAGAAACATAGAAAATAGGTGCAGGGGGAGGCCATTCGGCCCTTCGAGCCAGCACAGCCATTCATTGTGATCATGGCTGATCGTCCCCTATCAATAACCCGTGCCTGCCTTCTCCTCATATCCCTTGACTCCACTAGCCCCTAAAGCTTTATCTAACTCTCTCTTAAATCCATCCAGTGAATTGGCTTCCACTGCCCTTTGTGGCAGGGAATTCCATAAATTCACAACTCTCTGGGTGAAAAGGTTTTTTCTCACCTCAGTCTTAAATGACCTCCCCTTTATTCTAAGACTGTGGCCCCTGGTTCTGGACTCGCCCAACATTGGGAACATTATTCCTGCATCTAGCTTGTCTAGTCCTTTTATAATCTTATATGTTTCTATAAGATCCCCCTCATCCTTCTAAACTCCAGTGAATACAAGCCTAGTATTTTCAATCTTTCCTCATATGACAGTCCCGCCATCCCAGGCATCAATCTCGTGAACCTAAGCTGCACTGCCTCAATCACAAGGATGTCCTTCCTCAAATTAGGAGACCAAAACTGTACACAATACTCCAGATGTGGTCTCACCAGAGCCCTATACAACTGCAGAAGAACCTCTTTACTCCTATACGGAAATCCTCTTGTTGTGAAGGCCAACATTCCATTAGCTTTCTTCACTGCCTGCTGTACCTGTAAGCCAACTTTCAGTGACCGGTGTACAAGGACGCCCAGGTCTCCCTGCACCTCCCCCTTACCTAACCTAACCCCATTGAGATAATAATCTGCCCCCTTGTTTTTGCCGCCAAAGTGGATAACCTCACATTTATCTATATTATTCTGCATCTGCCACGCATCTGCCCACTACTCAACCTGTCCAGGTCACCCTGCAACCTCCTAACGTCCTCTTCACAGTTCACACTGCAACCCAGCTTTGTGTCATCTGCAAACTTGCTAGTGTTGCTCCTAATTCCCTCTTCCAAATCATTAATATATATGGTAAACAGTTGCGGCCCCAACACCAAGCCTTGCGGCACTCCACTCGCCACTGCCTGCCATTCTGAAAAGGACCCGTTCACTCCTACTCATTGCTTCCGGTCTGCCAACCAATTTTCTATCCATGTCAACTCCCTACTCCCAATACCATGTGCTCTAATTTTAGTCACCAGTCTCCCGTGCGGGACCTTATCAAAGGCTTTCTGAAAGTCTAGATACACTACATCCACTGGCACCCCTTCATCCACTTTACTTGTCACATCCTCAAAAAATTCCAGAAGATTAATCAAGCATGATTTCCCTTTCATAAATCCATGTTGACTTGAACTAATCCTTTTACTGCTATCCAAATGCCCCATTATTACCTCTTTAATAATTGACCAGCATCTTTCCCACCACATAAGTCAGGCTAACTGGTCTGTACTTCCCTGTTTTCTCTTTCGCTCCTTTCTTGAAAAGTGGGATAACATTAGCTATCCTCCAATCCACAGGAACTGATCCTGAATCTATTGAACATTGGAAAATGATCACCAATGCGTCCACTATTTCTAGAGCCACCTCCCTGAGGACCCTGGGATGCAGACCATCAGGTCCAGGGGATTTATCATCCTTCAGTCCCATTAGCCTACCCAATACTATTTCTCGCCTAATGAAAATTTCTTTCAGTTCCTTTACCCCCTTAGATCCTCTGTCCTCCAGTACATCTGGGAGTTTGGTTTTCTTCCTTAGTGAAGACAGATCCGAAGTACCTATTCAACTTCTGCCATTTCCTTGTTGCCCATAATAATTTCACCCGTGTCTGCCTTCAAGGGACCTACATTTGACTTTGCTATTCTTTTCCCCTTAACATATCTAAAGAAGCTTTTACTGTCCTTCTTTATATTCCTGGCCAGCTTCCCTTCGTACTTCATCTTTTCAGCCCGTATTGCCCGTTTTGTTTCCTTCTGTTGTCCTATGAAAGTTTCCCAATCCTCTGGCTTCCAGCTACTCTTTGCTGTGTTATACATCTTTTCTTTTAGTTTTATTCTATCCCTAATTGCTCTTGTCAGCCACTCCCCTTAGAATCTTTCTTCCTTTTTGGAATGAAATGATCCTGTGTCTTCTGGATTATGCCCAGAAATTCCTGCCATTGCTGTTCCACCGTCATTCCTGCTAGGATCCCTTTCCAGTCTACCTTGGCCAGCTCCCCTCTTATGCCTTCATAGTCCCATTTGTTCAACTGCATCACTGACACTTCCGATTTAACGTTCTCCTTCTCAAATTGCAGATTTTGCTTCGGAGTCACGTGAGTGATTCCGTGAAGAAGCCCACCAGTCGGCATGCGCGTCATTACGTCTGACGCATGGCGCAGCGACCAGCTCGAAGGTGCAGCGTTCCTCCAGCGGTAAGTTTAATAAGCCTCAGGTAAGTGTCAAACTTAGTCGGAGGTCGTTTCGGCACTTGTTAAATCTTGTTTCAGGAGGGCAAGTCCACGCATGGAGAAATCGTTGAGAGCAAGGCGAGCCGTTGCGAAAGTGGACCGCGGGAGTGCGGGTAGCGGGCGGCTGCCTAGTTCATCTACCGAGTCGCTAATAGTAAAACCAGCGACTGCAGACTTGGTGTCTGAGGGCACCGTGGCTCTGCCGGTGGGGCATAAAGCCACCATGAAGTCTACAGCCGATAGACTCGGATGAGTCCGGTCGGGAGGGTTCCCCTCCAAGAATGGATACCGTGTTTGGTCGGTATCCGGGATGGAGCTCCTAATGGAGGGGATGATCCATCAAGAGCGCCGGCCTCTCCAAGAGCCCGCGCCAGCGGCACCTACTACAGGGCTACCTAATGTCTCCCTCTTGGAGGAGGAGAGCATAACGGGTCAGTATGAGTCTGACGCCGAGTCTGTAGGCTTAGCATTGGAGGCTGCCCCAAGGGACGAAGGGCACGAGCCGGAGGTCCCATTCCTGGCAGCAAGATTTGCCGTCCCGACATATTCTGGAGAACCGCTGGGTGAAGAATTGGCTGCCACAATAAATTACTTGGCCTCACACCAGCTTCAGGAGCTGACCATGGATGCAACAACTGCTTAAAGTGCCGGCAGTAAACCATGCCATCTGGGGCCATATGGGAGTAGGCATCGGGGTGCAGGAGATGAAGCTCCAAAGGGTACTGAAGCTACTCGCTTCTGGCATTATGGCATTCGGGAGGTCAGTGGATGGTGGGCACCTGACTGAGGTTCAGCAGGATGCCCTGGCTCTCATGTGCAATGTGCACTTTGAGATAAACTGCCTTAGAAAGAGCACCATCCGCCCTACAATCAACCCAAAATTCGCTGCCCTGTGTAAGCCTAGCAACGTCCAGCCACCAAATCTTTTGTTCGGGGAAGACCTCGCAAAACGGGTGAAGGAGCTGGACGACGAGACAAAAACCATCGGGCTCATTAAGGTGCCAATGACCAGCAGAACCCTTCGGAGGCAGCACCCCTACAAGCAGTTTGCCGAAACCGGGTCCGGGCAAGGACCAAGCCTTCAATATGCGCAGCTGGCGCACTCCAGCAGGAGCGCAAGCAAACATGCCTTTTCCCACCAGAACCAGGGGACAAAAAACCCCACCGGTAACCATGGAGGTAGGTGGGTCTGGTGTTTGTCAAAACATATTCAGTGAGAATTACCTACCAGTTGGGGGGAGGTTACACTGGTTTCTGAAAGAATGGTATGGGATAACATCAGAATTGTTTATACTGCAAGCTATGCAAGAGTTTCGAATTGAATTCATTTCCAATTTGTGTCCGCCTATACAACATACACCAAGGCGGGCACTTGTTTTCTCACAAAAAGAGAATTTGGAGGTTCAAGCTGAAATTGAAAAATTATATATAAAAAGTGTAATTGAGAAGACAGTTTGTCAATCTCACCAATTCGTATCTAATATTTTTCCTAGACCAAAGAAAGATGTTGGGAGTCGGATTATTTTGGACCTGACGGACCTTAATCTGTTTGTGCAGTATAAACATTTCAAAATGGAAACATTTGCGACTGCCAAGCAATTCGTTTCCAGAGGGTGTTATATGGCATGTATAGATCTAAAGGATGCATATTACTCGGTGCCTGTTCATGAAGATCATCGGAGATATTTGAAATTTAGCTGGATGAGGCAGTTGTGGCAATTTAAAGCGCTGCCTAATGGGTTAACCTCAGCCCCTAGATTATTTACAAAGCTGCCAAAACCAGCATTGGGGCTACTCCGGGTTCAGGGTCACATTGTAATGGCTTATTTGGATGATATCTTAATAATTGGAAAAACTCGGGAGGCAGCTGAGTTATCTGTTTCAGCTGTTAAACTCATGTTTTGGAGATTGGGGTTTGTCATTCATCCAACTAAATCAAAATTGATACCGGTTAACGTTATTGATTATCTGGGATTCACAGTTAATTCAACTCACATGTCTGTAACTCTGCCCAAGGGCATGAGATTAGATTTAATTGAAGGCTGTATCAAGCTCATAGGAGAGCAATCACCTTCAATTAGGCATGTGGCTAGCTTGATTGGCAAATTGGTAGCTGCCTTTCCAGCTGCACAGTATGGGCCTTTGCATTACCAACATTTACAGAGGGCAAAGGTACAGGCACTCAGGACACATGCAGGTCATTTCAGTAGACCCATGCAATTACCAGCTGAAGCCATTGCTGAAGTTCAGTGGTGGATAAGAAACATTTCGAGTTATTCCAGCAAAATTTTGATTGAAGCACCTTCAGTTGTTTTACAGACTGATGTTAGTGCCCTAGGTTGGGGGCTACTGATACCATCTCTAGCTGTGGAGGCAGATGGAATGTGCATGAGGCATTTACTCTCCAATCACATGGAATTAATTATTTAGAGTTACTGGGAGCATTTTATGGGCTTAAGGCTTATTGTACCACCAAGCATCACTTATATGTTCAGCTTCAGATTGACAACGCCACGGCAGTGCGTATGTGAATCATATGGGTGGAATCAAGTCGGAATCTTGTGACAGATTGGCTAACCTTATTTGGCACTGGTGCATTAAAAGAAACATTTGGGTTTCAGCTGTCTACTTGCCAGGCAGGTTCAATATGGTGGCAGACACCAGGTCACGCAAATTCAATGACAACACAGAATGGATGTTGAATCGTGATGTATTTAATGATATTGTTGTTCGGTATGGGATGCCAGATATCGATTTATTTGCATCCAGACTCAATCACCAGGTACCAAAGTGTGTTTCATGGGAACCAGACCCAGGGGCAGTAGCGGTAGACGCTTTCGCGCTACATTGGGGCGGAGTGTTTATATATACATTTCCTCCATTCTGCCTCATCAGTCGGTGCTTGGCCAAGATCAAGCAGGACTCCGCTTGAGTTTTGGTGGTGCCCGACTGGCCTACACAGCCATGGTTCCCTCTCATTTCAGACATTATCACTCAACCTATTATGGTGGTTCCAAAATGTAATAACCTATTGATGAACCCTGTGACTGGGGATCAACACCCGTTGTATGATCATATTAATTTGTTAATTTGCAGGTTTTAAGGAGGCCATACCTGGGTCTGGGACTATCCAATCGTACCGTGGATATCATCACATCGTCCTGGAGGGATAGTACAAAAAAGCAGTACATCTCTCATGTCAGGAAATGGGAGGAGTTTTGCTTACAAAGGAACATTAGTTACCACACAGCTTCCATCCCAGATGTGTTAGAGTTTCTGTCCAAATTGTATTTTGATGATGGGTTGAGCTATAGTGCCATCAATAGTGCCAGGAGTTCTCTCTCATCGTACTTATGCTTGGGGTCAGAACTACAGTCTGTAGGATCTCATCCGTTAATATCCCGGTTTATGAAGGGTGATTTTAATTCCAATCCCCCCAGGCCTAGATATTCAGAAATCTGGGATGTGAGTGTGATACTCATGCTGCTTCGTCAGTGGGGTCCAGCCACATCCTTGTCTTTGGTAAAGATTACCCTGAAGTTGGTCATGCTCATGGCACTGGTGTCAGCGCAAAGGGTTCAGACTCTGCAGAAGTTGTGACTGGACAGGATGGTGTCATCTGGGAATGACGTTATGTTTTACATCTATGATCTCATAAAACAGAGCAGACCAGGGGTGTCAGGATTCAAGCTTGTACTGTCAGCATATCCCACGGATTTACGACTGTGTGTAGTGGCGCACTTGCAATGTTATATCGAGGTCACCAAGGGCCTCAGAGGCTCGGAAGTATCATTAGCCACAAAAAGCCACATAGGAAAGTGTCGGTTCAGACCATTTCAAGATGGCTGAAACAAGTGCTGGTTTGTGCAGGAGTAAATACTGACAATTTTAAATCTTACTCCACCAGGGCGGCATCAACGTCAGCAGCGAGGGCAATGGACGTCCCTCTAGACCATATCCTCGCGGCCGCAGGATGGTCAAATGAACTGACTTTTCACCAGTTTTATAATAAACCACTTATCGAAACCGGGGTGTTCGCCCATTCCATTTTAAGTTCTGTTTCATAGCTTCCCCCTGCGATAGAGGGGTTGCTATTGTATTTTTCTTTATTTTGTTTGTGAATTAAAGCATCAACATGTTAATCTGTACTATGTTTCACTGTATTGCTCATTATTCACTCCTCCTCAGTCAACTGATGCAGTGTGAGACGCCTGGATTCGTATCTACGGCATGAAATCACAGAACTTTGAAATCTTCACGGAATCACTCACGTGACTCCGAATTAAAATAGTAAGATTAAACGAGAACTTACCAGTTTGAAGTTTGATCTTTATTTTATGAGGAGATACGATGAGCGATTACGTGCCCGCCGCTCCTGGCCCTCAATATCATAAAGGTCAACTGGAAGGTCTGTTTTATATTCTTACTATTTTATTTCAGTTACTATCATCTGTGATTTCACACCGCTGCTTTGAAGATTGATGCGCATGCAGACTGGTGGGGTTCTTCACGTAATCGCTCATCGTAACTCCTCATAAAATAAAGATCAAACTTCAACTGGTAAGTTCTCGTTTAATCTTACTATTAAAACTAATCATATTATGATCACTACCTCCAAGCGGTTCCTTTAGCTCGAGTTCTCTTATCATATCTGGTTCATTGGACAACACTAAATCCAGAATTGCCTTTTCTCTGGTCGGCTCCATTACAAGCTGCTCCAAGAATCCATCTCGGAGGCATTCTACAAACTCTCTTTCTTGGGGTCCTGAACCAACCTGATTTTCCCAGTCTACCTGCATATTGATATCCCCCATCACCACAGTGGCATTACCTTTGTTACATGCCAGTTTTAACTCCTGCTGCAACGTACACCCCACATCCGGGCTACTATTTGGGGGTCTGTAGATAACACCAATTAGTGTCTTCTTGCCTTTCCAATTCCTCAACTCAATCCACAGTGACTCTACCTCGTCAGTCCCTATGTCTTCTCTCGCAAGGGACTGAATTCCATCCCTCACCAGCAGAGCTACCCCCCTCCTCTGCCCACCTGCTTGTCCTTTCTATAGGATGTATAACCCTGAATATTAAGTTCCCAGGCCCAATCCTCCTGCAGCCACGTCTCAGTAATCCCCACAATGTCATATCTACCAACCTCTAACTGAGCCTCAAGCTCATCTACTTTACTTCTTATACTTTGCGCATTCATATACCATACTTTTAATTCCTTACGCATCTCACCTTCCACATCGATCCCTATTACACTTGGCCATACGCTCCTATCCCTTTGTGAGCTTCCTTTCCCGTTAATCCTGGGGTCATTAACCATCCCTTTACTCTCTTTCCCTTTAACTCCGTCCTCGACTATCCCATTTGACACCCCACCCCCCTTATTCAGTTTAAAACCACCCGTGTAGCAGTGGCAAACCTGCCTGCCAGAATGCTGGTCCCCCATCTGTTAAGATGCAATCCGTCCCTTTTGTACAGTTCCCCCTTACTCCAAAACAGATCCCAGTGATCTAAGAATCTAAATCCCTGCCCCCTGCACCAGTTCCTCAGCCACAAATTCAGGTCCTGTATCTCCCTGTTCCTGCTCTCGCCAGCACGAGGAACTGGAAGCAAACCGGAGATAACCACCCTGGAGATAACAACCGGAGATAACAACAACTTACACATTTCAGAATCTATCTTTGAGTAAAGGCAGTCATTAAGGATGAAATTCATCACTTGCGCCCATGAGCACAATAATCTGCAGAGAGTTGTAAATACAGCCTAGTCCATCACGCAAACCAACTGCCCCAACACCCTATTGACTCCATATACACTTCATGCTGCTTCGGGAAAGCAGCCAACATTATTACTGACCACTCACATCCTGGTCATTCTTCTTCCCTCTTCGAGTAGAAGATATAAAAACTTGAAAGCACTTACCTGCAAATTCATGCTTCCCTGCTGAACGGACCTCTCTTATATTAAAGATGTAGTCCCAATTTTCCAATCTACCTCGTTGCAACACTTGCTACTTTGTTATTTATCTCTACTTTTTCTGTAGCTATCATACTATATTCTACTTTTGCACTACCTGTTGTACTCATATAGGGTATAATCGACCTGGACATATGGTACACATGACAATAACGTACCAATATATTTTATCGGCATGCATCACAACATGGTTTAGGAACAGCTCCATCCATAACCGCAAGAAATTGCAGAGAATTTTGGATGCAGCCCAGACCAACACAAACCAACCACCCTTCCATTGACTCCATTTACATCTCACGCTGCCTCAGCAAAGCCACCTGCTTAATCAAGGACGAGTCGCAGCCTGGCCACTCCCTCTTCTCCCCTCTCCCATCAGGCAAGAGGTATAGAAGTGTGAAAACGCCTACCTCTAGACAGGGACAGTTTCTTCCCAGCTGTTATCAGGTTACTGAACCATCCTACCAACAACTAGAGAGTGGTCCTAAGCTACTATCTACCTCATAGGAGACCCTCAGCCTACCTATGGACGGACTTTACTGGACTTTATTTTGCTCTAAATGTTAATTCACATTCACATTCCTTTTATCATGCATCTGTACACTGTGCATGGCTCGATTGTGATCAGGTATTGTCTTTCTGCTGACTGGTTAGCACGCAACAAAAGCTTTTCACTGTTCCTTGCTACATGAAACAATAAACTAAACTAAACTATTACCAGAACCAGTGTGCAAGCATAGCCTTTAGTCATCTGAGGATAATAATGCTGAAAGATCAAGACCTCAAATCTGTCACTAGGATCCCAATCTAAAGGGAAACACTGATCCCAGCCCTCCAAAATACTTTGGAGACATAGTCTACCCACAGTAGGCACTTCAAAACACTGGAGTACCTCGGGTATTACATTTGTAAAATCTCTGAACTCTTATGACAGATTAAGTGAATCAACGTTGATGAAGTTTAAATTATTGTCAACTCCAAAAGACGAGCCACACTACCCACATTTCTGATGCCAGACTCATGGAGCAGGTTTTCCATTCCCAGCTCTGTAACACAAGAGGTTTCCAGAATATTGTTTTTTTCAAAGCCTCCTTGAAAGATAAGCATTCTCATTAACTCATAGGTATCATTGCTCACTGACGACTTATAAAGTAGCAGAGGCACCCTGGGAAGACACTAAACACTGCAAGTCTTTTAACGATAGTGTGCACATACAAACCACAAACAATGTAAAGAATGTAGAACATCCAAGAAACCCACCTACCCTGTAGGCCCTTCTTCCCTGACTAATGGCAGAGTCTGTGTTTCCTGCATGAGTCTCATCAGTAGAGCCAGGATGTTTAGGCACTAAAAAAACTCTGAAATAGGCAGGTGAAAAGGCATAATATAATTTCAAAAAAGGCGCGAAAAAGGCATTTATTGACAAAAAAGGCATTAAAAAGGCATGTATTAAAAATGATAATATAAAGGTATACTACATTAAATGACCAAAGTTGTCTGGTTGCACATAATTACTAGCCCTTTTTTCAAATTATCTGCTGATAAACTATGCCATCTGTCAGACAGAATATGCTTCAGTTGTGAAAAACTTCTTTCTACCTCAGCTGAGGTCACTGGTGCATACCCGAAACAAGCTACAGACTCTATATTCATGTCGATATCTTGTGCATTACAACTACCTTTGAGAACTTTAGCTATGT
This sequence comes from Malacoraja senta, assembly GCA_038087875.1. Lineage (NCBI taxonomy): Eukaryota > Metazoa > Chordata > Chondrichthyes > Rajiformes > Rajidae > Malacoraja > Malacoraja senta. The sequence goes on along the minus strand of CM075977.1, from coordinate 318,723,392 downwards.
TTTGTATTTCATCAAGATCTTTGTTAGCTGAAATCACTCTCTCACATTTTCCTTGTATGTCTTTAGCTACATCGCCAGGAACTTCACGAATATCGGCAGTTACTTTGTTGAAAAGCTGCAAGTTATTCACTAATGTTTCACCACGTTTCTCAAGGGACAGTGATAGCTTGTGGGAAGTTTGCAAAATAGGAAGCAATAAACACAAGATTGTGGTGGAGGGACTTTTTCTGCATGATTTCGCTGACGATCCTGACTGCGGCAGATTCTTCTTCTTCAAAACAGTTGATGATTTATTTTATCTTTTCAAAATTTGCAGCAAGGTAGAGTACAGCAGAGAGCCAAGTACCCCACCTAGCCAAAATGGGCTGAGGAGGTAGCGGAATCTCGGGTGCCATTTCCTTGAACAACTGCACACGTGACAGTTAGGCTGTGGGTCGAGCATCAAAAATGTGTCTAGAAATCAGTTTTCGTGACCCAAGTCACAGAACTACATGAAATTTTCCACAGATTTAGATGAAATATAATTGAGAAGGAAGTCATATCTCGTCGGTGCCAAACATTGCACATTCATCAATTAAACTAATTAGAAAATGAGATCGGGAAAGTAAGCGCCATCTAGTGGCCAATGCCCATATTACACCAGGGGCAGCTTATTTCCGTGTTGCAGTCCATTTAAATTATATTATTATATATATATATATTGTAAATATGATTAATCATATATAATTAAGTATAAACTATCTTCTATCTATATTTAAAACTCTGTGTGTGTGTCTGCTTGACGTGGCTGCCAGCCTTTGATTCCTCGCTACGCCAACACCGCACGTAGAAACGCCGAGATTTTTACCATTTCGGTAGAGATTTCACTTTTCTTTCCGAGTAGCCACTCCTGATTAAATTTCGTTGTGTTTATGTACACATTTTTAATAAAATCCTTCTCCACCCCCCCCCCCCACCCTCAAAAATTTCAAAATGTAAAAAAAAACAGCTCTCAACCATAGAATGTTGGTGAAGGTTCCGTCCTGTGATGTCACAATGCCCAATGCTCACATATGTCCAATCGGAATGGATCCATTTACATATGCCTTTGCAGCAGCCCCAGCCCCAGTCCCTCCCCCCACCCCCGCAGCCTGTGTCGAAGCGCGTCATCACGTGTGTGGGAATAGAGAAAGAGGATTGGGGGTGATAGGGAATGGGGAACAGATGGACTGTCCCTACCCCTCCCCCTTCCACTCTCCCTCCCCACTGTTTCCCCTATCTCCCCCCACCCCTCTCACCCTACTTCCTCCCCTCCAACCCCCTCTCTCCCCCACCCCTCTCCCCCTCCCTCCACACTCTCCCCCCCCACCCCCTTCCCCTCTCTCTTGCACCACTCCCCGCAACCCCTCCCCACTCTTCCCCTCTCCCTCCCCCACCTCTCTCCCTCCCCCCTCCCTCTCTCCCCCTCTCTTCCCCCAACTCCTCTCTCCCCTTCCCCTCATCCCCTCCCTCCACCTCTAACATCCCCTCCCCCCTCTCCCACACCCCTACCCCTCTCCCCCTTCCTGCCCTCTCCCCCATCCCTCTCTCCTCCCCCTCTCCATCTCCCTCTCCTCACCCTCTCCCACTCCCCTCCTCCTCCCACCCCATCCCTCTCTCCCCCACCCCATTTTCCCTCTCCCCCTTCCCTCCCCCACCCCTTCCCTCTCTCTCCCACCCCCACCCGCCTTCCCTCCCCCACCCCCTTCTCTCTCTCCCCACCCCCTTCCCCCTCCCCACTCTTCCCCCTCCATCCACACACGTCCCTCTCTACCCCCTCTTGCACCTACCCCAACTCCCTCCTCGCCACCCTCCCCCCTCCCCCACACCTCTCTCCCCCTCCCCCACCCCCTCTCCCCCTCTCCATCTCCCTCTCCATCTCCCTCTCCTCACCCCTCTCCCTCTCCCCCCCTCCTCCTCCCACCCCCATCCCTCTCTCCCCCTCCCCCTTCCCTCTCTACCCCACCCCTTCCCTCTCTCTCCCTGCCCCCTTCCCCTACCCCTCTGTCCCTCTTCCACCACTCCCCCTACCGCTCCCTCCCCACTCTTCCACTTCTCTCCCCCTTATCCCACCCCTCTCCCTCTCTACCCCACCCCTCTCTCTCCCCCTCCCTTCCCCCTCCCTCCCCTCTCTCCCCCAACCCTTCCCCTACCCTCTGTCCCTCTTCCACCACTCCCCCTACCCCTCACCTCCTCCCTCCCTCCCCACTCTTCCACTTCTCTCCCCCCCTCCCCCTCCCACTCCCTCCCCACTCTTTCCCCTCTCTGCCCCCACCCCTCTCCCCCTCCCTCCCCTACCCCATCTCCCTCCTCACCTCCCCCATCACTTCCCCCCTCCTCCACACCTCTCTCCCCCTCCCCATCCCTCTATCCTCCCGTCTCCCACCCCTCTCTCCTCCCCCTCTCCATCTCCCTCTCCTCACCCCTCTCCCTCTCCTCCCATTCTCCTCCCACCCCCATCCCTCTCTCCCCACGCCCCTTCTCCCTCCACACACTTCCCCGTCCCTCCACACTCTTCCCTCTCCCTCCCCTACCCCATTTCCCTAATCCCCTCCCTCCCCCATCCCTCACACACCTCTCTCCCCCTCCCCCATCCCTCTCTCCCCCCACCCCCTCCCCTCCCCCCCACCCCCTTCCCTCTCCCCACCCCCTTCCCTCTCTCCACCCACCCCCTTCCCCCTCCCCCCATGCATCCCCATCCCTCCACACTTACCCCTCTCTCCCCTACCCCATCTCCCTCCTCCCCTCTCTTCCCCTCCCTCACACCTCTCCCCTTCACCTCTCTCCTCCCCTCCCCACCGCTCTCTCCTCCCCCTCTCCATCTCCCTCTCCTCACCTCTCCCTCTCACCCCCATCCCTCTCTCCCCCACCCCCCTTCCCTCTCTCCCCCGCCCCCTTCCCCTTACCCCTCTGTCCCTCTTCCACCACTCCCCCTTCCCCCCTCCCCCTCCCTCCCCACTCTTCCACTTCTCTCCCCCCTCCCCCCAACCCACTCCCTCCCCACCTCTCTCCCTCCCCCACCCTCTCTCTCCCCCTCCCTCCCTCTCTTCCCCCAACCCCTTCACCTACCCCTCTCTCCCTCTCTCTCACTTCCACCACTCCCCCCTCTCCCCGCCTGTGTGTTTGGGGGGTGGTTAGTGTGAGTGTGACGCCGCAGCACCCCCCCTCCCCGCAAACGCGCGTTGGGGAGACAGACCCAATGGGTCTGCACTTGGTCTAGTCTATATTTAAAACTCTGTGTGTGTGTGTGTGTTTCTGGGTGTGTTTCTGCCTGTCTTGTGGGTGCCAGCCTTCCTTTGATTCATTGCTACACCAACACCACATGCAGAAACGCCGAGATTTTTTTCCATTTCAGTAGAGATTTCACTTTTCATTCTAAGTATCCACTCCTGATTAAATTTCGTCGTGTTTATGTAGACATTTAAAATAAAATCCTTCTTCCCCCCCCACCCCAAAAATTTCAAAATTAAAAAAAAACAGCTCTCACCCATAGAATGTTGGTGAACGTTCCATCGTATGAAGTCACAATGCCCAATGCTCACAGATGTCCAATCGGAATGGATCCATTTACATATGCCTTTGCAGCAGCTCCAGCCTCAGCCCCTCCCCCCACCCCCCGCAGCCTGTGTCGAAGAGTGTCATCATGTGTGTGGGAATAGAGAAAGAGGATTGGGGGTGATAGGGAACAGATGGACTGTCCATACCCCTCCCCCTTCCACTCTCCCTCCCCACTATTTCCCCTCTCTCCCCCCACCCCTCTCCCCCTCCCTCCACACTCTTCCCCTCCCTCCCCTACCTCATCTCCCTCCTCCCCTCCCTCCCCCATCCCTCCCCCACACCTCTCTCCCCCTCCCCCATCCCTCTCCCCCTCCCCATCACTCTCTCCTCCCCCTCTCCATCTCCCTCTCCCTCCTCCCCCTCCCACCCCCTTCCCTCTCCCCCTTCCCTCCCCACCCCCTTCCCTCTCTCCCAACGCCCTTCCCCCTCCCCACTCTTCCCCCTCCATCCACACTCTTCCCCCTCTACCCCCTACCCCTATCTGCTCTCTCTCTTTGATCTTTATCTTTTTCTCTGCCCTCTCTCTCTCTCTCTCTCTCTCTCTCTCTCTCTCTCCTCTCTTCCACTCTGTCTGTGCACACTCTCTCTGCACCCCCCCTCTAGATGCACCTGAAAGGTGAGGGCTATTCGTCAGTGGATAGGGTGGAGATGGGATAAAAGAAGCAAATTAATAAAATTAAGATAATATCAAGGGGTGTGATGAGTGTGTGTGTTTGTGGGTGCCAGATTCCCACCCCGCAACCGTGCTTTGGAGGAACAGACCCAACGGTTGGGTGGTTAGTGTGACGCCGCAGTCCCCCCCCGCAAACGCGCGTTGGGGAAACAGACCCAATGGGTCTGCACTTGGTCTAGTATTATATAAAAATAATATGATGAATATAATTGTGAGTGTTTTTTTAATGACACTGTCGCAGAGGTCCTGCTCCTGAACCAGCCTAATTAATGGGTGAGGGCAGTTCTTCCCTTCTTCCCTTCCCTGGGTTCCTCCCTTTACTGAACCCCACTGACTGCCAGTGTGCAAGTGGGGGTCACGGCCATAGTGGGACTGGGGCAGTTCCAGGCTGGGGACAGTCCTGCAAGGCATCTTCCAGTCGCTTTAATAGGAAATGTAATGGGACTGCAGCAGAGGTCCCAGGTTTTAATAATAATAATAATAATTCATTTTATTTACTGGCGCCTTTCTAAAACCCAAGGACACCTTACAAGGCATAGAATCACAAAAATACAAAACACATAATCGGAATAAATTAAATATAAAAACACCACAGTACACAAATCAAGGACAGAATTCAATTTCAAAAGCACAAAAAAAATAAGAACAAAATTTGAGGAGAGAGCAGCGGCGACCAATTCGCGCCAGCGGTCCACTCTCCCCTCCGACCGGCCATCTTGCACACAGACTAACAGGCACAGCACACAAAATCATCCCCCCACAATGGTTACCACTGTGGGGGAAGGCACAATGTCCAGTCCCCAACCCAGTTCTCCCCAGAGTCAGGCCCAATGAGGCCTCCACAGTTGCCTCTACGGAGGCCCGATGTTCCTGGCCGTCGGGAGAGTCCTCGCAGCGGCCGGTTTCCCAGCGGAGTCGATGGCACCTGAAGCCGACAGGGCCGCGCCGAGTTGGAGCCACGAGGCTCCCGATGTTAAAGTCGGTCAACGCATGCCGGAGCTCCAGCGCGGCGACCCAGGCAAGGCATCGCCCGCTACGCTCCCCGATAGCGCTCCAGCGCTGTGCCGCCACCGAAGCTGAAGGTGCTGGGCGGTCCCCGTCAGAAATGGCGCTCCATGCCTGCTGGTAGGCCACGAGGACGGGTCGACGAGGCAGCCCGGAGAAAAAGCTGCCTCACCGACCAGGTAGGGACCCAGAAATAGTTTCCCCCTTACCCCCCCACATTAAAAGTCAAAATCCCCCAAACAAACAAAGGAATAAAAAAAGCTAAAACTAAACAAAAAGTGAATTTGACGGACGGCTGCTGTTTAGCAGCTGTTCCTCCAAGATGGCGGCTCCTCCACTGAGGGCTCATGAACCTGCCTAATTAAAGGGTCAGGACAGATCCTCTGGGTTCCCACGTTTACTGAACCCCACTGACTGCCATAGTGGGGAGAGTGGGGGGAACGGCTATAGTGGGACTAGGGCAGTGCCAGGCTGGGTGGCAGACCTGTAAGAGACCTGTCTTATTTCTGATGTAAATGTCACATCCTGACCAAGAATCAAATGCTCTGATGTTTACTCGATGAGTATTCATTTTAAGCTACAATGAGCCTATATTTATGTTAGATGGTGCCTTTGCAAATGAGGGCTATTACCTTTAACCTAAAATAACCCTAAAAGTGTTGCATTGTTTGAGTATCTGTAGTTTGTGTGTGTGTCTGTGTATACCTGTCAAACGTGTATCTGTGGATGTGTGGATGTAAGTGTGTATGTATGTGTGGATGGGTGGGTGGACTGTTGCACTGTCATTCACCAGCACACCATTATCATAAGTAATTCACTCATTGTTTAAATAATTTGACCAAATAAACAGTGAAACGATCGACACTAAAATAAAACTTTATATAATCATTTATTAATATTAATGCAATAATCTAAAATGGCACATCAATGCAGACCACATCATCAAGAAAGGACAACAACGCCTATACTTCCTCAGACAGCTTAAAAAGTTCAGAGTCCACAAACACCTCCTGGTCCGTTTCTATCAATCCATCATTGAAAGCATCATCACCTCCTCAATCACAGTCTGGTACGGAAACACTGATAGTCATTCACTACATAGAATACAGCGCATTGTCTCCAAGGCCTCTAGGATTATCAATTCTCCCCTCCCCTCAATCCATTCCATTTACCTCCAACGTACCTCAAAACGGGCAACAAAGATCATCTCGGACCCCTCCCATCCAGCAAACCACCTTTTCCAGTCTCTCCCTTCAGGGAGGCGCCTTAGGTCACTTGCTACAAAATCCACCCGTTTTAAAAACAGTTTCTTCCCCTCAGCAATAAGAACACTTAATTCCGTCCAATACCTTTTTGACTTTGATGTGTGCAATGTCTTGTTTATGGTTTTTGTCTGTTCTTTTGCACTATGTTTGTTGGTGAGATTTGTGATTTGTGAAGTGGTATGGATGCACTTTATTATTATGATTTGTGTTGTTATATGTGTTAATGTGACTAAAGCAGTGTACCATCATGTACCGAACCCAAATACCACCAACCCTGGTCGTGTGGCAAATAAAGATTCTATCTATCTATCTATTTCCCCAATTTATTTGTTTACATTACATCTGATCTTCATCTGAATATTCTTCATCAGATTCCAAGTCTTTTGATAAGTTTTGATAAGTCCATTGATAAGTTAGTTCAAGTTCAAGTGGAGGGTCAGGCAGAGGCTACACCCCCCCCCCCCCCCCCCCATCTCATAGTCATTAAGTCTGCATGGACTTCAATTCATAAAATTTCAACCTCTTCTTAATGTTAATGAGAATAACACTGTTACTACCATAGATAAATTAGTTTAAGTTCAAGTTCACATACACCTATTCATTTCTACATAAACATCAGCCATTTCTGACCATTTCTCACTCCAATGGCAGCCTATAAAGTGCAATGAATATACCTCCGTTCTCCTCCCATGGTTGGGGCCTGGAAACGGACATAGCGGACGGCACTATGTACAGCCTCCACCCCCCCCGCCCCCGCCCGCGGAGATGATGCAAACACACTCCGCGGCTCCGCGTTCGCGAATCGGCCGCTTCTTAATTGAGACCGCGGCTTCACTATGTTAAGTACATAGGCACCGTGATCGGAGCACTTGTACTCGGTAAGTGATCGCAGGCAGCTCCGAGATTAGATGTTAAAGAATTATTAGACTACAACAAGCTGGCATTAGTGAAAATGTTTAATTTACCTAGCTATGGATCCACATAGTTTAGGCCCTCAACTTCATGAATGAATGAGTGAGTGAATGAATGAGTGAATGAATGAATGAGTGAATGAATGAGTTTAGTGAATGAGTGAATGTGAATGAGTGAATGAATGAGTGAATGAATGAGTGAATGTACAGCCTCCAAATCTCATTTTTTCACATTATAAAAGGTGCAATTAAATTAATTAATGTCCATACAGATTAATTTTCATAAATTCAGACTTTAAATCTTACCTTTCAGTTCGTTGATTCACAAAGTTTGACTGGTTTCACAACTTTGTGTTGCAGCATCTCAGCAGCGACTTTGCTTTCAAGACTTCCACTTCTATCCACTTAGCTGCACATTCTTCAGACTTCTTAATGCTTTCCTCACTAAATTCAATTACCCTGCTGCAAGTTTCCACGACATGTATTCCACAAAACTAGAAAGAACCTTCATCGGAATCTCCAGTAAAACAGGCATCAGTAGAAGTACTATCAGCCATGTTGTGTGCTCACTGCCTAGCTAGCCTGAAACAAAGTGCGTGATTGGCCAACTGGCATACAACTCAATGTTAAATGTGCTTTGATTGGACTAAAAATACCCAGAAAATTGTCCGTTTTTTCTTTAATTTAATAAAAAATGTGCAAGTCTTGTTCTCGACGAATTTCAGGGTGATTTATATAATATTTTTGCACAATATGTGAAAATTTAATGTAGTTTGGTGACTTGGGTCACGAAACACTGGAATAAAGCTCCTCGGCCCACGCCTAAGTGCTTTGAGGAATATTTTCTTGACATTGGAAACTAGGTGATAGAAAATTGGAAACAAGCTACGTATGTGCTCGCCACTTCTATGGAGTCCGTGATCTAAGCATGTCAAATGCAACATTTTGGGGAATAATACTTTAAGAGCACAAGCAGCTTTTTTTCATGTACGGAGCTGTATCAGTCACAAACAGAAGAACATTCTCGTGCTTTATATCTTCTGGTCAAAGTACAGCAAGTGAAGATGTAAACAACTGAGCAATTGTTGAGCTGTTTAACTTCTCCAATACTTCTGATGTCAACAAATACTCTTTTGATGGTTGACCTGCCTCCGATGTACCGATGACCACTTTGGCAACATATCTCCCCACAGCATCGGTTGTCTTGTCTACTGAGATCCATATTTTGTTGCATGCAACTTCATCTCTAATTTTCTGCACAATAATGTTGAAGTTGCTGTCAACATAATTTTTCAGTAATGATGACTCGCTCGGTATATGTTCCTCTGTGTATTTCTCTAAAAAAGACTCGGAGAGATTTGTTTTCCAATTTCCACAGTGGAATTCCAGCATCAATGAATGCCTTGCACAGATCACTCAAAACTCAGATTTGCGACTGGACCCAGCAGTAAATGTAGTGAGGGGACAAGCTTTGGGTATTTTGCTTGGGTAGTCTACAGCGGTTTCAACATTGACTTTCTCTAATTTTAGATAGCCCTTGTCTTCTCCCTCCTCCCCCTCCCCCTCCCCCTTCCCAGCTCTCCTACTGTCTCCGCCTCTTCCTTTCTTTTTCCCATCCCCCCCACATCAGTCTGAAGAAGAGTTTCAACCCAAAATGTCTCCTATTCCTTCTCTCCATAGATGCTGCCTCACCCGTTGAGTTTCTCCAGCATTTCTTGTCTACCTTTGATTTTTCCAGCATCTGTAGTTCTTTCTTAAATAGATCTTGAATAAGACTGAACCAGCGGGCAGCGGCACGAACGAATGAACGACCAACGGTGGTGCCCCCGGTTTCGCCTCGGTGGTGGAAATTTTCTAGTTATACTATGTTAACACATTAATAATAACATTAATATTAACATGTTAACATAGAAAACGTCATTGTAATCACGGTACAACTAGAGAAAATAGTATGACCTTTTAGCAAAACGGCAAAAAAGGGTGATTTAGTCACTCGATCTTGAAAAAGGCATTATCCTGGTGAAATCATCAAAAAAAAGGCATGAAATGGCACATGGCATTTATGGCAAAATCCTGGCTCTACTCATCAGCGACCTAAGAACCCACAGAACTGGAGTGGAAGCGTTATTTTCTACCATAAGAGTGTGCCGAAGAAAGATCATATCTGTCTCTGCCTCATGCTTCTATTTACCAATGGCTGTTTTCCCCATTCACAAATGCAAACAACATCATTGATTTTTACAGATTTCAAAGCCCCCACCTGAGATATTATGTTACTTGGTAGACTCGTTCACAAAATATTACCGAGGCGTCCACTTCTTTACTGTTCAACAACGCATCAACCAGATGTATTTGCTTGCCTAACAGTTATTATTATGCTTTTAATTTGAACTCATCTTTTCTCACATAACTCTTATTGTCAAAGAATCTATGTTGTGCAGCACAGAACAGGCCCTTTGGCTCCCGATGTCGATGCTGACCTTTTTACCCATCAACTTAAATCCCGCTTGTTCACATGAGGTCTGTATTTTTCTATACAGTATGTTGCCTATCAAATGCCTCTCTAAATGTATTTTAAACATAGTGCTTGTATTTTATTCCACTGCTCTGGCAGTGAATTTCGGATATGAACTACTCCGCACATGAAATACTTGCCCCTTTAAAACTCATCCATCTTACCTTAAACCTGAGCCCTTTCATTTTTAATATCCCTGGGGAAAAAAGATTCTGACTATCTATGTCTTTTAAAATTTTACATGTTTCCATCCGGTCACCCCTCAGCCTCTGCACTCCATGGAAAACAACATTAGCCTATCCATGTTCAAGAAGGAACTGCAGATGCTGGAAAATCTAAGGTAGACAAAAGTGCTGGAGAAACTCAGTGGGTGCGGCAGCACCTATGGAGCGAAGGAAATAGGCAACGTTTCGGGCCTATTTCCTTCGCTCCATAGATGCTGCCGCACCCGCTGAGTTTCTCCAGCACTTTTGTCTACCATCAGCCTATCCATTCTCACTCTCTTCAACTAAAGCTTTCCAGTCCAGGCAATATCTTGGTGAATCTCCTCTACACTCTCTCCAGTGCCATTGCATCATTCATAAAGTGTGGAGACCAGAAATGCACAATGTGGGCTAACCCAGTATTTTGTAAAGTTGCAACATATTGTCCCAATTTTTTAATATTCTATGCCCTAACCTATCAAGGCATGCGTGCCTTCTTTGCTAGCCTATCTCTTTGTGTTGCCTCTTTCAGAAAACAATGGATTAAAAACCCAAGGTCCATCTTTTCATCAATATTCCTGAATGCACTACCATTTACTTTATGCCCTACCCCCTACTGAACTTCTCAAAATGCATCACCTCGCACTTAATTGGGTTTTAATTCCACCCGCCAGTGCTGCACTCAACTTTCCATCTGATCCATATCCTGCTGTCATTTCAGACAATTTTCCTGACTGTCCACAACATCACCAACTTTATTGTCATCCGGAAAGTTACCAATCATATCTTCTGCATTCACATCCATGTTGTTAATATATATCACAAGGGTGCCAGTGCTGATCCCTGTGGTGCACTGCAGGTGACTGATTTTCAATCAGAAGAGCATTCTTCCACCAGTACCCGCTGTCTCTGATCACCAAAGCAATTTGGATCCAATTTTAGATACATTTGGCCAGCTCACCTTGGATCTCATGTGCCTTCAAATTAATAATATAATATTAATATATCTTTATTGTCATTGTACAAGAACAATGAAATTAAGATCGCAACCTCCTTATCGATGCTATAAAATAAATAAATAAATAAGGTAAAAGTACAAATAGGTCCATGTACACTGAGGTTAAAAATTACAGCAGCTGTCACTGTGTTGAGATAAGTCAGTTGTGCCAGTTGATTATGGGGGCAGACAGATTGGGGGGGGGGGAGGGCGCTTAGCAGACTGATTCAGTGCAGATGTAGCTCTAGGGAAATAGCTATTTCTCAGTCTGGAGGTGTGGGTGTAAAAGGCCTTATAACGTCTGCCAGATGGAAGAAGTTCAAACAGACAGTGGCATAGGTGTGTGGAGTCTTTACAGATGCTGATGGCATTTCTGAGGTAAATTCAGGAAAGCTTACCATAATGATCCTTATAAATATTTTACTAACGCCCCAAAGAGACAATGTCTGCTGCTCTGCCTTCATCAATTGTCTTAGCTATCCCCTAAAAAACCTCAGTAAAATTAGTGAGATAGAATTACTCCTGCACAGCCATTTGAATGCCCCTGATCAGCCCATGCCTTTTCTAAATGTAGATAAATCCCATCCTTTAAGTTTTTCTACAATAATTTACCCACCACTGTTTTAAGGCTCGTCATCAGAGGTACCTGGGTTGTCTCTGCTGCCCTTCTTAAATAAAGCAACAAGATTACCTATCCTGTCTGCCTTTGTGAAATGAGTATTCTCCACACACTTCCTCGTGGCTCCTGTGAAGAACCCAGGACTGGCATCCAACCTGCAGTAGAGTTTTAAAGCTCAAGCAAAGTGCTCATCAAAGACTAAAGAAGTCTTGAAGAAGAAATTCCATTGCCAGGATGGATCTGCTTACCTGCAGCATCAAAGCCATAAACAAGCGTCCTGTTTGATGGTGATATTCTGCAAGCTGCATAATAGCAAGAGCTATAATAAAGATCATGACGACTTGAAGGAAAATAAACTGTGACACGATAAGGATCTCCAAAGGCTGGTGTTAGACAGAACTTAAAAAAACTGAGGAATACTCCATCTGAACAAACCCTACACACTTGCATTAACAGACATGCCTGGTGCTACTAAATTCTGCTCGGTAACTGTGATTTAAATAATAGAAGACTCATTACGGGCCCTTGAAACAAAGCATGAAAATGTATGGCTGCAGTATGGTAAATCTTATAAACTGCCAAAAAAAATCTGCATCTAATGGCTTCGCAGCACTAGGGGTAATGCCATCATCTTGAGAGAAGAAACACCATCCATTCCCATTGCCAATTTTCCGTGTAGTCAAAATGTACAATGCCTGCAATGTTCCCAGCATGAAAGATGCTATTCCTATGCCACATTGTTCTCGAAACATGCAAGGCTGAGTTCCTCAGTTCTGCATCTTGATCGCTTTCTCCAAGCTAAGAAGAAAACTATTTTGCCTTTTGCACTTGCCCTTTCTTCTGTTCGCTGTCGATGAGTAAGCCCTTCTACCTCAATGTTTATACCAGCTGGTGTAAATGTCTGTATTTTGCAGTAGCAGGTTGTCATGCTGAGTTTGTGCATGAGAGAGTAAGTAGGAAAAGACAAAGTTTGGAAGATTTCCAGATACTCAGCTGGATTTGGAATCCATTCTCACCATCTCCAATAGTGTGTGTCCTCTCTCTGCTAATGACGTTAATGGGAATTTCCTCCATTATTGGCAGTAATTTTAGTCAGCAGCTTTCCCTTTGTTACTACATCAGCTTCACTTAGAAGATGAGTGGGGGTGAGTGAGTGTGTGTCTATTTGAAAGTTTCTGAAGATTTGTGAGAGGGAGAGAGAGTAGTTCTGAGGGCTGTATAGATCAAGTGCTCTATATGCCTTTGCAGATAGAAGTCTTGTCACGTGTACCAACCTACAGTAAAAAGCATTATTTTGCATGCTATAAAATAATATCAGATAAATACAATCATCAAATTCAAGTACAATAGGTGGAGCAAAGATAGACACAAAAAGCTGGAGTAACTCAGCGGGACAGGCAGCATCTCCGGAGAGGAATGGGTGACATTTCGGGTGGAGACCTTTCTTCAGACTTTCAGACTGAAGAAGGGTCTCGACCCGAAACGTCACCCATTCCTTCTCTCCAGAGATGCTATCTGTCCCGCTGAGTTATTCCAGCATTTTGTGTCTATCTTTGGTTTAAACCAGTATCTACAGTTCCTTCTTACACAGGTGGAGTAAAGGCACATACAGATTGCAGAATATAGTACTCAGCATTGTGGCACACCAGTTTCATAAATAAAGTCTAATGTCCACAATAGGATAATGATTAATTGGACAATACCCCAGCTTCTAGAAGGACCATTCGAAAGCCTGATAACAGAGGGGAAGAAGCTGTTCTTGAGTCTGGTAGTGTACACTTTCATGCTTCAGTACCTTCTGTCAGCTTGGATAAGTGAGAAGAATGAATGACCATGGTGGGACAACTCCTTGAATATGTTGGCTGCTTTTCCGAGGTAGCGAGAAGTGTAGATTAAGTTAATGGTGGGAAGACTGGTCTGAACTACATTAGAGACTTCAGACCTTAGTGACTTCAGCCTTTAGAGAGTTAGCCCTTCGGCCCACTGAGCCTGTGCTGATCAGCAATCCCCATACACTAACATTATCCTGCACAGTAGGGCCAATTTTACTGAAGCCAATTAACCTGCAAACCTGTACGTCTGGAGTGTGGAAGGAAACCGGAGCATCCGGAGAAAACTCACGCGATCACAGGGAGAATGTACAAACTCCGAACAGATGGCACTTGTAGTCAGGATTGAACCCGGGTCTCTGGTGCTGTAAGGCTGCAACTCTACCGCTGCGTCACTGTGCCACCCTTGCACTACTCTGCCTAGATCTACAACTGTACAATCTACAAGGTCCCATAAGTGTCACATTACATCTGGAATGCTAGTACATGCCTGGCTACGCAGAGCTTATGGGAGAGGGGAAAGCAGGTGAGCAAGATGTGAGATGGAGACATATCCCACCAATCATGGTAAGTTTGGTAAATTGATTTAATCTCTTTAGCCTGATCCTTGAAATAATGCAGTTGGCACTATCCTACCTTTCTAACTCGCTTCACTGCAGATGTAATGTGTGTATGTAATGTGGCACACACAGTTCATCAGAGAGAAAAAAAGTTTCTCTTTCCAGTACCATTTATGCTCAATGCGTATCCCTGTGGCTTTGTTCAATAACTGGGAATGCATCATGCTGGCTCTGTAATATGTTCTGCACTGACCAGTTTTGGAAACGCACATTTCCTTTAGCTGTACAGTCTGCCTTTAAGCGATGGCCATTTTGCTGGATCCTTACTTCTCTCTGATGCTGTTCCATCTCAGGACTGTCAATAGCTCTGGCAGCTCGCCTATTATATTAGAGAGAAACTTGGCCAAGATACTGATTGAAAATCCTGCTGTTATCAAGTGGGCAAGAGGAGCAGATGTCCAGTGACTGCCTGTCCAACAGGGCTCCACATGGCCCCTATAACCCCAATGAACAGAGTATATGGAATATACAGCAAAGTATAATTGGTTATAATTAAGTGAATTGATTATTGTCTTTAATTATACAAACGAGTTCTGAAAAATTGCTAATTCATTTTATGCATGGCTTGGGTTTTCTGTGCATATCAGATATATTAAGTCTCTCATTTAATCAATATACTCATCAATTCAGTCCAAGTAAAAACAGCAGAAAACATTTAACAGAAACCTAGCTATGTAATTAAACTCTTAATTATGCGCCTAACATGTGACCAGCAGATTCCAAGGGGTTGATTTTAATTCTACCCATCTGCAAAACAGTCAAACTGAAGTTCATGTGTTTCATATTGTCGATGTGTTCCTGTATGTAATCATTTTAATTTTATATTGATCAGAATGTGTTCTTTTGTCTCACAGCTAGGCTGATGATAGCATGTTAATCGAAATACACCATAATGCCAAATGTACTCAATAATTCTGTCCACTCTGATAGAATGAGCTCCAAAGATATTGTGCCATAAAGTGTTGCCATTGTCTTGTAGACCAAAACACTTATCTATCCTGATGCAGGGTGTTGACCCAAAACTTCAACAATTCCTATCCCTCCATAGATGCTGCAAGACCCGTTGAGTTCCACCAGCAGTGTGTTTTTTGTTTGCTCCAGGTTTCAACCTGCATCTCTTGTGTTTCTGTTTATCTATCCTCGCATGTCCCTTATATTGGATTGGATGGCACTTTGAGGGAGGCCACAGAATGTTCCAACAAAATATAAATCTCTCATTATAACCTGGAAATCCCACTGATTTCTGACTTTAAGTAGGTGTTTGCTGGCACTATACTGTTTGTTATGCCTTGAAAACTATTTCACAGGTGTGGCCATCTATTCATGTGGAGGATGAGAGGATGCAGCAAAGAAGGCTGGGATACAGCCAGAACAATGGCAACAAAATGGACCAAGATGGAACCAATGTGGGGTTCCTACAAAACCCTTCCCTTGCTCTATTACATTAAGGATTAATGCCACATTTTTGATGATAGAGAAGATCATAGTCCATGTATAGATCCTTTAGCTATTTGTGGGAGCATGAAGGTAAAGGGGTGTCTGACCCTGGGCAGAGCCTGAGGGTGGGGAACTAGAATGGAGTTGGGGGATAGATCTGCATGGAGCCTGATTGCAAGGAACAGGTAAGCCTGCTCCCATTCTATTTGACCTACAAGCCATACTGGAAGGTCACAAGGATTTCTCCCACCCCCCACCCCCCACATTGTCCTTGCCTTATATTTATAAGCTCCATATTTTTTGTCTTATAAGCACCATATTTCCCAAGGTGTTGGAAGCCTCTGACCATGGTTTCTCTCCATCTTTAATTCTTACCGGCTCTGATGAAAGATTATTGATCCAAAGCATTAACTTGATCTTTCAATGTACAGATGCTACCTGATCCATTAAAAAAAAAAGCAGTTTCTCCTTTTATTTCAGCAATTTGTGATTGTATTGTGACCAGTGTTAAAACTGGAAAGGAAGTTAAAAATGAAGTACCCATCCATAGGGGAGGAGCCATCTTGGGGAACGGCTGCTAACCAGCAGCTGTCCGTTAAATTCACTTTTTTTCTTAGTTTTTAGTTTTTTCTGTCTATGTCATTTTTGACTTTTCATGTGGGGGGGTAAGGGGGAAACTATTTTCTAGGTCCCTACCTGGTCGGTGAGGCAGCTTTTTCTCCGGGATGCCCCGTCGACCCGCCCTTGCGGCCTACCAACGGGCCTGGGCCGGCGTTTCGGTGGTGGCACAGCGCTGGAGCGCTATCGCGGAGCGGAGCGGGCGATGCCTTGCCTGGGTCGCCGCGCTGGAGCTCCGGTGAGCTGTGACCGCCGAGCTCAACACCTCCGGGCTGCGGGGCTGCGGAGAGGAGTGGGCGGCGCCGACTTTAACATCAGGAGCCTGGGAGCTCCAAACCGGCGCGGCCTTGTCGGCTTCGGAAGCCGCGGCCTCCGGTAGGAAATGCGGCCGTTCCAGGTGGCCCAGCCGCTGAGAGGACTCTCCCGACGCCGCGGCAACAGCACCCGGCGAGAACGGCCAGGAACATCGGGCCTCCGTAGAGGCAATAGCGGAGGCCTCAATAGGCCTGACTTTGGGGGAACTGGGGATGGGGACTGGACATTGTGCCTTCCCCAACAGTGGTAACCATTGTGGGGGGATGATTTTTGTATGTTGTGTCTACTTTAGTCTGTGCCCAAGATGGCGGTCGGAAGGGAGAGTGTACGCTGGCGCGGTTTAGCTGCCGCTGCTCTCTCTTCACATTGTGTTTCTGATTTTTTGTGTGTTTTTGGATCGAATTCTATCTTTAATTTGTGTATTGGTGATGTCTTTGTAATTTATTTTACTCCGATTATATGTTTCGTACTTGTTAAACTCTGTAAGGTGTCCTTGAGACTTTGGTATAAGGCGCCCATAAATAAAATTTATTATTATTATTATTATATTATAATAATTATGGCACCCATCCATATTATAATAATTGTGTTGCACATTAGCCTTTATCCTTTGTCCCACCACTGGAGTGGGAAATTACCAACTGGAGTAATACATGCTATCTAATGCTAGGTATTCCCTGCACTTTCTCGTTCCAAAGCATGGAAAGCTTTCTGACTCTAGTTTCTAGACAGGCATTCAAGGTTGTCATGTTTTATATTTATCGTTGTTCTAATTTTCCAGGTTTAGCCTGGTACCATGTCTTCTTACTCCATATGTATGCTATTTGCATGAAAGTAAAGGGTAATTCTGCTCATTAAGAGGGATTATAAAATTCAGCTTGGTTACAGATACAGAAAGTGCCAGGGACTAAAGAAATATAATCATTAGGAATAACATTTAAAATGTACAATATGAGGATGGATCATATATGAAATTACAGCTGTTACAGTTAGTGTAGAACATCTGAATTATGATGTTCTTTCCTGATGAGTCATTAATAACTGGATAACAAAAATGGAACAATGCCATTATTGCCATCAAAATCCCTCCACTGGTCTTCAATCATAAACACTTACTCATTATCCAGCTGAGACACCACACATGACCTATGCTTTATTTCTGCTCCTGGATACAACCGTAGGTTAAGATTTTTGAGTCACTTGTATATCCCTAGTCGATTCCTTGAGGTTTATAGTAAAGTTAATAAGAAGAAGAAAATAACCCAATAAAATAAAAGCTACATTTTGAACATGTATATACCTGAAAAAGATGCAGTACTGTTGATTCATCAGTATACTATTAGTTTAGTTCAGTTTAGAAATACAGTGTGGAAGCAGGCCCTTCGGTCCACCATGTCCAGCCCGACCATCGATCATTCATACACTGGATCCATGTTATCCCACTTTTCTTAGCCTACACACTTGGGGTAATTTACAGAAGGCAATTAATCTGCAAACCTGCATGTCCTTGGAATGTGGGAGGAAACCAGAGGTCCCAGAGAAAACCCCTACAGTCATAGGGGGAATGTACAAACTCTGCACAGATGGCACCTATAGTCAGGATCTAACCCAAGTTTCTGGTGCTGTGAGGCAGCAACATTACCGCTGCACCAGTGTACCATTATTGAAACCTGTATTGTTTCCATTTATCAGAAAGCCTGCTTGGTTTCTGTATTGTTATTTCCTTTTGATATTACCTGTTACCATGAATAGTTTTCCATCACCAGAATGCCAAGTGTTGAGTGCTGAAACTGATGTGCTGTTTGTAATCTGTTGCTGTCCAGCTAATTCATTTACAATATTAATATGTCATTGACTATTAGAAGTGATGCATGGTGGCAGATAGATTAGTCTGAATTTAAAGATTGTGTGCAAGTGATATAGAAACATAGAAACATAGACATAGAAAATAGGTGCAGGAGGAGGCCATTCTGCCCTTCGAGCCAGCACCACCATTCATTGTGGTCATGGCTGATCATCCCCAATCAATAACCCGTGCCTGCCTTCTTCCCATATCCCTTGATTCCACTAGCTCCTAGAGCTCCATCTAACTCTCTCTTAAATCCATCCAGTGATTTGGCCTCCACTGCCCTCTGTGGCAGGGAATTCCACAAATTCACAACTCTCTGGGTGAAAACGTTTTTTCTCACCTCAGTCTTAAATGGCCTCCCCTTTATTCTAAGACTGTGGCCCCTGGTTCTGGACTTGCCCAACATTGGGAACATTTTTCCTGCATCTAGCTTGTCCAGTCCTTTTATAATTTTATATGTTTCTATAAGACGCCCCCTCATCCTTCTAAACTCTAGTGAATACAAGCCTAGTCTTTTCAATCTTTCCTCATATGACAGTCCCACCATCCCAGGGATCAATCTCGTGGACCTACGCTGCACTGCCTCAATCACAAGGATGTCCTTCCTCAAATTAGGAGACCAAAACTGTACGCAATACTCCATATGTGAACTTACCAGAGCCCTATATAACTGCAGAAGAATCTCTCTACACCTATACTGAAATCCTCTTGTTATGAAGGCCAACATTCCATTAGCTTTCTTCACTGCCTGCTGTACCTGCACGCCAACTTTCAGTGACCGGTGTACAAGGACACGCAGGTCTCGCTGTACCTCCCCCTTATCTAACCTAACCCCATTGAGATAATAATCTGCCCCCTTGTTTTTGCCACCAAAGTGGATAACCTAACATTTATCTGTATTATATTGCATCTGCCACGCATCTGCCCACTCACTCAACCTGTCCAGGTCAACCTGCAACCTCCTAACATCCTCTTCACAGTTCACACTGCCACCCAGCTTTGTGTCATCCGCAAACTTGCTAGTGTTGCTCCTAATTCCCTCTTCCAATTCATTAATATATATGGTAAACAGTTGCGGCCCCAACACCGAGCCTTGCGGCACTCCACTCGCCACTGCCTGCCATTCTGAAAAGGACCAGTTCACTCCTACTCATTGCTTCCTGTCTGTCAACCAATTTTCTATCCACGTCAACACCGTACCCCCAATACCATGTGCACTAATTTTAGTCACCAGTCTCCTGTGCGGGACCTTATCAAAGGCTTTCTGAAAGTCTAGATACACTACATCCACTGGCTGCCCTTCATCCATTTTACTTGTCACATCCTCAAAAAATTCCAGAAGATTAGTCAAGCATGATTTTCCTTTCATAAATCCATGTTGACTTGGACTAATCCTTTTACTGCTATCCAAATGCCCCAATATTACCTCTTTAATAATTGACTCCAGCATCTTTCCCACCACCGAAGTCAGGCTAACTTGCCTGTAATTCCCAGTTTTCTCTCTCGCTCCTTTCTTGAAAAGTGGGATAACATTAGCTATTCTGCAAACCACAGGAACTGATCCTGAATCTATTGAACATTGGAAAATGATCACCAATGCGTCCACTATTTCTAGAGCCACCTCCCTGAGGACACTGGGATGCAGACCATCAGGCCCAGGGGATTTATCATCCTTCAGTCCCATTAGCCTACCCAATACTATTTCTCGCCTAATGAACATTTCTTTCAGTTCCTCGACCCCCTTAGATCCTCTGTCCTCCAATACTTCTGGGAGATTGTTTGTGTCTTCCTTAGTGAAGACAGATCCGAAGTACCTGTTCAACTCTTCTGCCATTTCCTTGTTTCCCATAATAATTTCACCCGTGTCTGCCTTCGAGTGACCCACATTTGACTTTGCTACTCTTTTTCCCTTAACATATCTAAAGAAGCTTTTACTGTCCTTCTTTACATTCCTGGCCAGTTTCCCCTCGTACTTCATCTTTGCAGCCCATATTGCTCGTTTTGTTTCCTTCTGTTGTCCTATGAAAGTTTCCCAATCCTCTGGCTTCCGGCTACTCTTTGCTGTGTTATACATCTTTTCTTTTAGTTTTATTCTATCCCTAACTTCTCTTGTCAGCCACGGTTGCCTCCTACTCCCCTTAGAATCTTTCTTCATTTTTGGAATGAAATGATCCTGCGTCTTCCGGATTATGCCCAGAAATTCCTCCCATTGCTGTCCCACTGTCATTCCTGCTCTAGATCAGTGCATGTTCCTTTAACTTAGTGACCTCACCACTACTAACCACTCCCCATTGTCTCTCCTATAATTGTAAGGTTCCCACCTCCAGCCCTCTCTCTAGCTCCAGTGATGACCACGGACAGCTATTGCATGGTGTGTGTTTGTGATTTAATAAACCATCAGTAAAAGACTCTGTGTAGGAACCAAGTCATTTTACATGGTGTCGAAGTGGTAGACCCGCGTCTCCTGTTTATCGGTTTTTCTTTTTATTCTTTGCTTTCTCCCAGTTGTTCACGTCTCCCCCCCGTTTTCATTATGTCCAATTCCTGTCGACCCGAGTGTCGACCCGGTGGTTCGACCGGCCCACCGCGTCTCCTTCGCTATGAAGGGCCGCGTGGAATCTACTCTGCGTGATATGGTGACCATGGGCATCCTCAAGGAGGTGAGCGCTCCCACCATGTGGGTCTCAAACATGGTTGTCGCTGCCAAGAAGGATAAGAGCGAGATCCGGATCTGCATTAATCCAAAGGACCTGAACCTGGCCATCAAGCGCCCGCACTACCCCATGCGGACGGTGGAGGACGTCGCTGCACAGGTCGGTCCTGCCACTGTCTTCTCTGTCTTAGACGCCAAAAGCTCATTCTGGCAGATCCCTTTAGATGAACGTTCCTCATTCCTGACCATCTTCATCACACCTTTCGGCAGGTTCCGTTTCCTCCGTATGCCGTTTGGGATCAACTCGGCTAGTGAGGTTTTCCAGCGCACCATGGAACAGCTGTTCGCTGGGTTGCCGTGCGCTATCATCGTGGATGACATCCTGGTGTACGGGAGGGACGTCGCTGAGCACGACCTGCACCTCCGCAATGTCCTGGACAGGGCTCGTAAAATCAATCTCAAGCTCAACCCCAAGAAGTGTCGGTTCCGGGTTCCGGAAGTCACTTACGTTGGTCACGTTTTCACGGCAGGGGGTTTAAAGCCTGACCCCCAGAAAACATCAGCAGTCACCGAGATGCCCGCTCCTACTGACGTTCCCGGCCTGCAGCGCTTCCTGGGCCTGGTCAATTACCTGGGGAATTTCGTACCTGACCTCAGCGAACTGAGTGCTCCCCTGAGGGAGCTGATCAAAAAGGACTCCGCATGGATCTGGCTCCCGCATCACCAGTTGGCGTTCGTGGCTCTGAAGTCCAAGCTCACACACACACCGACTCTCAAGTTCTTCAATCTGCACAGACCAATTGTCCTCACTTGTGATGCCTCTAAGTTCGGTCTCGGTGCCGCATGTCTGCAGCTTTATGACGGCCTGCAGCTACCTGTCTCCTACGCTTCTCGCACCATGACCCCTGCCGAGCAACGTTATGCACAGATCGAGAAGGAGCTACTTGCCGTGGTGTTCGCCTGCTCCAAGTTTAGGGATTACATTCTGGGCAACACCTTCACCATTGAGACTGACCACCAGCCGCTGGTCACTATTCTGAACAAGCCTATCCATGTCGCCTCTTCCCGGTTGCAGCGGATGATGCTGCATTTCCTGGTCCTGGTGGACTCATACTCCAGTTGGTTTGAGGTGGATCAGCTGCCTTCCATCACCTCTGCCGCCGTCATCGGGAAGCTTCGCCAACACTTTTGCACCCATGGACCCCCGGTGACCCTCCAATCGGACAACAGCAGCCAGTTCTCCAGCGCCGAGTTCCGTGCCTTTGCTGCCCGTTGGAACTTTCTTCACATCACCAGCAGCCCTGAGTATCCGCAGAGCAACGGCCTTGCGGAACGCGCCGTCCGCAGTGCCAAGGAGCTGCTGGAACACTGCCGCCTTTCACATTCCGACTTCTACCTTGCCCTCCTCAACCTCCGCAACATTTCCCGCGACCCCGCGCTCGGTTCACCTGCCCAACGCCTCATGTCCCGCACCACTAGACCACCTCTCCCTGTCTCGCAACAGTCCCTCAAACCCTCAGTCCAGAACCCTGCTGCTGTCACAGAGCGCATCATCGAGAAGAAAGCCATCCAGAAGCGCTCCTTTGACAAGTCGGCCCGGCCGCTTCCTTGCCTGTTCCCGGGCCAGGTGGTTCGGATGCAGTCCCCCTCCGGGCACTACAGGCTGGCCGTAGTGGTTGGTAATGCCGGCTCTCCCCGGTCATACCTCGTCGACTATGAGGGCGCTATCTACCGTCAGTCACGCCAGCACCTCCTGCTCGTCAACGAGCCTCCTCCGCCTCCCGCGGACCGGTTTCAGCCACCTATCCCTTCCATTCTGCCCGAGGCTCCGCCAGCCCCTGTCACTCCTCGCATGTCGCGGAAACTGCCCTCCCAGCTCTCTATGCCCCACGCTCACAAGCCTCTTTCCCCTGCCTTGCCTGCCAGCGTGCCCGTTTCGCCTCGCTGTTCTCCTCCGTCTCCAGTTCGTTCCCCGCGCGGCTCTCCCACCTCTTTCCCTGACTCTGTCCCTTCTGCTCCTGCGGTTGAGGGGGAATGCGGGTTGCGCACCCGCTATGGCCGGTTGGTCAAGCCGCCTGTCCGTTACGGGGAGCTCGCTTAGCTGTGTTATGACACAATTAACTGTTCCCAGCGCGGTTTGTAATCCTAGCGTATGAGCCGTGGTCGCTCTGTGTATTGCCATGTTTTTGTTTCCAAGAGGAGGGATGTAGATCAGTGCATGTTCCTTTAACTTAGTGACCTCACCACTACTAACCACTCCCCATTGTCTCTCCTATAATTGTAAGGTTCCCACCTCCAGCCCTCTCTCTAGCTCCAGTGATGACCACGGACAGCTATTGCATGGTGTGTGTTAGTGATTTAATAAACCATCAGTAAAAGACTCGGTGTAGGAACCAAGTCATTTTACACCTGCTAGGATCCCTTTCCAGTCTACTTTGGCCAGCTCCCCTCTCATGCCTTCATAGTCCCCATTGTTCAACTGCATCACTGCCACTTCCGATTTAACCTTCTCCTTCTCAAATTGCAGATTAAAACTAATCATATTATGATCACTACCTCCAAGCGGTTCCTTTACCTTGAGTTCTCTTATCAAATTTGGTTCATTGGACAACACTAAATCCAGAATTGCCTTTTCTCTGGTCGGCTCCATTACAAGCTGCTCTAAGAATCCATCTAGGAGGCATTCTACAAACTCTCTTTCTTGGGGTCCCGAACCAACCTGATTTTCCCAGTCTACCTGCATATTGATCCTCCTGCTCTCAACAATAAATTTGTTCCATATCTCTGCTCCCTGAAATTCTACCGTATATATATTTATATACACTCCCCGTATTAAGGGCAAACAATTGAGTTTGTAATATCATACAACCTCTCCGATAGATCTTGATCAAGAAAAAGATCAACTCCTTCAATACATTCTTCACAAAGCACATCATGCTCTACTCATCTTTGACAAGAAAAATTGGATTCAGAAATCAGAGGTGCAAAGGGAATTGGGAATGCTGTTGCAGGATTCCCAAAAGGTTCATTTGCAGGTTGCATTAATAGTAAGGAAGGCAAATGTAATGTTAGCATTCGTTTTGAGAGGATTGGAATATAAAAGCAAGGATGCAATGCTGAGGCTTTATGGGACACTGATCAGATCACATTTGGAGTATTGTGAGCAGTTTTGGGCCACATATCTGAGGAGGGATGTGCTAGCGTTAGAGAGGGTCCAGAGGAGGTTTATGAGAATATTCCTGGGGATGATTGGGTTAATGTATGATGAGCATTTGATGGCTCTGTGCCTGTACCCGCTGGAGTTTAAAAGGAGTTTAAAAGGAAGATTGAAACTTACAGAATAGTGAAAGGCCTGGATAGAGTGGATGTGGAGGAGATGTTTCCACTAGTGGGAGATTTTAGGACCAGAGGGCATAGCCTCAGAATAAAAGTAGACAAGGAAGTTCTTCAGCCAGACGATGTTGAGTCTGTGGAATTCATTGCCACGGACGGCTGTGGAGCCAAGTCTTTAATTATTTTTAAAGCGGAGATTGACTGATGCTTGATTAGTAAGAGTGCCAAAGATCATTGGGGGGAAAGGCAGGAGAATGGGGAAGAGAGGGAAAAATAAATCACCCATGATTAAATGGCGGGGAGACTCGATGAGGTGAATTCTGTTGCTTTGTCTTATGAACATATAACCTGACCTCCTTCCCCCATTTATATCTGCAAGCTCCAAACTGTTCATTGACCTGAACTGTTAAGTTAGTTTCTCTTCCCACAGATGGGGCTTGACCTGCTGTGAGTATTTCCAGCATTTTATGTTCTTATTTTAGATTTTCAGCATCTGCAGTTTTTCTTTGATTTTCTCAACTGTTGACCTTTCTCATAAACGCCTCATTCCTCACCATAAAACTCAGTTGTTAATTTACTGAATCACTATTTCACTCTCTACACATACAGATGACAAACTGAATGTATAACCCTTCATTCCTTCATCTAAAAATAGATAGTGCAATGCTGTATGGGACGCACCTGCCAATGGAAAAATTATTTTTGTTGCCGTTTTGTATTTTCTATTTACCAAGCAACTAGCAAGATGATTGTAAGTTCGATTTCCAGTTTATTTCTGTTTACAATATCTTGCGTGAATCCTGAATCTACGGGTGAAATCCACGAAAAATTCCCCTCCTGTCACGTTGGTGCCTGCAAATATTTTCAGCAGATTAACTAAATAGGGCCTGCTTTTACAAATTCATGTTGTCTTGCTTTGATCAGCTTACATTGTTAAAATACTCAGTCACCATGACCAGAGCAATCTATTTCATTTATCCCAACACTAATATTAAATTGGCAAGCCTGCTGTTTATGCCCTCTCTCTTTCATGGATTTTCCAATCAAAGGAACAGTTCTCAAATCTAAAAGGTTTGGAAAATTCTAACGCATCAGAAATGTCCTTCTTTGTTTTCCATATTGTAAGGTGGAAACCAACTGGGCTGAGAAATATTTTTCTTTTAAGACCCATTATTTTTCCATTATTATTTTACAGCTTTTTTAGCCATTTACTTTTTCAATTTCATAGTGTCTCAGCTTTGTTGTTATAAATCCAATATAACATGCCAGAATTGAAAAACTCAGCGATGTAAATGCCACTGAAAATCAGAAGGAAATGGCAGGGTTTTCTATTGTTAAAGGTGGATTGCTTGTGGTATTTACATGATATATATATATTAACTGCCACATCATTCCAAGCATGATCTACTTCCATGTCTGACTATGGAACTGCATACACTCATGGTTAGTGGAGTTGCAACACATGGGCAGCAGTCTCAGTCTTGACATCTTAGCAAATAAGAGATCAGTAACAGGAACGCGAACGTAGGCAGTCAGTCGGCTTGAAAAAATCTTAAACCGCGCATGGACGGATTGTTCTCCTCTCCGTAATATGTCAGTCGACTTTTATAAAGTCTTCAAAAGCCATATCTCTTAATAAAGTACCGTATTTCTCAGCAATGAAGACGCACCCCCATTTTGAGTTGCTAAATTTTGAAAGAAGGCTGGTGAAACATAGAATTTCTCACGCTCAAAAAAATAAAGAAATAAATAAAGCGACAATTCAATTTGCCCAAGGCTTCCAAATCTCCTTCATTCTGAATTACTGAATGGGTGGGGGGTGGGGGGTGACGGCAGGTGGAGAGATGGTGGGAAAAACGGGAGCAAGTTGAATTAATTGTGATCTTATTGAATGACAATAATAATAATAATGACACTAGTTCAAGGGACCAATTGGTGGGAAAGTTTCACAGCATGTGGGGAGTCTGGCCAGGGGTAAAGTCACGGGGAGGGCAGGAGCATTGAGGAGGAGGTCGGGGATCATGCCAGTAACCCACTCACTCACCGCTACCGCGGCACTCTGGGCGCGGAGCCACCGCATTGTGGCCGGGGAGGGAAGCAGCTCGGGTGGCTGCGAGCGGCTGCCGGGACCTCTGTGCCTTCTGCCGGCCCACTCACCTCTGACAGTGCTCTCTGTCTGAACAGTGAGGGGACCAGCTCAAGAGCAAAGATCATAGAGCGGAGCGGGTCAGCGGGCAATGGATAACAGGACAGTGGGTGGTGGAGCTTACTCCTGTGTCAGCGCGAACAAGGGACCAATTGAGGTTACACAGGAGTAAGCTCCACCGCCTGCTGTCCTGTTATCCATCGCCCGCTGACCGCACTTGAGCTGGTTGCTGGCATGATCCCCGACACTCTCCTTCTCAACCCTCCTGCCCTCCCGCAACTTTGCCCCTGGCCAGACTCCCCACACACTGTGAAAGGAACTCTCCCCTCCCACCCCCCCAGCAGCGCTGTCCTTTTACAGCCGCTTCCCACTTTACAGCTGCTTCCCATCAGCTGCTAGCAATGAGGGATAGACTTGGCTATCCCTCAGTACAGCAACATCATTCTTGTTTTTGCTGTCCTGAAAGATAGCCAAGTCTATCTTTCTTGGCTAACAACCTAACCTTCGGCCTCCAAGACGCATGTAAATTTTTGTGCCTTATTTTGGGTAAAAAATAGCGTCTTCATTGCTGGGAAATACGGTATTTAAAAACATATAGCTCAAAGAAATCTACTTACCAAATTATTTGTTCACAAACTCCATTCTTCTCTCTTTCTTTCTTAAGATACTCTTAAGATAATGACAGCCATGTTTTAAAAACCTGCCAAAAAACTTGCGTACGCATGTGCAGTAGCCTACAGTATGCAGTCCATGGCGCAAAGGCAGAATTTCAGCTGCCTTCAGCTGTCTTCAGCTCCCCTTGTCGTGAAGCAGTGTCAATGGCACATGAGCTGCACAGTCTTCCACATGTTACATGTACTGCGGATGAAAGGCATGGAGAATTATGCCTACCTAAGAGATCGATCTCTTAGGTAGGCATAATACTCCCGTGCCTTTACTATATATATTTAATAATTATCATTTTATAATTTTAGTCAGGGTAGGCAGTGCCTACCTTGCCTACCCTGACGGCACGTGCGTGATCAGTAATGACATAATGACTCTGCCCCGCTGAGTTACTCCAGGATTTTGTGTCTATCAGTAATGACATAGTTGAAAATGACTAGGCTGAGGATGGTTTCCTGAAGAACTCCTGCAGTTATGCTGCAATGATTGCCACCTCTGGAACTTAGTATCTCTGGTGAAAAATCCATATCCCTCCATATCTTATCCAAAAGTCTCTTAAATGCCAGCATTGTATCTGCCTCAACCACTACCTCTGGCAGGGCATTCCAGGCACTGACAGCCTCTGTGTAAAAAACTTGCCCCGCACATCACCTTTTGATTTTGCCCCTTTCACCTTAAAATTATGCCCTCTACTATTTGATTTTTCCATCCTGGGTAAAAGATTCTGACTTTTCCCTCCCTATGCCTCTTATCCTTTTATATACATCTATCTATCCTCCAGTGTTCCAGAGAAAACAACCAGAGGTTTCTGTCTAAACCTCCCCCTGTAGCTAATACCCCCCAGGCATCATTCCAGTAAACTTCATTTATAACCTTTCCAAAGCCTCCACATTCTTCTGAAAATGGGGTGACTAAAACTGCATGCAATACTCCAATATTTACCAAAGTCCTATAAAGCTGCAAAATGACTTCCTGACTCTTATGGTAGACAAAAATGCTGGAGAAACTCAGCGGGTGAGGCGAAGGAAATAGGCAATGTTTCTGGTCGAGACCCTTCATCAGTCTTTACATAGAACTAGTGTGCATGAGTGATCAATGATTGAAATTGACTTGACAAGGCTTAAGGGCTTGTATCTATGCTGTATCACTAAACGAAACTACCTCTTCCCTTTAGCTCAGATTTAAATTCCATACAACATAGTGCTAAAATAATTGTTTTACTTCAGTCACGAGAGTGACCACGTGAAGAAGCCCGCCAGCCCGCATGCGCGTCAATACGTCTAACGCATGGCACACGACTGGCTGGGAGGAGCGTCGCTCCTCAAGCGGTAAGTTTTAAAAACCTCACAGGTACGTTTTTTAACTTATTCTGAGGTCGTGTTTTTTGGATATTTTTTCTTCACAGTGGTCGCTGATTATGGATAAGTCCAAGGCGAACAAACCCAGACGGGCCGCCTATCCCCCTCTCTCTCTCTCTCCCTCTCCCTCTCTCTCTCTCCCCATCTCTCCCCCCCTTCTCTCTCCCTCTCTCTCTCTCTACCCCCCTCTCCCCCTCGCGGGGAGACCGGCTACGAAGGACCGCGGGGGTGCGGGTAGCCGTCGGCCGTCGGTTTCACCGTCAGAGTCGCTGACAGGGCGGTCAGCGACTTCAGACTTGGTGCTTGCTCAAAGCACTTTGGCAACTCCGAAAGGGGGCAAAGCCAAACGCAAGTCTGAGAGGCCTGTGTACTCAGACGAGTCAGGCCACGAGGATTCCCCTCCTACACCTATGGATAACGTCTTCGGGCGTTTATCCCAAATAGTGCACCTCATGGAGAGGATGCTCCATCATAATATGCTCCGTGATATGGAGACATATCAACGCAGGTCTCCTTTCGTGCCTGCGGCAGCGCCTGGTCCAGGGCTGTCTAGTGCCTCCCACTCTGATGAGGGGAGTGCCAGGGGTCAGTATATGACTGACTCGGAATTCGGGGGTATGTCAGAAGGACATACTGGGATACATGAGATGCGTGAGGCTCACACTCAGGAGTTGCCTGCCCTGGCATCGAGGTTTGCGATACCTTCACAGACATGGGAGCCTCTTCAAGAAGATCTGGTTCTAGTATCAACTATCTCACATCCCATCAGTTACAAGAACAGGTCATGTTTGAAACAGCTGCTAAATACCACACGCCTGCGAATTGTGCATCCTTAAAGGTGCCGGCAGTCAACAGCTCCATTTGGGGTTACATTGGAGGTGGCATCAAGGCCCAGGAAATGAAACTCCAACGGATTTTAAAATTACTGGCTTCAGGCATCATGGCTTTTGCCAGATCTGTAGATGGCGGGCCACTATCAGACGTCCAGCAGGATGCCCTGGCGTTAATGTGCAATGCACATTTCGAAATGAACTGCTTCCGAAAAAGCGCCATCAGGCCTGCGTTAAACCCAAAGTTTGCAGGTCTGTGTAAATCCAGTTATGTCCAGCCGCCCAATCTTCTGTTCGGGGAAGACCTGCCCAAACAGGTGAAAGACCTGGATGACGAAGCCAAAGCTGGCGAGCTGATCACAGCACCTACGATGAGCAAAGCTTCACAGTTTCGACGACAACACCCCTACGCCTCCATTAGCAATAAGCGGTTTGCTGAAGCTAGTGGCAGCTCGAAACTTGACCTTCCTGGGCAGAGGTCTTTTTTAGGCCAAGGCGCACTCCTCGCACCCCAGCAGTTCAACCCTCCAAACCACGAGGGCGGAAACAGAACCCATATTAGGGCCCGTTGGGCCTGCTATCAGACCACCGGTAACCATGGAGGTAGGTGGGTCTGGTTCTTTCTGGAACATGGGGTGTGTGGACAAGTTACAAGTTGGTGGTAGATTGCACTTGTTTTTACACGAATGGCGGTGGATAACCTCAGATCCGTTTATACTGCACAGTATACAAGGGTTCAAAATTAAGTTTTTACCTTATTCATTGCCACCCACACAACATACACCAGGTCGGGCATATATTCATTCCAAACAGGAAGGTTTGGATATACAAGCAGAAATTCATGAATTACACAGAAAAGGGGTAATTGAAAAATGGAAAACTTCTTTACTGCTAAACAACTGATTTCCAAGGGGTGCTTTATGGCATGCATCGATCTCAAAGATGCATATTATTCAGTTCCAATTCACAGGGATCACCGGAGATATTTGAAATTTAGCTGGATGGGGCAGCTATGGCAGTTTAAAGCATTGCCTAATGGGTTAACTTTGGCTCCCAGGTTATTTACCAAATTACTAAAGCCTGTGCTCGGTCTGCTCGGAGCTCAAGAGCACATTGTTATGGCCTAGCTGGATGTCATTCTAATTATAGGAAAAACACTGGATTTGGCTAATTTAGCTGTTTCAGCCACAAAACTCATATTTGAGAAATTGGGTTTCTCATCCATCCAGTTAAGTCCAGATTGATACCAACTAGGGTGATTGGTTATTTAGGGTATGTCATTAACTCTATTGAAATGTCTGTGACTGTCCTGGGGCAAGAGATTGGAATTAATAGAAGCCTGTAATAACCTTATTGTTATGGAGCAGCCATCTATCCGCCAGGTGGCTAGTATAATTGGCAAAATAGTGGCTGCTTTTCCAGCTGCACAATTTGGGCCTTTACATTATCAAAATTTGCAGCGTGCAAAGGAACAAGCACTCGTACCATTTAGGTCATTTTAACAGACCTATGCTATTACCGGCTGAAGCTATATCTGAGTTACAATGGTGGACGACCAATATTCAGCATTGCTCCAGTGACATTTTGGTCAATAAACCTTCAGTTATACTACAAACTGATGCTAGTGCTCAAGGATGGGGAGCTACTAATACCATCTCTAGTTGCAGTGGCAGATGGGACATGCATGAGTTACCACTTATCCATTTATATGGTATCAACTATCTGGTGATGCTGGGGGCATTCTATGGGTTAAAGGCTTATTTTGGGAATATGCAGAACTTGCATGTTCAACTGCAAATTGATAACACTACAGCGGTGGCTTATATTAATCACATGGGTGGAATCAAGTCAGTATCCTGTGATAGTTTGGCTAACCTTATTTGGAGCTGGTGTATTGAACGAAGGATTTGGATTTCAGCTACCTATTTGCCAGGTAGGTTTAACACGGTGGCAGACACTAGGTCACATAAATTTAATGATAACACAGAATGGATGTTAGAACACAAAGTGTTTAATGACGTTGTTGCTCAGTGTGGAACACCGGATATTGATTTGTTTGCATCTAGGCTTAATCACCAGTTGCCAAAATATGTTGAATGGGAGCCAGACCCAGGGGCAGTAGCGATTGATGCATTCTCGTTACACTGGGGAGGAATGTTCTTTTATGCCTTTCCTCCATTTTTCCTCGTCAGCCGGTGCTTGCTAAAAATCAAGCAAGATTCCGCTTCAGGCATTTTACTAGTGCCTGACTGGCCCACGCAGCCATGGTTCCCATTGATGTTGGGAATGATAATAGAACCATATATGGTTATTAATAAATGCAAAGATTTGCTTATTCATCCCGTGTCTCGGGAAGCTCACCCTCTGCATGATAGAAGCAACTTATTGATTTGCAGAGTTTAAGAAGACCTTTTCTGGGGCTCGGATTATCCGACCGAACCGTGGGGTTCCCAAGAGATGGGAAGTGTTTTGTTTAAATTTAAATATAACGTATAACTGATGTCTTAGAGTTTCTTTCAGTTGTTTTTTGATAAAAGATTAAGTTATAGTGCCATCAATTCTGCCAAAAGAGCCTTGTCATCATACTTGCTGCTGGGGTCGGGACACCATTCTGTTGGGTCTCACCCTTTGATATCCAAATTCATGAAGGGTATCTTTAACATAAATCCTCCCAGGCCCAGGTACACAGAAGTATGGGACGTTAACGTTGTGTTAACACTGCTTTGCGGTTGGGCTCCACCTACATCCTTATCTTTATTCCGGCTGACATATAAGTTAATAATGCTCATGGCGCTTATGCAACGCGTCCAGTCGTTGCATAAGCTCTGGCTGGACAGGACGGTTATGTCTGCCAACAAGATAACATTCTATATAAATGAGTTAATCAAGCAAAGCAGACCGGGTGTGTTAGGTCTAAAGCTGGAATTTTGGGCATATCCGATGGACCGTAGATTGTGTGTTGTCACATATATTCACCAATATATAAAGGCTACAAAGAACCTTAGAGGCACTGAGCTGGCTATGTTTATTAGTCATAAAAAAACACATAAGAAGGTATCAGTGCAGACCATCTCCAGGTGGTTAGCACATGTATTGGCTTGCGCAGGAGTGGACACTGATGTTTTTAAATCTCACTCCACCAGGGCTGCAACAACATCAGCAGCAAGGTTCATGGAGGTTTCGCTGGACCGCATCCTAGCGACAACAGGATGGTCGAATGAGCGGACTTTCCAGACCTTTTACAATAAACCTATTGCCAGGCCGGGTTTGTTTGTCAACACGATTTTGAGTTCTGTTAAATGAAATTTCTTTTCCCGGATGTAAGGGACCACTACTATTATTATTTTCACTTTCATTAAAAGCATCAGCATGTTTTAAATCTATGTCATGTCTGAATGCACTATCTTTTCAAGCATATCTGGTCAACTGATGCAGTGTGTTTGCATGGACTCGAGTCCGCGGCATGAAATCACAGAGCTTTAAAGTCTTCACGTAGTCACTCACGTGACTTCGAAGTAAAATAGAAAGATTAAACGAGAACTTACCAGTTTGAAGTTTGATCTTTATTTAATGAGAAGTTGCGATGAGGGATTACGTGCACTCCACTCCCAACCCTATTCTCATAAAGATCATGTGGTAGTTCTAGTTTCTCAAATCTTCCTATAATCAGGTCAGCAATTGTTTTCTGTGAATTCACACCGCTGCTTTAAAGGTTGACGTGCATGCGGGCTGGCGGGCTTCTTCACGTAATCCCTCATCGCAACTTCTCATAAAATAAAGATCAAACTTCAAACTGGTAAGTTCTTGTTTAATCTATCTATTTTTTATCAGAATTGTTTTTACTTTACATAGTGCCAGGAAGCAAATTGACGCTGCATACAATCAAGTACATGCAGGAAGAGTGGTGAAAAGTTACTTCAACAACAGGAAATATTTTTCTTTTAGCAAATGTAGCAAAACGTTCATATAAACAATTATCCCACCATATTTGACAATTGAGGAATATACAATTCCTCAATTCCGGCATACCCAACAATTCTCCACCCGGGCACTGAGATCCACTCTGACTGCGATGCGCCGACACCAGCAGGACCTCGCATTGACCCTCCCGGAACTTCGGGCCTCACTCACCCAGACCTGCAACGGTCCACAACTATGCTTTATCCGCCGGAAGATCCACCTCTTCAATAAAAGATTCCTGGCCCACCTCAACTCCACCAAGGACCTTAAATTAGCCCGCCTCCAGGCCGCTCCCGCCGCCGAATCTCCACGGCTCGACCGCCCGCAGGCTCCGGGCCCCAACTCCGGCCCGCATCGCCTGCCCGGGTCCCGCGACGCCATCTTGTCCACGGGGAGCGCCTCCAGTACTCACCAGGACGCCATCTTGTCCACGGGGAGCGCCTCCAGTACTCACCAGGACGCCGCCTTCACCGACCTCCACGTCGATGCTGCCACCGACCTTCACCTGCCTACCGATGACGCCCAGGCTCGCCGCTTCTACGGTAACTCAGACTTCCTTCCCCTCGCCGATTCCTCCGAACCTCGCCGCCCCCCAGGACCTCCTAACATCATCGCCGCACCGGGCCCATCCGACATCGCCGTCGCACTGGGCCCGCCGAACATCACAGCCGCACCCGGTCCTCCCAACATCGCCGCCGGACCGGGCCCATCCAGCATCGCCGCCGGACCGGGCCTACTCTACACGGCCGCCGGACCGGAGCTCCCCGAACATGGCCGCCGCACCGCACCCTACTCACCCCGTCTCCTCACCGGGCTGGTCAAACCGCGCCGCCCCACCGACCATCCGCCTACCGGGACGTCCCACGCATCGCCCGTGGACCCCGACTCTACTGCCCACGGACCCCGACCATCGGGTCCGCCGACCCTCGCCACTGCAACGCCCTCCAG
This sequence comes from Malacoraja senta, assembly GCA_038087875.1. Classification (NCBI taxonomy): domain Eukaryota; kingdom Metazoa; phylum Chordata; class Chondrichthyes; order Rajiformes; family Rajidae; genus Malacoraja; species Malacoraja senta. The sequence goes on along the minus strand of CM075977.1, from coordinate 318,689,066 downwards.
CCCCACCGACTCCACTGCCCGAGGACCCCGACCGTCGGGTCCGCCGACCCTCGCCACTGCAACGCCCTCCAGCCCCACCGACTCCACTGCCCGAGGACCCCGACCATCGGGTCCGCCGACCCTCGCCACTGCACCTCCCTCCAGCAGCCCGCAGCCGTCGCCTCACCTGCAAACTGGACTCTGTACTGGGCCTGAAGCCTCCACGCTGCTCACTCCCACTCTCCGGGGTTTGACTCCACTGGGTCCTAGCGCTAGTCTGCCTAGCCCTGGTTATCTCCGTGTCAGTTCCACTGATTCTTCACCATCCCTCTCCAACTATGGGACCACTTCTCTTCCACACCCACACCACAGCCCTCTCACCGCCCCCCACCCCCTGACCACCCACCACCCCCCCACCACACATCGCCTCGACCCCATTCCACCCACCTGCCTTCCTCCGGCCCCAACCCCCATCCCTGCCGGGTGTTCACCATCCCCCCCAACCTCCCCCTCTCCGACATCGAACGGTCTGTCCTCAGCAGAGGTCTTACCTTTGTCCCCCTCCGTCCCCATCTCAATGAGTTCCGTGCCCTCCATGATTTGGAACGCTTCTACCGTCGCCTCCGCCTCACAGCTCACTTCCATGGGAAGGAGTCCTCGCTCCCCACTGATGACCCCTTTTCCCGTCTCCAACGCACCCCATCCTCATGGAACCTCCCTCGTAGCCTTCCGGCTTTAGAACTCTTTATTAAAAACTGCCGCCGTGACATCAACCGCCTCAACTTCTCCACTCCCCTGTCTCACTCTAATCTCTCCCCCCCTGAACGCACTGCCATCGACTCACTCCGCAACAACCTAGATTGGGTTATCAAACCCGCCGACAAGGGAGGTGCCGTGGTAGTCTGGCGTGTCGATCTCTACAAAGCTGAGGCCACGCGCCAACTCTCGGACACCTCCTCCTACTTACCCCTGGACCATGACCCCACTGACG
>CM075977.1:318512943-318687896 GCA_038087875.1 Malacoraja senta | reverse complement strand
AAAGTAAGATCTTGACCACTTACTGTTTTTCTCTTTTGTGATTTTAGAAAAAACGCTGCCACTTACGGCTGTGATTTTTAGCCATCTTACTCAGAGTCCCCCTCCGCTGTGCAGGACAAGAGGATTTTTCCCATCGATGAAAAATAAAAGATTTATTAATGTTTTAAAATGTTGAGATTCTCTCTGCTGCCCCTGCTGGTGGGTGGGGGGGGGGACTATAAAACCCGGAAGTGTTGCGCCTCACTCAGTCTCTGCAAGATGGAGGAAGCGAGAGGGTCACGTCTCTCTGAGCTGTGAATAACACTGAACACATGTCTACTCAACTGTGAGTGCCCTTAATGTGGTTTGAAAATGAAAATGTGGTTGCTTTGAAATGCTGCACTGCAAATGGTTGTTGGTGGGGGGTGGCTTTGAACTGCTGCACTGAAAATGGTTGTTGGTGGGGGTTTGCTTTGAACTGCTGCACTGCAAATGGTTGTTGGTGGGGGGTTGCTTTGAACTGCTGCACTGCAAATGGTTGTTGGTGGGGATTGTTTTGAACTACTGCACTGCAAATGGTTGTTGGTCTAAACTTGACAACTTCCTGTTTGCACTGTATATTAATTTTAGATAAAACGCTACCACTTACGGCTCTGATTTTTGGCCATCTTACTCAGCCCCCCTCCGCTCATCAGGTGCAGTGGATTCTTCCCATCAATGAAAAATAAAAGTGTTATTAGTGTTTAAAATAATGTTGCGAATCTCTCTCCTGTCAATCATGCCATGAAGGCCACGCCCCTTCCAGTAGGAGGGGGAGGGATTATAAAACCCGGAAGCATGGGTGTGGCTCAGTCTCTGCAAGCTGGGTGAGGGAGAGGTCACGACTGTCTGAGTAGTGAATCAACTGAACACACTGAATGACTACCGAACTGTGAGTGTGGTTTTTATGTGGTGTTTTGTGTGGTTTTATGGTGGTTTCACCCTGCTTGAAATGGTATGAAACTGCATTTGAATGTGCTGGCCTTGCATTCTGCATGAAATGGTATGAAACTGCACTTGAATATGGTGGCCTTGCACCCTGCTTGAAATGGTATGAAACTGCACTTCAATTTGGTTGTCTTGCACCCTGCTTGAAGTGGTATGAAACTGCACTTGAATTTGGTGGCCTTGCACCTTGCTTGAAATGGCATGAAACAGCACTAGCATTTGGTGGCCTTGCACCCTGCTTGAAGTGGCATGAAACTGCACTTGAATTTGTTGGCCTTGCACCCTGCTTGAAGTGGCATGAAACTGCATTTGAATTTGGTGGCCTTGCACCCTGCTTGAAATGGCATGAAACCGCACTTGAATTTGGTGGCCTTGCACCCTGCTTGAAATGGCATGAAACTGCACTTGAATTTGGTGGCCTTGCACCCTGCTTGAAATGGCATGAAACTGCACTTGAATTTGGTGGCCTTGCACCCTGCTTGAAGTGGTCGGAAACTGCACTTGAATTCGGTGGCCTTGCACCCTGCTTGAAGTGGTAGGAAACTGCACTTGAATTCGGTGGCCTTGCACCCTGCTTGAAGTGGTAGGAAACTGCACCTGAATTTGGTGTCCTTGCACCCTGCTTGAAGTGGTATGAAACTGCAATTTAATTTGGTGGCCTTGCACCCTGCTTGTAGTGGTAAGAAACTGCACTTGAATTTGGTGGCCTTGCACTCTGCTTGAAATGGTCTGAAACTTAATTTGAATGTTTTGGCCTTGCACCCTGCTTGAAATGGAATTTCACAGAATAGCCGTGCGTCAACTGCCAGCACACTCCCGATATTTGGGGGGGTGGGGTCCAGAACCAGGGTCCACAGTTTAAGAATAAGGGGTAAGCCATTTAGAACAGAGACGAGGAAACACTTTTTTCTCACAGAGAGTTATGAGTGTGTGGAATTATCTGCCTCAGAGGGTGGTGGAGGCAGGTTCTCTGGATGCTTTCAAGAGAGAGCTAGATAGGGCTCTTAAAAATAGCGGTCAGGGGATATGGGGAAAAGGCAGGAACGGGGTACTGATTGGGGATAATCAGCCATGATCACATTGAATGGCGGTGCTGGTTCGAAGGGCCGAATGGCCAACTCCTGCACCTATTGTATTTTGTCTATTGTCTATTGTCTATCAGGCTTGAGTGACTGAGCTTGCACCCCAAGAATCCATTTGGCCCACAATGTCCATATTAGCCCTCTGGAAACCAGTCCCTTCAGCCCACAATACCCATACTAGCGCTCCAGAAAGCCCTCCCCCCCCCCCCACTGGCCACCAATATTGGAATTGGTGGAGAGATGGAATATTGCGTTGGGTGACCAGCCCTCCTGTGTGAACATGGGTCCCACTTAGTCTAGTATAATATAAAAGCACCGTGCTCTGGGGAGGGTAAAACAAATTTGCAAACACTCAGGAGATCAGGAAATATCCAGAGAGAAAAATCCTTTGTGTCAATTACCCCTTTTCAGAACTGATGCCCCTTTGCTATTTCATCACCAATAAAAAACAGATTTTAATTAAGTAACTGCAGATGCTGGTTTATGCCAAATATAGACACAAAATGCTGGAGTAACTCAGCAGGCCAGACAGCATATCTGGAGAAAATGTATAGATAATGTTTTGGGTCGGGACCCTTCTTCTGACTGATTATAGAATGGAGAGCGGGAAAGAAAACTGGAAGTGAAAAAAGGCATGACAGATCAGGGCCGGCAACAGATGACCTCAAGCAAGAAGGTTCCCTGATAAGCAGATTGTTGGATAGAGTCAGTTGCGATTCCAAAAGGGTACATAGTTGTGAACTGCGAAACTGGTTAATGGATTTTTAGCGGAGGAGGGGGAGAAGGATGGAGGAAACTGGCTAACCTTGCATCAATGTACCAATGTTCAAGGGGAACGTGTGTGAAGAAAAGTAATGGGGGGGAAGTGTTGGGGGTCGGGAGTGGCGAGGTGGGAGTGGGTGGGCGGGGGGGGGGGGTAGAAAAAGGGGGAAGGAACGTGTTTGTAGAAGTTACCTAAAATTGTAGAATTGATTGTTTATACTGTTGGCTTCAAAGCCTCCCAAGTGAAATGAGGTGCTGTTGCTCCCCTTTCTGTGTAGCCTCACTCTGGCAATGGAGGAGGCCCAGGACAGAAAAGTGTGAGAATGGGAAGGCGAGTTAAAGTGGTTAGCAACCTGGAGATCCAGTAGGCCCTGGTAAGTGTTCAGTGGAGCAGTCACCGAGTCTATGCTTGGTCTTGCTGATGTACAGCAGCCCACGATGGGAACACTATTTATAGTTGATGAGGTTTGTAATATTAATTATGTATTCTTCTGGTGCTGTACCTCACAGCTCTTTGTACTAATTGGTATATTCTGATCTTCTCATTATCTACACATTTTCTTCCTGTAATTTTGTTTTTTTAGTTTTTAGTTTTTTAGTTTTTTAGTTTTACAGATATCGCACGGAAACAGGCCCTTTCGGCCCACCGGGTCCGCGCCGACCAGCGATCCCCGCATATTAACACTATCCTATACCTACTAGGGACAATTTTTACATTTACCAAGCCAATTAACCTACAAACCTTTGGAGTGTGGGAGGAAACCGAAGATCTCGGAGAAAACCCACGCAGGTCACAGGGAGAACCTACACACTCCGTACAGACAGCACCCATCGTCAGGATCGAACCCGGGTCAACGGCGCTGCATTCGCTGTAAGGCAGCAACTCTCCTGCTGCGCCACCGTGTCTATTGTGAGCTAACCTTTCGGGATCATTTGGGTTTGAATCATTGATTCAAATGGTGTTCGTGCAAACATTGCAAGATGTAACCCAGTGACACAACAGGTAGTGCAGCTGTCTCACAGCTTGAACAATCAGGGCTCATATCTGATCTCTGGTCCTTACAATGTGGAATTGGCATGTTCTTCCTGTGTTCATATGTTTCTGCAACATGCTCCAATTACATTCCAAAGACATGATGTTGGCAGGTTAATTCATTATTGTACATTGTCCCTAGTATAGGTGGTGTTGTAGGAGAATCGGAGGGAAGCTGATGGGCATGTAAGAGTCTGAAGATGGGTTTCGGCCCGAAACGTTGCCTATTTCCTTCGCTCCATAGATGCTGCTGCACCCGCTGAGTTTCTCCAGCATTTTTGTGTACCTTCGATTTTCCAGCATCTGCAGTTCCTTCTTAAACGGCATGTAAGAGAAGATGGGTTGCAGGGAAGTGGGAGAATGGGTCTAGTGGGAGTGCTCTGAGAGTGGGCATTAACTCAATGGGTTCTTGTGCCCAAATGGTCTCCCTCCGTGTTATATAAAAATATAAAGATGCCTTTTCAAGATAAAGGGCAACCTGTAACAGAACAGGACAACAGCTTCTCTCTATTGTTGTATAAATTCTGAACTGCCATTGTCCACATGAAGGTCAAACAGCTTAGTGAGCCATCAGAGAGTAAATGGTTTGAGAGCATCTTTCCAGAGGGAGCACAATTTTTCCCAGAAACAATAGACAATAGGTGCAGGAGTAGGCCATTCGGCCCTTTGAGCCAGCACCGCCATTTAATGTGATCATGGCTGATCATCCCCAATCAGTACCCCGTTCCTGCGTTCTCCCCATATCCCCTGATTCCGCTATTTTTAAGAGCCCTATCTAGCTCTCTCTTGAAAGCATCCAGAGAATGGTACAGTGGTGAAAATCAACGCAGTAGAGTTGTCTTGAAATAAATTTCACATTGATACCTGAAAAGAAAGGTCAGTTCTTGAACAAAAGTGAATCCCGTGTACAGATGGTGCAGGCACTAATGCGTTCTGACAGGTGTGGTGTTAAAGGTTAACACTGGTGATGAGTCTAGGGAGATATTACTGGGCAAACTAGTCACTCAGTACTTCCAGTCACATTGAGAATTCAGCTGTTAAACCTTTGATTACTATAAAATTGAGAATGATACTTTCAAGAGATAAATTATTCAGAGTTATTAAATAATCCTAGAAAAATTATGGAATCGTCCGATCAAGAATGTGGCTGTTGGTAAATGTAAGTGATGTGGAGGACCTGCTATGTTTAATATTTTTAGCAGCTGTAAAATGGAATCAAAACCTTGGATAGTGTGAGTAGGTATGTTACAATACTTACCTTCAGGGGCGCTGCAATTCTGCCACTGGTCGTGTGCGCGATTTTGGCGCCTTTGGGGAGGGGGGGTTAAAACGTGGGTTTCTCCTACCTTGTCCTGGATTATATTTCGTTGGAGTGCAAGCTTATGCTGAAGAATCGTTCCGACGGGCGTTCTATGTATTTTGTTTTTTAATCGCCCGACAATTTCAGCGCTGGAATTATTTTAAAATCAGCTTCTAAAGCCATCAACGCCGACAACGGGGACGGATTTCACGTACGGGACAGGAAAAGGAAAGCCGTTTATTTTATGTATAAAAGTGTTCCTTAAGATGCCTTTAATTCACATTTTAAGTTGCGAAACGGTGATTTTTTCCCCCGAACGAACCGGCAGTATTTTTCATGCCGATACGGGTTTAAATTCACTGCAGCCGCAACGTTCCAAATGATTGCGTTCCAGAAAAACCCACTTGCAAGATGATTTAAATGGCTATTAATTTACAGGTATTAAACATTATATTCCTTCAATTTGGCCTATAAATCCATGACAATGAGATTTAAAAATTATGTTATATTGTGAATTCTTGTGTGAATGTTATTTGGACACTTAGGCTATTTAAAAATGTTAATCTATTCTTAAGAAATTGATAGATGTTTAGATCTAGTAATTGAATCTTGTAATTAGCTACAATTAGGTAACTAACTAATTATATGCTTTAATTTCATGTCATCTAAGTAAGATTGTTTCATATTTGTTTCAGAATGCTTCAATCTATAATAACTGAACATTTCTTTCAGTTCTCTTAATTTTTAAGAAACTTATGGGCTTTTGACTGTCCTCGATCACAGCTTTTGTGTTAAGTCAATGGAAAAGCAATAGGGAACAAGATGCTAATTTCCGAGTATGAAAATGGCCATAACGTTTTTAATACTGAAGATATGAAAGTGAATTAGGTGTCAAATTAAACGTCTTTTTATGCTTTATCTGATGGGATAAATCACAGACTTGATTTTTAAAATCTCAAAATCTTGTAACATTGCTAGTGTGAGCTTTGCCTACTGGTTATTAAAATGTTACCTACTACATGGTTTAACTCCTTAGGAAAGTCGTAGCAAAGTATACATATGTTTTTGTATAAGAAATAAGAAATCATTGAAGTACTCAGTAATCCAGCAAATCCCTTGCTGAATTTCAAACTACTTCATTGGACTGTGAGCTGGATTTTGGATCTGGAGAGGAAAGCGATAATTGGAAACACGTACATACCTAACATATCCAACCCGGGTTTAATCCTGACTATGGGTGCTGTCTGTACAGAGTTTGTACCTTCTCCCGGTGACCACGGGTTTTCTCCAGGTCCTCCGTTTTTCTCCAGGTCCTCCGTTTTTCTCCCACACTCCAAAGATGTATAGGTTTGTAGGTTAATTGGCTTCTGTAAATTGTAAATTGTCCCTAGTGTGTAGGATAGTGCTAGTGTATGTGGTGTTCGCTCAGTGGGCCGAAGGCCCTGTTTCCATGCTGTATCTCTAAAGTCTAAAAGTCTACATTTAAAACAATTGCTTCCAAAAGTAACCTTAGTTGTTTGTGCTAATGTTTCTTCTTGCAGAAATGCTTCATTTCACACAGAATATCTTGCAAAGAAAAACATGTGCAAGGGCAGTGGATAGAAAAAAGGCAACATTTGGCATTGCTACATTCATTCATTTTGGACATCACAATCAAACATTTACCATTTGAAGAACACTGCACAGGTTATATTTCGGGTCGGAATCCTTCTTCAGACTGAAAGTATAGGTGTGTAGGGGGGGGGGGGGGGGTGAATAAACTGGAGGCGACAAACAAATGCTAAATGCAAGAACAAATCCGATAACGAAACATTACCTATTATTTTTCTCCAGAGATGCTTACTCCAGCATTTTGTGTCAATCTTCAGTATAAAACAGCTTTGGCAGTTCCTTCCTACATGACTCTCCATGTTAATGAGATCTGGCCCTTGGTGTGTTAATGAGCTTTGATGATGGTGGCTTTAAATATTATCTCACCTGCAGATTTCACTCCTGGGCATTGTACTTATAAACATATGATTTAGGAGTAATAAGAGGCTATTCGGCCCCGCAAGTCTGCTCTACTCTTCTAAAAACACTATGGACAATCTAATTGTGACATCAGCTCCTCAGTTTGTGCACGTCAGGTTGTTAGCATTAGTCAAAACAGGGTGGACCACTTGAAGGTTGCAATCATCATGAATGACTGTCCACTGAGGCTTTTCCCTGGGGGCATCAAACCATCCACCCAGTAACTGATGCTGTTCTGGCCTGGATGTCTACCCTTGATCTACAACTTTAGACTGTGCACGCCATACGCAAGAAGAAGAAGCTCCTCAGTCCTGCCTAACCTGTGAACCTGTTACTTCCAGCAACAGGGCAGTCCACTGGGGGAGAACTTGGTTTCCACCTTCTGCTGTCTACTTAATACTCCTGTCTGCATAACTGAAAATTCCTGGCAATTCCAATCCCTGGAACTAGTTAGGTGCCTTGTGGCTACAAATTGACAACACTAAGGCAGTGTAATCAAGCAGATAGGCATGAACCAGGAGATCATATTAACATATGATGAGCGTTTGTCGGCACTGGGCCTTTACTCGCTGGAATTTAGAAGAATGAGGGGGGACCTCATTGAAATGTACAGAATGGTGAAAGGCTTGGATAGAGTGGATGTGGAGAGGATGTTTCCACTAGTTGGAGAGTCTAGGACTAGAGGCCATAGCCTCAGAATTAAAGGACCTTCTTTCAGGAAGGAGATGAGGAGGAATTTCTTTAGTCAGAGGGTGGTGAATCTGTGGAATTCTTTGCCACAGAAGGCTGTGGAGGCCAAGTCAGTGGATATATTTAAAGCAGAGATAGATAGATTCTTGATTAGCACAGATGTCAGAGGTTACGGGGAGAAGGCAGGAGAATGGGGTTAGGAGGGAGAGATAGATCAGCCATGGTTGAATGGCAGAGTATCACTTATGATCTTATGATCTATGGATCCATTTCTTTTTGCACTGTCCCAAAGAGGCATTCACTAGGAGGTGGGTGATCATCTCTTCTCTGCCTCGGCTCTGAGGACACCTCACAGTGATGCTGGGGTATTGAATGTGTTGGAAGGACCTCTCAGTAAGAGTCTTCCTCACCTCCATATTGGCTACAGGTATGTGCTGATCCCCAAAGGCAGTCCCAGTATCAAGCTGATTGCCAGTGGTGTCCACAATCTGGATGAGGAAGGACTTCATCGAGTCTAATCTCAACTCTGTCCCCAGAGTTCCATGCAGTTCTAGGTTCACTACATTGGTCAAACATTTTCAACTGGGGGAGACATGGAGGTGAGTGGGATGGGTTAGTGCACCATCCAGTTTGACAGGAAGAAGCTAAATGAGCCTGAAAACTGTCCAGGTTCAGGAGTAGCTTCTTCCCTGCCACCATTAGGCTATTAAACTCTACAACCTCCAAATAGGCTCCAAACTATATAGACTTAAAGACATTAGTTTTGACTTTGCACTACTATTGTCTAATATTTGCCTGTTTGTTTTGTTATATACACTGAACTATTTTTGTTTTTTATTATGGGTTTTACATATTTTGTCGGAAGGAACTGCAGATGCTGGTTTATACCGAAGATAGACATGAAGTGCTGGAGCTACTCATTTTTTTACTTTACTTTAGAGATACAGCACGGAAACAGGCCCTTTGAACCACCAAGCTTGTGACGACCAGCGATCCCCACACACTAACACTATCCTACACACTAGGGATAATTTACGATTTTACCACAGCAAATTAACCTACAAATCCGTACGTCTTTGGAGTTGTATCTGTTGTGCTGCTGCAAGTAAAAATGTCATTGTTCCGTTTGGGGACATATGGCAATAAAACACTTGACTCTTGACATCCCATATTTGGCAGGTTAATGTCTGATGGCCAATGCATCGCTTTAGAGGCTGACTCTGGCACTATTGGCAGTACTGTACATTGAAGATAGAAATGGTGCTGTTCTCTGAGACTCCATTTAAACTCATGTCCTGCATTTATATTTCATCCTTCAGCTTTGCTGGCGGCTCCATTGTCTGATTCCAAATTGTTATTACAGTATAAGATAAATGTGCAGCATGCTTCTTAATTTCAAGCATAAAAATAGCAAGAGATCTGTTTGAGGCATGGCTACTCAGCTGAGTCCTGGGGTTAGTCTCTTTACTCTGTGCGGCAGGGAATCAGAGAAAGCGATTACAGTAAATAGCTTAGCACGAAAGAGATGATTAAGGCCACAGATTTTATACTCAGCAAAAAGTATGACCTGTAATATGAGTAGCAACTGATCACCAAAAAGTAGGTTGGCATCATGGATACGAATAGGTCCCATGTGATAATTACAGCTAATTATTAAACCTAGCTAGGACACAACCTCATATTGCCATATTATGCTTAAAGTACAAAGATGCGAATCTCATCGGAAAAATCAGCAATATTTTCTCCTTTTACTTAGTACCTTTTATATTGGCTCATATTAAATAATATTTTCACTGGTTTACACCTATATTCTCACCAGGTTACAATGACAACAGATATTCATTACATAATCTTCCAGGTGCGAATCTAGTTTATTATCCTTTCCATCATAGCCACAGTGTGAGGCATTTTGATGTATGCAATCAGTGAGTGATAATAAAAGCGAGAGCTTTTATATGCTTGCTGTAATGAGGCTTACTTCTTTAAACATAAATGATAACGTTCTTTTATACCAATCGGCAGGTTCTGCTGCAGGTTCCAGTGCCTTTAACAAAGAGAAAGGCATTCTGACGTTGTCTCATTTGTAGGTTATAGTCTCGAGTCATACTTGACTGTTCTCCCACGTCCTCAGAGACTGACCTCAGAACTTGCTCATCCGTGTGACATTACAAATTCTTTCTACTGTCGCGTTCAGTGATGCTGAAGCCTCTGCTTCAATCCTCACTGCAAAGGTGCCACATTTTCGTTCACTTTCCCATTTCCTGAGCTCAGCTGTCCTCTGTGAAGTATCTGGTTTCACTCCTTCACATGCAATATCGAATCTTTTCCATGTGGAAGCATTTAAGCTTATACATAGGAGCAAAGGGACAAGTGAGGCAAGAGTGAGTCAAGAGGGAATTGATGCACAGGTCACAGGACAAATGCTCATTAGCCCATCAAGCTTGCACCACCTTTATTAGATTCCAGTGAATTAAAATGGTCGGGTTTATTAGAGAGGGTATGACATTAAGATGGACAAGATGCCACAGAAAGAGGGCTAGTGATCGAGTTTGGTGGTAGTTGTGGTGTGTCTGGGTCTTTAGGGTGTGCAGGGATTCTGAGCATGGTTGGGGAAAGAAGAATGAAAGAATGAAGAATTAATAAGTTTATTGGCCAAGTATGCACACATACAAGGAATTTGCTTTCGTGCTCCGCTCGCAAGTAACAACATGACATACAGTAACAATTAAGAATGACACATAAAATTTTAAACATTAATAATAAAACATTATAATTTAAACATGTGAATGAAATAAAATACAAGAGCAAAATGAGGCTACAGACTTTTGGTTATTGAGTAGACTGCTCTCACACTTCTTGCACACAAACAATGCTAGAAAATCTCTTCACTATTCCAGCTTCACGACAGTCCAAGGCTTGGGGATTGCAGTTAGCCAGCAGGGAATTTGTAATGGAAGGAATATGCGAGGTACGCAATCTCCTTTCAGTATTCAGATTATAGGGTGGTGAATTTGTGGAATGCATTGCCACAGACCTCTGTGGTGGCCGTCATTGGGTATTTTTAAAGCGGAGATTTATAGCTTCTGGATTAGTAAGCATGTCTAAAGGTTACGGAGATAAGGCAGGAGAATGGATTTGAGAGGGAAAAATAGATCAGCCATGAACGAATGGCAAAGCAGACTCCATGGGCTGAATGTAGGTATGGTCCAGAACTTACCTACAGCGGCGCTGCAGTTCTGTCACTGGCCGTGTGCGTGACTTTGGCGCCTTTGTGGGGGGGGGAGGGGGGATTAAAATGCCGTTTTCTCCTGCCTGTCCGAGATATATTTTCTCGGGCTACCACCTAATGCAGAATAATCGTTCCGACTGCCGTTCTGTGAAAATTTTTTTTTAAACTGCTGGAGTGAAATAAAAAGTGACTTCTAACGCCGTCAATGCCGACAACGGGACGGATCTCCCATACGGGACAAAACATAAGGTAAGTCGTTTATTTTACATATAAACTTGCTTCTTAGGATTACTTTAATCAACATTTCATCAGCGAAAATGTGATTATGTAAATATACGAACCGGCAGTGTTTTTCCTGCCGATATGGGGGTTTAAATTCACCGCAAACTGCAAAGTTCCAATCGATCGCGTTCCATAAAATCTTACTCGCAAGATGATTAAAATGGCCATTAATTAATGGGAATTAAACACTAAATTCCTTCCATTTGGCCTATAAATTCATGACAATGAGATTTAAAAATCATGTTATATTGTGAATTCTTGTGTGAATGTTATTTGGACACAGGCTATTTATAAATGTTAACCTTTTCTTAAGAAATGGATAGACGTTTAGATCTAGTAATTGAATTTTGTAATTAGCTACAATTAGGTAACTAACTAATTATATGCTTTAATTTCAGGTTATCCAAGTAAGATTGTTTCATATTTGTTTCAGAATGCTTCAATCTATAATAACTGAAAATTTCATTCAGTTCTCTTAATTTTTAAGAAAGTTATGGGCTTTTGACTGTCCTCGATCACAGCTTTTGAGTTAAGTCAATGGAAAAGCAATAGGGAACAAGATGCTAATTTCAGAGTATGAAAATGACCATACTTTTTTAATACTGAAGATATGAAAGTGAATTAGGTGTCAAATTAAACTTCTTTTTATACTTTATCTGATGGGATAAATTGCAGACTTGATTTTTTAAATCTCAAAATTTTGTAACATTGCTACTGAATGGCCTAATTCTGCTCCTATGTCTACTGGTCTTACGTCTTATTTGGGACTCATTACCAGAGACCAATGATCTACACTCCCGACTTACCATCATTAATGTTTCTGAGTGAAGTGTTTTTCTGTCTCATTGCTTTTTTTGTAGCCAACCCTAGGTTCCCATCCCTCGTTGCAATTAGGGGGAGAGTGATGGTGACCATGTGCTCCTGTTACAAGGAGTGGTTTTGTACAGCTAAGTTGCAGAGGAGAAATAAGAATCGATCTTGGTCTAGAGTCACTAATAAATCACGTGAGATTAGATTGGCAGATTTCTTCACCTTCATTAATCAATTGGGTTTTGTGGTAATTTAAAGGGCACAATCGTGGGCTGTGGCCTTTGTTCTAGATTTATTTAATTTGTGAAGTCGCACCACCCTCCTCCACACGCCATCAATGGAATTAATTTAAACTCCTATCTCTGGTTAGTCCAGACCTCTGGATTACTCCAAGTTATTGTATTCCTCCAACTATGGTTAGAATTACCCGATTTCCCCCAAGGTTTCCAAGCACAGAACAGAGTGAATCTCCATGGATTCCAGGGTCTGATACAGCAAGTTGTGAGATGTTTTAGGCTCAAGAACCCCGAGGCACAGCCAGCTTGTCACACGTCAGAACCACTGCCTCCTGTAACATGATTGGAAAGGTTAGTTGAGGCTATGGAACAGCGGAGACAAGGTCCTGGGTAACAAATGGGTTCCATTTTTATAAGTCGAATTTGTCCGTGAGTTGGAAAATACATAGAAATCACGGTATGGTAAGCATACCACCACAGTTTAATAGAATATAGAACATAGAACTTCAGCACAGGAACCGGCTCTTCAATCCACAATATCTGTGCTGAACATGATCTATACCTCTCCATTCCCTGTATATCTGATTTCCTTGTTAAGCATGCTCCTGTAAACCCTCTAATCCTCCAGGGATACATTTCATGCCAGATCTGCCTCAGATGTGCCGACCTAAAAGCTACTTAAATGCCACTGTCGTACCTGCCTTCACCATCACCCATAGCAATGCGTTCCAGGCACCCAAATCTCTCAGTGTAAACAAACTTGCCCTGCACACCACCTTTAAACTGTCCCTCTCACTTAAAAGCTATGCCCTCTAGTCATTGACATTTCCATCCTTGGAAAAAGGTTTTGTCTATAATGAATGGCATCAAACATACATAAGACTGATAAGAAAGCACATTTTCTTGTGGAGAGAGAGGAAACTAGTTCTACCTCATATAGGAGTGAACTAGTATCCTGTGTATGTTGGACTTTTGAAATTAATAATATTTTGGGAGGTCATTCATACAATTGGGACACCCATCAGTTGGGGATTTGTAACCTGGGGATAGCCTGTGTACTTCTGTCTCATTCTGTTAATGCAAAGAGCCTATACACATAGTTGTCTTTGGGGTGGAGCTGTTCGGTTTGGGCCGGAGACAACCACAGCTTCCCCTGGGTGCAGGCTATGTTGGTGGCTTGCGTCTCCAACAGAAAATGGCCTGGGCATTACCTGGTCATCCTGGGTTAATCATTCGGAATGGTTTCGGTACCGACCAGCAGTCCTGGGAACTGAGATACTGCTCAGTAACAGTGGCACCATTGTGCAGATCCACTCAGTAATGGCACGCCCAATATTTAAACCAGGCTGCTCCAGAAGGGCACATTAAACACATGTATATATGCATGTATTTTTCACATGTGTGGGGATGGTGGGGTTGCAATCTGTCCATCTCCCAACCCGATACGTGTCTCTGGGTACAAGTGACTTTTTAATCAACGACAATCGTGTCACGCGTTCTCAGCACTTTGTGCTGAATTTTATTTCATTCAGCAGGGTTTGCAGGTAAGTTCAGTTTCTATTATTGTCATGTGTACCGAGGTACAATGAAAAGTTTTTGTTGCGTGCTATCCAGTCAGAAGAAAGACAGTACATGATTTCAATCGAGCCATTTACAGTGTAGAGCCTCAGAGAAAGAGCACGCACCTCTGCCAAGGCACTGTGGCCTGCTGCCTGCTTTGCTTGCCTCTGCCATTTTGTCTTGTGTTAGACATTACTGTAAAGTGCCACAAAAGCAGCCATGAGCCATCCAATCAGGATAATTAATAGACTATTTATTGAGGTGTGCTTACGTGCTGCTCCCCAACCTCCTGCTTTAATCGTCAAGCTAAAACTGCCCTCTAATAGCTGCAATTTACACCTCTCACAGTATCATACATCTAACCCAGTAGCAATCACTACATGCCCAAACTAGAATTGACAGAATAAGACTATAATGCACCTTATTCATGGCTGTCCATGGCAGTTGCACCCCCCGTTTTTTTCCAGAGTAAAACAAAATTCAGAGTAAAAAAAAATTGGGGCGCAATATTTTTTTATTTGGTACCCCCAACAAGTAACTACTAGTTATTTGGGATGTGTAAGCGGGGGGAGGTAAGTGTCAAGAAAATATCTCTTAACACAAGTCAACTATCTCAGAACTCCTGTTGTGGACGAGGAATGTGTATAAACTTCCAGTGAACTATCAGTGGAGATAGAATGAATCAAGGAGCGCTGTGTACCCGTTGATCTCGTGTAAAACCGGATTGGGGGGGGGGGGGGGGGGGCATATCTTATAGATTTGGCTATTGTTCTTGAGGGGGTGGGTGTTATTGTGCAGAATGTATTTTACATTTTACTGAATAAGTTGTTGGTTATATCAGCCCATGAAATGGATGGTGATGATCACGGAATCGGTTTTGTACAGCTTGCAAGACGCTAAAGGAACCCTAATGGATTTGCAGTCTGGTTTGTTGGGCTGTTTCTTCCCCGATTCACTGCCACTCCACCTCCCCACTTAACTGTTTATTTTCAAGTGTAAGTGGTGCGGTCTGAAGAAGGGTCTCCACCCGAAATGTCACCTATTCCTTCTCCCCAGTGATGACCGAGTTACTCCAGCACTTTGTGTCTATCTTCTGCAGAATAACGTCCTCTCCAAATGCCGATACAATTCTCACCTCAAAAGTTATCCCAGAGCTTCTGTGACCCGAGGACGAGATCAAATTATGTTAGATTCAGTGTGTAGAAAGGAACCGCAGATGCTAGTTTACGTACTGAAGATAGACGCAGAGTAACACGGCGGGTCAGGCTGCATCTCTGGAGAAAAAAGATGGGTGACGTTTCGGGTCGGGTCTGAAGAAGGGTCTCGACCAAAACAACACCTATCCTTTATCTCCGTCGATGCTGCCTGACCTGCTGCGTTACTCCAGCACTTTGTGTCCATCTTTTACATCAAACTAAAGTTGTCATGCACAACTTACCGCCTCCCCCCCCCCTCTGCCAAGCAATTATATTGAAATATAACTTTGCTGTGCTTCCCTGAACGACTCGGGCTGTAGTGTTCTCTTGGGTTTAGACTCTCTGTTACCTGCTGCGAGAGGCAAGAAGAGTGTTTAATTGTATATGAACCAAAAAACGCTACAATCAAGTCATTACTTGCCGCAGCATATCAAGTCTGCAAGCACTATATTCATAGGTAACAATATCTATTCATATAACCATTATCTATTCATAGATAACACAATAAACAAAAAAACAGTAATATGTTAAAAAACATTATTTGGAGCGGCACAATAGTACAGCAGTAGAGTTGCTCCCTCACAGCGTCAAAGACCCAGGTTCGATCCTGACCAAGGGTGCTGTCTGTGTGGAGTTTGTACGTTGTCCCTGGGACTGCGTGGATTTTCTCTGGGTGCTCCGGTTTCCTCTCACATTCCAAAGACTTGTAGGTTAATTGTCTGGTAAGTTGTAAAATTGCCCCCAGTGTGTAGGATAGTGCTAGTGCACGGGGTGATCGCTGGTCGGCGCGGACTCGGTGGGCCGAAGGGTCGGTTTCCGCGCTGTATCTCTAAAGTCTAAAAAGCCCCAACGTCCTTAGTGCAACCAAGACGGTTCGTTGTTCTTAGTTTAGTTAATGTTTGTAGTGTTCAAGAGGTCGATGGCTGTTGGGTAGGAGCTTAAGAAGGGTCTCGACCCGAAACGTCACCCATTCCTTCTCTCCAGAGGTGCTGCCTGTCCCGCTGAGTTAAGGGCCTGTTCCACGAGCATGCGACTGCATGCGGCAAGCGCGACCTAACATGGTCGCTTGAGCCGTACGGCCTCGCGGGGCCGGTCCCACTTCGATCGCCGGAGCCGTATGGAGTTGTGCCGAGCTGGTCCCGACATCGCGTGGGGCTCCGAAAAACTGACAGTCAGTGTTCAAAAATTCCGCACGGCAACGGCCTGTCGGCCCGCAGCCGCCTCGACACCATACGCACTGCCTCGACGGGCGTGCGCAGTGTCTCGACGCCGTACGCAGCGTCTTGACGCCGTACGCAGCGTCTTGAAGCCGTACGTCACGCGCGAACTTCCCGCGGACTTCGCTCGAACTTCACATCACTCACTCGACCTCCGCGCGGCCCCCGCTTCCGGTTTGGTCGCGCTCACCGCATGCAGTCGCATGCTGGTGGGACCGGCCCTGTACAGGGATCACTCGACCTCTGCGCGAGCCCCGCACGGCCCCCGCTTCCGGTTTGGTCGCGCTTGCCGCATGCAGTCGCATGCTCGTGGGACAGGCCCTTTACTCCAGCATTTTGTGTCTATCTTTTAGTTAAAAAAAACCAGCATCTGCAGTTCTTTCCTGCAGAGCTTATTTAGTTTAGTTTAGATATACAATGTGGAATCAGGTCCTTCGGCCCACCAAGTCCGCGCCGACCAGCGACCCCTGCACACTACCACTATCCCACACACACTAGGGACAATTTACAATTATACCAAGGCAATTAACCTACGTCTTTGGAGTGTGGGAGGAAACCGGAGCACCCGGAGAAAACCCACATGGGTCACGGGGGAACGTACAAACTCCGTACAGACAACACCCATAGCCAGGATCGAACCCGGGTCTCTGGGGCTGTAAGGCAGCAACTCTACCGCTGGCTAAATGTTGTTGACGGGACTGAAGGTGAATGGGACAGCGGGCAGTAGTTGGGGTGGACAAGATGACTCATGAATTTTCGTGCAAAAACTTTTCTTCACTGCAAAAACATACAGTATTTTATTTGCAGTTTTTGCATGCTCCTTTATAACATTTTACATAACATAATTTAGCCTGTCCTGCAGCTTTGTGCACATAACAAAAGACTTGCATATTGTTTTAATGAGTCCTAACTGAATGTACTGGAGAAGCCAGAGAGATTTACTTCCCCTTGATTGAGAGAAGGAATCTGTTGTGTGCAGTGTGACAGTCAGTGCAGAAAGCACCTTGATCATCTATTCAAGTCTGGAAATGTGAGTAAAGTTGTAAATTTGCCAAAGGTTCACTGAAGGTCATACCAACCCCTCATACTGCAGTGTTAAGCCTGTTCTATCACATCCTCCTCACACCCAATCAATTTGTCCGCACACCATTCTAACTATCTCCATACCCATCCTCATTGTCCCATCTATGCATCAGCCACTGACACATTGTGGCACAGCCCAGAAATTGGCAATGTGGTCCAATTATCTAGGGATATGTTTACATTTCACACAAGGCTCACACATGAATTTGTCAAGTGCATTCAGGAAGTTTTCTCAAGCAATTTGTGGGGGACCTGTAAGAGAGAAATAAAGTTTGACCTAATCTTAGGGCAAGTGACTGAAGTGTCAGTGGTTGAGCCTTTTGGGACCAGTGACCACAGTAATATTAACTTTAAAATAGTTATGTAAAGGACAGTGCTGATCTGCAAGTTAAGGCTCTAAATGGGGAGATGGCCAACCTTGATGGTAACAGATAGGAGCTTGCAAAAGTCAAGTCAAGTCAAGTCAAGAGAGTTTATTGTCATGTGTCCCAGATAGGACAATGAAATTCTTGCATTGCTTGGAGTTGATTAGAATAAGATATTTGTGGGCAAAGGGATGTCCAGAAAGTGTGGTGGTTTTAAAAGTGTGATAATGAGAGTTCAAGGCATGCATGTTCCTGTTAGAGTGAAGGGTTAGACAGGTAAGAGTAAGGAACCCTGGATGATGAGAGAAATTGAGGCTCTGGTCAGGAAAAAGGAGGCATGGGTCAGGGATATTATCCCTGGAGGAGGAGAGGGGATAGAGGAGCATACTTAAGAAGGAAAAAAGGGATGTGAGATAGCTTTGGCAGATTAGAATAAGGAGAATTCAAGAGATTTTATGTATATTAGAGAAAAAAGGGTAACAAGAAGAGCATAGGGCTCTTCAAAAACCAAAGTGGTCATCTATGCTTGGAGCCGTAGGAGATGGGCAAGGTCCTCAATTAATATTTCTCCTTTTTCTATTGAGGAGATGACGGAGGTTGGAAAAGTTAATGGAGATGTCTTCAAGATAACCCATATTACAGTCAGGAGGTGCTGGATGTCCTATGATGTACGAAGGTAGATGAATCTCTCAGACCTGATCAGATATATCCAGGGATACTGTGGGAAGCTGAACAGATATAGCAGGGGACCTCGCTGAGATACAGGAATCCTCGTTAGGTTTAGGTGAATTGATGGTAGCCTGGAGAGTGGCTAATGTTGTGCATCTATTTAAGAAGGGCTGCAATAAAATATCTGGGAACTATTGACCAGTTACATCTGTGGTAAGAAAGTTACTGGAGAGGATTCTAAGAACAAATGTATACATTGATTTGGAAAGACAGGGTTTGATTAGGGATGGTCAGCATAGTTTTGTGTGTGGGAGGTCATCTCTCAAATTTGATAGATTTTTTTGAAGTAACTAAGAAGGTTGACGAGGACAGGGTTGTAGACGTAGTCTATATGGAATTCAACAAAACTTTTGACAAAATAGAAACATAGAAAATAGGTGCAGGAGTAGGGCATTCGGCCCTTCGAGCCAGCACCTCCATTCAATATGATCATGGCTGGTCATCCAAAATCAGTACCCCGTTCCTGCTTTCTCCCCATATCCCTTGATTCCATTAACCCTAAGAGCTATATCTAACTCTCTCTTAAATATATCCAGTGAATTGGCCTCTACTGCCTTCTGTGGCAGAAAATTCCACAGATTCACAACTCTGTGGGTGAAAATGTTTTTCCCCATAGTAGACTGATCTGGAAGGTTAAATCACATGGGGTCCAGGGCAAGTTCACTAACTGGATACAGCATTGCTTCATGGAAGGAAGCAGAGGGTGGTGGTGGATGGTTGTTTTTCTGCCTGAGGGCCTGTGGTGAATGGTGTGCCTCTGGAATCAGTTGATGTTTGTCATCTATATCAATGATTTGAATGAAAATATGCAAGGCATGGTCAGTAAGTTTGCAGATTACACCAAAATAGTTGGTGTCACAGACGGTGTGGATGGTCATCAAGAATTACAGCATGATCTTGATCAGTTGGGCAAGTGGGTTGAGAAATGACTAGTAGAGTTTAATTCAGATAAAGGTGAGGTGTTGTAGTTTGGGAATCCAAACCAGGTCAGGATCTTCACAGTGAACAATAGGGGCCTGGGGAATCTTGTAGAGTAGAGGCATCTTGGAGTACAAGTACACAGTTCACTGAAAGGGACATCGCAGGTAGATAGGGTGGTGAAGAAGGATTTTAGCAGATTGGTTTTCATCATTCAGGGAAATGGGTTTTGAGGTTGGGACGCTTGTTACATTTGTATGAGACACCAGTAAGGCCACATGAAAGATGCCATCACACTGGAAACAGTTCAGAGAAGGTTATGACGATGTTGCCAGGACTTGAGTGCGTCAGCCATAAATTCTATCTCACCCATTTGTCCCAATGACACCTTCATAATTTTAAAGACTGCCATTGGATGTCAGGGTATCTATTTGGAGTCTCCAATTGCATCTCCCCACATGCCAGCCTTCACTTGGATCAATTCCGGAGGTCTGATCTCCAGGCCAGGCAGCGAGATCCAGATGGTGACTATGTCCGTAACATGCCAGCAAGCTGCGGTCCTCGAATGCCAGGGTAGAGCTTTGACCAGTAAAAGCAGTTTTGGATTTTAACATCTACAGTATTAAGTGAGTAAATGAAGATTTACAACAGCAATACGTTATTATTAGTCCCATTTTTCAGATGTTTGCATTTGTTATTATTATTGTTCATACCTATGCGTTGTTTTTTTTTCATAGATATCCCACTGGTATTATTTTATATTGTCACATATACTGAGGTACAACGGAAAGCTTTGTTTTGTCTGCTATCCAGGCAGATCATACCATAGAGTCATGGAGTCATAGAGTCATCGAGTGATACAGCGTGGAAACAGGCCCTTCGGCCAAACTTGCCCTCATCGCCAACATGTCCCAGCTACACTAGTTGCACATTGCCAACATTTGGCCCATATCCCCCTAAATCTATTCTATCCATGTACCTGTCTAACTGTTTCTTAAACTTTGGGATAGTCCCTGCCTCAACGACCTTCTCTGGCAGCTCGTTCCATACACCCACCACCCTTTGTGTGAAAAAGTTACCCCTCGGTTCCTATTACCATAGATGAGTGCAATTATTACATGCATGAGTACAATGCAATGCAATAGAGAAAGTATATAGAGTGCAGAGTATAAAGTTGCAGCTGCACGGAGAGGGTAGATTGAAAAGTTGAGAATTCATCTTGATCTTATAGGAAGTCCACTCAAGAGTCTGATAATAGTGGGGAAAAACCTTTCTTGAATCTGGTGGTATGTTAAATCTGGGATTAAGTTACACATCGATCTGTTTATATTTTCATTCTCCTTTTATAGAGAACATAAATAAATCCATTCCTAAATAAGTTGGTTGTTAAGAAAATGAATAAGTATATTGGGCCAAAAGTTGCCAGGCAGAGACCCTCCCCTTGCACCACCACTTTTCCATCCACCTCAACTCAGCACGCACACCCAGAAGAGGCTGGAGCTGCCACTTGTCATCAGCATCATTCTTCCCTCTCATTATCTGATAGGAAGTTGCAGCTGGCAGGAGACTCAAGGGTAGACACAGAATGCTGGAGTAGCTCATGGAGTTACTAGAGGTACAGTATAACCTCACTAGAGATATACCTCAAGTTTCCCTCTCCCCTGACTCTCAATCTGGAGAAGGGTCTTGACCCAAAACAAAACCTATTCCTTTTCTCCAGTGATGCTGCTTGACCAGCTGAGTTACTCTAGCATTCTGTGTAAACTAGCACCTGCAGTTCCTACCTACACAGGAGACTCAAGGAGATCCCCATCAACTCCAGGCAGCCCCAATCTTTACGGTCCACCTTAAGCATGTCAACCTTTACGTTCATAGGCATCCCTTTCACCACCAACCTAACCTGACCCACTCACACTGATGTGATGATCAAGAAAGTGTATATATACTTTCTTCGGCATTTGAGAAGATTTGGCAAGTTCAGATAGATTTTCTTGTATTTCTTCAGAGACAATTGGAAAATATTCTGATATAATGCAACTCAGCCTAATATGGGGGAATTTCTCTTGACTGCCTAAAGCTGCAGAGAGTGGTGAACCATCATTTCCTTCCTCGCAGTTCAGTGGCAAGGCTGGAAGTATCATCAAGAATGCTTGGACAATCCCTGAAATCCCAGACATTCAAACCGTAGAACAGCTTGTTCCCTACTGCTAATGGACTCCTGAACAAATCACCTCTTTCACACCTCATTCCCAGAGTGTGGGCTTGTACTTTTTATCTTAATTCTACCTAATTTTTTTATTCCATTTGTGCTATAATATTATTTTGCATTTCTTAGATTGCACTACAATATTGCGCCATTCTGCTGTATTGCACTTGTTATTGTATCTGTTGTTGTGTTTATCATTTCTGTATGTATACTGTTTACTGTGAGTTTTATGTGAACAAGGAATTTCATTGTCCTCTGATGTACTGTATATGACAATAATCTAATCTAATCTGATCTGATCATAGTCATAGAGTGATACAGTGTGAAAACAGGCCCTTCGACCCAACTTGTCTCAGCTACACTAGTTCCACTTGCCTGCGCTTGGTCCATATCCCTCCAAACCTGTCATATTCATGTACCTGTCCAACTGTTTCTTAAACTATGGTATAGTCCCATGCCTCAACTACCTCCTCTGGCAGATTGTTCCATGCACCCACCACCCTTTGTGTGAAAAAGTTACCCCTCGGATTCCTTTTCCCCTACACCTTGAACCTATGTCCTTTGGTCCTCGATTCTCCTACTCTGGGCAAGAGACCCCGTGCATCTACCCAATCTATTCCTCTCATGATTTTGTACACCTCTATAATATCTCCCCTCATCCTCCTGTGCTCCATGGAATAGAGACCCAGCCTACTCAACCTCTCCCCATAGCTCAGACACTCTAATCCTGGCAACATACTCATAAATCTTTTCTGAACCCTTTCAAGCTTGACAATATCTTTCCTATAACATGGTGCCCGGAACTGAACACAGTAGTCTAAATGCGGTCTCACCAATGTCTTATACAACTGCAACATGACCTCCCAACTTCTATACTTAATACTCTGACTGATGAAGGCCAAGGTGCCAAAAGCCTTTTTGACCATCTTATCTACCTGCGACTCGACCTTATAGATCCCACAGCCTTCCCACTAGTTTCTATTTGCCACGCTATCAGTGGGTCTTGTTAAACAGGTTCTGAAGAGGAGGAGGCCTGGGAGCGGCAGACTTCCACAATGGCACATCACCCTCACTGTAGCTGCAACAGAGCGCACAAGCGCACAATGTCTGTCCCCTGACCAAGTTCAGCACTGCATTACAAGAACTCTGGCTGTTAAATGTGCTTCGGTGGGAAGTGGTGAGTGACTGTCTGTAAAGGAGAGAACTAGCTCATGACACAATGTTATAGGAAGGAACTGCAGATGCTGGTTTAAACTGCGGATAGACACAAAATGCTGGAGTAACTGAGCGGGACAGGCAGCATCTCTGGAGAGAAGGAATGGGTGACGTTTTGGGTCGAGACCCTTCTTCAGACTTCGATCTGAAACGTAACCCATTCCTTCAATCCAGAGGTGCTGCCTGCCCCGCTGAGTTACTTCAGCATTTTGTGTCTATGCTCATGACACAATCCGTGTCCAGCGGTGATCTTGAAAGACACAAAGTGCTGGAGTAACTCAACGGATCAGGCAGCATTTCTGAAGAACATGCTTAGGTTTCATGCAATGCTGCCTGACCTGTTGAGTTACCCCAGCACTTTGTGTCTTTTGTTTGTAAACCAGCATTTGCAGTTCCTTGTTTTATTCGATTTTGAAAGCATAAGGATGAAGAGTAAGTAAGTAAGTTTTTTGGCCAAGTATTCACATACAAGTAATTTGCCTCGGTGCTCCGCCCACAAGTAACAACATAAGATTCCATCTCACATTCTATCCCATCTCACAATTACATTGATTTATAATCAGCAGATGTTGCAAGTGTGGATCTCATCCCTTCTCCTCTCTACAGAACAGTCAGCCACCACTTTCCCTCAGTGAGGTGTGGGATATGCAATGGATGAATCATTGAATTGGAGCACCTTGCCATCAGGGCTGGAAATGGGTGGTGGGGGGTAGCGGTGGTCGCTGGGGATTGGAGTGGGGGGGGGGAGGGGTTAGTGTAGAGTAGCTGGGTTACCAACCACCCTGAGGCTGTGTTTGCACAGGAGTTTTGTGCAGATGTTACAGTTTAAAAATGTTATTGGGGGGTTTGATGTAGAGGATGGACATAAAATGCTGGAGCAACTCAGTAGGTCAGGCAGCAGGGTGGGAAGAAGTGTAGTCCAGATAGCCATTGGAGTCAGTGGGTTTATAGTGGATGTCGGTCAGGAGTCTAGCACCAATGCAGGAGGTAGCACCAATGCAGTCTTCGATGTAGCGGAGGTAGAGTTTGGGGATGGGGCCCGGGTGCGTCTCGAACAAGGATTGTTCGACGTACCCTACAAAGGGGCAGGCATAGCTATGGCCCATGCGCCATAGCTACGCCTTGTATTTGGGGGAAATGCGAGGAGTCAAACGAAAAGTTATTAAGGGTACGGACCAACTCCGCTTGGCGGAGGAGACTATCAGTAGACGGGGATTGGTTGGTTTGTCAATGTTCATGAGAGAGTCTAGCACGAATATTGCACTGGTCTTTGCATAGAACTTGGAGCCTTGCTTTCCCAGTATGGAAGTGGGAGGCTGAAGAAGGGTCTCGACCCAAAACGTCACCCATTCCTTCTCTCCAGAGATGCTGCCTGTCCCGCTAAGTTACTCCAGCTTTTTGTGTCTATCTTCGGTTTAAACCAGCATCTGTAGTTCCTTCCTACACACACCATCCAGTTGAGTGTGGTCCTGATTTCTGCTGCATTTATTCAGTCTGCTGCTATAATGGTCCTGTTAACATTGTTGTAAAGGGTTTGAACAACAGGACACGGAGACATCAGCCTCTGCCAGATTCTATTCCAAGGCTATTTACAGCCTCCCCTGTTGAAAGTCAGCAGTATTTTCTGTCCACTCATACTGCAGGTTGTAGTTGAGTATCTCTGTTTATTTTTACCCAACACAAGAAATGCTGGAAGAACTGAGCCTCCGAATTAGCATTTATGGAAAGAGCAAACAGTTAATGTTTCAGGTTGAAAGACCTTCATCAGATCTGAGAAAGAGTGAAAGCAAGTTGATTCTTGTAACAGAAAAGGTGAGAGAGGGCAATGGGTTGAGCAAAGGGAATGCCTGTCGAATGAAATGTTATAGGGCATGAATGGACAATTTTACTTCGGAGTCACATGAGTGACTACGTGAAGAAGAGCCCGTCCAGCTGCACACGCGTCATATCGTCAGACGCATAGCGCAGCGACCGTGTGTGGAGGAGTAAAGCTCCTCCAAGCGGTGAGTAAGTAAAAGCCTGAAGGTAAGTGGTTTCACTTTCGCTTTCAGGTCGCCTTCCTCGTGAGACTTGTAGTTGGAGTTCAACACAAGTTAGTATGGAGAGAGGGCGTAGAGGGAGGAGACGTACCGTAGGTAAACCTCAAGAAGACCGCGGGTCTGAGGGTAGCAGGCGTCCGTTTGAGGAGTTGGTGGCAGCGAGGCCATTAACTCCAGATGCGGTTGAAAGTACCGTTACAGCGCCATTAGGGCGCAAAGCCGGGCAAAAGTCCATGCGACCAGTAGACTCTGAGGAGTCAGACCCGGAGGTTAACCCTCCTCAGTCAGAAGTTATGGCTGCTCGGGTCGCTAGTCTAGAATTCCTCATGGGAAAGATGATATATCAAGACCCACTTCAGGAGGAATACAGCCCGCGTTGGCCTACAGGAGAGCCAGCACAGGGAGTGCCTTGGATGGGTCGGGCACAGCATTGGCCTACAGGAGAGCCAGTGCCAGAAATGCCTGGAAAAAGGCAGTATATGCGTTGGCCTACAGGAGAGCCAGCGCCAGAAATGCCTGAACAAAGGCAGTATATGCGTTGGCCTACAGGAGTGCCAGCGCCAACAATGTCTGAAGGAAGACAGTATAAGCGTTGGCCTACAGGAGAGCCAGCGCCAGCAGCACCTTAAATAGGGCTACCTATGCGTGGGCCTACAGGAGAGCCCACGAGGGGAGAACCTGGTAAAGAATATACTATGCGTAGGCCTATGGAAGAGCCAGTGCTAGAAACACCTGAAACAGTGATGCCAGATCTCCCCCATCATGAGGAGGAACAGCAAGATTCAGATGATGAATCATATGAGGACCAGAGCCCAATAACAGAGCCTAAAATACCAGGCCTGGCACAAAAAATTGCGGTTCCCAGACTAACAGGGGAACCATTGGGAGATGAATTAGCAATGACTATAAATTACTTGATCTCCCATCAGCTCCAGGAATTGATCATGGATGAGACTGTCAAAAAATATGAAACCCCACAGAATTGTGCACTTCTAGCAGTCCCAGCGGTGAATAACGTAATATGGGGTTATTTGGGCATTGGAGTACGCGCACAAGAAATGAAATTACAATGGGTGTTGAAATTGCTGGGGTCAGGCATTACGGCTTTCGCCAGAGGTTTGGATGAGGAGCATGTGTTTGCATCACAACAGGAGGCCTTAGCACTCATGTGTAGTGTGCACTTTGAAATAAACTGTATTCGTAAAAGTGCTATAAGACCTAACATTCACCCTAAGTTTGCGGGGCTCTGTAGACCATCTAATATTCAATTGCCTAACCTGCTTTTTGGAGAGAATCTAGCCAAAAGGGTAAAAGACCTGAATGAAGAAGCAAAAACTGTGGGAATGATGAAACCACCGGTGCTTGGCAGATCAACTCGAAGAGTTTCCCTACCGACGTACGTCTGGGGCCGGAGAAGGAACATGTCGGTCTTTCCCATATATGCGTTATTGGCGCACTGCTCCTGGGACGCGTGAAGGTTACAGTATTCCCACTAAGAGCAGGGGACAACATTTGCCATCGGCAAACCCCGAGGTAGGTGGGTCTGGTCCGGTAAGAGACATATTAAATGTTTCACACTCACAAGTTGGAGGAAGATTACAATTCTTCCTAAAAGAATGGCAACAAATAACAACTGATGCATTTATACTGTGCAGTATTGTGGGATTTAGAATTGATTTCTATCCACATTTGGATCCTCCTACTCAGCATATTTCATGCCTGACACTATTTTCTCAAAAGAAGAGAATATGCAGATTCAGGCAGAACTTGAAATATTGTGTAAAAAAGGTGTAATAGAGAAGTAAGTTGACCAACACCATCAATTTGTGTCAAGTATTTTTCCTAGACCAAAAAAGGATGGTGGGTGTAGAATTATTCTAGATCTGACAAGTCTTAACGCTTTTGTACAGTATAAACATTTTAAGATGGAGACATTTGCCAATGCCATACAGCTAATTTCAAGAAAATGCTATAGGCTAGCATAGATCTTCGAGATGCATATTACTCTGTGGCTGTGCATGGTAATGATTGGAGATACTTAAAATTTAGATGGATGTCAATTATGGCAATTTAAAGCATTGCCTAATGGTTTAACTTCAGCTCCAAGACTATTTACAAAATTATTAAAACCAATCTTAGCACTACTAAGAGCTCAGGGCCATTTGCTAATGGCCTATTTGGATGATATTCTGATTGTGGGAGACACTTTGGCTACAACAGAAGCGTCAGTGTCAAGAATTAAGCTCACTTTCAAGAGGATGGGATTCATTATCCATCCAGATAAATCCAAACTATTACCAAGCACAGAAATTGATTACTTGGGTTTTACCATTAATTCAGAACACATGGTAGTCACTTTGCCCAAAGATAAAAGGCTGCAGTTAATTGAAGGTTGTATTAGGCTCATTACACAGCACCAACCCTTAATTAAGCAGGTAGCAAGCTTGCTGGGCAAATTAATTGCTTCTTTTCCAGCAGTACAGTTTGGACCACTGCATTATCAGCGAGCAAAGGTACATGCATTAAGGATACATTCAGGGCATTTTGACAGGCCCATGCAATTGCCAATTGCGGCTATTACTGAAATAGAATGGTGGATTAGCAGTGTCTCTAATGCTTCCAGAGAAATTCTGGTTGAAACACCTTCCATTATTCTACAGACTGATGTAACTGCTCTAGGTTGGGGCGCTACTAATACTGTTTCCAGCTGTGGAGGTAGATGGAATGTGGAAGAAGTACCTTTGCTCCAAGAACTAGGTATCAATTACCTAGAGCTTATAGGAACATTTTATGGGCTTAAAGCTTATTGTTCTAATATGAAAAATTTGCATGTTCAGGTACAGATTGACAATACTACAGCTGTAGCGTATGTTAATCACATGGGTGGTATCAAGTCAGAATCTTGTGATAGATTGGCAAACGTGATCTTGACCTGGTGTATTCCCAGAAACATTTGGCTTTCGGCAATCTACCTACCAGGTAGATTCAACATAGTTGCAGACACAAGGTCACGTAAATTCAATGACAATACAGAGTGGATGTTGGATCGTGAAAAATTTAATAAAATTGTTGCACGGTTCGGGATGCCAGAGATTGACTTGTTTGCATCCAGACTTAACCACATAAGTATGTGTCATGGGAACCTGATCCTGGTGCAGTAGCGGTTGATGCTTTCTCGCTGCATTGGGGTAGTATGTTTCTGTATGCATTTCCTCCATTTTGCCTCATTAATCGGTGTATACAGAAGATCAAACAGGACTCGGCTTCAGGGGTTTTGCTGATACCAGACTGGCCTTCACAGCCGTGGTACCATCTGGTGTTAAAAATGATCACAAAGCCCCTTATGATTATTCCTAAACAGGAAAACCTGCTTGTGCACCCTGTAACTGGTGATTCACATCCTTTACATGATCGTAATGGTTTGTTGATTTACAGATTCTAAGGAGGCCATATCTCGGAAGAGGATTATCAGATCGTACTGTGGATGTTATTGCGGCAGCCTGGAGGGATAGTACCCAGAAGCAGTACATTTCTTACATAAGGAAATGGGAGGTGTTTTGCTTACAACAGAATATTACATATCACACTGCAGACATCTCAGACGTGTTAGAGTTTCTGTCAACTCTTTATTTTGATTTACATTTAAGCTATAGTGCGATCAATACTGCAAGTAGTGCTCTTTCTGCATATCTATGCAGGGAATCAGAACAAAATCCTATAGGATCACACCCTTGTGTCTGTAGGTTTATGAAGGGAATTTTTAATTCCAAGCCTCCTAGACCCAGGTATACAGAAATCTGGAATGTAGGAGATGTGCTTATGCTCCTTCGCCAATGGATGCCTATTGAAGCTCTGTCATTGGCCAAAATTAGCATGAAGTTAGTCATGCTCATGGCACTGGTTTCAGCACAGAGAGTGCAAACATTGCAGAAATTATGAATAGACAGGATGAAAATGGCAGTAGATGCCATTACATTCTATGTCTATGATTTGCTTAAACAGAGTAGACCTGGATTCACAGGATGTAAGTTGTTTTTTTCAGCATATCCTATGGATCCACGTCTATGTGTGGTAGCACATTTACGATGTTACATTGAAGCCACCAGAAACTTAAGAGGTGCAGAATCAGCATTCTTTATCAGCTATAAAAAATGCATAAGAAAGTGTCGGTACAAACTATTTCAAGATGGTTGAAGCAGGTGTTGGTTGATGCAAGTATTGATACTGACAAATTTAAATCTCATTCCACCAGGGCAGCATCAACATCGGCGGCCAAGGATTTGGACGTTCCAATAGACCGTATCCTCATGGCCGCAGGATGGGCAAGTGAACGGATGATTCACAAGTATTACCATGAGGAGATTACAGATCCTGGGTTATTTAGTGGTGCTGTTTTGGATTCAGTATTAAGTCCCCCCTTGTGATAAAGGGGTTACTATTGTTGTGATAAATAAACCATTAACTGATTGCATCTATGTTGTGGTTATGCATTGTTGATTGCTTTACTCATTTAGACGCCTGGATTTGAATCTACGGCGTGAAATCACAGAGCTTTGAGATCTTCACGTAGTCACTCACGTGACTCCGAAGTAAAATAGTAAGATTAAACGAGAACTTACCAGTTTGAAGTTTGATCTTTATTTTATGAGGCGTTACGATGAGGGACTACCTGCCCTCCACTCCCACCCTCATAAAGGTTAAGCTGGTAGTTCTAGTCTTCACGTATCTTACTATCATACTTCAGTAATTGTTGTCTGTGATTTCACACCGCTGCTTTGAAGATTGACGCGTGTGCGGCTGGACGGGCTCTTCTTCACGTAGTCCCTCATCGTAACTCCTCATAAAATAAAGATCAAACTTCAAACTGGTAAGTTCTCATTTAATCTTACTATTAAACTCCTTTGACTGTGAAATGTCTATGACTTCTTAGATAGTCCCTTGAGCTTGGAGATGACTTGCTTCCACTAGTCTGGGGGCTCTTTGATACCTGATAAGGTCCATGTGGGATGTAGACTTTTGCACAGGTCGGGCAAGGGCAGATGAGTGAGTAATTTGAGAGGTGTTGCATTCGTTCTACCTTTTACATTGAGCTTCTATGTGTATTCAACAAAGGGAATCTAGGTTCCATCATGCCCTTCTCAATGTTGAGCAGTCATGCACTGGAGGTGAGGATATGGCATTAGTTTTGAGGATGATTTGGGGCCATCCTAAAAGTAGTTCCTTTGTCCACCTGCTAATCTCTTATGGTGGTGGTACCATGATGGTGCTCGATTTGGAATAACTATTTTGGGTATCTGGACCTAGGTATGCGAGTGGCGAAGCTCTGCCTTCGGAGATGATTGAGTGTAGTTGGAAGTTTGGTGCTGGGGAATCAATGATACTTTATTGTCAAATGTACCTGGGTGCAGTGAAATCTTTTGTTTTGCATACAACCCACTAAAATAATGTAGCAGACCTCACCTCGGCAGTACACAAGTGTCGCCACATTTTGGTGCTGGCAAAGTTACAAAAGTTCACAGAAGAGTCCTATCTACTGCCTCCAGCAAGCCCCCCCCCCTCCCCTCCAATCCTTCTTCTTTCCCAGCGCCCCCTGTCCTGCCGGGTCCTCTATCATTTGTAGAGACAATCTTCACAGTGTCTTTTTTAATGTTTTGGGGTATTTCCAATGTTTTCGGGGTGCCTGCTGTAGGCAGTTTGTGTGCCAATTATACTTGCTAGCTGATGGCTTGTCACCTGTGATTTCAACCAATGGGTTTACCACAGAACAAATCCCAGTTCAGACTGGAGTCATGCATGACCTCATTCCAATGCTCTCATCAATCTTTATGTAGAAATGAAAAACTTCAGATCCCGGTTTACAAAAAGGACACAAAGTGCCGGAGCGACTCAGTGGGTCAGTCATGGAGAATGTGGATAGGTGACGATTCGGGTCGGGAAACGACTCGTAGGTTAAAGCAGAGATAGATAGATTCTGGATTAGAACGGGTGTCAGAGGTTATGGGTAGAAGGCAGGCGAATGGGGTTAGGAGGGAGAGATAGATCAGTCATGATTGAATGGTGGAGTCGACTTAATGGGCTGAATAGCCTAATTCTGCTCCTATCACGTATGACCTTATGAACCCTCTTCAGTCTGAAGTCCAGGTGGGTGCTTGGTACACGCTGCCAGGTAGCAGAAGCAGATGTGCGTTTAGGTGTTGTCTTTAGAAATGCACATGAATGGGCAGATATGGATCACATGCAGGCAGAAGAGATTAGTTTAATTTGCCATCATGTCTGGCACAGTAATTGTACTATGTTCTATGTAGAGCAGGAATATCCAAGCACAGGAGTGGTACCATCAACACTGTCTATACAAACCCCTCCAAATTCACTGGCAGGATTGCAAACGAATGTCAGTATCCTCATTCAGGAAAAACATCTTGTAATTCAAGTTTCTAATTAAACGGGCTGAACAAAAAAGCAGAACATTTCAGTTCCCACACGATAAGAGAATTCCAGAATTTATAGAAAAGTACTTAAAGAATGTTCTGAAAAAGTCCTTGGAAAAAATTGTGATATCACATTGAATCATTGTCTGGTCCGTCATTGAATCACCTGTCCATGAGCATACAAAGTGGACAGCAGCATCTGGCTGGGCACTGAGCACAATGAGTCTTTTAACAGGAACTAAACAGAATGGCAGAATCAGTGCAACCTGCAGCTGGCGGAGCTGCTGCCTCAGAGCACCAGAGACTCGTGTTCAATCCCGAACCCGAGTGCCGTCTGTGTGGTGTTGGCACGTTCTCCCTGTGAACGCGTGGGTTTATTCTGAATGCTCCAGTTTCCCCCTGCATCCCCAAGACGTGCGGGTTTGTGGGTTAATTGGTGCCTGTAAATTGCACCTAATTTGTAGGGATTGGATGAGAAAGTGGGATAACATGGAACTCGTGTGAACAGATGATCGGTGGTCGGGTTGGCCGAAGTGCCTGTTTCCCTGCTGTGAGTTTAAACTAAAGTAAATAGTCTCCCTCCCTACCGCACCAAAGGACTCCTGCCTTCCCCCATGTGTGGTAGATTCTGCAGATCCTGCATAAGCCTTGCAAGGTAGCGTCAGAACCCACAAAAGTGGAGTGGAACGAAAAGCAGATTTACTTATCATCTTTGTTATCGTCCCTCCCTTGATAAATGCCACCAAGAAGCATTCATCCGATTTCTTGTTGCTGAATATTAGTGGAGCAAACATTATGGGATACTTAATTACAATAGCTAGACTTAAATCTTAGTTTTGCTTTTATGCTGTTGAGCTGCGTCAGTAGCACAGATGTTTTCTTAATAAAATAATTTATTAATGCTATGTGGATATTTCATTGGATTTGACTGAGATTTGACCCCCAGTATTATCAACCACCTCCTCCTATGGTTGGTCTGAAGAGGGGTTCCAACCCGAAACATCACTTATCCATGTTCTCCAGGGATGCTGCCTGACCTGCTGAGTTACTGCAGCATTTTGTGTCTATCATTTATCTCTGTATTTACCAATGACATAGAGTCATAGGGAGATACAGCTGCACAGAAACGGGTTCTTTGGCTCGCTGTGGTGAGTAGTACTGGTGGTCAGGATTTGACCCAGTACATTGATACCACGAGGCATCAGCTGAACTAGATGCAGCACTACTACTCTTATATTTTCTGCAGATTTATTCGACCATAATTCAAATCAACCTGAATTGTATATTCACTTTGGACATGTAATCTGGCAGCCTCTCAACACCATATTGTACCAGTGCACCTGCTAAATCTCTTTTGTTTCATCAGCCATATCCTCTCTGTGTGCTACGTGTTGTGACTGTACTATTCCACCCACCACCAGATGTTAACTATAAAAAATTATGAAGCAATGTATTGCATTCTTGCCAATGTTGTATTCTGGTGCAAAAATAAAACAACATTGTAATATGAAACACTTAGTATAATATGTGTAGAAATTAACTGGAGATGCTGGTTTATACCGAAGATAGGCACAAAGTGCCGGAGTAACTCAGCGGGTCAGGCAGCATCTCTGGAGAAAAAGGATGGGTGACATTTCGGGTGAGAACCCTTCTTCAGGCTCCTTTCAGAGTCTGAAGAAGGGTTCCGACCCAAAACGCCGCCCATCACTTTTCTTCAGAGATTGTCCTGCAACACAACCCGTTTCCCAATGCAATATTCCGTGTGCGTGCGTGTGTGTGTGTGTGTGTGTGTGTGTGTGTGTGTGTGTGTGTGTGTGTGTGTGTGTGTGTGTGTGTGTGTGTGTGTGTGTGTGTGTGTGTGTGTGTGTATGTGCGCGCGTCTCTCTCTCTCTCTCTCTCTGCGCAAATTGCCACCCTGCAAACCGACTCTCCTTCCCTCCTTCTGCCCACTTCGGCTCAGCTGCCGCTCGGCCCATCCCCGTCCTGTCCGACCGCCCACTCCTGCCAATCGCCTGTCCCCACCCTGCCCCCACCAAGAGTGAGAGATGGGACCAGGGCCTCCACTGAACCTCCCCCCCCCCGCGACCGCTGCCGGTGGTGGGGGAGACGATAGACAAGTTACTGTGAGGAGGGGAGAGAGGAGTTTGTGAGTGAGGCGGGACAGGCCGCCGCCGGTGGGGCAGGAAGGGGTGTCGCCATCCCGGCCGTGGCATTGACTGACAGGAGAAGAGACCAATCTACGTGGCGCTGACTGAAGGAATCTGCGCATGTGTGGTTTTTAAGATGTTTAAACCTCGATAACTTTTACAATATGCCTCCGATCGGAACAAAATTTGTTGCACTCGCAGCAAAGGAGAACGGTGAATAACCTGGCGGAAATCGTAGCGCTATCGCCTACCATTTTTGCGCAAATAGAAATACCGCGCAAAACGGAAGAGCACAAGATCAGAGTTTTAGTTATGTATAGATAGATGTATAGATAGATAGATAGATAGATAGATAGATAGATAGATAGATAGATAGATAGATAGATAGATGGGTAGATAGATAGATAGGTAGATAGATAGATAGATAGATAAATAGATAGATATAGAAAGATAGAAGATAGTTAGAAGATAGATAGAAAGATGGTCGGTCTCATTAATTTGAGATTTGACGACAGCATCACATCTGTATTTTGATGTAGCTCGCTGAAGTCAATTAAACACCATGATCATATCTGCTTCCACCATTACTCCAGGAGTTCCAGACACCCACTATTCTATGTGTGAAAAACTTCCCTCACACATCTCCTTAAAACTTTCACTCTCTGACTTTAAAGCTACGCCCTCTAGTAATTGACCTTTTCTGGGTTGTTATAAGTTGTCTACTTTTCCAAAGCATACAAGAGAGCAGAGATTCAAAAGCTGTGTGCAAGGTTCACGGTCTTCCTCTTAGAATGCTCTTTTCCTCTAACCATCCAAGGTTGTGCTGGGGCACTGCACTGGTGGCTGAACCAGAAAAGTTCTTCTCCTGAGTTTAGCAGTTGTGAAACATTGGTGATGTAGGTGCTAAAGCAATAAACATGATTGAAGGCAGCAAGCCACATCTATGGAGGGTAGTTACTGTTCCAGCCTATATTTGTGATCTCTTTTATCCCACACTGTATAAAGATTCTGCTTTCACATTTCAGGCCCACCAGGTTGACTGTGATGCTGAACATTAACCCCTGGTTTCTTTGCCACCCCCTTTTGTCATCTGCTTCCTGTACTATTGTCTTGTTTCTGCAAAAACTCACTTACGATACGTTACGATAGAACCTTATTTATCCCAGGAGGGAAATTGATCAACGACCAATTGAGGGCCAAGGACTTGTCCATAGGATTGACATGCCCTTTGTCTGCTACTATTTAACTGCACAGCAGCAGAACATTATGGAGAGAGGTGGGATGGAGAGGGTGTCTCAGCATTTGTTTTGGAGATTAAATTCCCTTTAATAACAGAAAGCAATACAGATGATATATCGCATTACTGCCCCAATAGGCTTTAGGTGAGGTCCTGATGGAGACGTGGCAATTAACTTTTTTACACTAGTCTGTTCAAATTATTGGTGACATTTAGTCAGCATCATTGCTTTATATTTGGTTTCATTGTTGATTTAAATTTATAAACTTATCAATTGCAACTAAGTCCTTTGATGAAGTAATGGAGATAGATTGTGCTGGTGACATTGTTAACTTTTGACAAGTTACCACATTTTAACAAATTAATACAATTGAGGTCCAAGGAATTATAAGAACAGAGGAGTCATCAAACATCACAGTTTAAAAATAGTGGGTTACCGATTGATAACAACTTTTTTTGATATCTCTTAGTTTCGTTTCGTTTGGAGATACAGCGTGGAAACAGGCCCTTCGGCCAGCTGAGTCCACACAGACCAGCAATTCCCATCACATGAACACTATCCTACACACACTAGGGACAATTTACACATCACCAAGCCAAACCTGCACGTCTTTGGAGTGTGGGAGGAAATCTCGGAGAAAACCCACATGGTCACGGGGAGAACATACAAGCTCCGTACAGATAGCCCCCGTAGTCGGGATCGAACCCAGGTCTCCAGCACTGCAAGTGCTGTAAGGCAGCAACTCTACCGCTACGCTATACACCTCAATAAGATCACCCCTCATCCTCCAGCGCTCCAAGGAATATAGTCCCAGCCTACTCAACCTCTGCCTATAGCTCAGCCCTGACAATATCCTTGTAAATCTTCTCTGTACACTTTCCAGCTTGACAACATCTTTCCGATAACCTGGTGCCCAGAACAGAACACAATAATCTAAATACGGCCTCACCAATGTCTTATACAACTGCAACATGACCTTCTAACTTCAATACTTAATACTCCGATTGATGAAGGCCAATGTGCCAAAAGCCTATTTGACCACCCTATCTACAGTACCTGCGACTCCACCTTCAAGGAACCATGCACATGCACTCGAGATCTCTCTGCTCTACAACACTCCCCAGAGACTTAGGTCCTGCTCACGTTAGACTTCCCAAAATGCAACACCTCACATTTTTCTGTATTAAATTCCATTTACTATTCCTCAGCCCACCTACCCAATCAATCAATATCCTGCTGCAATTTTTCACAACCATCTTCACTATCTGCAAAACCACCCACTTTTGTATCATCTGCAAAATTGCCAATCTTGCCGTGTATGCTCTCATGCAAATCATTGATATAGGTGACAAACAATAACGGGCCCAATACCGAACCCTGAGGCACACCACTAGTCACAGGCCTCCAGTTCAAGAAGCAACCTTCCACCATCATCCTCTGCTTCCTTCCATGAAGCCAATTTTCCACCCCTTCAGCTATCTCTCCTTGGATCGCATGCAATCTAATTCTCATACACCTTAAGAATATGCTGATACGCTTTATTGATGAAGGGACCAGGTGAAGAACTTGAATCTATGGAGCATCTCTTCAGGAGTTCTGTTGATGATGACAGGGTTTTGCTCATTTCTCCACTTCAAGTCTACATCTCTTGCTTCTTGCTATAGTTAAGGGCTACTTTGCAGTTCTGATACCATGACATAAGTTTCCACGATCTCTTACCTGCTTGCTTCCGACAGGAAACTTGGAAATGTAATAAACACTGAGTAAGAAATCAACACATTTCAGGAAGATGAGAAAAGACAAGTGTGGGGGGCAGATATTGTGCAGAGTGAAGTGACAGATTATACATTCTAATAGCAAGAATGGCATTGGCAAAATGAACTAGGTGCAATTTAAAAAAAAATGCAGTAAAAGCATATGCAAGGTTATTTGTACACAAAATTCTTAAAACCTGAATAGATAAAATAAATCAGAAGAGGTCCTTGATTGACCAATTGAATGGAAAAGCAAAGATACTTGCAAAAGCAAGGAAGCAAAAAACACCATGGCTGATTCTCTACTTCAACACCATGTTCACAATGATAAGTTTTGATCTGCAATTTGAGGGAGAAGGTAAAATTGTATGTGTCAGTATTGCAGTTGAACAAAGAGGACTATGGAGGCATAAGGGAGGAGCTGGCCAAAGTTGACTGAAAAGGGACCCAAGCAGGGATGACGGTGGAACAGCAATCGCAGGTATTTCTGGGAATGATCCAGAAGATGCAGGATAATTTCATTTCAAAGAGAAAGAAAAATTCTAAGGGGAGTAAGAGGCAACCGTGGCTGACAAGGAAAGTCAAGGATAATATAAAAATAAAAGAGAAGACGTATAACATAGCAAAGATGAGCGGGAAGCCAGAGGATTGGGCAACTTTTAAAGATCAACAGAAGGTATCTAAAAAGGCAATATGGGGAGAAAAGATAAAGTATGAAGGTAAGCTAGCCAAGAATATAAAGGAGGATAGTAAAAGTTTTAGGTATGTGAAGAGAAACTAATTAGTCAAGACAAATGTGGGTCCCTTGAAGACAGAAACAGGTGAATTTATTATGGGGAACAAGGAAATGCAGACGAGTTGAACAGGTACTTTGGTTCTGTCTTCACTGAGGAAGACACAAACAATCTCCCAGATGTACTAGGGGACAGAGGACCTCGGGTGATGGAGGAACTGAAGGAAATTCAGATTAGTCAGGAAATGGTGTTGGGTGGACTGATGGGACTGAAGGCTGATAAATCCCCTGGGCCTGATGGTCTGCACCCCAGGGTGCTCTAGAAATCGTGGACGCATTGGTGATCATTTTCTAATTCTGTGAATTTGTGGAATTATCTGCCACAGAAGGCGGAGGCTGATTCACTGTATGCATTCAAAAGTGGGTTAGATAGAGCTCTTAGGGCTAGTAGATTCAAGGGGTATGTGGAGAAGGCAGGAATGGGGTACTGATTGTGGATGATCAGCCATGATCACATTGGATGGCGGTGTTGGCTCGAAGGGCCGAATGGCCTACTTCTGCACCTATTTTCTATGTATTTATGTATGTATCTATGAGTCATGCAAACTCCACATGGACAGCACCAGAGTTCAACCTGGGTCACAGGACGATTGAGGCAGCATCACCGTGCGCTCCCATGATTCTATAGTCTAAAATGTTTGAATGCCACAACGTTAACCTTGTGAGAGCTAATTTCCTACTTTCTATTGCTTTGTATAGTTACAATATGGTGTTACTTCTGGCTTACAGACAACCAAACACAGCACAAACAGTACTCCCTATTTACCTCTTTCAGAGCTAATTTTAATGCATAACCAGCCAACATAATATTTTCTGGCTAATATATTTTCCACAAATTATCCCAAGAAACTTTCCAGCAAGTTGAATGCACTAGTAGATCATCTTTTAGTCTTTGCCATTAATATTCAAAATGACTATTGTTGCTTTAAACTCTCCCTGGTGCAAGTTTGATGTCGGATTATCAAATAATTTCTGTACAACCTTCAAAATATAAAATAAAATGCCAAAAGCTATTCAAAACTACGTTGACTTTTAACCTATATAAACCTAAAATAAGTAATTAAACTACAAAAACAAATTGTGGAGGAAGGAACTGCAGATGCTTTGTTTAAACCATAGACACAAAATGCTGGATTAACTCAGCGGGACAGGCAGCATCTTTGGAGAAAAGGAATGGGTGACATTTATGGTTCGAGACCTTTCTACAGACTAGAGTCAGGGGAAATGGAAACGAGAGATATAGACGGATGTAGAGAGATATAGAACAAATGAATGAAAGATATGCAAAAAAGTAACAATGATGTTTGAAGAGCAGTTCAATAGTCAGGAATGGGCTTCCATAACTATATACTCTCCCCCCATCCCTTCTAATCTCTTGTGCTTTGGTATTTGGGCCTTCAGTAAAGTCTGATTAAAGATTGTCCAATACATCCAATGAGGTAGATAGTTGCTCAGGGCTGCTCTCTCGTTGTTGGTAGGATGATAAAGTCCCTGTCCTACTTAGGCGATTTTTTTCGGCAACTACTAGCGACTAGGCTGTCGCCATATGGTCGCGGGGTGACACCTGTATGGTCATGAGTAGTCTCCTCAAGTCACCTAAAGAATCGTAACGTTTTTCTGGTCGCCGCTGGATTTTGAATTTGTTCAAAACTTTTCAGCGACTGTGGGTTGACGTAGCTTGTCTTCTCTTGTCGTTGGTGCTGTCGTAGATTGTCACCAGGATGACGCAGGTTGTCGCCAGGTGACGTTGGTCGTAGCTTGTCCAGTCGCTGCTTTTTCGGCGACCTGCTACAACTGTGACAGTCGGCGGCAGTCGCTGAAAAAATCGCCTAAGTGGGACAGGCCCATACAATTGTGAAGAAACTGTCCCGGAATCTAGAGGTTTGCGTTTTCACACTTCTATACCTCTTGCCTGATGGGAGAGGGGAGAAGAGGGAGTGGCCGGGGTGAGACTCATCCTTGATTATGCTGGTAACCTTGCCGAGACAGTGTGTGGTGTAAATGAAATCAATGGAAGAGAGGTTGGTTAGTATGATGGTCTGCAATAAGCTATAACATCAGCGGGTTAGACCGCATGTCTGGAGGAAATGGATATATGATGTTTTGGGTCAGGATCCTTCTTTAGATGAAGGGTCTGCAGAAGGGTCCAGACCCAAAATGTTGCCTGTCCATTTCCTGCAGAGATATTGCCTGACCCACTGAGTTCCTCCACCAGTTTGTGTTTGCTCAGTATTCCAGCATTAGTTGTTCCTTGTGCCTCAACAATAACATTGTGTTCTTATATAAACATTTAGCTGACCATACATCAGTGAGTTGATCAGTGTATTACTGAAAACTGTAATATTTTACTTTCATAGTTCATCAGTTCCACAAGATTAAACAACCTCTCTCTGCACAGATCCAATTATTATTTGTGGAACCGAGTATGTTTTTCAAGGATCAAATACACCAATCAATAATTCATTCACAAGTTTACCAGTGAAACTGTGAAAAGAAAAAGTCTTGCAATCAACATATCACACAACCTAGTTTTATATTCCCCAGTGTGGTGGTAGTGAATAAGCTTCAAGAGGTGATGACATAAGATAGAGTTATTGTAGCCTCAGAAAACATGGATTTGCATGGTTTCTTGGAAATTGTATCTCCACAAGAATTTGTGAAAAGTGAGTTGTCTCTGACCAATTGAAGAGGTGATTCAGTGCATTGGAATGATGTCTATTTCCAAATGTATGTTTTTTTTCAATAAATTTATGATGGTGCCTTAACCAATGTCAGCTTGCATTTAGAATTTCGCCCTTAATGCAAGAAAGTGGCCCTTGGTGTTTTCCAGCACTATAGTAAGATCAAACTTAATGTAAAGTGTGGGATTTAAGCAGACAAAAGCTTGTGAAAAGAGAGATTTAAAAAATGAGGGAGATTTAGAAGGATAGAGATTTAAGGATGTCTAGATGACGTTATCACTGTGATAAAAATTATATCATTTGATATTAAAAAGAATGCAGAGAAGAAATGTATCAAAGGGAAAAGAGCAATAATGTGTCTTTCTTTTGTGTGGAAAGTTGTAAACAATGATGTGTGTCACTGGACATAACTGGGCAGAAAATTACAGATAATACAAAAAGCATTAATCAGGTTGTCATACTGTCCAAACCGAAATCTTCTTTGAAAGAGGGGCTTCACCCACTGAGACCTCTTCTTATGCTTCCTCTTCACTCTTTCCCTTCTGCCTTTATTGTACAAGCCTTCTTGCACAAGCGAAAGGGCTGCTGCATACAGCACTAGTACTAATTTCCATGCTGTCGTGATCACCAGTTGCCTTCTTGCACTCATGCTTCCGAATGATTAAAAAAAAACTCGGGAGGCTTTTTATAGTGAAAAAAAAAGCTGCATTACATCATTTTTATCATGTGATAATTTTTCCACTTGTGGCTAGTCGTAGTTGGTTCAAGAGTACCTGGCTACACTTGAAATACTTTAGATGCAAACATAAAGAGCTACACCGAAATACATCATTGTTAAATTATAAATGTTTCGAGAATGCTCAGAGGAAAATGTATTCTTTGATGCACTCGTCAGCTTTTAGATGGGCTGGGGTAGGGTCATGAGAAAGAGCATAGGACTCCTCGAGTGCTTTATTGACCTGGTTTGAGAATGTTCTTGCCTTCTGCAGATTCTGATTCAAGCAACAAGCATAGGACCTTAGAAACAAAGAACTGCAGATGCTGGTTAATGCACAAAATAACACCACGTGGTGGAGTTTAAACAGTATTAGAAACTCTTTGTATGTTTCTAGCATGCATGGTGAACAGAACAGTTTCAGCTTGGAATGGGCACGAACAAACCACTCACAGATATTGGGTTCTCAGGCTGGCACTTTACACAATTGAATTTCTTAGCCATATATTTTGCCCATATTTTCTGATGTCTTGAAATGTACAAAGTTGCTATTGCCATTTCTGAATCATTCAGACACATCTCTGAATGTACAAAATTGCCCTTGAAATGCGAATATTAGAAAATAAAATATAGAACAGTGCAACTCAAGGTCAGGTACTTCATCCCACAATGTCTGTGCCAAACATGATGCCAGTTTAAACTAATCTCCTCTGCTGCACATGTTCCATACCCCTCCATTCCCCACATATCCATATGCCTACATAAAAGCTTCTTAAATGCCATCATTGCAGGGCTGCCAACATTGGGTGAGAGTTGACAGTGAGAAATTGCGAGGGAGCAGAGCGACCAAGCCCGAGGGAGCGTAGCAACCAAGGGTGTGTGGGGGGAGGGAGGGTGTGGGAGGGGGGTGGGGGGGAGGTGGGGGGAGGGGGGTGTCCCCCCTCCTACGGTAGGGAGGTTTTGCATTTTTCAGCTTGAAATTGTGCAATCTGGTGCATACTGTAGTGAGTCTTTTAAGTTACACTTGAATACAACATTTATGCTTTAAATTGGATTAGGTATGAATAGGTTTAGGCTATAGTACATTACTAATTACATTCCACAGTAGAGCCAGGCTCTAACAGGTGTAGCACATGTATGACCTTAGTATATTCATGTATGGAAATCAGATTAGAATTCATGCTGTTATGCATATATATATATATATATATATATATATATATATATATATATATATATATATATATATATATAAAACCCCATAGAAACAAGGCAAGAGTAGTCAGACTTCCATCACTGTTCTGCACAAATAAATGAATCAACCTTACCCTTTGACTATAGAAACAAGACAAAAATAATGCCACATATTCAACCAAGTATATGGTTCAATGAAATTAAGATATATATGTAAAACATATATATGGAAACAGGCCCTTCGGCCCACCAAGTCCACACCGACCAGCAATCTACCATACACCAGTTCTATCCTACACGCCAGGGACAATTTACAGAAGCCAATTAACCTACAAACCTGCACTTCTTTCGGGTGTGGTAGAAACTGGAATATCCAGAGAAAACCCATGTGGTCATATGAAGAATGTACGAATTCTGTACAGACAGCACCCGTAATCAGGATCAAATCTGAGTCTGTGGTGCTGTAAGGCAGCAACTCTACCGCTGTGCCACTGTGCCACCCCATTAAATTATTTTTTCTGTAATATATATATTAAGGTGTTACGTCAATAAAGATGAACACATGATTCTGATTTCTGCCCTTAGTTGGATAACATACATCTCCAGTCATTGTGTTTTCATATGGCTGTTTTTCAACCTCTTCAGTCTGAAGGTCTCGACCTGAAACATCACCCATTCTTTCTCTCCAGAGATGCTGCCTGTCCCGCTGAATTATTCCAGCTTTTTGCGTCAAACTTCAGTTTAAACCAGCATCTACAGTTCCTTCCTACACTCTTTGTTAAGTTAAACAGGTCCTATTCTCATAATATTATTCACCTCAACTAAGTATTTTTTCACCTCCGTTGCTGCAGAGAATACAATCCCAGTTATCAAATCTTTCTACAAAGTGAAAAAAAAATTCCAGCCCTGCCAACATCTTCATAAATCGCCCTGGATCCTCTCCAGAGCAATTGCACCCTTTCTACAATGTGTCATAGTTTTACAGCAAGGAAACAGGCCCTTCATCCCAACTTGTCCATGCAGATCAAGATGCCCCATCTAAACTAGTCCGTTTTATCTGCATTTGGCCCATATCCCTTTAAACCTTGTGTGTGCCAGTGTGTGTCAGTGAAGTGGCGACAACACCCGGAGTGAGCAGACATTCGGAGACTTGGCGATGTCCGGGGAGCATTTCCGTCTCCCCCCCCCCGTCTCTTCCCCCCACCCCACTGGGAATGCGGGCCGGCCCAGGTGCTCTGTCCAGCTGGGGTGAAGGTCAGTGACCCGGGGGTTGGGCATCGGAGCGGAGCCTGAGCCCGATATTCATCCCCGCGGCTCCGGAGGTGGCACCAATGCCCCCACACACCCGGTCCACTCCTGGCTCCAGGCCTGGGTTAAAATTCCATGGGGTGTGGACAGAGCGGCCGACGGACACAGAGCCACCGGAGGTGAGGGTGGGAGGTGTGAGCAGTGCCTCAGTGGTGGGTGCTGGGACCACCGCCGTGTCTCACCTTTAGACTATAAACTAAACTCCGTTTTTTCCCAAATCATCCGCAGGCCGGATTGGG
The DNA here is from genome assembly GCA_038087875.1 of Malacoraja senta. Classification (NCBI taxonomy): domain Eukaryota; kingdom Metazoa; phylum Chordata; class Chondrichthyes; order Rajiformes; family Rajidae; genus Malacoraja; species Malacoraja senta. The sequence continues at coordinate 318,644,471 of CM075977.1, read as the reverse complement.
CCCCATTCGCGGGCCGGTAGTTTGACACCCCTGCTGGGCGTTGTCATGTATGGCTGCCCAGCCTGCAGCTGTCCGTCATTTCACCCTTTTAAAACAATGTTTAGTATGTTAAAAAGTTTAGTTTTGGAGGTCTAATCTTTATTATGTGGGGTGTGGGGTGTGGGGGGGGGGAAGGGGGAAGGGGGAAGGGGGGGGAAGGGGGAAGGGGAAGGGGGAAGGGGGAAACTATTTTTCTCAGTCCCTACCTGGTCGGAGTTGCGGCTTTTCTCCGAGCCGCATCTTCGCCCCTTCCTCGCGGCCTACCAACGGGACTGGAGCGGCGTTTCCTGCCGGGATCGGCCAGAACTTCAGCTTCGATGGCGGCACAGCGCTGAAGCACCATCGCGGAGTGGGCGATGCCTTACCCGGGTCGCCGTGTGGTAAGCTCCGGAGTGCTGAGACCGTCGACTCCAACATCGTGGAGCTGTGGGGTCTGCGGAGCGTCCAGCCACGGCGGCGCTGAGTTTAAACACCGCGGAGCCTGGGATCTCTCGCCGAGATCGCCAGTGTCGGAGCTCCGACCAGCGTGGCCTGTGGACTTCGGGAGCCGGGGTCTCTGGCAGCAAGCGGCCGTTCCAGACACTCCAAGCCGCTGAAGAGTGTTCTCCCGACGCCGGAGCTCCATCATCCGGCGAGAGGGCCTGAAACATCGGGCTGCCGTAGCGGCGACTGCGGAGGCCTCAATAGGCCCCGAGCACGGGGTGAACCAGAGGAAATGGACTGGACTTTGTTGCCTTCCCTCACAGTGGGAACCATTATGGGGGGATGTTTTTATGTTTTATGTTAAATTCTGCTTTAATGTGGTGTCTTACTTTTATTGGTGTGCTGCAAATGGCAACTCAAATTTCACTGCACCAGAAATGGTGTATGTGACAATAAATGTCCTTTGTCCTTCGTCCTTTGTCCTTTAAACTAATGCCCTCTAGTTCTTGAATCACATATCCCGAGAAAAAGACTATGCATTCACCTTATATATTCCCCTCATGGTTTTTACTCACCTCTAAAACAATTTTTGCTTTAATTTTAATTTCTAGCACCTGAGTGTCAAATGGAATCATTAGCACTGCAGAATTTGCCATTTTAAATAGTGTGCGATGGGCTTAAGCCAATCAAATTGCTCATTCTTTGTGGGAAACCCACTGACAGAAAGCTATTCTCATTGGTGAGTGTGGAGGAATGTGGAAGCCTTGGGCGAATTGAATTTTTCGTGACTTTCTTAATTAAAAAAAAAAATTTAAGCGTGATAAAATACTGTGATTAGCGTGAGAATCGCGTGAAATGCGTGATTCTCATGCTCAATGCGTGAGAGTTGGTAGCCCTGCCATCGTATCTGCCTCCACCACCACACCACACAGTGGGTTTCAGATGCCCACCTTTTTAAAATCTCCTTTAAACTTTTCCCCTTATGCATGTGTGAAGCTATGCCCTCTAGTCTTTCACAATTTCACCCTGGGGAAAAAAGGTACTGACTGTCTACCCTATCTATGCCACTCTTCATTTTATATACTTCTATCAGGTCTCCCTGCAGAGAAAACAATCCAAGTTTATCGAACCACTCCTTACAGCTAATACCCTCTAATCTAGGCAATGTTGTGATAAACCTCTTCTGTACTCTCTCTAAAGCCACCACATCATTCCTGTAATGGAGGCAACCAGAACTTCACATAATACTCCAAATGCGGCCTAGCCAAAGTCTTATAAAGCTGCAACATAGCTCCTTGACTCTCATCCGCCTGATGAAAATATGCCTTTTTACGACTATCTATTTATGTTGCCATTTTGGGGCAGCTATGGATTTAGACCCCTAGATCCTTCTGTTCATCACTGTTGTTAAGGGTCGTGCCATGAGACTAGTTACAGTTGCTCTAACCTCATCTCAATCAGTACATGATATAGGACACTCCTGACCTGTGGAGCACACAGTACCTAGCTGTTTCTATTATCCACAGAAGTACCTGGCTAATTTTTGTTTTTTAAATTTTAAATCTGAATAAATGACAAGTGTTTTTTCTGGTCTTTGAATGACATTCTCAAAGCCTTTTATTGCAAAGTATGTCTTTCTTGTATATTTCTGTAGCTACCTCCTCACTTTGACAAGCAAAATTCCAGTTTTGCTGGACTGCAATCTATAGCTGCAAAGTGAAACCTTGCAAATTTTCCTGAGATGCAAGGTTCTGTCACATTTCCCTGCTGCAGAAAGGATTATGCTTCTGCCACCTTATACTGTGTTATTCTTCTCGTCTTCTGTGAGCTTGAAGATCATTTTAGTGAACAGCAGGAGCTGCTTTTATTCACCGAAGTACCAGGCTTCGGTGATGTGACAAGTAAAATGGATGAAGGGGAGCCAGTGGATGTAGTGTATCTGGATTTTCAGAAAGCCTTTGATACAGGACATTAGTGGGCAAAATTAGAGCACATGGTATTGGGCGTCGGGTATTGACATGGATAGAGAATTGGTTGGCAGACAGGAAACAAAGAGTAGGAATAAACTGGTCCCTGTCAGAATGGCAGGCAGTGGCGAGTGGAGTGCCGCAAGGCTCGGTGCTGCGGACACAACTATTTACAATATATATTAATGATTTAGATGATGGAATTAAAAGTAACACTAGCAAATTTGCAGATGACACAAAGCTGGGTGGCAGTGTGAACTGCGAAGAGAATGCTAGGAGGTTACAGGGTGACTTGGACAGGTTGAGTGAGTGGGCAGGTGCATGGCAGATGCAGTATAATGTAGATAAATGTGAGGTTATCCACTTTGGTGGCAAGAACAAGGAGGCAGATTATTATCTCAATGGTGTCATTAGGAAAAAGGGAAGTGCAACGAGACCTGGGTGTCCATGTACACCAGTCACTGAAAGTAAACATGCAGGTACAGCAGGCACTGAAGAAAGCTAATGGCATGTTGGCCTTCATAATGAGAGGAATTGAGTATTGGAATAAAGAGGTCCTTCTGCAGTTGTCCAGGGCCCTGGTAAGACCACATCTAGAGTATTGTGTGCAGTTTTGGTCTCCTAATTTGAGGAAGGACATCCTTGCTATTGAGGGAGTGCAACGTAGGTTCACGAGGTTAATCCCCTGGATGGCGGGACTGTCATATGAGGAAAGATTGGAAAGACTGGGCTTGTATTCACTGGAATTTAGAAATATATATAATTATAAAAGGACTGGACAAGCTAGATGCAGGAAAACATGTTCCCAAATGAGTCCAGAACCAGGGGCCACAGTCTAAGAATAAAACTGAGATGAGAAAAATCTTTTTCACCCAGAGAGTTGTGAATTTGTAGAATTCTCTGCCACAGAAGGCAGTGGAGGCCAATTCACTGGATGAATTTAAAAGAGAGTTAGATAAAGCTCTTGGGGCTACCAGAATCAAGGGGTATGGGGAGAAGGCTGGCTCGGGTTACTGATTGTGGTTGATCAGCCATAATCATAATGAATGGCGGTGTTGGCTCGATGGGCCGAATGACCTCCTGCACCTATTTTCAATGTTTCTATGGTTCACCAATTTTACAGCTCTGAACTTCCACCACAGTGTTGGACCACAACTTATTTCAGAACCTGCTGTGGGTTCATATCCATCTGTTGTCATAGTCACAAATGGCAACAAAAGTTCCATTGCTCTGCAACATATTTTCAATGAGCTGCTGAAAATATAAACACATCATTCGCAATACTTAATGCAGAAGCCAAACGTGTCATTGTGATAATTAATGGATTTTGAAACATATGTTGCAAAAAATCCTGAGGTTAATATGATAATTTTGAAAAATTATATCATAAAAAAAATAGGGATCCAATTCAGATATTGATGATTATAGGACAAAGACTCCATTGTGAGTGTGAAATGGAGTTCCACCAAATCATAATTTATATACTGTCATAGAGTTATAGGAAAATGCAGCATGAAAACAGACCCTTCAGCCCACCTCATCTGCTCTGACAATCAGCCACCCATTTATGTTCATTCTATGTCTGCTCATCCTATATTCCTATTTTAATCCTACTTTCTTTGTTTTTAAACTTATTTTGGAGTGCAAAACATCAGACCTTGAGGATTATAATGAGCCCAGATGCTAAATAAAGTTTGTTGTGGAGGGTGGTGAATTATGGGCAGGCAATTAAGAATTGATTTTGGCATCATGTTCAGCACAGACATTGTGGACGGAAAGGTGTGTTCTTTTGTTCAGGTCAGTTCAGTTCAGTTCAGAGATGCAGTGCGGAAACAGGCCCTTTCGGCCCACGCCAACCAGTGATCCCCGCACATTAACACTATCTTATACTCACTAGGGACAATTTTTACATTTACCAAGCCAATTAACCTACAAACCTGTACATCTTTGGAGTGTGGGAGGAAACCAAAGATCTCCGAGAAAACCCAAGCAGATCACGGGGAGAACGTACAAACTCCGTACTGACAGCACCCGTAGTCAGGATCGAACCCAGGACTCCGGCGCTGCATTCGCTGTAAGGCAGAAACTCTACCACTGTGCCACTGTGCCGCACTGTACTGTTTTGCTGTACTGTTCTGTGTTCTATGTTCTAAAAGAGCAAATTTTGCACCTTTTGTGATTGTAATGACAAAGGAAATGAAATGAAACAAGAAAGAATGGTGGAAATGGAAGAGTAGACAGGTGACGGGAATGATGTTTTTGGAATGCCAGAAGGGAGGGGAAGTGAAAGATATGCTTGCAGGTGGAATTCTGCTCAAGGCACTTTCTTACAGCACTTTTCCATTCAACTGAATACATTGCGAAACCTGTCCTTTCATCTCTTCCCTGCTCATCATCTAGGGACACATAAACAGTCCTTCCAGTGAAGCAGCGATTCACTTGCATATCTTATAATGCAGTGCATTACCACAATGTGGTATTCCCTACAATGGAGAGACAGGAATCCTTTGCTGAACTTTATACAGTCCACAGGGGGCAGCACAGTGGTGCAGAGGAACGGCACAGGGGGGCAGAGGCACGGCTCCGTGGCGTAGTGGTAGAGTTGCTGCCTTACAGCGCCAAAGACCCACGTTCGCTCCTGACTACGGGTGCTGTCTGTACAGAGTTTGTATGTTCTCCCTGTGACCGTGTGGGTTTTCTCCAGGTGCTCTGTTTTCCTCCCACATTCCAAAGATGCACAGGTTTGTAGATTAATTGACCTTGGCAAAGATTGTAAATTGCCCCTAATGTGTAGAATAGTGCTTGTGTACAGGGTGTGGGTGTGGACGGTAGAATGAGGGCCTGTTTCCATGGTGTATCTGACACTATAAACTGAACTAAACTAAACAAGGGGAATCCTGAGCTTCCAGTCGTCTGTTACTTTACTGCTCCATCCCATTCCTATTCTGACACTTCTGTCTTCAACCTTCTACATTACTCCAAAGATGCCCAATGCAGGCTTGAGGAACCTTATCTTCCATTTAGACTTAATGATTCATTGTATCCACAGAAGTGGATATACCTTTACGTAGAACATAGAAAATAGAACATAGAACAGTACAGCACAGGAACAGGTCCTTTGGCCCACCATGTCTATGCCGAACATGATGCCAAGATAAATAATCTCATCAGCCTGCACATTTTCAGTTCAGTTTAATTTATTGTCACATGGTACAGTGAAAAGCTTTTGTTGCGTGCTAACCAGTCAGCAGAAAGACAATACATTATTACAATCGATCCATTTACAGTGTATAGATACATGATAAGGGAATAACGTTTAGTGCAAGGTAATGCCAGCAAGTCTGATCAAGGATACTCCGAGAGGTAAATAGCAGTTCAGCACTGCTCTCTGGTTGTGGTGGGTAATTCAGTTGCCTGATAACAGTTGGGAAGAAACTGTCGCCGAATCTGGTGGTGTGCTTTTTCACACTTCTATACCTTTTTCCTGATAGGAGAGGGGAGAAGAGGGAGTGGCCAGGGTGCGACTCATCCTTGATTATGCTGCTCGCCTTGCCGAGGCAGCGTGAGGTATAAATGGAGTCAATGGAAGGGAGGTTGGTTTGTGTGATGGTCTGGGCTGCGTCCACAATTCGCTACAATTTCTTGCGGTCTTGGATGGAGCTGTTCCCAAACCAAGCTGTGATGCATCCTCGTAAAATGCTTTCTTTTGCGCAGCTGTAGAAATTGGTGAGAGTTGTAGGGGGCATGCCAAACTTCCTATGCGTTCCAAGGAAGTAGAGGTATTAGTGGGCGTTGGAGTGAACTTGATCCATATTCCTCCATTATCCTTCAATCTGTTGCTTCTTTTCTATTCTGTTTCTTACCACTGGTTAATCACTGGCTAACCGTGACAATTCTGTTTAGCACACTTTAAGTTTCTGGGCACTCACATTTCAGAGGACCTCACATGGTCCACCAACACCGCTGCGCTGGTCAAGAAGGCACAGCAACGAATGTTCTTCCTGAGGACATTAAAAAAGACTGGTCTGCCCCAACAGCTGCTGACAACGTTCTACCGCTGCACCACAGAGAGCATATTAACGTATGGCATCTCTGTGTGGTATCTCAGCTGCACGGAGGCGGAGAGGAGAGCTCTTCAGCGTATCGTCCACAGAGCGCAGAGGAGCATTGGGACAGAGCTACCAGCCTTGGAGGGCATCTACAACACACGGTGCCTCAGGAAGGCCGTCAGCATCCATAAGGACTCATCACACCCTTGTAATGGACCGTTTGAACTACTTCCCTCCGGCATACGTTACAAGGCCTTCTACGCCCGAACCTCCAGACTCAGAAACAGCTTTATTCCAAGAGCTATAGCGGCTCTGAACCGGCCCTGCTGAGTGCCCCCCCCCCACCCACCCCCCCCTGGACAGTCTCCCTCGGATGGTCACGTCACTCAGCTTGCTTATTTATTTATTTTACTTTTCTTGTACATCGGTGGAGCTGCATACTAAATCTCGTTGCACTGACGTGCAATGACAATAAAAGATATTATTATTATTATTATTATGAAAGGTTCCTTTACTCTTTCCCTTTCTGCAGCTTAATAAAATTGCTTTCTCACTCTTACTGTTCTGGTGCATGGTCCTCGCAAGGTTCTAGATCTGAAATGTTGACTCTATTTCTTTACCCACCGATGTTGCATGACCTGCTGAAGAGCTTCCAGCACTTTGTATTTTCATTTCACAATTTATGTATGTTTGCCAGCAGTAAAATCATTTTCTGAACATTCTCAATGATATATTTCAACACTGCGAAGTGAAAAACACATTGTTATATTGTTTTTATTGATGTGGCAGCCATTGTACCTTTTGTGGGACTGAATTGTACTTTGTTGGTGGTATGTTAACATGAAAAACTGAAGCACTAGGACACCATTTGTATCTGTATTTCCCAATGCATTCATAAGAGTCATGGGCCAAGCAGTGAATTGCCTTTGGAAGGAGCTCATTCCAACTATGCAACTATGATTTATCAAAATAAGAGGCTGAAGTTAAGTTGCAAGCAAGTCCCTTAATGTTCATACCCATTTTAATTATCCATTGATCTTTTGTTCCTTTTGACGAATATTCATATGCATTTTCCAGACCCGAATGAAATTTCTTTCTGCCATTTATTGTAGTGGAGAGAACTCTGAACATGTTTTGTCAGGGGGTCCCCTCCAGCTGCTGAATTCTTATGGTATTTAGCAAAGGTGATGCTCAATACCCCAGTACTAAAGTCAAATACTTGCTACAATGGCCATTATATCTGGAGAAGGTTTCAAAATGAATCGGAGGGGAATGTTGTGTTGAAACTAAATATTTTTTTATACTTTCTCACATTTGGATGTTACACAGAGAGTACACAATGGCGACTTAAATATTTAATCATCGATATCATGTTACCTTCTGCTGTTATAAAGGCGACTATGATGTAATCTTATTCATTATTGAAACTAGAACATTTTCAAGACCAGCACCAGTTATATTCTCCTTCACACCGTTGCATGGTGGTGGGAGTGCTCTGTGTGTGAAATACCTGCTGACATCAAGGGAAAATCGACTTGCAGATCTTCAGCTGGCTGCAAGAGAATTTTATTTGAAACCAAAACAATGTGAACTTCATTCTTCAATGGAAAACTCTGGGCTCAATGGCATAATGAAGACGGAAGGAGAACACCGGCAGAAAAAAGTCAGGTTTCGGATATCTTCTGCGAACAGTGGAAGGGTGCTAAAAGAAGTGTACACTGACGGAGACCTGGTGGGCTTGCAAGTGCCTAAATGTGCCAGCATTTCCAAGAGCGAGCATTGCAGCGGTCACATTGAAGTGAATGGGTGTAACGAGCAGCATTTTCCCCTGGAAACTGATGGCAGTGACAGTGAATGTGATGACATGCTTCTGCTGGCGGGTAACGCAAAGGACAGAGGAATCTATAGAAAGAGAATTAATATCTTGAGTAAAAACGGCACAGTGAGAGGTGTCAAACACAAAGTCAGTGCCGGACAGGCACTTTTCAGTAAATTGTCAAATGGTGCTGTTCAGGTACGTCGCTAAGAATATAAAGATTGTTCTAATTGGCTTTTGCTTCCTGTAATGTTAATTAATGCCATTACTGGCATCTAATATTTCTTTAAATGTGTAATGTCAAAATATTCATTATCATACAGTAATCTTAATGATGTTATCAAGCATCTTTTAACTTAGCAGGAAAAGTGAGGTGGTACCAATATCTAATACCACCCATGCATTAGATGTAATGTGGAGTTATTCTGGGACACTATGGTCATAAATAGGTCAATGGGTTTCGAGCTTGTTGCTTACCGGTACTTCTCTTCTGAACACAGTGAATGGTTGTGTCAGGAATCCAAGCAGAGCACAGCAGAAGTAATTTCCTTTGTGTTTTGTTATAGTAAACACATGATGTAACAATGTCAAAGGTCACCTGCAGTTAGAACACAGTTTTGACGATTGAAATAGCAGGAAATTGATGTTGGTAAATGTCTTGTGTGTGAATTTCCATTTGACAAATTTTGGAAAGGTTAATATTTTGTTTCTTTTTATTTACAGAGGGTATTTGTTTTCAGTTTGAAACAATACTTTTACTTTGTTCTGAAAGCACTCATTGTATTAGAAAGGCAACTGTTCCGTTTTGTTTTGTGACTGTGACTGACTATATTCATAAAATCTTTATCATGTCGATAAGCTTTTGTAAATTGTATTTATTTGCCGGGTCATTTTGTGATGAAATGCATTTTCTCCTGTTAAATGTAATTGATATCTCCCTGTCCTATGATTTTCCAATCCTCAATTTACGTCAATAGATTTGGAAGTCCAATTTGTAAATAGTAATTATTTTTCCAGTTGTTTAGCTTCCAGCCTCATGAACTAATCTCAATAAATACATTGTCCTTTTTAAAAAATACTACTCTTTTGCCACAGTTTATAACTCTTGCAGGCATAGCAATATTGCAGGCAATATTTAACCACCTATAAAAGGAGTGGATGTGGAGAGGGTGTTTCCACTAGTGGGACATTCTAGGACTAGAGGTCATAGCTTCAGAATTAAAGGACGTTCCTTTAGGAAGGAGATGAGAAGGAATTTCTTTAGTCAGAGGGTTGTGAATCTGTGGAATATTTAACCACTGCATAATTTGATACATAAATACATAGCTGTTATAGCATGGAAATGGGCCTCTTCGCCACAAGCTTTTTCCCCATTCACTTTGGTTTCTCAGTATAAATTTTCTCTTTCTCCCTCAGAAACTTGGGTGCATTCAAGCTTTTCGCTCCAACCAATCCATTGGGTAGCAACTTCCACATCAACTCCAATTTTTCGATTATCGGGTTTCCTTCCTGAGAAACAAAGCCCAGTTTTCAGTTTTTATGGAGAAAAGGAATAGGTGATGTTTCGGGTCAAGACCCTTCTTCAGACTGAGAGTCAGGGGAAAGTGAAACAAGAGCGTAGACTATTTTCTAAATGGGGAGAGAACCCAGAAATCAGAGGTGCAAAGGGACTTGGCTGGTGCAGGATTCCCAAAAAGTTCATCTGCAAAGTCGAATCGGTAATAAAGAAGGCAAACGCAATGCGAGCATTTATTTCAAGAGGGCTAGAATATAAAGACTGGACAATGCTGAGGCTGTCTAAGGCTCTGGTCAGGCTGCATTTGGAGTATTGTGACTAATTTTGGGCACCATATCTGAGGAAAGATGTGCTGGCCCTGGAGATGGTCCAGAGGAGGTTTACAAGATTGATCCCAGGAATGAGTGGGTTAAATAATGATGAGCATTGGATGGCACTGAGCCTGTACTCGCTGGAGTTTAGAAGAATGAGGGGAGGCCTCATTGAAACGTACCGAATTGTGAAAGGAGTGGATGTGGAGAGGATGTTTCCACTAGTGGGACATTCTAGGACTAGAGGTCATAGCTTCAGAATTAAAGGACGTTCCTTTAGGAAGGAGATGAGAAGGAATTTCTTTAGTCAGAGGGTTGTGAATCTGTGGAATTCTTTGCCACAGAAGGTTGTGGAGGCCAAGTCAATGGATATTTTGAAAGAAGAGATATATAGATTTTTGATTAGTACAGGGGTCAGGGAATTATGGGGAGAAGGCAGGAGAATGGGGTTAGGAGGGAGAGATAGATCAGTCATGATTGAATGGCGGAGTAGGCCAAATAGCCTACTTATGCTCCTATTACACGACTTTATGATCTTATGAGAGATATAGATGGTGATATAGAGAGATAATGAACAAATTAATGAAAGAATCGTAACTTTTTTGCATATCTTTCATTCATCTATCTATTCTATCTATACATAACTAAAGCTCTGATATAGTGCTCTTCTGCGTGGTTTTTCGTGGTTTGCATGGTTTTTCTATTTGCGCAAAAACGGTATGCAATATGGCTACGATTTATCGCCAGCTCACTCAACGTTCCCCTGTGCAGCGAGTGCACCAAGTTTCTTTCCGATCGGTGGTATAATGTAAAATTTGGCAAGGTTTAGAAATCGTAAAAAACGTGCTTGTGCAGATCGATCTCCTCTCCTGCCAGTCAGCGCCTCGCGGATTAGTCTCTTCTCCTGCCACTCCATGGGAAGGTCTGCCCCTTCCTGCCCCATCGCGTCTTTACTGGAGCTGGGGGAGGCCGGCAGAGGTCTCCAACCGGACACAATTTTCGGAGGGACTGGAAGCGGCCTGGCCTGGCGCGGCGATGTCGCCAAATGGAAAGCGGTGAATCTGATCCCGGCGGAGGAGAGCGTCCATCGCCCGGTGTGAGTTCCCAAATGCACCACAGCTACAGCCCCTTCCCCTCTGGTCCACCTCGCTGGCTCCTGCCCCTCCCCCATGATATCCCCCTCTCCCCCATGGCTCTTCCCCGGCTTTTTCTCCGAGCTCTCCCCCCACACCCACACAACCCCCGCACACACGCTGGCACGGCCGTAGCTGCTGGTGCTTCCGAGCTGATCTGAGGCCTGGCTCTGAGGGCGCCGACGGCTGATGCTCCTCTGGGGCATGCAAGAAGGGAGAGGAGTGGCAACCTCGAGATCCTGGGGAGGGAGAGGGGAAAGAGGGAGAGGAGGGGAGAGTTGTTGAGGGAGGGAGTGACTGAGGGTAGAGGAAAGGAGAGGTAAGGGAGGGATTGGGGGAGGGTAAGAGGAGAGGGAAAAGAAGAGGGAGGGAGGTGAGGAGGGAGAGTGGGAAGGAGGGGGGAGTAGAGGAGGGAGGGAGGGAGTGGGGAATAGAGGGAGAGGAGGGCAGTGGGGGAGGTGAGGAGGGATAGTGGGCGGGATAGGGGAGGTGAGGAGTGGGGGATAGAGGGACAAGAGGGGGGTAGGGAGGGGAGAGGTGTTATGGTGGGAGGGAGGGAGTGACTGAGGGTAGGGGAAAGGAGAGGGAGAGAGGTGAGGGAGGGATTGGGGAGGGGCGGAGGAGAGAGGAAAGAAGAGGGAGGGTGAAGAGGAGGGGGAGAGAGTGCTAGGGATGAGGGGAAATGTGCTGCGCCTCTGCAGTTGGGGCTATGGGTGAGTGGTGGAATATTGCGTTGGGGGACCAAGCCTCCTGTGTGACTGGGACCCAACGGGTCCCACTTAGTCTAGTTTGTTTGTTATCTCTCTATATCACCGTCTATATATCTTGTTTCCATTTCCCATGACTCTCAGGCTGAAGAAAGGTCTTGACCTGAAACGTCACCTATTCCTTTTCTCCAGAGATGCTGTCTGACCCGCTGAGTTACTCCAGCTTTACGTGTCTATCTTCAGTTTAAATCAGCATCTGCAGTTCCTCGCTACACATTTCAGTTTTTATGGGTCTGTTAACCTGAACTACTATTTCTAATGGAGGAGCAAGAAACTGCAAATGCTGGAAAAAAAAGGTGCTGGATGAACTCAGCAGGTCAGGTAGCATCTGTGGAGTGAAATGGACAGAGAAGGTCAATTTCTCATCATCTGTCCATTTCTCTCTACAGATGCTGCCTGGCCTGCTGAGTCCCTTCATCACTTTGTTATTTGGTAGTTTAGCTTAGAGATATAGCATGGTAAGAGGCCCTTTAGCCCACCGAGTCTGTGCCGACCAGCAATCCCCGCACATTAACACTATCCTACACACACTAAGGACAATTTATACAGTACATACACCAAGCCAATTAACCTACATACCTGTACGTCTTTGGAGTGTGGGAGGAAACCGAAGATCTTGGAGAAAACCCACGCAGGTCGCGTGGAGAACGTGCAAACTCAGTAGAGTCTGCATGCATAGTCGGGATCGAACCCGGCTGGCCGGCGCTGTAAGGCAGCAACTCTACCACTGCGCTACCGAGGTAGTATTCCTAATGATTTGTGCATTTGTGAACCATATTTCTCTCCTACCTATTCTGCATAAGACACATACATTTCAAAGAGTGGGTGGCCACCATTTGTTCCGTCAAATACAAATAAGTATCAGCCTTTAGTTTCAGTTTAGTCTATTGTCACATGTACTGAGGTACAGTGAAAAGCTTTTTGTTGCAGGATAAACAATCGATCCATTTACACTCTATGATAATATGATAAAGGAATAACGTTTAGTGCAAGGTAAAGCCAGCAAAATCCGATCAATGATAGTCAGGGTCATCAAAGAGGTAGATAGTAGTTCAGCACTGCTCTGTGGTTGTGGTAAGATGATTCAGTTGCCTGATAACAGCTGGGAAGAAACTGTCCCCGGTGTTGGTGGTGTGTGTTCTCACACTTTTATACCTTTTGCCTGATGGTAGAGGGGAGAAGAGGGAGTGGCCAGGGAGCGACTCGTCCTTGATTATGCTGCTGGTCTTGCTGAGGCAGCGTGAGGTATAAATGGAGTCAATAGGAGGGACTTGATTTGTGTGATGGTCTGGGCTGCGTTCACAATTCGCTGCCATTTCTTGCTGTCTTGTTCTTGTGAGCTGTTCCCAAACCAAGCCACGATGCATCCTGATAAACTGCTTTCTATGGTGCATCTGTAGAAGTTGGTGAGAGTTTTAAAGGACTTCCTAAGCCTTCTAAGGATGTAGAAGCATTGGTATGCTTTCTGAGTCGTTGCTTCAATATGAGTGGTCCAGGAGAAGTTGTTGGTAATATTTACTCCGAGGAATTAAATGTTTTCAACCATCTCTACTTCGGCGCCTAAATGCAAACTGGGGTATTTGTACCGCTTCACTTCCTGAAATCGATCGCTATCTCTTTGTCTTGCTGACATTGAGAGAAAGGTTGTTGTCTCAACACCAGGACACGAGGTTCTCAATCTCCTTCCTGTTCTCCGTCTCATCATTATTTGATATCTGGCCCACAATGGTAGTGTCCTCTGCGAATTTGAAAAATGAATTAGATTGGTACATACCTGCAGAGTCGTGGGTGTACAAGGAGTAAAGAAGGGGCTGAGAACGCATCCTTGCAGAGCCCCTGTGTAGAGGATTATCGTGGAGGATAATTTGTCCCCTATCCTTACTGATTGGGGTCTGTTGGTCAGGAAGTCGAGGATTCAGTTGCAGGGATGAGCGCTGACCCCAAGTCCCGCACGTTTGGTGATAAGCTTGGATGGTATAAGTGCAATATCAACTCATATTTCACACTGGTCCTTTGATAACAGTTCTTCACTCCTCCACCCAACCACCATCTGCTCATGATCCCATTTTAAATTGGGGACTCAGTTTCCTGGACCAGAATTCTGTGGAACTTTTCAAGCATAAACATTTAATTTACCTTTGCTAATTTTCATTCAAGAAGTAAAATTCGATCTTTTACCTTGTCTGCTTTCATCAGATCATGCAGTATTAACTCTTTAAAACATTTTTGTTACTTTAGTAACAATAGTATTAAAGAGTATTTACACCAAAATAGACAGTTAAGATCAGCAGGGCAAGTGGGCTGAGGATTGACGAATGGAGTTTAATTCCGACAGAACATAGAACATAGAACAGCAGAAGAACAGGCCCTTCGGCCCACAATGACTGTGTTCAACATGATGCCAAGACCATCTCTTGGCTACCTGCGCATAATCCATATCCCTGCAAACTTACTAAGCAACCTGTCTATGTTTACATTCAAATCATTTATATGTATCATAAATAACAGAGGTCGCAGCACAGATCCCAGTGGAACTCCACTGTCCACAGACTGAATATTGTCCTTCCAGATAAGTGTGCCATGTTGCATTTTGGAAAGTCAAACCAAGGCAGGACATTCACAGTGAATGGTAGGATCTTGGGGAGTATTGTGGAGCAGAGGGATCGAGGACAAATACATAGTTCCCTGAAAGTGGCATTAATGATTGAGCGATGATGAAGGCTTTTGGCATGCTGGCCTTCATTGGTCAGGGAATTGAGAATAGAAGTTGGGACATTATGTTACAATAAATCAAGATGTTGGTGAGACTGCACTTGGAGTAACATATTTGATTTTGGTCACCCTGACATAAAATAGATGCCATTATGTTAGAAAGTGTTCAGAAAGATTTATGAGGATGTTGCCAGGACTGGAGGGGCTGAGTTACAGTAAGAGGTTGGCCAGGCTAGCACTTTATTCCTGGGAGTGCAGGAGTCTGATGGCTGACCTTATAGAAGTGTATAAAATCATGAGTGGAATAGGTAGGGTGAATGCACAGAATTCTTTACCTAGAAATCAAGAACTCAAGGGCAGAGGATTAAAGTGAAAGGGGAATGATTTAATAGGGAGAACCTGAGGGGAAACTTTCTCAATAGAGATTGGTGGGCAGATGAAATGAGCTGCCAGAGAGCTGCACGGTGGCACAGCGGTAGAGTTGCTGCCTTACAGCACCAGAGACCCGGTTTCGATCCTGACTACAGCTGGTGTCTGTACGGAGTTTGTATGTTCTCCCCTGTGATTGTGTGGGTTTTCCCCGGGTGTTCCAGTTTCCTCCCACATTCCAAAGATGTACAAGTTTATAGGTTAATTGGCTTCAGTAAAGATTGTAAGTTGACCCTAGTCCGTAGGATAGTGCTACCGTACAGGGATCGCTGGTCGGCGCGGACTCGGTATGTTAGGTATGTTACGAGAAAAAGATTAGTAAAGACAAATGTGAGTCCCTTGAATGCAGAAACAGGCGGATTTATTATGGGGAACAAGGAAATGGCAGAAGAGTTGAACAGGTACTTTGGTTCTGTCTTCACTAAGGAAGACACAAACAATCTCTCAGATGTACTAGCGGACAGAGGATCTAGGGAAACAGAGGAACTGAAAGAAAATTGCATTAGGCAACAAATAGTATTGGGTAGACTGATGGGACTGAAGGCTGATAAATCCCCAGGGCCTGATGGTCTGCATCCCAGTGTACTCAAGGAGGTAGCTCTAGAAATCGTGGACGCATTGGTGATCATTTTCCAATGTTCTATAGATTCAGGATCAATTCCTGTGGATTGGAGGGTAGCTAATGTTATCCCACATTTCAAGAAAGGAGCGAGAGAGAAAATGAGGAATTATAGACCAGTTAGCCTGACTTTGTGGTGGGGAAGATGCTGGTCAATTATTAAAGAAGTAATAATGGCGCATTTGGATAGCAGTAAAAGGATCGGTCCAAGTCAGCATGGATTTATGAAAAGGAAATCCTGCTTGACTAATCTTCTGGAATTTTTTGAGGATGTGCCAAATAAAAGGGATAAAGGAGAGCCAGTGGATGTAGTGTATCTGGACTTTCAGAAAGCCTTTGATAAGGCCCCACACAGGAGATTAGTGGGCAAAATTAGAGCACATGGTATTGGGGGTATGTGACATGGATAAAGAATTGATTTGCAGACAGGAAACAAAGAGTAGAAATAAACGGGTCCCTGTCAGACAGTGGTGAGTGGAGTGCCGCAAGGCTCAGTGCTGGGGCCGCAACTATTTACAATATATATTAATGATTTGGATGATGGAATTAAGAGTAACACTAGCAAATTTGCAGATGACACAAAGCTGGGTGGCAGTGTGAACTGCGAAGAGGATGCTCGGAGGTTGCAGGGTGACATGGACAGGTTGAGTGAGTGGGCAGATGCATGGCAGATGCAGTATAATGTAGATAAATGTGAGGTTATCCACTTTGGCGGCAAGAACACGGAGGCAGATTATTATCTCAATGGTGTCAGTTTAGGAAAAAGGGAAGTTCAACGTGACCTGGGTGTTCTTGTACACCAGTCACTGACAGTAAACATGCAGGTACAGCAGGCAATGAAGAAAGCTAATGGCATGTTGGCCTTCATAACGAGAGGATTTTAGGAGTAAAGAGGTCCTACTGCAGTTGTTCAGGGCCCTGGTGAGACCATTTGTGGAGTATTGTGTGCAGTTTTGATCTCATAATTTGAAGAAGGATTGGATTGGATTGGATTCAATTTATTGTCATTATCTCATAAGAGCCAACGAAATGGATTTTCCTTAGTCATGTAAAATAAAAATAAAAAAAGCACAAACACAGAAGTCCACGACACAACACAACCCCACAGCGGCACCAAAGTTAAGGAAGGTACCATAGTCCAGCCAGCCTCCCCGACGATCTTCCCAGATGTTCACCCGTGGTCGGGGCCTCCCGAGCACCCGCAGTCGCCGCCACGGGCGGCCCGATGCTCAGGCCCTCTCACCGGGAACGATGGAACCCCGACGCCGAACCCCGACGGAGAACATCCTCAGCGGCCCGGACCTCCAGATCAGCCACCTCCCACCAGAGTCCGCGGCTCCCGAAGTACACAGGCCGAGCCGGGCGGAGACCCACGCTGGCGACCCCCGGCAAAGGGTCGCAGGACTCCGCAATGTTGGTCAGCGCCGCCCGCGTTGGGAGCTCCGCGAACCACAGCTCCACGATGTCGGTGCAGCAGGCCCAGCACTCCGGAGCTCCAAACGGCGATCCCCGGTAAGACATCGCCCGCTCCGCGATGTTTCCAACGCTGTGCTGCCGCTGCTGGAGCTCTGGTCGGTCCCGGCAGGAATGGCCGCGCCAATCTAGTAGGTAGGCCGCGGGGGGGGGGGGGGGGCGAGGACGCGACTCGAGCAATAGTCGCATCCTCTCCAGGAAGCGACTGAAGGACGGTATACCCCTTACCGTACCCTCTTCCCCTCACATAAAGACAAAGCCCCCCCACAAAAAACGATCTTCAAACATAACAAAAAACAAAAATGATACCGGACTGAAGGCGGAGGCAGCCATGACAGCGCCACCGGATGTTCCAAGGGACATCCTTGCTATTGAGGGAGTGCAGCGTAGGTTCACGAGGTTAATCCCCGGGATGGCGGGACTGTCATATGAGGAAAGATTGGAAAGACTGGGCTTGTATTCACTGGAATATAGAAGGATGAGGGGAATATCTTATAGAAACATATAAAATTATAAAAGGACTGGACAAGCTGGATGCAGGAAAAATGTTCCCAATGTTGAGGGAGTCGAGAACCAGGGGCCACAGTCTAAGAATAAAGGGGGGGCCATTTAAAACTGAGATGAGAAACCTTTTTCACCCAGCGAGTTGTGTTTTTGTGGAATTCTCTGCGACGGAAGGCAATGGATGCCAACTTACTGGATGAATTTAGATAGAGCTCTAGGGGCTAGTGGAATCAAGGGGTATGGGGAGAAGGCAGGCACGGGTTACTGATTGTGGATGATCAGCCATGATCACAATGAATGGCAGTGCTGGCTCGAAGGGCTGAATGGCCTCCTGCACATATTTTCTATGTTTCTATGTTTCTATGGAAGGCCGAAGGGCCTGTTTCCACGTTGTATATCTAATCTGAACTAAACTAAAGGAAGTAGTTGAGGTAGATACAATAACAACACTCTAACAATGTGTAACAAATTCCAATAGTGAATTTCATTTTCATTATGTTTTGTCCATTTGCCAAGTACCAATGGAAATCAATGAACCTTAACTGTTTTTGGTCACTCTGATACATCTGTAATATTAAGCTGTTTTTAACAATTCTCAACATGATTATTTGCAAATGTATTATAGGATATGATTCGATACGATACGAAAACGATGCGCGGGTCCCCGTTGTCTTCCCCTCCCCCCCTCACGCTCATCAACACCTGATCGCAAGTCGGTCGCGAGGCTCCACCGCCACCGAGGCTCACGCTGTGGCCGAGGCTCCCCTGCTGCTGAGGCTCCTGCTGCCACCAAGGCCCCACCACTGCCGAGGCTCCTGCTGCCACCAAGGCCCCACCACTGCCAAGGCTCCTGCTGCAACCGAGGCCCCACCACTGCCGAGGCTCCTGCTGCTACCGAGGCCCCACCACTGCCGAGGCTCACGCTGCCGCCGAGGCCCCACCGCCGCATACGTCGAGGCCCCACCGCCGCATACGTCGAGGCACCCATCGCCGCCGCCACTGAGGATCCTTTGGCCTAGACAGGCCTCGCTGTCCAGCTTCTCCGCAGTCCCCTGGGAGGCCTGTCGGGTGAATCAGGCTTACCGAGGTGCGTTTCGGTCGGCGGCACGGTTGTTAGGCGGGTGGATTGGATCCGCGCGGCCACAAGCGCGGTTTGCTGGTACACTCCCGCCGCATGCATGACTTGCCGGTACACCCCGGCAATTATATTAATCCTTGCCACATGTGTCCTATTGAATGCTACCACTCACTTAACTAGTTATCAGTTGAATAGTACTTCATAATAATACTTCTGACTTCAACTAAAACATTTTGTGAAACACTTCATTGATACATTTCTAAAGATCAAGTGCAGGACTTGAATTTTGAATACTTCATGATTCTGAGCCTTGCTCATATTTTCATATATTAGAACATTATAGACACATCACCCATGAAATACAACTATTCATTGGCATACAGGGTCTAGTCCTACCTTTCCCACAGCATGGAAAATCACCCCATTAATTTATTCAATTGTCAGTATTCGCTGCATCATTTACAGATCAAAGAGTCCTCACATCCACAAGTATTTGATCCTGAAAAGAATTTGAAGCCAAAATTTGAAGTAGAAATTACTAACAATTACTTAACATAATGCAAAATAATTCAATCTAAACATATTCATATTTATATAGAAAATGATTTCAAAGGATATTAACATTTTGTCATAGAAAATGAAAATGAAAAGATTTTACTATTAGTTTGTTAATGAACCACTTCATGTAATTTTAGTAAACATTTACAGTTGATATTTATAATGTTCAAAATAAAATTTCAAACAAAATATTTAATAAAAACCTAATTAAATTTGCCCATTAAATTGTCTTTTGTGTTTTTTATTCACCCTTTCATTCAAAATCTAAGGTTCAAAGGCAGAGCTTTATTAGAACATGTTTCGCTCACAGTTTTAGGTAGAACATTTAATAATATTTATAACTATTTTATGTATGTTCAGTTTGCACAATTTCCCAACTTACAATTCATACATCAACAGGAATTTGCTCATCTTTCGAGAACTTGACAATTTTTTGCTTTTCCAAACAAAAAGTGAGGCAATATTATGAAGTTAGAAACCAAAGTATTACAAAAAATTATTGTATATTTTCAAATAACATCTACCCAGTTTCTTACCAGCTGTTATCAGGCAACTGAAGCATCCTACCATAACCAGAGAGCAGTGCTGAACTACTATCTACCTCTTTGATGACCGTCGGACTGTCCTTGATTCGACTTTGCTAGCTTTACTTTGCACGAAACGTTATTCCCTCATCGTCTATCTATACACTGTAAATGGATCGATTTTAATCATGTACTGCAACTGCAACTTTATTTATATAGCACATTTCATACACGAGGCAGACTCAAAGTGCTTCACATAAAAACATGTCATACAATAAAATGAAATAATAAAATGAAATAAAATAGAAGAATTAAAAGAAAAGAAAAGAAAAGTTAAAAATGCATTATAGAAAAGTGCAAAAGTTAAAAGTACAATGTAGTTAAGATTTAGCTGAAAGCTAAAGTAAACATAAGAGTTTTCAGTCTTGTTTTAAAAGTGGTGAAAGTAGGGGCAAGTCTTAAATCTTCAGGAAGTTTATTCCAGCTATTTGTTGCATAGTAACTAAATCCTGCTTTCCCATGTTTTGTATTTACTCTGGGAATCACTAACAGATTGGTCTCAGAAGATCTTAGGCTTATATAGTGGAAGCATGTCAGTGATATACTTTGGCCCTAAACCATGTAGTGATTTATAGGTGAGCAGCAGGATTTTGAAATCAATTCTCTGACATACAGGGAGCCAATGTAAGGATTTAAGAATTGGTGTAATGTGTTCAAATTTTTTGGTCTTTGTTAGAACTCTAGCAACAGCGTTCTGTACAAGCTGTAGCTGCCTGACAGTTTTTTTCGGAAGACCTGCAAGGAGACCGTTACAATAATCTAGCCTACTAGTAATAAAGGCATGTACAAGTTTTTCTAAGTCTTGAGCTGACATGAGTCCTCTTAGTCTTGTTACGTTTTTGAGGTGATAGTAGGCCGATTTTGTTACTGATTTGATGTGACTGTCGAAATGTAAATCAGAATCCATAATAACCCCGAGATTTCTGGCTTTGTTTGAAGTTTTCAGGGACAGAGAGTGAAGGTGTTGGGTTACTTTAAGCCTTTCTTTTTTAGCATCAAAAACAATTATCTCCGTTTTGTCCTTATTTAGTTGGAGGAAATTTTGGCACATCCAGTCTTTGACTTGCTCAATGCACTGGCACAGCAGATCTATGGGGCGATAGTCATTTGGTGATAGCGCTACATAGATTTGAGTGTCATCGGCATAGCAGTGGTGGTCAATATTATTATTTCGCATGATTTGCCCTAGTGGGAGCATGTAGATGTTGAATAAAGAGGGCCCTAAGATACTCCATACGTCACGTTGGTTGGTTCTGATACAAAGTCGCCAATGGAAACAAAATAGTTCCTATCTTGTAGATATGACCTGAACCAACTTAAGACTGTGCCTGAAAGCCCCACCCATTTTTCCAACCTGTCCAAAAGTATTGAGTGATCAAAAGTGTCGAATGCAGCACTGAGGTCTAATAGCATTAATATTGAAACTTTGCCAGAGTCTGTGTTAAGACGGATGTCGTTTACAACTTTAATAAGGGCGGTCGGTCTCAGTGCTATGAAGAGGTCGAAATCCTGACTGGACGTTGTCGTAGCAGCCAGTTGAAGCCAGGAAGTGATTAAGTTGCTGGAGGACAATTTTCTCAATGATTTTACTTATGAAAGGTAGGTTTGATATTGGTCTATAGTTGTTAATAATAGAGGCATCTAGGCTCCGCTTTTTAAAAAGGGGTTTAATAACTGCAGTTTTCAAGGCTTTTGGGAAATTGCCTGATTGAAGAGAGCTGTTAACTATTTGCGGTATGTCTATTGCTAGGCAGTCAAAAACATTCTTAAAGAAGTTGGTAGGTAAAGCATCAAGGCAGCAGGTGGATGGCCTTAGTTGTGTCACCGTTTCCACAAGAGTTTTAGAGTCTCTGACATTAAAGCATGTCATCATTGCCATGTTACTTTTGCCTAAACAGGGTGGTGATCCAACATTTTTGTTTCAAGCAGAGATATTGATGGCACGTCTGATGTCTTCAATTGTATCAATAAAAGAATGCAAACTCATTACATTTCTGCGTGGAATGGAGTTCAGGTGGTATTTGTGTTGGGGGGTTGGTCAGTCCGTCAACAGTTGCAAATAGGGTTTTTGCCTTATTAGTGTTGTTGTTAATGATTTTGGAGAAAAATGTTCTGTTTTTGAACAAAATGTATTGTTTTTCTGCTGACTGGTCAGCATGCAACAAAAAGCTTTTCATTGTACCTTGGTACACATGACAATAAACTAAACTGAACTGAACTGAGAACTGAAGTACCTCCAAAGCAGACATGTGCATAACCGAGATCTCTTTGACTAGAAGCTTTATACCTGCATTGCATTCCCAGCGACTCTATTCCAATGCTGGGATTTCCTGAAGTCTCATTCAAATGCTTTGAGCAAATATGAGATTTCTCTGGATATGCCCCAGCATAAAGAGAAATAATAACTTGGATTTTAAAGGCAGCAGCATTATTTAACTGGAAGATATAGTCAAAGACAGTTAGCCTGCAACCTAACAGTATGAGCATGTAATTACCCAATTTTAGCTAACTAACGTACAAACAACCCACCCCTCTCTTCTCCCTTCTCGTCCCTGTGTCCCACTTGCCACCTGGAGGCACATCCATTGCTGCCTTTCCATCCTCTGCCTCTGTCCTTTTCCACCTATATTGCTTCATTTTCACATTTCATGCCTGTTCTCTCTGTATCTCCTTATCTCACCAACTTTTGCCTTTTCATGGCTGACCTCTGTCCAACCATCTGACAAAGCTCCCCTCACCTGCATCCACCTGTCACTTGCCAGGCTTCGTCCCACCCCACCTCTCTACCAGCTTTCTCACCCTACTGCAATCAGTCTGAAGAAGGGTCCCGACCCAAAATGTTGCGTGTCCATGATCTCCAGTGATGTTGCTTGACCCACTGAGTTACTCCAGTACTTTGTGTCTTTTTTTGTAAAACAGTATCTGCAGTTGTTTGTATCTAGAGAAAGGCAAGAAGTTTCTTTTTTGGGGTTTATTTTAGAGATACAGCGTGGAAACAGGCCCTTCGGCCCACCGAGCCCACACCAACCAGCGATCACTGCACATAAAATGTAGGAATGGGGTGGTGGTGGTGGTAGTTGGGCTATGCAGTGTGAAACAATATTTTCACCAATATGATATTTTAACGGAATTTTCTATCAAATCCTTAAGCAGCTAAATTATTTTTTTCAATTCCGTTAAATAAACTTGAACTTGCCCCTTTAGATGAATGAAGCTGGTACTATGAATCAAAGTCACAAAGACAGGAGCTTGTAGGAGAATTGTGCTTCTGAATGACTCTTGGTGGAAAGTTGAAACTTGCATGGAATTGACATTGCAGCGACTTCCTCAGGTACAAGGAAAACCAAATAAGAATTATGTTTGTACAGGAATAGAATCACAGGCAGAGATTAATATTTGTATTTCTGTGCATTGCAATAATTGTTATTCAGGAGCAGAGCAGAGAAAATTCATATTTTCTATTTAAATTTCAGTCACTCAACACTCACTGAGTACACTGAATACAGTTAATAAATCCAAACTATTTCTGACAGAAACTTTGATATAAAAGCTTTTTCACCTCTCGAAATTATTTCATTCAAAATTTTCAAGATAAGTTTTCATTTTTGAAATTTATTTTTGTTAATCCCCATGTTATTCAGATTCAGATTCAATCTTTATTGTCATTGTCCAGTGTACAGTACAGAGACAACGAAATGCAGTTAGCATCTCCCGAGAAGAGCGAACATAGAATAATGGACCAGTAAAATATATATATGTACACACAGTAGCAGTAGTGCAATGTTTCTGGGGGAAGGAGTGTCTGGGGGAGGGAGACTGGCAATCACCAAGGTGCAGAGTTAAGTAGTGTAACAGCCGCAGGGAAGTAGCTGTTCCTGAACCTGCTGGGCTGGCAACGGAGAGACCTGTAGCGCCTCCCGGATGGGGGAGGGTAAACAGTCTGTGGTTGGGGTGAGAGCAGTCCTTGACGATGCTGCGCGCCCTTCGCAGACATCGCTTGCTCTGGACAGACTCAATGGAGGGGAGTGAGGAACCGGTGATGCGTTGGGCAGTTTTCACCACCCTCTGCAGTGCTTTCCGGTCAGAGACAGAGCAGTTGCCATACCATACTGTGATACAGTTGGTAAGGATGCTCTCGATGGTGCAGCAGTAGAAGTTCACCAGAATCTGAGGAGACAGGTGGACCTTCTTTAGTCTCCTCAGGAAGAAGAGACGCTGGTGAGCCTTCTTGACCAGTGTTGAGGTATTGTGGGTCCAAGAGAGGTCATCGGAGATGTTGACCCCCAGGAACCTGAAGCTGGAAACACGTTCCACCTCCCTCCCGTTAATGTGGATGGGGGTGTGCGTGCCGCCCCAAGACCTTCTATAGTCCACAATGAGCTCCTTGGTCTACTTCGAGTTAAGGGCCAGGTTGTTGTCAGCGCACCATGCTGCTAGGAGCTGGACCTCCTCCCTATAGGCCGACTCATCGTTGTTGCTGATGAGGCCAATCACCGTTGTATCTTCTGCATTCTTGATGATGGTGTTAGTACCATGTACAGGTGTGCAGTCGTAGGTGAAGAGGGAGTAGAGGAGGGGGCTCAGCACACAGCCCTGTGGAACGCCGGTGTTCAGGGTGAGGGTTGAAGAGGTGTGGTTGTCCAACCAAACAGACTGGGGTCTGTTAGTTAGGAAGTCCAGTATCCAGTTGCAGAGGGAGGGGTCGATGCCCAGGTCGCTGAGTTTGGTGATCAGTTTTGAGGGGATAATGGTGTCAAATGCTGAGCTATAGTCGATGAACAGCATTCTTACGTAGGTGTCTCTGTTGTCGAGGTGGGAGAGGGCGGAGTGAAGTGCCGTTGAGATGGTATCCTCCGTACTCCTGTTCTTGCGGTAGGCAAACTGATAGGGGTCCAGTGTGGGAGGTAGGCAGCCTTTGAGGTGTGCCAGGACCAGCCTCTTGAAGCACTTGGTGATGATGGGAGTAAGTGCAACTGGGCGGAAGTCATTGAGGCTCGCCGCAGTGGAGTGTTTTAGCACCGGCACGATGGAGGTGGTTTTAAGGCATGTGGGGACAACTACTTGGGCAAGTGACACGTTGAAGAGGTCAGTCCAGACATCTGTCAGCTGCGCAGCACAGGCCCTGAGGACACGCCCAGGGATGCCGTCAGGGCCAGCAGCCTTATGTGCATTAATCAGTGCCGCTTACACGTCGTAGGGGGTGAGTGTGAGGGGCTGGTGATCAGCAGGGAGCACAGCCTTGATGGCCATCTCTTGATTGTCCCTGTCAAAGCGGCCATAAAAGTGGTTAAGATTCTCAAGGAAGGAGGCGTCGCTGGGTGTGGGGGTGGTGTTGGTGGGTTTATAGTCCGTGATGGCCTGGATGCCTTGCCACATGCGTCGGGGGTCGGAGTTGTTATTGAAGTGCTCCTCAATCCTTAGCTTGTAGCTGTGCTTGGCCTTCTTGATGCCCCTCTTCAGGTTAGCCCTGGATGAACTGTAGGCTCGAGCATCACCTGACCTGAAAGCGGTGTCCCGTGCCTTCAGCAGTAGCCTGACCTCGCTGTTCATCCATGGCTTCTGATTCAGGAATGTCGTAATCCGTTTGAGGGAGGTGACACTGTTGATGGTGGAGTTGAAAAAGTCCAAAACAGAGGATGTATAAGACATTGTTTTACTTTTCCTTACATTGTGTACATGCCATGAGCACAAAATGAGAAAGTGAACACCTCAGACATCACTTTCCACCACTAATCTTAATGAGTTTACTATAACTGTGTTTAGCAATTAATGGGGAAAGTAAGTAAGTAAGTAAGTTTATTGGCCAAGTATTCACATACTAGGAATTTGCCTTGGTGCTCTGCCCACAAATAACAACATGACATACAGTGACAGTTATGAATGACTCAGAAAACACTAAACATTAATAATAATAAAACATTAATGATAAAACACCATTGATCAAGCATGTGAACCAACAAAATACCAGATGAAAGGGAGGCTACAGATATTTTTGGCTGTTGACTAGAGCAACTACTCGTGGATAAAAACTGTTTTTATGTCTGGCTGTGGCAGCTTTGACAGTCCGGAGTTGCCTTCCAGAGGGAAGTGATTCAAAGAGTTTGTGGCCAGGGTGAGAGGGGTCAGAGATGATCTTGCCCGCTCGCTTCCTGGCCCTTGCAGTGTACAGTTCATCAATGGAGGGAAGCTTGCAGCCAATAACCTTCTCAGCCTCCAGGTATCGTGCTTGGTGGCTGAGCCAAACCAGACCATGATGGAGAAGGTGAGGACAGACTCTATGATGGCTGTGCAGAATTGGACCATCATTGCCTGTGGCAGATTGTGCTTCCTCAGCTGCCCTAGGAAGTACATCCTCTGTTGTACCTTTTTGACTGTGGAGTCAATGGTAGCCCCCCACTTAAGGTCCTTGGAGATGATTGTTCCCAGGAACTTAAAAGACTCCACAGATGTGACTGTGGTGTTGTTGATGGTGAGTCGGGTGAGGGGAGGTGAGCTCTCCTAAAGTCTACAATCAATTCCACTGTCTTAAGAACATTGAGCTCCAAGTTTTTGCGATGGCACCAGGACGCTGTGACACTTCCTGTCTGTAGGCAGATTCCTCCCCATCCTGTATCAATCCAATCAGGGTTGTGTCGTCTGCAAACTTGAGAAGCTTGACAGAGGTGTCTGTGGAGGTGCAGTCGTTGGTGTAGAGAGAGTAGAGGAGAGGAGAGAGTACGCAGCCTTGCGGTGCTCCTATGCTGAGCATTTGCGGGTCCGAGATGTGCTTTCCCAGCCTCACATGCTGCTTCCTGTCTGTCAGGAAGCTGGTGATCCACCGACAGAGGGGTTCAGGCACAGTCAACTCGGAATGTTTGGAGTGTAGTAGCTCTGGTACAATGGTGTTGAATGCAGAGCTAAAATCAACAAACAGGATCCTCGCGTAGGTCCCCTGGCGGTCTAGGTGCTGTAGGATAAAGTGCAGGCCCAGGTTGACTGCATCATCCACAGATCTATTGGCCCGATATGCAAACTGGATAGGGTCCAGCAGGGGGATCGTGATATTTTTCAGCTTGTCCAGCACAAGCCTCTCAAGTGTCTTCATGACTACAGAGGTCAGTGTGACAGGCCTGCAGTCATTAAGACAAGTAATCCTTGCCTTTTTGGGTAGAGGGACAATAGTGGAGACTTTGAAGCAGGCAGCGACAGTACATGTTTGGAGGGACTGGTTAAAAATGTCTGTGTAGACCACCTGAGAAAACAAAGGCGTCTCAGTGTTATGTCTCTGCAGAACTCTTCTTCAAAGTACAGTGAAACTATTCTAAAGAACTAACTAAAGAAGCAGTCTTTGAATAGTTTAAGGAAGAGGTAGGTAGATACTTGATAAATAAGGAGAAGAAATGTTAATATAGGTAGACAGGCATGCTGTAAAATATACAAAGGCCCACCTTGCCTACTGCTGGTGACAATATGTATGCTCATGTATATGTTTATGAAATAGATGGAGTTGAAATTGCAAATAGGAAAATGGTCCATGTTGGAATTTGATGGCTGAGTAATAGTCCAGAATAGTTTTGTTTCATTCTTCTTTTCCATAAGTCTGTTCGACCCTGCATAACAACCACCCAGCCATCAGTTAATGGACCAGCAGTCAAATCATATTAAGAAGCCAAAGCCAGTAAATCTAACGCTTGTGATTTAGCACCAAAAACATAAATCATGTCATGTTGTTGGAAAACCCTGCTGGTTCAACAATATCCTTCAGAGGATGGGAAATGTCACCACTATCTGGATCAATCTCTGTGACTCATATCTTAAGATATTTGATTCACTGTTAATGCCTGACGGAGTGGCCTAGTCACCCAGCTAATTGTAAGCAATCACATAAAGATATAGAAGAAAAATAAATTATATTTTCGCAGATACATAAATACATAGACAATAAGTGCAGGAGTAGGCCATTCGGCCCTTCGAGCCAGCACCGCCATTCAATGTGATCATGGCTGATCATCCACAATCAGTACCCCGTTCCTGCCTTTTCCCCATACCCCATGATTCCGCTAGCCCTTAGAGTTCTATCTAACTCTCTTTTTAATGCATCCAGTGAATCAGCCTCCACTGCCCTCTGAGGCAGAGAATTCCACAAATTCACAACTCTCTGTGAGAAAAAGTGTTTCCTCATCTCAATTCTAAATGGCCTACCCTTTATTCTTAAACTGTGGCCCCTGGTTCTGGACTCCCCCAACATTGGGAACATGTTTTCTGCATCTAGCGTGTCCAAACCCTTAATAATCTTATATGTTTCAATAAGATCCTCTCTCATCCTTCTAAACTCCAGAGTATACAAGCACAGCCGCTCCATTCTCTCAGCATATGACAGTCCCGCCATCCCGGGAATTGACCTTGTAAACCTACGCTGCACTCCCTCAATAGCAATAATGTCCTTCCTCAAATTAGGGGAGCAAAACTGCACACAATACTCCAGGTGTGGTCTCACTCGAGCCCTATACAATGGCAGAAGGACCTCTTTGCTCCTCTACACTCTCTCTCTCTCCCCTCCCCCTCTCTCTCCCTCTCCCCTCTTAACTTACAAAGGAAACTTGATAACATCCACGCTTGGCTGCGAGACAGCTGCACAGCTTCTTGCCAGGTAACGATTGTCGACAACAATAGAAAGCTCAAACCACTTCCTTTAATGTTATTATCGATGGCAAAACCATCCATCCATTAACCATGGATTTAAATGGACCAACACAGTGGTGCAACGGCGTTTGCAGCGCCAAAGACCCGGGTTCGATCCGGACTACGGGCGTCGTATTTATGGAGTTTTACGTTCTCCCCATGACCGCGTGGGTTTTCTCAGAGATTTTCGGTTTCCTCCCACACTCCAAAGATGTACAAGTTTGTAGGTTAATTGGCTTTATGTAAGTGTAAATTGTCCCTAATGTGTGTAGGATACCGTTAATGTACGGGGATCGCTATTCGGCGTGGACCCGGTGGGCCGAAGGGCCTGTTCCCGCGCTGTATCTCTAAACTAAACTAATATAATAATATTAACACTACAGCTACATGAACAAAGCAAAGCCTGGGTCCTCTGCACCTTCTGATTGAAAGTATCTCTAACAACTGCAAGATCAGAGCCGCCTCATCAGTGCTTAATAGTCAACTTCCAACAACGTTATGTTTGACCATTGCTAGGAAATATATGCTAGAATGCTGCAGGATCACCATTCCCATACGAGGATCATCACATGTTCCTGCTAATCCTAATTGTCCCAATTTGAACATTATCACGGATCAGAATCTTGGAAGACCCTGCCTGGACTTTACTTGAGGAATTATTTGGATTGCAAGAGTTTAAGAAGAAGGTTTTACAACTAAAGATTGGTACAGCTATTAGTTTATTATTGACACTTATACTAAGATACTGTAAACACATTTGTTTTGGGTGCTATCCAGGCAAATAATACCATAAATGAATACTATGTAGTGAAAAAGTGGGTGGAATATCATGTCTCAGCAATCGAGAATGTGCAGAGAAATAAAAATGCGGCAACCACAATTAAGTTGATTGGAAGATCGGGAATACATTCTTAGCAAAAGAGTGGACCATTCAAGAGTCTGACAACAGTAGCAAAGAAGCTGTTCTTCAATCTCGTTATACATGCTTCAAGCTTTTATATGTTCTGCCTGAGAGAAGAGGGGAGAAGAGAGAAGGACAGAGTGTGAATGGTCTTTTATTATGGTAGCAACTTTTCTGAGGCAGCGTGAAGGGTAGATGGTGTTGAGAGGAGGGAGGCTGGTCTTGCGATGGATTGGGCAATATGTATTTCTTTACCTTTGTCACCTGCAATCCAAAGATATGGGGGTGGGGGGGGGGGGAACAGTTGGCCGATTCAGACACCCTGAAGCTCCAAAGTTTCCCTGCAAACCTTTGAAGGCTCTGCACCCTTCACCTTGGAGTTCTCACCATAATCCCATATTCCACACCACATTCTGAATGCTCTCCAACCTCAGACCAATCCCAAATACTCCTAGTTTATGTTTGTGTTTCTACCCTAACACAAACGCAATATTTCTTGTCTGTTGACTACTATATTGGTAATTGGTTTAGTTTAGTTTAGTTTAGAGACATAACGCGGAAACAGGCTCTTTCGGCCCAATGGGTCCACGCAAAACAGCGATCCCTGCACATTAACACTCTCCTATACCCACTAGGGATAATTATTACATTTACCAAGCCAATTAACCTACATTCCTGTACATCTTTGGAGTGTGGGAGGAAACCGAAGATCTCTGAGAAAACCCATGCAGGTCACGGGAAGAACATACAAACTCTGTACAGACAGCACCCGTAGTCAGGATCGAACCCCTGTCTCCGGCGCTGCATTCCCTGTAAGGCAGCAACTCTACCGCTGCACCACCATGACCGCCCTATCTTGAAACATACACTGAAATATTATGATCATGAACGAGGGATCTCTCTGCAAATTTCTCCTAATTCCTACGACTGGCTATTTTTGAGCTGGGTGGGTTTTTGAATGTGTGATAGCCACAACCTGAACAGCTGGGTAACTCCTTGGCTGATAAACATAAGTGCAACCACAAACCAGCACTCTGTGCAAGCTTGACTAGAAACTGGCAACAACAACATTTGTTTAAATAATTAAAGATTAAATTTCATTTTTCAGATAGATAGATTCTTGATTAGTACGGGCGTCAGGGGTTATAGAGAGACGGCAGGAGAAGGAAGGGGGAGAGTTCTTAAAGGGAAATGAGGTATATAAAGTTGTGAGAGGCATCAATGGAGTAGATAGACCATAAGTCCATAAGACACAGGAGCAGAATTAGGCCATTTGGCCCATCAGCCATGATTGAATAGCAGAGTAGACTTGATAGGCTGAATAGCCTAATTCTACTCCTATCACATGAACATGAACCTTATTTTTTTTTAAATGCCCTTTGATTAAGTTCTTTCCAGTCCCTTATCCACTGAGCTTCAAAGTGCTTTGTGAATCCAACCAATAAGTTATAGATTAATTGATTAAATGCATTAAGCATTTAATGCATTAATGTCATGATAGGCACAGAAAATAAAAGGTGAATCAAACTCATTCATCGTCTTTTATCTTTGGTCCACATCATTAATATAGAAAACAGGTAACATTTTTTTTGGAATGGATGTTCTTTTTTTGCACATTTCATTAGCTGGTTTAAATATGATTAATTTTCTCATCCACTCAATTCTGAGAACAGTCTTCTGTCATTCTCTGAAAATAACAAATAGTGCAATAACTTGCGGATGCAATGGCCTAAATTTCTCCCTTCATTGGCTCTTAAGTTAAAAAAGACTTGGAAAAGTGTCAGGCAGGTAAGAGCTGAAGCTGGAAGGCCAATTAATTGTAAGGCTCTGTGCCAGCTATATAATATTAATTTAAACTGTTATGCGCACTTAGATGAGTTAAGATCAGGTAACTATAAATAACTACAAGTTTCATTTTAAGTTATTAAACCATCTGTTTAAAATAACATTTGGTCATTGATTTGCCTTCCCTTGGGTTTCTGATTTATGTGCTCAGTGTTGGCATTTTCAAAATACCAGAAGCGCAAGCTTGAGTGAATTGAAGGTCACTTTGCGGAAAGACGCAGGGACTCTGAAACCCCACGAGGAGAAGGGGGTGGTGCAACCAGGCACAAGGACATGGAGCTCTTTCCAGCTCTTATTGCTTATTCTACCAGATCAAGCCTCTATTGCTTATTCTACCAGACCAAGGGAAAAACAAGGGGGCTCTTTGTTTGCAGGGAATCGAGGCAGTGGGAACCCCATCTTAGACTTTAGAGGTTAGAGATACAGTGCAGAAACAGGCTCTTCGGCCCACCAAGTCTGCAGTGACCAGCGATCACCCCATACACTAGCACTATCCTACACAGAAGGGATTATTTACAATTTACAGAAACCAATTAACCTACAAATCTGTATGTCTTTGGAATGTGGGAGGAAACTGGAGCACCAGTGAAAACCCACGCAGTCACAGGGAGAACGTACAAACTCCGTACAGACGACACCCATAATCAGAATCGAACCTGGATCTCTGGTGCTGTAAGGCAGCAACTTTACCACCACTGTGCCACCCGACACCATGGTTTAGAGATCGGGACATCCAATGTTGCTCTAGGGTGGCTGCGTGTCATGAGCATGGCAGGGTAGGGAACAGGGGAATCCAAATTCTCTCATTCATAAGCTGCCCCAAACATCTATATTGTGGTTAGTCACCTTATCAATGAGAAGGCCAAATACAAATTCTCCTATTGTGCCTTGACTTCGGTTGAAGAAGTGCTACTCCTTTAATTTTACTGAGAAAGGTTTACAATCTTACGTCTGGCAAGTGTTCAAGTATTCCCTAAAAATTAGATTATTCAAATAATATAATTTAAAAAAACTTAAAACGTTTCTTCAGCTTCATTCATATTGTGTGGATATAAATATTATATATCTGAAGATTAAGGCAAGAAAGTGAATCTCTTTATTTCACCTTTCTAGTATTTTAACTCAGCTATCAAACCTATTAAAATATCTGATTATTTCTTAAATAAATATATTATCCTATTTACCGGTACTTGTATCAGCTGCTGACCAGCACTTGTGGAAAGAGGTTTCAAACACATGACATGCCTGGTATTTGTGCCAGGAGAGTCATAAAGTTGTACAGCACAAAAACACAGACTTCTATGTTGACATCTATGTTGACCATCATGCTTAGCTATACTAATCCCACTAGGCTGCATTAATTCCATATTCCTCCACGCTTTTCCCATTCAAGAGGCTATCCAGATACCTCTTTGATGTTGTTAGCATTCCTGCCTCCATTGGTCATTCCAGATACCAGCTGCTCTATGTGGAACAATGTACCTGTCAGTTCCCCTTTAAATCTCCTTCCTCTCACTTCAAACCCGTGCCCTCTAGTGTTAGACAGCCTTACCCTGGGAAAGAAAACTGCCACCTTTTGGATGGAGATGAGGCAGAATTTCTATAGCCAGTGGATGGTGAATCTGTGGAATTCATTGCCACAGATGGATGTGGAGGCCAGGACATTGGATATTTTTTATGCAGAGATTGTTTAGTTCTTGATAGGAAGGGCCGCTAGACTATGGGGAGAAGGCAGGAAAATGGGGTTGAGAGTGAAAAATAGATCAGCCTTGATTGAATGGCAAAGTAGACATGATGGGCCAAATGGCCTCATTCTGCTCCAATGTCTTATGATCTTATGGTCTATCTACTCCATCGATGCCTCTCACAACTTTATATACCTCATGTTCCTTTAAGAACTAACTGCACACCAGCAAGGAAAATATTACTACCCCATCAGGCAAAAGGTATAGCAATGTGAAAAGTTACACCTCCAGATTCAGGGACAGTTTCTTTCCAGCTCTTATCAGGCAACTGAATCATTCTACCACAACCAGAGAGCAGTCCTGAACTACTATCTACCTCATTGATGACCCTCTGACTATCCTTGATCAGCTTTGCTGGCTTTATCTTGCACTAAATGTTATGCCCTTATCATGTATCTATCTATACACTGTAAATGGCTTGATTGTAATTATGTTTTGTCTTTCTGCTGACTGCTTAGCACGCAACAAAACCATGGTACATGTGACGATAAACTAAACTGAACTGAAATGAACCGATAAAGAATTGCTGCACTAAACAAATGAGTCAAATATATTGCAGACTAAATCTTGGGTTCTAATCACGAATTCCAAAAACATTCTTACAGTATGAGTATCCACATGGACAACTCCAGACAGAATGTATTAGAGAGCTGGGAAGTGAAAGTACTGCAGTGCTTTAAAAAAGAGCAATAAAACAAGTTAATTGATTTATCACTGTTTAGCTTAGCATTAATTCTAAGAAAGAACCAAAGAATCCTTCTGAAAGATCAGATAAATCAGGGAGAGTAAATATAATAAAAGTAAAGTCAACATAGATTTCTAAAAAGCTATTTCTTAGTCAACATCAAGTTGTTTGAAGGAAGTAAGATGTGGTGAATCTCTAGAATTCTTCACTTGGAGAGTCGTGGGGTCTAGAAACAGAAACGTAGAAAATAGGTGCAGGAGTAGGCCATTCGGCCCTTCGAGCCAGCACCGCCATTCAATATGATCATGGCTGATCATCCACAATCAGTACCCCGTTCCGGCTTTCTCCCCAGATCCCTTGATTCCATTAGCCCTAAGAACTATATCTAACTCTCTATTGAAAACACCCAATGAATTGGCCTCTACTGCCTTCTGTGGTAGAGAATCCACAGATTCACAACTCTCTGGGTGAAAAAGTCATGTCATAAGGAATAGGAGTAGAATTAGGCCATTCGGCCAATCAAGTCTACTCTGCCATTCAATCATGGCTGATCTATCTTTCCCTCCTAACCCCATTCTCCTGCCTTCTCCCCATAAACTCTGACAACTGTACTAATCAAGAATCTATCTATCTCTGCCTTAAAAACATCCACTGACTTGGCCTCCACAGCCTTCTGAGGCAAAGAATTCCACAGATTCACCACCCTCTGACTAAAGACATTTCTCCTCATCTCCTTCCTAAAATAATGTCATTTAATTCTGAGGCTATGACCTCCAGTTCACTAATGACTCTCCCACTAATGGAAACATTAGTTTTTCCTCATCTCAGTCTTAAATGGCCTACCCCTTATTCTTAAACTGTGACCCCTGGTTCTGGACTCCCCCTACATCAGGAACATTTTTCCTGCATCTAGCCTGTCCAATCCCTTAAGAATGCCATATGTTTCTATAAGATTCCCTCTCATCCTTCTAAATGCCAGTGAATATAAGCCTAATCGATCCATTCTTTCATCATATTTCAGTCCCGCCATCCCAGGAATTAACCTGGTGAACTACGCTGCACTCCTTCTCAATAGCAATAATGTCCTTCCTCAAATTAAGA
This sequence comes from Malacoraja senta, assembly GCA_038087875.1. Lineage (NCBI taxonomy): Eukaryota > Metazoa > Chordata > Chondrichthyes > Rajiformes > Rajidae > Malacoraja > Malacoraja senta. The sequence continues at coordinate 318,609,555 of CM075977.1, read as the reverse complement.
GACTAAAACTGCACACAACACTTCAGGTTTGGTCTCACCAGTGCCCTGTACAACTGCAGTAGGATCTCTGCTCCTACGCTCAAATCCTCTTGCAATGAAGGACAACACGCCATTTGGTTTCTTCACTGCCTGCTGTACCTGCATGCTTACTTTCAGTGACTGATGTACTAAGACACCCAGGTCTCATTGCACCTCCTCTTTTCCTAATCTGACACCATTCAGATAATAATCTGCCTTCTTGCTCTTGCCACCAAAGTGGATAAACTCACATTCTTTCACATGATACAGCATCTACCATGCATCTGTCCACTCACCCAACCTATCCAGATCAGCCTGCAGCCTCATAGCATCTTCCTCACAGCTCACACTGCCACCCAGCTTTGTGTCATCCGCAAACTTGGAGATGTTACATTAAATCCTTTGTCTAAATTGTTATTATATATTGTAAATAACTGGGATCCCAGCACTGAGCCTTGCGGCACCCCACTAGTCACTGCCTGCCATTCTGAAAAGGACCCATTAATTCCTACTCTTTGCTTCCTGTCTGCCAACCATTTCTCTATCCATGTCAATACCCTACCCCCAATACCGTGTGCTCTAATTTTGCACACTAATCTCTTGAGTGGGACCTTGTCAAAGGCTTTTTGTAAGTACAGATACACCACATCCACTGGCTCTCCCTTATCCATTCTATTTGTTACATCCTCAAAAAATTCCAGAAGATTAGTCAAGCATTATTTCCTCTTCATAAATCCATGCTGACTTTGACCAATCCTATCACTGCTTTCCAAATGCGCGACTATTAAATCTTTAATAATCGACTCAAGCATCTTCCCTATTACTGATGTCAGCCTAACTGGTCTATAATTCCCTGTTTTCTCTCTCCCTCCTTTCTTAAAAAGTGTGGTTACATTAGTTGGATCATTGAAGGTATTTAAAGAGGTTTTAAATGTTTTGAAAGGCTGGGGAATAGAGGACTTGGGACCAGGCATACAATTGGAGTTTGGTCCTGGGTAGATCAGCTATGATCATGTTGAATGATGTGGCAGACTTAAAGGACCTGATGGTTTATTCCGGCATATGTTATTGTGTAACACGAAACAGACAATGATAATATTGGTGCTAGAAAGGAACTGCAGATGCTGGTATATACCGAAGATAGACACAAATTGCTGGATTAACTCAGCGGTTCATGTAGCATCACTGGAGAAAAAGGATGGGTGATGTTTTGGGTCGGGACTCTTCTTCAGACAGTCTGAAGAAGGGTCCTGACCCGAAATGTCACCCATCCCTTTTCTTCAATGCTTCCTAACCTATGATAATATTGGTGATGTGCTTTAGAAAGATGTAACACCAGACCTTCTTGGTCAAGTTGGCAGTTACAAGCTGGTTTGAAATTAGAGAACATGGGACATCCAAGGAAGAAAATGTTTTTTTGTGGCAGAGTATGTACAGAAGTGTTCATTGCGGATCTGTGATTGGACCGTTGCTGTTTAGTACATTAAACAATGATTTGTCTTCTGAAATTGGAGATACGGATTCAAAATTTGCAGATATTTCTCATTCGTGACGTGGAAACACATTATCATTCCTTTATTGTTGCTTGGTGAAAATTGTAGAGCTTGCTACATGGGGCTATTTTCACCAGGACTGTGGTGGATTACATAGGTCGTTCAAAACTACCTTAACAAAAGAGTTTAGCATGCAAAATAAATGCTGATCTTGTCAATGAAGTCAACTTCTCACTCAAAATAATAGATATGGATAATGATATAAAATCTTGCACTAAATCATGGGAATATATATGAGCAAGTATAGAGTGAGTTGGTAAATGGGAAATTGTTTGAAAGCATTAATAGAAATTGATCAAAAATAGTAACATGTATTGATCATGAATTGATCGATGTGATCAAAGAAAATATGGCTCTCGAAATGCCCAGTATCCCTTGGTGGGTTAGTTTACAGGTTCTGCATGGGCCAATGGGTACTTGGTTCATGAGTCCAACAGTAGCAAGTCCATAAAGCACAAAGTGCTATCGCCAACATACAAGATGGTGGTGTCATGGATAAATTACTGGACTTGTAACATAGAAATGTGAGTTTAAATCTCACCATGCAGCTGTGGAATTTAAATCCAATAACCCGGACTTTTGTAAGATGAGTCTCAGTGAGTGAAGACCATGTGTTTACCAGTTGTTGTTTAAAAACTGATCTCACTCACCCGTTCTGGGTACGTCTGATATCCTGACCTGGTCCGGTTTACAATGCGATCCCAGACATATAACAATGTGGTTGCCTTTCATAATTGCTATGTAAAAGTTATAAACAAAATAAGCTTGATGGACCATACAGACTTGACCTGGGTTCTCAATTCAGATGTATCAAATACTCAGTCAAAGAAATATCAACCCAGTTAATCCTGCAAACTCCTTCTCACAAATATCTGCGAGCTGTTGTTTGATATAAATCATCTTCACAGATTTCTTCATGTGAGGCCTGAGTACATCCAGTCTCTTACCGACTGGACCAGAGTTGGTGGTGGTACTGTGTTTTCAGGTGGGATTGAGTAGCCCCGAGAGGTCTCAATGTTGACGACAGACCTCATGAAATCAGGTGAAAACTGGCAAAGAAGCCTCCTTCCGATTGCCACCTATCGTCCTGCTTCAGCTGATGAATCAGTGCTGACTTGTATTGAACAAAATTTGGAAGTAGTAATAGGGGTAAAAAACACTCTGGGCGGAGGACTTCAATATTTGACATTCCTTTGTTAACACCTTTGCCAGCTGAGCCCTGAAATGCTGCAACAGCCAGTGAGTGAACCAACACAAAGGATAATCTACTTGATCAGCAATCTCTCCAAGGCAGATGCATATATCCTTAATACCAGTGGTAGAAATGACAACTGCACCATGCTTATGAAGTCAAGGTGTCGACTTTGCTCGTGCCATGGATATTCATTGTGTGGCACTACAGCTGAATTGGATACACTCAGAAGACATTGAGCAACAGAAAACTGGGCATGCATGAGATGCTGTGGACCATGGGCAGAAATAAATAAACTTGTCACTTTGTGAACTGGTGCATCTCTAACTATACTATTACAGCCAAACCATTGGATCGATCCTTTTTTTATGCGCAGTACAGAAAGTCCTGCAGGGAATAACAGCCTGGGTACAAATTTGGTGAAACTAAATCATATATATATAATCATATAACAATTACAGCACGGAAACAGGCCATCTCGGCCCTTCTGGTCTGTGCCGAACACTTATTCTCACCTAGTCCCATCTACCTGCACTCAGACCATAACCCTCCATTCCTTTCCCGTCCATATACCTATCCAATTTATTTTTAAATGATAAAATCGAACCTGCCTCCACCACTTCCACTGGAAGCTCATTCCACACAGCTGCTACTCTCTGAGTAAAGAAGTTCCCCCTCATGTTACCCCTAAACGTTTGTCCCTTAATTCTCAAATCATGTCCTCTTGTTTGAATCTTCCCTACTCACAATGGAAAAAGCTTATCCACGTCAACTCTGTCTATCCCTCTCATAATTTTAAAGACCTCTATCAAGTCCCCCCTTAACCTTTTGCGCTCCAAAGAATAAAGACCTATCTTGTTCAATCTTTCTCTAAAACTTAGGTGCTGAAACCCAGGCAACATTCTAGTAAATCTCCTCTGTACTCTCTCTTTGTTGACATCTTTCCTATAATTTGGCGACCAAAACTGTACACCATACTCCAGAATTGGCCTCACCAATGCCTTGTACAATTTTAACATTACATCCCAACTTCTATACTCAATGCTCTGATTTATAAAGGCCAGCACACCAAAAGCTTTCTTTACCAGCCTATCTACATGAGATTCCACCTTCAGGGAACTATGCACAGTTATTCCTAGATCCCTCTGTTCAACTGCATTCCTCAATTCGCTACCATTTACCATGTACGTCTTATTTTGATTTGTCCTGCCAAGATGTAGCACCTCACACTTATCAGCATTAAACTCCATCTGCCATCTTTCAGCCCACTCTTCCAAATGGCCTAAATCTCTCTGTAGACTTTGAAAATCTACTTCATCATCCACAACACCACCTATCTTAGTATCATCTGAATACTTACTAATCCAATTTACCACACCATCATCCAGATCATTGATGTATATGACAAACAACAGTGGACCCAACACAGATCCCTGAGGCACCCCACTAGTCACCGGCCTCCAACCTGACAAAGAGTTATCCACCATTACTCTCTGGTATCTCCCATTCAGCCACTGTTGAATCCATCTTGCTACTCCACTATTAATACCCAACAATTGAACCTTCTTAACTAACCTTCCATGTGGAACCTTGTCAAAGCCCTTACTGAAGTCCATATAGACAACATCCACTGCTTTACCTTCATCAATTTCCCTAGTAACCTCTTCAAAAAATTCAAGAAGATTAGTCAAACATGACCTTCCAGGCACAAATCCATGTTGACTGTTCCTAATCAGACCCTGTTTATCCAGATGATTATATATATTATCTCTAAGTATCCTTTCCATTAATTTGCCCACCACTGACGTCAAACTAACAGGTCTATAATTGCTAGGTTTACTCTTAGAACCCTTTTAAAACAATGGAACAACATGCGCAGTACGCCAATCCTCCGGCACCATTCCCGTTTCTAATGTGATTTGAAATATTTCTGTCATAGCCCCTGCTATTTCTACACTAACTTCCCTCAATGTCCTAGGGAATATCCTGTCAGGACTTGGAGACTTATCCACTTTTATATTTTTCAAAAGTGTCAGTACTTCCTCTTCTTCGATCCTCATAGTTTCCATAGCTACTCTACTTGTTTCCCTTACCTCACATAATTCAATATCCTTCTCTTGGTGAATACCAAAGAAAAGAAATTGTTCAATATCTCCCCCATCTCTTTTGGCTCTGCAGATAGCTGTCCACTCTGACTCTCTTATGGACCAATTTTATCCCTCATTATCCTTTTGGTATTAATATAGCTGTAGAAACCCTTTGGTTTAAAGGACCACAATGCAAGCTAAACAGCAAAATAGCATGTACTCAACAGAACTAAGTAGTCCCATTATGTCAGAAGTTTCATAAGTTGTAGTAGCAAAATTGGACCATTCGGCCCATCAAGTCCACTCTGCCATTCAATAGTCATTAGGTGATACAGTGTGGAAACAGGCCATTCAGCCCAACTTACCCACACCGGCCAACATGTCCCAGCTACACTAGTCCCACCTGGCTGTGCTTGGTCCATATCCCTCCAATCTGTCCTGTCCATGTACCTGTCAAACTGCTTCTTAAATGATGGGATAGTCCCAGCCTCAATTACCTCCTCTGGCAGCTTGTTCCATACACCCACCACCCTTTGTGTGAAAAAGTTACCCTTTGGATTCCTATTAAATCTTTTCCCCTTTACCTTGAACCAATGTCCTCTGGTCCCCGATTCCCCAACTCTGGGCAAGAGACTCTGTGCATCTACCCGAACTTTTCCTCTCATGATTTTGTACACCGCTATAAGATCACCCCTCATCCTCCTGCGGTCCAAGGAACAGAGACCAAGCCTACTCAACCTCTCCCTATAGCTCACACCCGCTGGTCGTGGCAACATCCTCGTACATCTTTTCTGAGCCCTTTCAAGCATGACAATATCTTTCCTATAGCATGGTGCCCAGATCTGAACACAATATTCTAAATACGGTCTCACCAACGTCTTATACAACTGCAACATGACCTCCCAACTTCTATACTCAATGCTCAGTCATATGGCCAAAGTGCCAAAGTGTCTTTTTAATAATCTTATCTACCTGTGACTCGACCTTCAAAGAACCATGCACCTGCACTTTCTAGATCCCTCTGCTCTACAACACTCCCCAGAGGCTTACCATTTACTGTGTAGGTCCTGCCTTTGTTAGACGTCCCAAAATGCAACACCTCACACTTCTCTGTTTTAAATTCCATCAACCATTCATCCGCCCACTTGGCCAATCGATCCAGATCCTGCTGCAATCGTTCACAACCAACTTCACTATCTGCACAACCACTCACTTTTGTATCATCAGCAAACTTGTTAATGTTGCCCTGTATGTTCTCATCCAAATCATTGATGTCGCTGACAAAAGTAACAGGCCCAGCACTGAACCCTGAGGCACACCACTAGTCACAGGCCTCAAGATTGAGAAGCAACCTTCCACCATCACCCTCTGCTTCCTTCCATGGAGCCAATTTGCTTTCCATTCAGCTATCTCTCCTTGGATCCCATGCGATCTAACCTTCCAGAGCAGCCTACCATGCGGAATCTTGGCGAATACTTTACTGAAATCCATGTACACAACATCTACAGCTCTGCCCTCATCGATCTTTTTGGTCACTTCTTCAAAAAAAATCAATCAGATTTATGAGACATGACCTCCCACATACAAAACCATGCTGACTATCCCTAATCAGCTCTTGCCCATCCAAAGGCCTGTATAATTATCCCTCAGAATCATGGCAGATCTATCTTTCCTTCTCAATCCCAATCTCCTGCCTTCGCCTCATAACCCTGACACCCGTACAAATCAAGAATCTGTCAAACTCCACCTTAAACATATCCATTGACTTGGCCTCCACAGCTGTCTGTGGCAATGAATTCCACAGATTCACCACCTTCTGACGAAAGACTAAATCAATGGATCAGATGAATGTTCTCCAATTTTTGCCTCATTTAGCTGTGCCGAATGAAAGAGCTGACGAAAGGAAAAGACCTGAAGAAAATACTGCAGGATCCAACATATGGAAGGCAAAGATGAACCATTGGCAACCATGTTCAGCCAAACATCCTGTATGGTTGATTCATTCCTCTTGAGATCCCCACCATCTGACACCAGTTCAAATTGATTAATTCCACTGGTTTCAAGAAATAGTCAATAGCCCTCAAAAAAGCAAAGGATAAGGGGTCCAGACAATATTCTAACTGAAAGCTTGTGTTCCAGAACGAATTGGGCCTCTGGCCAAGTAGTTCCAGTGCAGTTACACAATTAGCATCTACTTGAAAATTGACCAGGTGTATCCTGTTCACAAAAAGCAGGACAAATCTAACCTGATTAATTATCACCCCTTCAGCCCACTCTCAGTCATCAGCAAATGATGCAAAGGTGCTGTTGACGATACTGTCAAGAGACACGTACTCACTAATAATCATCACACTGATGTCCACTTTGGTTTCACCAGGACCATTCAGCTCCAGATTTCATCACTGCCTTGTTTCAAACATGAACCAAAGAGTTGAATTCCAGAGCTGAACGGTGGCGCGACCGACGTTTGCAGCGGCCCCTGCTGTCCGTCTGTCTTTTTTTTAATTTTGTCCCGTTGAATGTATAGTTTGTTGTGATTTTTATATGTTTTTTAGCTGTGTATATGTGTGTGGGGGAAACTTTTAAATCTCTTCCCTGTACGGGGGGCCTGACCTTTTCCCTGTCGGGTCTCCGTTGTTGTTGGGGCCTAGCACCGTGTAGCGGCCTCTAACCGGAATGACCTGGGGGCTGCAGTCGTGGAGCCTGCGAACTCACCATCGTGGGGCTGGCCGGCTTAAGAGCGTGGAGAGCTGTGGTGGCGCGCTGCTGCGACCCGACTCTGGAGCTCGGAGGCTCCAGCCGCAGGTCAGGTGGACGGTGACATCGGGAGCTCGCGGGTCCCTTGTGGGAGACCGCTTTTCGGAGCTCCCGCAACGGCAACTTTTCTCGCCCGAGTTGCGGGGCTGAGGGTGACCCGGAGCGGGGCCTTACATCGCCCCGCCCGGCTTTAACGGTCGCGGGACTTGCCATCGCCCACCAGGGGCTCCAACATTAAGACCCGGAGCAGGTACTTACATCGCCCGGCACGGGACTTGCCATCGCCCGCCGGGGGCTCCAACATCAAGACCCGGAGCGGGGACTTACATCGCCCGGTGTGACCTTAACGGCCGCGGGACTTGCCATCGCCCGCCGGGGGCTTTAACATCGGGAGAAGAATGGAACACAGGGGAGAGACAAGACTTCGCCTTCCATCACAGTGAGGAGATTCACTATGATGGATGTTTGTGTAAATTGTGTCGGTTGTGTGTCTTGGTTCTTTTCTTGTTGTTTGACTGCAGAAACCAAATTTCGTTTGAACTTCATTTGAGGTTCAAATGACAATAAATAAATTGTATAATTGTATAAAATAAAAGTGTTTGCCCCTGATATCAGGGCCACATTTCATGAAATGTGGCATTATCAAGATCGGGACATCAAGGGCAAAACACTCCCATGATTAGAGCCTGCATAAAGCCCCTGAATGTAGTCCCTATACACTCACAACTGCGGAACCAAATTCTGGTTTACAATCTGAACCCAGACTTACAACTATGACACATTCCTTCGCTCGAGAGATGCTGCCTGTCCCAATGAGTTACTCCAGCATTTTGTGTCTATCTTTGGGGTGAACCAGCATCTACAGTTCCTTCCTACACATTATTTCTCACATGTCTAGTTCAGGTTAGAGGGTCACTCATTTATATTTTCTTCCTGATTGTTTTCTGCTCATCAATTTTCAATCCATACCAATATATTCTGCATGGTACCTCTTATGTGGGACTTTATCAAAGACTTTCTAAACATCCAACTGCACCACAAAGACTCATTTATCTCCTCCAGTAGTCACATCCTCAAAAATACTGCAATTGGTTTGTCAAATGTGATTTCTTTTGCATAAATCCACATTGACATTGTCTAATTTAGTAATTTTCTTGATTTAATAGATTCCAACATTTCCACTAAAACTGACATTAGTCTCATTAGTGTTGAAGTCCCTGATTTCTCGCTTCCAACTTTCTTGAATAGTGTGTTTATGTTTGCAGTCTGTAGGAACTGTTCTGTAATTTATGGGACTTCGGAAGATAACAATCAATGTATCCACTATTTCCATGGTGACGTTACCAGTACTCTGTGGTGCTGACTATCAAGCCCTGGGGATTTATTGATTTTCAGTGCATTCATTTCTCCAGTTTTTTGGATAATTCTAATTTTCTTTAACCCCTCCTTTTCAGTTGACTCTTGGTTCCTTAGCATTTCTAGGATTTTTTTAATCTCCTTCCATGAGACAGGGCACTGTCCTGTACGGGTATGGCTGCCCAGCCTGCAACTGTCCGTTTTTTCTCTCTTTTTTTTTATTTTTAGTTAGTTGAGTTTTTTGTTTTCGGAGTTCTAGCCTTTTGTATGTGGGGGTGGGGGTGGGAAGGGGGAAACTGCTTTCTAGGGTCCCTACCTGGTCGGAGAGGCGACTTTTCTCCGGGCTGCACCGTCGACCCGTCCTCACGGCCTACCAGCGGGTCTGGAGCGGCGTTTCCTGAGGGGACCGCCCAGAACCTCGGCTTCGGCGGCGACACAGCGCTGGAGCGCTATCGCGGAGTGGAGCGGGCGATACCTTGCCCGGGTCGCCGCGCTGGTACTCCGGTAAGCTGAAGACCGCCGATGAAACATTGCGGAGCTGCGGGTCTGTGGAGCGGCCAGCTGCTGGCGGCGGCGCTGACTTTAACATCAGGAGCCTGGGATCTCTCGCCGAAATCGCCAGTTGTGAAGCCGCGGCCTCCGGTAAGGAAGAGGCCGTTCCAGGCACCCCGAGCCGCTGAGAGGATTTTCCCGACGCCGGATTCTCCCGACGCCGGATTCTCCCGACACAGGAGCACCAGCACCCGCCGAAGAAGGGCCTGTAACATCGGCCCCCGTAGCGGCGACTGCGGAGGCCTCAATAGGCCCGACTATGGGTGGACAAGGGCATGGGGACTGGACTCTGTGCCTTCCCTCATAATGGGAACCATTGTGGGGGGATGTTTTTTATGTTTATTGTTAAATTATTTAATGTTGTGTCTTATCTTTATCTGTGTGCTGCATGGCAAGACAGATTTCACTACCAATTGGTGTATGTGACAATAAATGTCCTTTGTACCTTTGTATCTTTGAAGACAGAACCAAAGTATTTGTTTAATTGTGCTACCAATTAATTGTTTCTCGTTGTAAATGTTACTGATTCTGAATATAAAGGATCATCACTTGTTTCACGAACCTCTTTACATACATATGGAAGCTAATCAGAATACATTACTTTTAATATAAATTTTTAGATAAAATCCATCTGGAGCACACCATCCTATAAATGTGCATGGTTGTGCACTTACACCAAGAGAGTGGGTCAAAATCAGGAATTAATATTTGCAGATGTTAACTTACTATATATAGCCTTTATTTATCTGTTTCACCTAAATTCCAGCATTACTAAAAAGGACAATTAAAAGCATATTATTATTAACAGGCAACGAGGGAAATTCCTGTGGTTAGACAGACTAATTGATACACTTAGCAGTACTGATCCAAAGGTAATCTGATTCAAAATCAAGCAGAAATATCCCCAGGCTATCATATTTTGGCACATATGCTGTCATGTTTTCTCCAAGATCAAAGCCACGTGTGAAGAGAGATGGGCTTGCATTGAGATTCAGTAAGTATTATTGATGGGAAACAAGAACATAAGGGGTGAAAGTTGCCGCAGGACACCTTTTTAAATGTCTTTGTGCATGTTGACTACTTGAAAAAACCAGGTAAGTAGGAAACAGTGAGTGGCTGAAGGGGCAGTCAGAGGGTCTGACTGAATGTGGGGGAGGATGTTGCAAATTGCCAGTGTTCAGCGGTTTTTCGATTGGGTTCCTTGTAAATGCACTCAGCATTAAGGAGATGGGCATGAAAGGATGGCCAATTTCAGTGCCTTTTTATCAAAGACTTTCTAAACATCCAACTGCACCACAAAGACTCATTTATCTCCTCCAGTAGTCACATCCTCAAAAATACTGCAATTGGTTTGTCAAATGTGATTTCCTTTACATAAATCCACATCTGCATTGTCTAATTTAGTAATTTTCTTGATATAATAGATTCCAACATTTCCACTAAAACTGACATTAGTCTCATTGGTGTTGAAGTCCCTGATTTCTCGCTCCCACCTTTCTTGAATAGTGGTTTTATGTTTGCAGTCTGTAGGAACTGTTCTGTAATTTATGGGACTTCAGAAGATAACAATCAATGTATCCACTATTTCCATGGTGACGTTACCAGTACTCTGTGATGCTGGCTATCAGGCCCTGGGGATTTATTGATTTTCAGTGCATTCATTTCTCCAGTTTTTTGGATAATTCTAATTTTCTTTAACCCCTCCTTTTCAGTTGACTCTTGGTTCCTTAGCATTTCTAGGATTTTTTGAATCTCCTTCCATGAAGACAGAACCAAAGTATTTGTTTAATTGTGCTACCAATTCATTGTTTCTCGTTGTAAATTTTACAGATTCTGAATATAGAGGATCATGACTTGTTTCACGAACCTCTTTACATACATATGGAAGCTAATCACAATACATTACTTTTAATATAAAGTTTTTATATAAAATCCATCTGGAGCACACCATCCTATAAATGTGCATGGTTGTGCACTTACACCAAGAGAGTGGGTCAAAATCAGGAATTAATATTTGCAGATGTTAACCTAGTATATATAGCCTTTATTTATCTGTTTCACCTAAATTCCAGCATTACTAAAAAGGACAATTAAAAGCATATTATTATTAACAGGCAACGAGGGAAATTCCTGTGGTTAGGCAGACTTATTGATACACTTAGAAGTACTGATCCAAAGGTAATCTGATTCAAAATCAAGCAGAAATATCCCCAGGCTATCATATTTTGGCACATATGCCATCATGTTTTCTCCAAGATCAAAGCCACGTGTGAAGAGAGATGGGGTCTTGCATTGAGATTCAGTAAGTATTCTTGATGGCAAACCAGAACATAAGGGGTGAAAGATGCCGCAGGACACCTTTTTAAATGTCTTTGTTGATGTTGACTACTTGAAAACCAGGTAAATAGGAAACAGTGAGTGGCTGAAGGGACAGTCAGAGGGTCAGACTGAATGTGGGGGAGGATGTTGCAAATTGCCAGTGTTCAGCGGTTTTTCGATTGGGTTAGGGACAGCCGGAGAATTGCCGATTTGGTGACATGGGAGACATGCTTGGGTTTGGGAGGTAGAGGAAACCAAATTACGAGGGATTGAGTATAAGATCGATGGGAGCAAATGGAAAATCGCAGGAGGGGACTGGGACATTGGTGGGTATATGCGGGTGGCTCTTTTGTGACAATTGGAGTTCGTTGGAAAGGGAAAGTGTTTCACTTATTGAATCCAGCGGAAACATCTTTCTCTTGACCCTCTGGCAACCTTGTAAATGCACTCAGCATTATGGAGATGGGCATGAAAGGATGGCCAATTTCAGTGCCTTTTAAAATTTCATAGGAGAATTGGAAAGAACATCACAAGTCTGGCACTTCGCATCGCTGTTTACCAGCAGAGATTCTTTTATCTGTGAAAAATCCAGCTGTCAAGGTTTATAAATAAGCATTTCTATTAAAATTGAGTTCTTCAACTTCCTTGAAGACTTTAATTGCTGAAACCACAATTAGGTGGATAGGAATGTGGCCTGACATTTAAAAATGCTTTCATTCCCACCTTCCTCCAACACACTCTCCTTAGGGACCAGAAAACCCCCAACATTATTGCAAACAGACATTTAAATTGTTTGGGGGAAGAATGAACTGATGGGTGTAATTTGTTCATTTATGGAGGCCATTTAAATTTTAATGTGATACTAGACCAAGTGGGACTCGTTGGGTCCCGTCCCCTCAACGCGTGGTTGCAGGGGGGGGGGGGGGGCGGCCTGTGGCGTCACACACACACACACTATTCACCCCCCACACACACGCACACTAATCCCCCCCTTGATATTATATTAATATTATTCATTCGCTCCTTTTACCCCATCCCCCGCCCTATTCAATCGCGCATGGTCCCCAACAGCGCAGACGCGGCTAGAGAGGGGCTAGAGAGGGAGGGGGGCAGAGAGGGGGAGGGGGATAGAGAGAGAGACTCAGCCAGACAGGCAGCATCTCTGGAGAGAAGGAATGGGAGGAGAGAAAGAGAAAAAGAGAAAAAGAGAAAAAGAGAAAAAGAGAAAGAGAGAAAGGATAGATTGCAGAGAGAGGGCAGAGGGAGGGCAGAGAGAGAGAGGGCAGAGAGAACAGAGGCAGATGCAGAGAGGACAGCAAGAGAGGCAGACAGGGCAAAGACAGAGAGAGAGAGGGCAGAGAGATATGGCAGAGAGAGAGGGCAGAGGCAGATAGAGGGCAGAGAGAGAGGGCAGAGGCAGATAGAGGGCAGAGAGGCCGAGTGAGAGGCAGAGAGGGCAGAGAGGGCAGAGAGAGAGAGAGAGAGAGAGAGGGGCAGAGAGGGCAGAGCGAGAGATACAGGCGGAGATAGAGGGCAGAGAGAGAGGGCAGAGAGAGGGGGAAGAGACAGAGAGAGAGGCAGCAAGGTAGAGAGAAACAGAGAGGGCAGAGAGAGAGGGCAAAGCGAGGGCAGAGTGGGGGCAGAGAGAGAGGGCAGAGAACGGGCAGACAGAGATGGCATAGAAAGAGTGGGAAGAAAGAGAGAGGGCAGAGAGAGAGAGGGGGCAGAGAGAGAGGGCAGAGAGAGCAGAGGCAGAGAGGGCAGCGAGAGAGAGAGGGCAGAGAGGAAGATATGGCAGAGAGAGCGGGCAGAGAGGCAGATAGAGGTCAGAGAGGCAGAGATAGGCAGAGAGGGCAGAGAGAGAGGCAAGGAGGGCAGAGAGAGAGAGCAGAGAGAGAGAGAGGGTAGAGACAGAGAGAGGGCAGAGAGAGAGAGCAGAGAGCACAGAGAGAGAGGGCAGATACAGCAGGGAGGCAGAGAGAGAGAAAGGCAGAGAGAGAGATGCAGAGAGAGAGAGGCAGAGAGAGGCAGAGAGATAGAGCCAGAGAGAGGCGGAGAGAGGCAGAGAGAGAGGCAGAGAGAGAGAGGCAGAGAGAGAGAGGCAGAGAGAGGCAGAGAGAGAGAGATGGCAGAGATAGAGAGGGCAGAGAGAAGGGGCAGAGAGAGAGAGAGAGGGCAGAGAGAGCCTGGGAGAGGGAAGGGAGAGATAGCAGAGAGAGAGAGGGCAGAGAGAGAGAGCATAGAGAGTGGGCAGAGAGAGAGAGAGTACATAGTGGGCAGAGAGAGAGAGAGAAAGAGAGAGAGGGAGAGAGGCAGAGAGGCAAAAAGAAAGGCAGAGAGAGAGGCAGAGAGAGAGGCAGAGAGAGGCAGACGGAGAGGGCAGAGAGAGAGGGTAGAGAGGGCAGAGAAAGAGGGCAAACAGAGAGGACAGAGAGAGAGGGCAGAGATAGAGGCAGAGAGAGAGAGGCAGAGAGAGAGGCAGAGAGAGAGGGCAAAGAGGGCAGAGAGAGGGAAGAGAGAGAGGGCAGAGAGAGAGGGCAGAGAGCGCAGAGAGAGAAAGGGCAGAGAGGGCAGAGACAGGGAGGGCAGAGAGAGGCAGAGAGGGAAGAGAGAGAGAGGCAGAGGGCAGAAAGGGGAGAGAGACAGAAGGCAGAGAGAGGGCAGAGAGAGATAGGGCAGAGAGGGGGGCAGAGGGGGCAGGGAGAGAGAGCAGAGAGAGGGCAGAGACAGAGAGAGGGCAGAGACAGAGAGAGGGCAGAGGCACAGAGAGGGCAGAGACACAGAGAGGGCAGACAGAGAGCCAGAAAGAGTGCCCTCTGTCCTCTCTCTTTGCCCTTTCTCTGCCCTCTCTCTGCCCTCTGCCTCTCTCTGCCTCTCTTTCTCTGCAGAGAGAGAGGCAGAGAGAGGCAGAGAGAGAGGCAGAGAGAGTGGGCAGAGAAAGAGGGCAGAGAAAGAGGGCAGAGAGGGCAGAGAGATGGAGCAGAGAGGGAGCAGAGAGAGAGAGGGCAGAGGGAGAGGGCAGAGAGAGCAGAGAGGCAGAGGCAGGGAGGGCAGAGAGAGGCAGCGAGGGCAGAGAGAGAGAGGCACAGGGCAGAAAGGGGAGAGAGAGAGGCAGGCAGAGAGAGGGCAGAGAGAGATAGGGCAGAGAGGGGGGCAGAGGGGGTAGGGAGAGAGAGCAGAGAGAGGGCAGAGACAGAGAGAGGGCAGAGACAGAGAGAGGGCAGAGGCACAGAGGGCAGAGACACAGAGAGGGCAGACAGAGAGCCAGAAAGAGTGAGTGCAGAGAGAGAGTGGGCAGAGAGAGAGAGAGAGGGGCAGAGAGAGAGAGGCAGAGAGAGAGGCAGAGAGGGCAGAGGGAGAGGGCAGAGGGAGGGCAGAGAGGAAGAGAGAGGCCAGGGAGAGGGCAGAGAGGTAGAGAGAGGCAGAGAGAGAGAGGCATAGAGGGCGAGGGCAGAGAGAGAGAGGGCAGAGACAGAGAGAGGGCAGAGACAGAGAGAGGGCAGAGACAGAGAGAGGGCAGAGACAGAGAGAGGGCAGGCCACTGCCAGCACATTACCGATCGAGACATTTTTAAACCCCACTGTCTGATGGATGTCATCGTAGTTGGGGATATTGATGCTGGCTAGGATGCTGCTGCCAGCAACGGTGAGCACGTCGAGGGAGGTGAAGTCGGGCTTGAGGAATCGGTCCTTCTCAAAGGGCTGGGGCAGCAGCCGCTCAGCAGAGGCCACCAGCCGGGTGAACTTGGCACTCATGTCCTTGTTCACCACCATCACAAACCCTTCAAACTCCCCTCTGGAGCCATAGGGGTCACGGTAATCAAGCCGATGTAACGCTCCACGATGGGCCCCTCGTCCCGAATCCAGTGCTTGGAGCCCTCCTTGTGTGCACGGAGCCAAGCGTGCGGGGTCGAACGGGTCCCAGCGGGGCCGAGCGGGTTGGAGAGCTGCAGGAGGAGGGGGTAGAGGGGGAGAGGGAGGTGAGGGGGGTAGAGAGGGAGAGGGGCAGAGAGGGAGGGGGTTAGAGAGAGGGGGGTAGAGTGGGGGGGAGGGAGGGTAGAGATGGAGAGGGCGAGATCCCAGCTGTGCCGACCGGGTTGGAATGCTGGAGTGCCCCTCGCGCCCCTCGCGCCCCTCGCGCCCGGAGCGTGTGAACGTATTGTGACATCAGTCGGCATTTTTTTCTTCAAAATTAGAACGTTGAAAACTTTAATATTTTGAAGCTGTTTTTAAAAGGTTAATAACTTGAGAAATATAGGTTGAAATGCAACAAGAAGATATGTATCCGGTCAGGGGAGAAATGTGAGTAGCATGTGTGAAAATGGGAAGGCTGTGGCCAAGCGTTTGAAGAAGATACAAATTAAGGAGATTAAAAGAAAGCCAACACAACCCTGGCTCACATTTAGAATGCTGAGAACAAAGGGAAGAGTTTTAGTATAATAGAGATGAGCTCAGGTGTAAAAGCTCCCTGGTCATGGTTGGCATAAAATCTCACTGAAGAGCAACGGGTAATGAATTCAATACTACCTCACATGATTCGTCATATGCTTATGATACTTTACAAAGTCTGCTTAGAGATATATTTCCCCTGTTTTCCTAAAACTTCTTTATTCTTCTTGTACCCTAGAATCCCGGGGCAGCACAGTGGCGTTAGCAGTAGAGTTGCTGCCCGCCAGCACTAGAGAGCTGGGTTCAATCCTGACTACTCGTGGTGTCTGACTGGAGTTTGTACGTTCTCCCTGTGACCGTGTGGGTTTTCTCCGGTTTTCTCCCACATTCCAAAGACGTACAGGTTTTTAGGTTAATTAGCTTATGTAAATTGTAAATTGTCCCTTGTGAGTAGGATATTGCTAATGGGTCATCGGGGACTTGGCAGGCCGAAGGGCCTGTTTCCACGCTGTATCTCTGAACTAATTTAAACTAAACTAAACTAAATTAAGCTAAACTAAACTAAACTAAGTTAAACTAAACTAAGCTATGTGGAATTGTTTGTGGTGGATGCAGAGTGTGCAAGTTTGTAGAGAACTTAACAAAGTTATTTGAAAATATAAGTTATTTAGAAAGTTTACACAATAAGATACAGGCAATGCTATCTTTGAGACTTCTCTTTATTTGTTGCAGCCACCACTTACTCTAGAATTTGGAAGAATAGTAATCTACACAACTAGCCTTCGTGTTGTGCGGGCAACATTTGATCGCTGTGAGTTAGTAAGGAAAATCTTCCAAAATCACAGAATAAAGTTGGAAGAAAAAAATATTGCCTTGAACAGTGACTATGGAAAAGAGTTAGAAGAACGATGCAAGAGAGCAAATGAATCTCCTTCCTTGCCTGTAGTGTTCATCGATGGCTATTACTTGGGGGTAAGTTGAAATGTTCTAACCAAATGCCTATCTCGTTATTTGCTATTATAATTGTGAAGAGTTATGGGCAAAACTGCAGCTTCTTTTCCCCTGACTTTCAGTCTGAAGAAGGGTTTCGACCCAAAACATCACCCATTCCTTCTCTCCAGAGATGCTGCCTGTCCCGCTGAATTACTCCAGTATTTTGTGTCAATCTTCTGTGTAAATCAGCATCTGCCGTTCCTTCCTACACAAAACTAGATTAGTTTAGTTTAAGAGCGGCATGACGGCACAGTGGTAGAGTTGCTGCCTGACAGCGTCAGATACCTGGGTTCCATCCTGACTACGAGTGCTGTCTGTACGGAGTTTATACATTCCCCCCGTGACCTGTGTGGGTTTTCTCCAGCTGCACCAGTTTCCTCCCGCACGCAAAAGAGTGTGGGAGGAAGATTACCGATGGGTTCGTAGATTAATTGGCTTCTGCAAAATTGTAAATTGTCCCTAGTGTGTAGGATAGTGCTAGTGTACAGGGATTGTTGGTCGGCGCGGACTCGGTGGGCCAAAGAGCCTACTTCCGAGCTGTATCTCTAAATCTTAAAAAATCTAAACTCAGACATGCAAGTTTCACCATTTCAATGATGAAGCAAGTTTTTAAAAAAACATTTAGTGCCTATTCTGTACCTGCTTGAGCTACCAATGAAAGTCATGGGCTGAGAGTAAAATTCAGCTTAAATGGCCCAAAGAGGATGGAAAGATTTTGGAAAGAACACAATTTTCTTTTGCCATTGTATCAACTTTATTTACAGCATTTAAGCATTAGGCTTCTGAACAGTCCTTCCACAAGCGAGGGTACGGTCCTGATCCTCCAACCTACCCCGTTGTGGAAATTGGATTTTTTATCTGGAACTCTTATGCTATAATGCTGAGAACTATATTCTACACTGTATCTTTCTCTTCGCTCTACCTTTTGCATTTGAGTTTGGCTTGATTGTATTCATGTGTAGTATTATCTGATTTGATTGAACAGCTCACAAACAAAAGCTTTTCACCGTACCTCAGTACGCGTGACGATAATAAACTTTAACCTTCAATTACTCGAGAAGCCAACAGTCTGGCACACGAGCGAATGAACTCAGAGAGAAATAATACTTGTAATTTGATGAGCTATCTAATCATGATTGCTTGGTATAATTCCGTGCTACTAATTCTTCGGATGCTTTAGTGTTGCGATGAGTTACTTTAGGTTGGTTATTCCTGTGGCAATTGGATTCTTTCTTCTTAGAATTCTATTTGGTCTTTCTTGGTATTGTATCCATTTTGTACTATCTCAATCCCTTAATTAAAGATTCTTCTTTGCTAATCCAGAAAAAGAGCCCACAATAAATAGGAAATTGCATGTTTGGTCTGGGCTATTTCCTGGACACAACCAATTCTGCTCTTCACACCCACCCTCTGGGTGACATTACCTTTTATAAATCAACTGTGCAATTCTTTCTGTTGTTCCATTAGTCTCCAGCGTAAGGTTTTCATGAAATCTTCTGAAAGGCAAGTTAGAACAATTAATTTAATATTAGAGGTTGGCAGACTCTTGTGGGAAAAGCTTTTGTGAGATGGTAGAGAATTGCAGAGCAATCCTGATCTGATAAGTTCCATCCTTAATGGAGTTTACAGTTTGGCAGCCAGAACATATCCGTTATAGGCCTTACAGTACCTCGCAGCATCTGATAACATTCTATATCTTATAATATTCAAAGTCATTGACTGCACAGTTGCAGAGACATTTTGGAAAGCAACTCAATGGAGCATGCCATGTACACATTGCCTTTGATTTTAGCTGGCAGTACTACGAAAGAGTCTCAGTAATTGGCAATTGGGCCAGGAAGTATAGAAATATTGCTCTGAGCAGCAAAGGAACAATGTGGGCGATCTGGGCTGCTCATTTCACCCCCTGTACTAACACTGTGATTGCACCTCCAGTCTACCTTACAGTAACCCAACATAGCTTATCATCTGATTGATATATTGAGGCCCAGACATGGCAGAATAGAAGTGAGGTGCCCACTTGGCATGAAGTGCTATTTGGTGATGTGATGAGGCCATTTAACTGACCTAGAGTTAAAATATACCACCCAGACCATTGAACTCTTCGGAAGAATCATGGTCAATGGACATGAATTTACAGAATTAATATTGACAATAAGCTCTTTGAAGAAGCTACCAATTGTGCAGATAAACTAATTGCAACAAATATGGGAAATACGGATTTCCATGTAAGAACATCTACTCCAGAGAAAGTTATTTATATGTCACTACAGTTTCCGACCTTCTCACATATCTGCTGAGTTCATGATCACTATTGGTGTTTGTGCAATTCTGTAGAAGACATTTTTCTGACCTCTTTTCAAAATATTTCAGAATGATGAATGTTAAAAAAAAGTTACTCTCAGGGCACTACGATTCCATATCTACTGAAATGAAAACAGAAAATTCTGGAATTATTATCCACATCAAACAATATCCGTGAGAGAGAACAACATACTTCAAGTCAATGATCTTACGATAAATCATTTCATTTGAAATGTTAATATTGTTTCTTTCTCCAAGGAAGCTGGCTGACTTGCTGGGTACCTCGAGTCTTTTCTGTTATTATATGATACTGTCAGTATTTTTGCTTCTACCAAAAAAAAATTGCAGGTGCTGGAAGTCTGAAGTAACACCAGGAAATGCTGGAAAAACTCAAGGAAGTCTGTCAGCATCTGTAGCAAGAGAAACAGTTAACGTTTCAGATCTGCAGCCCTTCACCAAAGCCAAATATCGCCAGTTTTGTGTAAGAGTCATAAGCCTGAAACATTAACAGTTTCTGGTTTCTCTTGATGTTGCCAAACCTGCTTAGTGTTTCCAGCATTTTCTCTTTTGGTATCTGTTTTTATTGTTTTACTGAAATGGATGTGCTATTGTATTTTGAATAGCATGAACTAATGTGCTACTCAATAATAAAAACAATGGCTACCCTCAGAGCAAGCAGTTATTGGATCATCTTACAATCCAGTCATAGAGCAATGCAACACAGAATCAGCCCCTTCTGACCATACTGACAAAGTTGCTTAATTAAGCTCATTCCACTTGCCTGTGTCTAACCCATAACTCAACAGACTTTTCTTATCCATATACCTTTAAATGTTGTAATTGTACCCGCCTCCATCATTTCCTCTTGCAGCTTATTCCATGTACACAATACCCTCTGTGTGAAAAATGTTCCCCCTCGGGTGTCTTTTAAATCTGTCTCCACTCATCTTAAACCTATGCCCTCAGATTCAAATCTCCCCTACCCTGGGGAAAAGACTGTGGCAGTTCATCTTATCTATTCTCCTCATGATTTTATATACCTCCATGAGGGCAACCTGGTTCAATCAATACCGATTTTCCATGGAGAAAAGACTCAGCCACTCCCGCGTCTTCATATAACTCAATGCGTACAGACTCGGTAACATACTCATAAACCATTTTTGCACCCATACCAGTTTAATTAAATCTTCCCATAGCATGTTGACCAGAAGTATAGAGAGTACTCCAAATGTGGCCTTACCAACATCTTGTACAGCAGTAACATGACATCCCAACTCCTATTCTCAATACTTTGACTGAGTGCCAAATGCCTTCTTCACTATCCTGTCTACCTGCTCAGCCCTTTCAAGGAACTATTTATCTGCACCCCTAAGTGTATCTGGTCTACAGAACACCTGTTCTGGGTTGTCCCACCAAAATGCAACACATTGCCCTTATCAAAATTACATTTAATCTGCCATTCCTCAGCCCATTGCCTTATTTGATCGATTCCATTGTAATTGAAGATAATCTCACCTATATCCACCTAACACTTATCAGGCTATGACCCTCCCCACTTCTCTTTTCCAGATTTTATCTCCCCTATTCTATCAGTGGGAAGAAGGTTCCTTTACATTTCCTCCATTGCCTGACCTGCTGAGTCCTCCTGCACTTTGTTTTGCTCAGGATTCCAACATCTGCAATTCTTTGTGTCTCCACAAGAAACCATTCAGCTCAAAATGTCCGGATTAGTGCAAACTCATAAAATGGGGGTACTTATCCCATTACTTATGTTAATTATTAGTTAAGCTCCTGAAGTTCAATGTTGGGAGTGTTTATATGTTGTATCATTTAAGTTAAATACAATGAAAAGGTGAAACTGCGGTACAGATTCTCACACAAATTTATGAAAAGATCCTTAAGATCCTTAAAGATTCAAGCAGGTTCCCACAGTCTCTATCATGTACTGTCTAATCAATTTGCTGTACGTCAATAATTGACCTTCCATTTCATGAGCTTTAATTTTCAATGACAATCTCTCATCAATCTATAGACATTTTACTTTCTAACACTCTCGTTTCTTCATCAAAAAGAGTCTGATTCATTAAACATGTCCTACTCATTACAAATCCACATTGGCTTTTTGCTAATTAGTTTGGATTTCTCTTAGTGCACAATCTCTTTGTCTTTAATTATAGATTTGAGTAATTTCATTGCATCCGATGACAATCAAACAAATCTATAATTTCTAGGATTTTCCCATTTCGAAATACTGATTGATTTGAATTATAATTATAATTATAATTTTATAACTCAATGCATACAGACCTGGTAACATACTCATAAACCTTTTTTTGCACCCATTCCAGTTTAATTAATCCTTCCCATAGTATGTTGACCAGAACTGTAGAGTGTACTCCAAATGTGGCCTTACCAACATCTTGTACAGTAGTAACATGACATCCTAGCTCCTATTCTCAATACTCTGTCCGTGCGAATTGCCAAATGCCTTCTTCACTATCCTGTCTACTTGCTCGGCACCAAAGATCTCCACTCTATGATCTTTGCTTAGCACCTTCAAGGAACTATGTATCTGCAGCCCTAAGTTTCTCTGGTCTACAGAACACCTGCTCTGGGTTGTCCCACCAAAATGCAACTCCTTGCTCGTATAAGAATTAAATGTAATCTACCTTTCCTCAGCCTAATGGCCCATTTGATCAAGATTCCATTGTAATTACAGATAGTCTTCTTCACTGTCCAATATTTCACCAATTTTAGTGTCGTCTGCAAACTTATTAAATACGTCACTTACAATCACATCCAAATTGTTAACATAAATAGTAAATAACATTGATCCCGATACCAATCACTGTGGCACACCACCTCCAGTCTGTAAAGCAAACCTCTGCTACCACTCTCTGTTTCCTAACTTAATGCAAATGTTCTATGCTAGCTCACCCTAGAACCAATGTGAACCAACATCCCAGACCAGGCTACCTGTGGCAGCTTGTCAAAGACCTTGCTGAAGTCAATGTAGGCAACTGCCTGGCATGGTGGCGCAGCAGTAGAGTTGCTGCGTTATGGCGCCAGAGACCACGGTTCGATCCTGACTACGGGTGCTGACTATACTGAGTTTGTACGTTCTCCCTGTGATCTGAGGGGGCTTTCACTAGGAGCTCCTGTTTTCTCACAGATTCCAAAGATGTACAGGTTTGTAGGTTAATTGGCTTGGTAAAATTGTAAGTTGTTGCGAGTGAGTGTTGTTTTAGTGTGTGGGGATCGCTGGTCGGCACGGACTCAGTGGACCAAAGGGCCTGTTTCTGCACTGTATCTCTAAACTCAGCTAAACTAAACTGCCCTCATCAACCTTCTTGATCACCTCTTTTAAAAAAATTGTTAAGCCACAATTTCCCATGCACAAAGCCATGCTGACTATTCCTAATCAGTACTTGCCTTTCCAACTCCATGTAGATCCTATTTCTCAAAATCACCTCCAATTACTTAACCACTACTGATGTTAGGCTCACTGGCATGTAGCTCCCAGGCCTTTCCTTGCTGCCTTTCTTAAATATAGGCACAACATTAGACATCTTCCAGTATTGTGGCATTTCTCCATCGCTGGACTAGTTTAAACCCCCCTGAGTAGTTCTAGCAGATATCCTTGCCAGTTCAGGTGCAACCCGTCCCTCTTGCACCAGAAGAGACCCCAGTGGTCCAAAAACCTGAACCCTTGTCCCCTGCACCAGCTCCTATTCCTACTCTCACTAGTACGTGGCACTGGAAGTAATCAGTGATTACCAACTCTGAGGTCCCGCTTTTTAATCTCCTGCCTATCTCTGTATATTCGCTCTACAGGACCTCGTCCCTTTTTCTCCCTATGTTGTAAGTGCCAATATTGTTACAGTTCAGTTTAGTTTATTGTCACGTGTACCGAGGTACAGTGAAAAGTTTTTGTTGCATGCTATCCAGTCAACGGAAAGACAATACATGATTACAATTGAGCCATTTATATTGCATAGACACATGATAAGGACATTTGGCTACTCACCCAACAACTTGAGAATTTTCTACAGCCATTTAGAGAAATCTTTAACCCTGGCAACAGAGAGGCAACATACCATTCGACAATAAGCCATAAGAACAGTATTAGGCCATTCGGCCCATCGAGTCTGCTCCGCTATTCAATCATGGCTGATTTACTTTTCCCTCTCAACCCCATTCTCTGCCTCTTCCCCACAACCTTTGATGCCCTTTACTAATCACGATCCTTACTAATACCATCCTGATATCCCTTTGGCAGTCACAGAATCTCCTGTATAAATCTCTATCACCCAGCTCTCCCTGTCTCCATTCTTCCCTACTGCAGCCGCTTTACTCTCAGTGGCTACACCTCCCCAGCCCCACCATATTCCCCCCTACACCCACCAAATAATATCCAAAATGGTATACTTGTTGCTGAGGCAAATAGCCAGCACCTCAATAAAACTCCACTGATGAATTAGGAATTTGTATTGTGTGTATTTATTGGCACAATGCATTTCAATGAGAAATGGGTGGCCACGGTGGCGCAGCAGTAGAGTTGCTGCCTTACAGCGCTTGCAGCGCCGGAGACCCGGGTTCGATCCTGACTACGGGTGCTGTCTGTACGGAGTTTGTACGTTCTCCCCGTGACCAGGTGGGTTTTCTCCGAGATCTCCCGTTTCCTCCCACACTCCAAAGACGTACAGTTACGTAGGTTAATTGGCTTGGTGTAAGTGTAACTTGTCCCTAGTGTGTGCAGGCTTGTGTTAATGTGTGGGGATCGCTGGTCGGTGTGGACCCGATGGGCGGAAGGGCCTGTTTCCACGCTGTATCTCTAAATTAAACTAAACTAAATGAAATAACTGCTGTAAATTTGTGTATTTATGTTACAAAACATACCAGATGCTGCTTGATGGAGGCATTCTCATGTATGCAAAGCTAACACACACTAGAAGTACGCAGAACAGACTGGGTGTGATATTGCAGAGTATACAATGTTAATTTGATGCTAGGACTGTTAATTGGGTGTTAATTAACCTAGTAACAGTTGAAAGTGTAATTAATAACAGAAAAGACTTCCAGTTGTGTCTTAGCATTTAGCTTAGCACAGGCTCTTCAGCCCACTGAGTCCATGCTGACCTTGGATCACCCATTCACACTGGCTCATTGTTATCCCACTTTCCCACTCCCAACACACTAGGGGATGTTCACAAAACCACATTAACTAGAGCCACATGAGCTACAAACCCATATGTCTTTGGGATGTGGGCGGGAACCGAACACTTGGAGGAAATCCACGCAGACACAGGGAGAATATGCAAACTGCACACAGACAGCACCCGAGGTCAGGATCGAACCAGGGTCATTGGTGCTGTGAGGCAGCAGTTCCATCAGCTGCGCCACTGTGCTGCCCTGTTGCACTACTGTACCACACTTTCTATGCCACTGTGCTGCCCTGCTGCATCACTGTGCTGCCCTAGAGTACAGGATAGTTCTCCCTATAGTATTGCATGGTGTAGTAAAGTGCTGTAATAAAGTGAATTCAGGATAATCGCAAATTTATATTCAGTGCCCATTTCTATGTCAACAATTGTTCATTCTATTCTGTAGCTGTCCCCCTCCCATTGGTACGGAACTTTTGCATTTTTCAGCTTGAAATTGTGCAATATGGTGCATACTGTAGCGAGTCTTTTAACTTACACTTGAATGCAATATATATGCTTTAAATTGGATTGGAGCATTTTTGAAAGGGGGGAGGCTGAGCGATCACTGATCACTGGTCTTGGGGGTACCCGGTGAGGGAGTGGAGCAACCGAGTGTGGAGAGGGTGTGGAAGAAGGGTGTCCCCCCTCCCAAGGTAGGAACTTTTAAAAATTTGATGTATTAAATCATGTTTTAGTGCATTGTAGAAGTATGATTTCAATGTTTTTTGTATGATGTATTTTTAAGAGGTAACTTTTTAAGGTGTAACTTTATCGACACAAAGGGTGGTGGGTGTATGGAACAAGCTGCCAGAGGAGATAGTTGAGGCAGGGACCATCCCAACATTTAAGAAAAAGTTAGACTGATACATGGATAGGAGAGGTTTGGAGGTATGGACCAAAAGCAGGTAATGTAGCTGGGACATGTTGGCGGGTGTGGGCAAGTTGTGCCGAAGGGCCTGTTTTCACATTGTATCACTCTATGACTACATTATACCTCCACCATGTATGAATGCTTCAAAATCAAGTGATCGAGTTTTATTACCATATACTCAAGCATAGAAACATAGAAAACAGGTGCAGGAATAGGCCATCGGCCCTTCGAGCCAGCACTGCCATTCAATATGATCAGGTACTGCTATTCATCTAAAATCAGTACCTCTTTCCTGTTTTTTCCCCATATCCCATGATGTCGTTTGCCCCAAGAACTAAATGTAACTCTCTCTTGAAAACATCTAGTGAATTGACCTGCACTGCCTTCTGTGGCAGAGAATTCCACAGATTCACAACTCTCTGTGTGAAGATTGTTTGTCCTCATCTCAGTCCTAACTGGCCCCCCCTTTATTCTTAAACTGTGACCCCTGGTTCTGAAATCCCCCAACATCGGGAACATTTTTCCTGCAGTTACAGTAAGTGAAAATCTAGCAGGCAAGCAGGATGCTTTCTCCAATCACCCCCATTTGAAGTCCACTATCTTCCACCGTTTCTACCCAGTGCTTGGTACTTACTTCCAGCATCCACTGGTTGTCGTCCTGGATGCACCGAGCCGCAGCCTGATCCATGTCGGTCACCTGGGCAAATTTGGCACAGAGACTCTCACGGCAGCAGCGCAATGCTTCCGACGCCTTGCACTGAGGCTGCTCCATGGCCGGAGCTGCAGTGAGCGACTCGCCAGCCCGGCAAACACTCGCCAGCCCCGCTTCCCGTCTGCATCTGTCCCCGCCACTGCTTCTGCTTCCAACACCCGCGGCCCATGCAGTTGATATGAGTTTAGAAATTTTCGTTGGTCACAGAATATCTCACAACAGAGCGAGAGAAATTTGTGATCAGCGTGAGAATTTGGCGAAATGCGTGATTCTCACGCTCAATGCATGGGAGTTGGCAGCCCTGCCTCTCTATCCCCCTCTCTCCCCCTCTCCCCCTCCTCTCCCCCTCTCTCTCTCTCCCTCTCTCTCTCCTCCTCTGTCTCCCCTCTCTCCCCCTCTCTCTTTCTCTCTCTCTCCACTCTCTCCCTCCCCTCTCTCTCCACCTCTCTTTCTCTCCCCTCTCTCTCTCCCTCCCACCTCACTCTCACCCCTCTCTCTCTCCCCTCTCTCTCTCTCCCCCCTCTCTTCTGCTCTCTCTCCTCTCAACCCCCCCTCTCTCTCCCCCTCTATCTCTCCCCTCCCCCTCTCTTTCCCCTCTCTCTCCTCTCTCTCCCTTTCTGTCTCTCCTCTCACCCCCTCTCTCTCCCCTGACTCCCCCTCTTACTCTCTCCCCTCTCTCTTCTCTCTCCCCCCTCTCTCTCTCCCCCTCTCTCCCTCCCCCCCTCTCTCTCTCTCCTCTCTTCCCCTCTCTCTCCCCTCTCTATCCCCCCTCTCTCTCCCCCTCTCTCTCTCTTCCCCCTCTCTCCCACCCACCTCTCTCCCCCTCTCTCTCGTCCCCTCTCTCTCCTCTCTCTCCCCATCTCCTCTCTCTCCTTCTCTCTCCCCTCTCTTTCCCCTAACTCTCTCTCCCCTCTCTTTCCCCTAACTCTCTCTACCCTCTCTTTCCCCTAACTCTCTACCCTTCTCTTACTTCTCTCTCTCCCCTTCTCTCTCTCCCCTCTCCCTCTCTCTCTCTCCTCTCTCTCCCCCTCACTTCCCCCCTTTCTCTCCCCCCTCTCTCTTTCTCCCTCCCTCTCTCTCCGCCTCTCTCTCCCTCTCGCTCTCCACACACTCTCTCCTCTCTCTCCCCCCTCTCTCTCTCTCCTCTCTCTCTCTCACCTCTTCCCCCCCTCTCTCTCTCATCTCTCTCTCCTCCTCTCTTCTCCTCTCTCTCTCCCATTTCTTCCTCCCACCTCACTCTCCCCTTTTTCCCTCTCCCCTCTCTCTTTCTCCACTATCTCCCCTTTCTCTTTGCCCCCCATCTCTCTCTCATTCTCCCGTTTCTCTCGTCCCCCCTCTCTCCCTCTTCCCCCACTCTCTTTTACCAACCCTCTCTCTTCCCCCTCTCTCCCATTCTCTCCTACCCTCTCCTCCCTCCACCCCTCTCTCTTCCCTATTTCTTACCTCTCACCCCTCTCTCTCTTCCCCCCCTCTCCCACCCGACTCACCCCCCTCTCTCTCCCCTACCTCTCTCTCCCCTCTCTCTCCTCTCACCCCTCTCTCTCCCCCCCCCATCTCCCTGTCTCCTTTCCCTCTCTCTCTCCACCTCCTTTTGAGAGTCTGTTACTTCGGCACAGAGACTCTCGCGGCAGCGGCGCAACGCTTCCGACGCCTCCGACGGCCCGGGACTCTTGCACTGCTCCATGGCCGGAGCTGCAGCGAGCGACTCGCCAGCCCCGCAAACACTCGCCAGCCCCAACTCCCCGCATCTGTATCCGCCCGCTGCTTCCTTTCCTCCCTCAGCCCCGGCTCTCCAACACCCGCGGACCATGCAGTTTATCTGAGTTTTGAAATTTTCGTTGATCACAGAATTTCTCACCACAGAGCGTGAGAAATCTCTGATCAGCGTGAGGGCGTGAGGGTTTATTCAAATGCGTGATTCTCATGCTCAAAGCGTGAGAGTTGGCAGCCCTGAGGAATGGGTGACGTTTCCGGTCGAGACCCTTCTTCAGACTGACTCATGCTGCTTGTCCCGCTGAGTTACTCCAGCATTTTGTGTCTATCTTTGGTTTAAACCAGCATCTGCAGTTCCTTCCTACATGTTCAACTGTACTAGGTTAATTAACACCCAATTAACAGTCAACATGGTTTCCAATTTTGCATTGGAACGGCTTGAAATCTGCTCTATCCACTGTATCTGTCAGAATGAGTCTCATAGGCCTAGTAGCACCTGCATACCTCCTTGTACAACGCGTAGGCTGGCTTTAATTCATGCAGACTTCACATTTCAGATTCTGATTTGGATTAGTTGTAATGCGGAGGTTCTATAAGGTGCTGGTCAGGACGTATATTTGGAGTACTGTGAGCAAATTTGGGCCCCATATCTGAGTAAGGATGTGTTGGCTCTGGAGAGGGTCCAGAGGAGATTTACAAGAATGATTCCAGGAATGAGTGGGTTAGCATATGATGAGCATTTGCCAGCACTGGGCCTCTACTCACTGGAGTTTAGAAGGTTGAGGGGGGACCTCACTTAAACTTACAGAATAATGAAAGGCATAGAGTGGATGTGGAAAGGATGTTTCCACTGATGGGAGAGTCTAGGACCAGAGGTCATAGCCTCAGAATTAAAGGGTGCTCTTTTAGAAACGAGGTGAGGAGGAACTTCTTTAGTCAGTGGATATTTTTAAGGCAGAGACAGACAAATTCTTGATTAGAACGGGTGTCAAGGGTTATTGGGAGAGAGCAGGAAAATGAAATTAGGAGACAGAAATCAGCTATGATTGAATGGCGGAGTAGACTTGATGGGCCGAATGGCTTAATTCTACTCCTATAACGTGAACTTGTGAACTTCAGCATTTATTTACACTCATGCCAGTGAGAGCCATTGTCAATAGCAGAGAGTCTTACTCCACACAATCCATATTCAAGATGGCCTAATTCTACTCCTATAACTTGTGAACTTGTGAATTTGTTTATTGTCATAGACTGCCTTTAGTTGGTGCTGCCACCCACAGCAGAAGTTCCTTGTTGAGTCATACAGCCACTCAGCACCATGACAAGAGCTGGTGGCAGGCAGGCAGGCATTATATAAATGAGCAGGCAGGATGACACTGCTGTGCCGCCTACTTTAGAAACCACACAGAAAGCTTCATTGCACATTGCTATCCCCACCCCCATTTTTAATGTGAACCCAATTCAGTTCCCTTTAATTCTCATAGATCAGTAAATAACGTAACTCCCTCTCGGGAAGCCCACTGATTCACTCTAATCACTTTGAATTACAGGAAATTAACATTTCTGAAGGAACTGTCAGGCGTACTGCTGGGTAGAATACTGCTAAGTCTGTGGTCGTCATTAATCAACACATTTAAATATGTTTTGCTAAACAGTAGCAACCAACAGGCAAATATTAATTGCCATAACCTGGGTTCTTGAACACGTTTTTCCTTCAGCTAACACAAACAACCTCATCGAGTTTTATCTAATCTCTGTACGGGGGCGATTTGAACATGGCAAAGGCGAGCTTCCCCCATGCTTTTGAATTTTAAAAACATTCTGTCAGAACTCAAATTAGCATTGAATTGAAGAAATGAGAATTCAGATCAGGCATTCTGACATCCACCACTGAACTCCCAACATGATTCCTTATTGTCTGAAGCCTGGAGCTGAGAGAACGATGGTACAATATCCATTCCCGTGAAAATCTGTGTGTGCAGGTGACTCTGTTACATCTCCGATGTTCCGAATCCAACTTGAAGTTGATCATGTCATGCCAGATTAACTTCTGATGCTAGTCAATCATTAACTAAGCTCAATTCTAAACTTATTGCCACAAAATAACAACATGCCTGCCCTGGTGCTGGTGATAGATAATGTTGTTCCCGAAAACCCTTCTGAATGTACTCGGGAAATTCACCACATCTCTGATCTGAGCTACTGTGTTTTTCTGAATCAATGAGAAAATTAGTCTTCATTGGAAGCAACCTATCATTTGCCTCTTCATTCCACAGATCAATGCAGGTTTCCTTGGCATTGCCTGTAGGAGGCCTGGAATGGTTTTGTCCTTTCTTACTCCTCATTTCCCTGCAGATTTTTTCTGTGACTGGTGTCCCTATTTATTAAATCTGTTATTGTGAGGAATCCTAAAGAGGTCTTCAGTCCTGATGCCAGCTTTCTAATGTCAACCCACTGGCAGCTAAAGCTGATCTTCCCACATCTGAGGCCTTTCTTTACAATTTGGTTTCTCTGCCCAGATTACTTTTTCAGCAGAATCTCCTCCTTTATATTTCATATACCTTTAGGCCTGACATGAACTACAACAATAATTTTTATCTTCCTTCCTTTCCAAATTCATTTCCTGCCACTTTGAGATGCCCTTCCCCCAGGCATCTATTGACAACACACTTTTAGATACTCTTGATTGTAGCTACTGTGGTTGCTATCCTCCATGTATTTATTGAATTGGCTATATTACATTTATATTTTACTCTTCCACCTTTAGACAGCCTTCTCCAAAGTGTCAAATCAAGCCCCCCACTGCCGCTGTCAGCTGAAGACATCCTCTTTATCCTTACATTTATTATGAACATTGTAAGGCCGATCCATTGCCCTGCACATATATTTCTCTACCTCCTCTGGTTCTTCATACTTGCAAACTCTCATTTTCCTTTACCTGTCCCCTGACCCTGCAAACAGGTGATCTGCACTGCTATTTTTAGTTTATATTTGCTTAGTTATTTATTTGTTGCCAGCAGTTTCATTTCATATATTTGAGACCTACATTATATTTAGTAGATATATTTGTTTTGATTCAGGTTTATTTATAATCTCATTTTCACTTCACTAAATTCATTATTTTAGTATCCCCTTCTGTCTTGTTACATAGAACATAGAACAGTACAGCACAAGAGCAGTTGCTTCGGCCCACTATGTCGGTGCCGAACATAATGCCAAGACCAACTCTTATCTGCCTGCACATAAACCATATCTCTCCATTTACCTGCATATTGATACAACTATACCAAAAGTCTCTTAAATGCCACAATCCCATCTGCCTCAATCATCATCCCTGGCACCACATTCCAGATACTGACAACCCTCAATAAAAAAACCACACTCTGCACATCTTCATTAAACTTTCTTGCCATAAAGTAGCAATGTTACAAAATTTTGAAATTAAAAAAATCAAGTCTGCAATTTATCCCATCAGATAAAGCATAAAAAGAAGTTTAATTTGACACCTAATTCACTTTCATATCTTCAGTATTAAAAAGGTTATGGCCATTTTCATACTCAGAAATTAGCATCTTGTTCCCTATTGCTTTTCCATTGACTTAACACAAAAGCTGTGACCGAGGACAGTCAAAAGCCCATAACTTTCTTAAAAATTCTTGTGTGAATGTCCAAAGGCGCCAAAGTCGTGCACACGGCCAGTGGCAGAACTGCAGCGCCGCTGAAGGTAAGTTTTGTAACATACCTACATAAAGCTATGTCCTCTATTATTTGATTTTCCATCTTGAGAAAAATATTCTGTGTATGCTCTATCTATGCCTTTCATAATTTTATATATTTGCTCCTTGCAACCTCCAGCATTCCAATTGTCTGTCCAACCTCTCGCTGTTGCTAATACCCCTCTAATCTGGGCATAATTCTAGTACATTTTCTCGGCACCCTTTCCAAAGCCTCCACATCCTTCCTATAATTGGGCGACCAGAACTGCATGCAATACTTCAAATACGGCCTAAGCAAAGTCTTATAAAGTGGCATTATGACTTCCTGACTCTTACACTCAATGCCCTAACATATGAAAGCAAGCATACCATATATCTTCTTTATCAATCTATCTACTACTGGTGTTGCCACTTTCAGGGAGTTAGGACTTGGAGATCAAGATCCCTCTGTACATCAATGCTGTTAAGGGTCATGCCATTAATTGCATATTTTCCCTTTACATTCAACCTCCCAAAGTGCAACACCTCACACTTTTGCTCTGATTAAACTCCATCTGCCATTTCTCTGCCCATTTCTATAGCTGATCTATTTCCCGAAAAGAGTTTGACAGCCTTCCTCACAGTCCGCAACCTCAGCAATCTTAGTGACATCTTCAAATTTACTAACCAACCTATCTACGTTTACGTCCAAGTCATTTATATATATCACAAACAACAGAGGTTCAGCACTAGTCCCAGCAGAACTCCACTGGTCACACATCTCCAGCCTGAATATTCAGATTCAGATTCAGATTCAACTTTATTGTCATTGTGCAGTGTACAGTACAGAGACAACGAAATGCAGTTAGCATCTCCCTAGAAGAGCGACATAAATATGAGCAGTAAATAAATAAATCTAATCTAATAAATCCTGGTGGGAGGAGTGTCCGGGGGGGGGGGGGGGGGGGTGTGATTGGCAGTCACCGAGGTACAGTGTTGAGTAGTGTAACCGCCGCAGGGAAGAAGCTGTTCCTGGACCTGCTGGTCCGGCAACGGAGAGACCTGTAGCGCCTCCCTGATGGTAGGAGGGTAAACAGTCTGTGGTTGGGGTGAGAGCAGTCCTTGGCGATGCTGAGCGCCCTTCGCAGACAACGCTTGCTTTGGACAGACTCAATGGTGGGGAGTGAGGAACCGGTGATGCGTTGGGCAATTTTCACCACCCTCTGCAGTGCTTTCCGGTCGGAGACAGAGCAGTTGCCATACCATACTGTGATGCAGTTGGTAAGGATGCTCTCGATGGTGCAGCGGTAGAAGTTCACCAGAATCCGAGGAGACAGATAGACCTTCTTTAGTCTCCTCAGGAAGAAGAGACGCTGGTGAGCCTTCTTGACCAGAGTTGAGGTATTGTTGGTCCAAGAGAGGTCATCGGAGATGTTGACCCCCAGGAACCTGAAGCTGGAAACACGTTCCACCTCCCTCCCGTTAATGTGGATGGGGGTGAATATTGTCCTTCTATCATGACCCTCTGTCTTCTAACACTAGGTCAATCGCTAACTATTCATTACTTATGTAAACTAGATTTTATTTAATGCAATTCAGCTCTCTTTAATGTTGGCAAACATGGATTTTTAATGTTATTGCTTGAGATCCGACTAGCTCCAATGATGACTTATATATTTATATATTGACATTTATATTGAGC
The DNA here is from genome assembly GCA_038087875.1 of Malacoraja senta. NCBI lineage: Eukaryota > Metazoa > Chordata > Chondrichthyes > Rajiformes > Rajidae > Malacoraja > Malacoraja senta. Next base: position 318,576,139 of record CM075977.1, on the reverse strand, counting down.
CTTCGTTTAAATTACACAGCACCTCCTAACTCTTCTGTAACTAGATGCCATTCTCTCCCAATTCCCACAGCTAATCTGTTTCGATAATTCTCCTAATTCTCTGCCCACAACTCTTGGATGGAATCGATATCTTGCAGTGTTGAAAGTTTCATTGAGATAATTGGAGGCAAACAAAACCACACACAATTAAATTGTGCGAAGAGTGTGAATCATATATAAAATGTGAAGTTGTGAGGGTTAAAATAATGGTGAAATGGATGGGCAGGTGTAACGAAAATGAAATCAAAACTTGAGCAATTATTTTGTTTTATTCATTCAAAGACAATGGGCTTTGCAGGCTGAGCCATTGCTTACTTTGTCTGAAGAATGGTCCCAACTCAAAATGGCACCTGTCCATGTAATACAGAGATGCTGCCTTACCCACTGAGTTACTCCTGCACTTTGTGTTTTGTTTGTAAACTAGCATCTGCAAATCCTTTTGTCTCGAAGACTGACACAAAATGGTGGAGTGACTCAGAGGGACAGGCAGCCTCTCTGGATAGAAGGAATGGGTGACGTTTCAGGTCGAGACACTTCCTCAGACTGAGAGTCAGGGAGAGGGAGAAGGAATTCTTGTTGTCTCTCTCTCTCTCACTCTCTTTAATTACTTATCCCTAATTTTCCTTGAGAAAGTATTGGTGAGCTACCTTTATGAATCCCTGCAGTTCTTGAGATGCGATGGCGAAGTAATGGAGTGTGACAACTTGCAGGTGATGCTTTAGCTTGTGCACTGACTCTTAAAGCTTATGTGGCAATAATTTAATTAAAAGATTTTTGTATTTAAAGTGGATGGAGCATTTGAGGATTTTTGAAGTTACTTTATGTAGTTTAGTTTTTACTTTAGTTTAGTTTAAAGGTACATTGTGGAAATAGACCCATCGGCCCACCGAGTCTGCGCTGACCAGCGATCACCCGTACACTAGTTCTATCCGAGAATCTAGGGACAATTTACAGAAGCCAATTAACTTATAAATCTGAGGTACACAAAAATGCTGGAGAAACTCAGCGGGTGCAGCAGCATCTATGGAGCGAAGGAAATAGGTAACGTTTCGGGCCGAAACCCTTCTTCAGACTGATAGTCTGAAGAAGGGTTTCGGCCTGAAACGTTACCTATTTCCTTCGCTCCATAGATGCTGCTGCACCCGCTGAGTTTCTCCAGCATTTTTGTGTACCTTCGATTTTCCAGCATCTGCAGTTCCTTCTTTAACAACTTATAAATCTGCATGTCTTTGGAATGTACGAGGAAACCAGAGGACCCGCAGAAAACCCACATGGTCACAGGAGAACATAGAAACTCCATATAGATAGTACACTTAGTCAGGATCGAACCCATGTCTCTGGTGATGTACATTCTCTTTCTAGTTGTTACAGTAGATGCACTCCCACCAGGACCTGTTGGCCACAGATGGGAAGGAGACACTTCTGTCCCCTCATTCATCTCAGGTTTTAAATTGAAGTTCCTGCATTGAAATGAAATTGTATAAATGAATTCTTGGGCTCTCTGAACTGACAATGAACTGTAATGTTCAAGATAATGTACAAGTTATTTTTTTGTTCTGCAAATTCCTCAAACACAATAGGCAATTTAGGGTGGCAGAATGGCACAGCGGAAGAGCTGCTGCTTACAGCACCAGAGACCTGGGTTTGAACCTAACCACGGGTGCTGTCTGTTCATAGTTTGAACGTCCTCCCTTTGACTGCGTGGGTTTTCTCTGGGTGCTCCAGGTTGCTCCCACACTCCAAAAAACGTACAGGTTTGTAGGTTAATTGGCTATTGTAAATTGTCCCCAGGATGTAGGATAGTGCTAGTGTACAGGGTGATCGCTAGTCAGTGCTGAATCACTGGGACGAAGGGCCTATTCCATGTTGTATCTTTAAAATCTTAAAATATAAAATCAACTAGACCAAGTGGAACCCGTTGGGTCCCGTCCCCTCAATGCACGGTTGCGGGGGGGGGGGGGGGGGGGGCGGCGGCCTGCGGCATCACACACAGGGGGGAGAGAGGAGGGGGTAGAGAGGAGGGGGGAGAGAGGGGGAGGGAGGAGAGGGGGGGGAAGGGGAGGAGGAGGAGGAGGAGGGGAGACGGGAGAGGGGGGGAGGAGGGGGTGGGGGAGAGGAGGGGTGGGGAAGAGGGAGGAGAGGAGAACTCGAGAAATAATGCATGAAATTTTCAGATAAGGCGATTTTTTACTTCACAGCGGATATCTCTATCGCAATATGTAAAAATGTCACCGTTAGCGCTTCGTGTTTTCAAGGAGATGTGAATCGCTGACGAACATCACACAAATAAGTACACATCCAAGATCAGAGTTTTAAATGTATAAAGGATGGTTTAAAGGTTCAATGGTTCAATGGTTCTTTATTATCACATGTACCAAGATACAGGGATTTTTTTTTGCATGCAGCGCAGTAAACTATTACCGTACATGAATACATTCCCAGATTAAGTACAAAGTGTATAAAAATAGCCCACAGAGAACAACTGCAAGAGTCGCCAGGTTTCCAGTCCCACCTGCAGGTGGTTGCAGCCCTAGCGTCCATCTGCATCGTCCAGCGAACCGTCATCCCTCTTCTTTTTACCGGCCACCATTCCGTCTTTGAGCCCCGGGGATGCCTCCCGCAGCTAACCTTGAGGGCGCGGAACGTAAGATCTTGACTCTTCTTACCAGTCCTTTGCTCTTGCGTCCGCCATTGACAACTCCCTCCTCTCTCCTCTCCAGTTCTCCGGTCCTCGGGGATGAGCAAGGGCAGAATGTACCAAGCGTTTGTTGCTTGCTGTGATTCCAAATAACTTTGGAAAATGTTTTCTCTTTTTATATTGATAAATGCTATTTAAATGGAGCCACCCCCTCCTTTCACAACAGTGCGTAGGATTAGTAGCAACAGAGAAATTCTGTAAAGAAATACTGCTGGCCAGCCTCTTGCCAGACATCTCAAACTGTAGCTCGGGGCTACAATGGACTCTGGAGGTCTGGCCTGTAGCCTCCTGCTTAAGCATTTACTTATTAAAAGCTAACAGTGGATTTATTGACTCAATGTTTTACCAATCATATTTATTTCAGGAATTAATGAAAGATTCTCGCTATAGATGACGCGCCAAACATATTATTTTTTATGTTTTTGCTAATCATTTCATGTAGGACGATCTCAGGTGACCAATTGCATAAATTTGCCAAGTAAAACATTGAATTGATTTTCCTGGTTGCACTGGTGGAATTATTAAAGACCTTTGAGTTTAATGCTGCTGCTGATTCCTGCTATCACAGTGGCCTGGAAATTCTTATACACTCAAATGGTTCCCTTTTGCTGCCCTGATATGACTGAATAAAATATAATGCCTCACAGTTATCTTTATTAAACTCTATTTGCCATTCCTCAACCCAATCGCCCAGCTCATCAAAATCCTATTGCAATTCTTGATAACCATCAACGCTGCAAGAAATGCGGGCAAATGGGACGGACTTAGATGGGGTATCTTGGTTGGCCAAAGGACCTGTGTCCATGCTGCATGACTCGATGACCACAATTCTGTGGCATCCTTTGAGGTCTTGAACTTGATCTCCCAATCCTGTGGTCTAATCCATCACTGATTCTTCCTTCCAGGATTCTATATCTCAATGTTCAAGAGTCCCTGATGCTTCAACTTTCTCTGATAATCCTAACCCCTGAAGCCTAGCCCCCAACCTTCCTGATTGGAAAAAAATCTATATACCACCTATTTTACTTCGGAGTCACGTGAGTGACTACGTGAAGAGCCCGCCAGCCCGCATGCGCGCATTACGTCTAACGCATGGCGCAACGACTGGCTGGCTCCAGCGGTTAGTTTCAAAATCCTTCAGGTAAGTTTTCGAACTTAATTTCAGGTTGTGCTTTTTCCTTGCAGGAAGCTCTTTTACAGAGTTCCTGCTGGATGACATTCCGGGGTCGAAATCCCGGCTCCGCGGGGAAACCCGGCTCGGGGAAACCCGGCTAAGGAGACCGTGGGGAATCCCGGCTCCGCGGGAATGCGGGCAGCCGGCGGCGGTCGGGTTCGCTACCCAAGTCGCTGACAGGGCGGTCAGCGACTCCAGACTCCGGCAGCCCTGAGAGGCTGTGCAGCCGAACGGAGTCCGACAGGCCTGGACTGGGACAAGTCAGGCCAGGAGGGTTCCCCTCCATGGGTATGTCCTCGGACGTTTACCCAGGTGGAGCATGGAAGTGTCTGCAGGGCGTTCATCCCACTGAGGAGATGCTCCATCCTGATATGGTCCGTGGAAGGGGGCCATATCAGCGCAGGTCTCGTCGGGGACCTGCAGCAGCACCTGTTTCAGGGCTGCTTACAAATCTCCCTCTCTGTGGAGTGGAGTGCGAGGGGTCAGTGTGTGACTGACTCCAAACTCGGAAGTATGTCCGTGAAACATACTGGAGTACATGCGTGAGGTTCAAGATTTTCTGTCATGGCATCAAGGGTTGCGATATCCTCGCAAACGGAGGTGCCGCTGCAGGAAGAGTTGGTTTCCAGCCTATGGCAGAAAACCCGGGGGGGGGGAGGGCAGAGTTTACCCTCACATTACAAGCTTGGTAAGCAACAGTGACCTCTCATCACATCATTACAGGAACATACACCTGTAAATCGTGCATTCCTGAAGGTGCCGGCAGTGAACAGCACTATCTGGGGAGACTATGGATGGTGAGGCCAGCAATGTCCAGCCACCAAATCTTCTCCTTGGAGAAGACCTAGCCAAACAGGTAAAAAACCTCGATGAGGAAGCAAAGCTGTCGGACTAATCAAGGTACCAGCGACGAGCAAAGCTTCACCGTTTCAGCGACAAACACCCCTACGCCTCCATCAGCAGTAAGCGGTTCACTGAAGCTGGTGGCAGCTTGAAAGCGGATTTTCTGGGCGGAGGTCTTCAGGCCTAGGCCCAAGCCGGCCCTCATGGAAAATGTGTAATCCACGTACCCCAGCAGTCCTACCCTCCAAATCGAGGACGGGAATAGAACCCACATCAGGGGCCTTTGGGCTTATCGTAGGACCACCGGTAACCATGCAGGTACGTGGGTCTGGTTCTTTCCGACACATGGGTTGTGTGGATCAGTTACAAGTTGGTGATATTACACTTGTTTAGATTGAAAGGCATTGGATAACATCAGATTCGTTTATATTGCACAGTATACAATGTTTCCAAATTGAATTCATTTCATTACCACCCACACAGCATATGCCAAACCGGACATTGTCCATTCACAACAGGAAGGTTTGGATGTGCAAGCTGAAATTCAAAAGTTAAAGGCCTGTCTCACGAGTCTGCGGTCATTGGCGGCGAAATGGGAAGAATCTGCCGCCATAGACCGCGCACTCGTGAGAACGTACAATTCCCGGGCCGTGCGGCGGTGTTCCCAACACCGCGCGGTGCTAAAATAAAATCGACAATGTCGAAAACCATATACTCACCGCACAACCTCCACCAGTGATGCACAAGTGCGGCACGGCCACCCGCACGGGCCGCCGCCAGTGTGGCTCGAGCGCCGTGTGTCAAACCTCCACTGCCACAGCCAGTGAGGCACGTGTGCTGCACGGCCGCAGGCACAGCCACCGCTACAGCGCCGCGATCAGGATGGCCGCCGCTGGTGAGTCACGTGCGGCGGGCCGACGTCATCGCAGTCGGCCCGCCCTTTTTTTTACTTACCGCAAGCACGTGGGACCCGCCGTGTTTGAATTAACTCGGCCCCCGCGCAGCATCCGTGCGGCGCTCCGGTAGATAGGCTCGACGCTCTCGCCGTTGCCGCACGGTCCTCGCTACCGGCGATGCCGCGCTTCACCGCCGATGACCGCAAACAGAGCCTTTATATACAAGGGGCAATTGTGAAGTCGAGTCGTGAACCAATTTGTTTCTAATATATTTTGACTAGACTTAACTGGTTTTGTGCAGTATAGACATTTCAAAATGGAAAACTTTGTTACTGCCAAACGACTGGTTTCCATACTGATGTTATATGGCATGCATCGATCTCAAAGATGCATACTATCTCGGTACCCTTTTGCTGGGATCACCGGAGATATTTGAAATTTAGCTGGATGGGGCAACTGTGGCAGTTTAAAGCATTGCCTAATGGGTTAACTTCAGCCCGGATCATTTACCAAATTATTGAAGCCAGTACTTGGGCTACTTCGAGCTCAAAGTCATATTGTTATGGCATATTTAGATGATATCCTAATCATAAGGGAAACCCTGGAGTTGGCTAAATTAGCTGTTTCAGCCACTCTCATGTTTGAGAGATTGGGGTTCTCATCCATCCAGTTAAATCAAGACATTTCCCTCCATTTTGCCTCATCAGTCGGTACTTGCAAAAATACAGCAAGAGCCCGCGTCAGGCATGTTGGTAATGCCTGACTGGCCTACCCAGCCATGGTTCCCACTGATACTAGGAATAATATCAGAGCCTTGTATGGCCATTCCCAAATGCTGAAATCTGCTGGTCCACCCCGTGACTGGGGAGGATCATCCACTGCATGATCAAATCCATTTGTTGGTTTGCAGACTCTGAGAAGACCTTTTCTGGGGCTCAGACTGTCAGATCGTATGGAGGACGTGTTCACTGCAGCCTGGAGAGATAGTACCAAGAAACATTACATCTCCTATATCAAGAAACAGGAAGTGTTCTGTTACAGTCCTACATATCGTATGACATGGCATGTATAACAGATGGGTTGGAATTCCTCTCAAAACTATATTTTGATGAGGGATTGAGTTATAGTGCCATAAATGGTGCCAGAAGTGACTTGTCGTCATACTTGTTGCTGGGATCGAGACACCACTCTGTCGGGTCTCACCCTCTGATATATAGGTTTATGAAGGGTATCTTCAACTCAAATTCCCCCAGGCCCAGGTATTCGGTGATATGGGATGTTAACGTGGTGCTCACGCTGCTTCGCCGGTGGGCTCCAGCTACATCTCTGTCCTTGGTCAAACTCACTTACAAAGTGGTTATGCACATGACAGGATGGTTACATCTGCAAATATTATAACATTTTATGTTTATGACTTAGTCAAGCAGAGTAGACCAGGGGCGTCCGGTCTCAAATTAGTTTCATGGCATACCCCATGGACCTTCGGTTGTGTGTGGTCATTTATCTACAACAGTACGTTAAGGTCACCAAGAGCCGTAGCGGATCTGAACTAGCAAGGTTTGTTAGTTACAATAAACCTCATAAGAAGGTATTAGTACAGACCATCGGGTTCTGGGTTGTGCAGGAATGGATACTGATGTTTTCAAATCTCACTCCACCAGGGCTGCAACAACTTCAGCAGCAAGGGTTATGGAGGTTCCACTCGACCATATCCTAGTGACTGCAGAATGGTCAAACGAACGTACTTTCCAAAATGTTTTATAACAAACCCATTGCGAGACCGGGGGTATTTGCCAATTCCATTTTAAGTTCATTTGCTCATTAACAAGCATCAGCATGTTTGAAATCTATGTCATGTCTGAATGCATTATTATTTTCACTCATCCCTGGTCAATTGATGCAGTGTGTGACGCATGGACTCGTGTCCGCGGCATGAATTCACAGAGCTTTGAAATCTTCACGTAGTCACTCACGTGACTCCGAAGTAAAATAGTAAGATTAAATGAGAACTCACCAGTTTGAAGTTTGATCTTTATTTTATGAGGAGTTACGATGAGGGATTACGTGCCCTCCGCTCCCAACCCTCTCCTCATAAAGGTCAGCTGGTAGTTCTAGTTTCTCGAATCTTACTGTATTCAGTTCAACAACTGTTATCTGTGACTCCACACCGCTGCTTTGAAGATTCACGCGCATGCGGGCTGGCGGGCTCTTCACGTAATCCCTCATTGTAACTCCTCATAAAATAAAGATCAAACTTCAAACTGGTAAGTTCTCGTTTGAATACTTGATCTTTGGAGATTTTTTCTTCAGACGGACATTCTCCTGCCTTTTCCCGATAACCTCGGACACCCATCCTTTAAAGGTTAGTGTAAATGGATGCTTGATGGTCAGCAGAAACTCGGTGGGCCAAAAGGCCTGTTTCCCTTCTATCTGTCTCTATGACTCCATAATTCTATAAAGTACAGTTTCCATGTCATATGTCATACTTGTGGAATGGAGCTCAATTCCTGTGAGCAGCCAAACTTATGAAGGATTCTCCAAATTCCCTCTTGACTGAAAGAGTCAAAGGCATTTATACCTACACAGAGTTTGCCAATAAGCACACATCTCTACAAAAATATATATATTTTAAACTTCCTATTTAAAACAAAAGATACAAAGTGTTGGAGTAACAGCAAGTCAGGCGACCTCTCTGGAGAACATGGATTACGTTTTGGATCGGGACCCTTCGGCACCTATACCACTGTCCCCCCTATTTACTTTAACTCAGCCCTCATAATTCCATACATCACTATAAATGAGTTCGGTATTCCGAAAAATGCAAGGAATAATGGGATTTGTCAAAGGTCGAACGCTATAAATAAAAATTGAACGAAGTGCTGTAGATTCAGTGAGTATAGTTTTGTCTTTTTTCAGTGAGAGACCGGGGGGGGGGGCGGGGAGGGAGATTGGGGGGGTTGGGGTGACCGGGGGAGGGAGACCGGGGGGAGGGGAGATCAGGGGGGGAGAGACCCGCGGGGGGGAGACTGGGGAGGGGGTGGAGTGCTGCCAAACCGCCACTGGACCGTTCCCGTCCCCCCACTCGAGTGTCCCATCCCCGCCCAGGGGTCGGCCGGAGACGTCCGGACCGACGGGACACCGGCCCCCAGGTCACCTCCAACGCCAGGGGCGCCAACTCCAGCTCACCTCCGGCTCTCCCGTCGGGCCAACCGACACCTGGACCATAGACACCAGCGACCCCAGACCCACAGCCAGCGCCAACTCCAGCCCAACCCCATTCCAACTCCAGAGAAACCCGCTCCCCAATGGGCCACCACGGTGCAAGTGCCAGTTCGCCCACAGCTGCGCTCCCTCAGCCGCCACCCCAAATACAAGATGTACTTTGCACACCACCAGCTTCTGCTCCTACGGTACCCACTGCCACTTCAGCCCCGAGGAGGAGCGAGGACCCCGGCCTCGCCTGTGCCAGAGCGCCAGCCTGGGCTCAGCCTCCTCCGGCCCGGCACTTGACTGGGCTGCGCTGCGGGCGGCCTTCATCCCTGACCTTGAGTGTGATCTCGGTGTCGGACTGAAGGGGAGGGGGGTGAGGTGGAGGTGGAGGGCTGCCGGCCAACCCAAGAGGACAGGCAGAGCCGAGCTGGAGCCAGCGGCTGCAAGTCCGGGGCCGCCCCGCCAACCCAGGCCCACCCCGGACACCTCCGGACAGGGACAGGACACCGGGGAGGGGATGGGGGTGGGGACGGGGATGGCCTATTAGCAAGACTGTTTATAGCTAGTGACCTATGTGGCTAGTGGCATGCGCAGTTGGAATACCAAACTCGCTTATTGAGTTGCCTTTCAGCCTCCTGTTCCAAATAAAGCTTACCCAAAAGCAAAAAATTGCAGATACTGGAAATCTCTACAGATGGTGGCTGAGCATCGCCAACAATGTTTGGTCTTATCTTAGCTTGCCCGCTCTTTTGCATTATCTGTGTGCTCAGAAATCTCCTGTACCATCCGCAGTGCATTCATGGTTTTCTTGTTATGTGGTGCCCAAAACAATCCTCAAGCTGCTTTTAACCAGTATCTATCGAGTTCCTTTAAAAAAAAAAAATACAATTATAATATTTCAAAGACATTTGGACAAGTAGGACAGGTTTAGAAGAGTATGGGTCAAATATGGGCAAATGGACCAGCTTATATGGGGAAGCTTGGACAAGTGCATAAGATCATAAGATCATAAGTGATCGGAGTATAATTAGGCCATTCGGCCCATCAAGTCTACTCTGCCATTCAATCATGGCTGATCTATCTCTCCCTCCTAACCCCATTCTCCTGCCTTCTACCCATAACCCCTGACACCTGTGCTAATCAAGAATCTATCTATCTGCCTTAAATAGATGACAGACACAAAATGCTGGAGTAACTCAGCGGGACAGGCAGCATCTCTGGAGAGAAGGAGTGGGTGATGTTTCGGATCAAGACCCTTCTTGGTTATCTCTGCCTTAAATATATCCACTGACTTGGCCTCCACAGCCTTCTGTGCAAAGAATTCCACAGATTCACCACCCTCTGACTAAAGAAATTCCTCCTCATCACCTCCTCATCTATCGTAGTCGCTGCCTCTAAAAGGCAGCCAAAATTATCAAGGACCCACACATTCATCTCACCATTGCCATCAGGAAGAAGGTACAGGAGACTGAAAACTGTAACGTCCAGGTTCAGGAACAGCTTCTTCCCTTCAGCAATCAGGCTATTAAACACAACGAATAAGCTCTGAGCTCTGAACTGCAAAAGACTATATTATTATTTGTTATTTGCACTATATTTGTTATTTATTGAACTTTTTCTTTTTTTCTCTTCCCCCGTTATGTACTATGTTTACATATTCACATATTCTGTTGTGCTGCAGCAAGTAAGAATTTCATTGTCCCATCCGGGACATATGACAACAAAACACTTGACTCTTGACGGTACACAAAAATGCTGGAGAAACTCAGCGGGTGCAGCAGCATCTATGGAGCGAAGGAAATAGGTAACGTTTCGGGCCGAAACCCGTCTGAAGAAGGGTTTCGGCCCGAAACGTTACCTATTTCCTTCGCTCCATAGATGCTGCTGCACCCGCTGAGTTTCTCCAGCATTTTTGTGTACCTTCGATTTTCCAGCATCTGCAGTTCCTTCTTTAACACTTGACTCTTGACTCTTGACTCTCTCCTAAAAGAATGTCCTTTAATTCTAAGGCTATGACCTCTAGTCCTAGACTGTCCCTCTAGTGGAAACATCCTCTCCACATCCACTCTATCTAAGCATTTCACTATTCTGTACGTTCATTTTTCTAAACAGTGTATGTTAACCCATTCATTCCTGGGATCATTCTTGTAAACTTCCTCTGGACCCTCTCCAGAGAAAGCACCTTCTTCCTTAGATGGTGCCCAAATTAGTTGGACTCATGCCTGTTACCGTGCTATGTGTGAGTCTAACAGTTCTGACTAGTTTGCTGCCTTCATTCTTGAAATTGTTCAAAATCTAGAAACATAAAATAACATGTAAAAAATAATTTGCTTGATTCTAGAATCAGTATGCCAAATAAGTTGCTGACACTGAGATTTAAATCTCAGTAGATTTCTTAGTGTTGATTTTTTTATTACAAATTGCAATCCATAATTTTCCAAGACTACATTCTGTGCTTTTGTGATGCAAATACAGCTGTGCTGGGGGATTCTAGCAATTCTAAAGGAAACCTGGGAGAGATATTATCAGGACTAATGTGGACCATTTAAATCAGATAATGGCAGTATTTCCGCTTCACTGAGCTACTAGTTCGTAGAATAGGTTTGATTTTCTGAGAACTCTCTTCAATCAGACAGTTTCCATGTTTGTCAGTAGGCAGATTCCAAACAGTAGCCAGACATTCTCATGTATAGAATATAGAACATAGAATCAGTGGCATGGTGGCGCAACGATAGAGTTGCTGCCTTACAGCGCCAGAGACCCGGGTTCAATCTTGACTACAGGTACTTCTACAGGATAATGTGAAATGGAGTTTCTACATTATCCCCGTCAACTGCATGGGTTTTCTCCGTGATCTCCTGTTTCCTCCCTGAACTGCAAAAACATACAGGTTTGTGAGCTAATTGGCTTGGTAAAATTGTAAGCTGTCTCTCAAGTGTGTGTAGGATAGTGTTAGGGTGTGGGGATTGCTGGTTGGCGCGGACTCAGTGAGCCAAAGGACCTGTTTCCATGCTGTATCTCTAAACTAAACTAAACAGTACAGTACAGCACAAGAAAGGGCCCTTCGGCCCACAATGTTTGTGTCGAACATAATGCCAAGATAAAGTGATTTAATCTGCATGCTGGGAAGGAGGTTCAAACGGGCATTCGGGACCACCTGCACGTGATTTGTAAGAGCTATTTACAACACAGTTGGCAGCTATAATTAAACAATACAGGAAATAACTAACTGAAATATTGATCCTTGTATCAAGGAAATGATGGAGGCGGAGGCAATTTCTTGACATGTACATATATTATTTGTCTTGTATTTGCTCTTAAAAGATCCAACCAAAATTGGAGATAGAATAACTGAATCTATGTTCAGAAATAGGTATAAAATGGCTATTTACTGAGTAGATTACTGCAGTTTGCAGCATAGGTAGGTGACGCCTAACCACGCAGTGTAACTGGATGTTCAGCATAAAAGAATTTGCACATAATACACTTGGATGTGCATGTAACCAGCCGTACTGATAACACATTTGAGATACAACTATTATTGCACATAATTCAGTAAGTTACGTGTACAGTGCTGCATCAGTGCTCAAAGTGCATACCAACATGAAAGGATCTCAGGAAGATCTGCAAGATATCCGGGTAAAATCTGCTGCAGTTTTGCATTTCATTTATCTTGATCATCGTCTCCTATGTGCATCAGTAGGGGCTGCAGCTGGGATGTGACAACTGTCCTCCACAAGCCAGAGTTAGGAAAGCAGCAAGAGGCATAAATCACTGTCTCAGTGCAAAACAGTAAATCCTGCCTGACACTGACAAGTGAAGACGGCACTGAGCCTGACAGTGGTTTTCCTGCAGTGGTTTTCCTGAGTGTTGACATTCCCTGGCTTGGCCTGTACTAATAGGGCACGGCAAAGTACCAGCAAAACCACAGCGGGAATCATTGTCTTTGGAGAATACACGGAGCCCATAATTTATTATGGCAAAGGAAATTTTTTTTTTTGCGCCGATATATTTGAAATTAACTAGCTACAATAATCACCAAGGTAATTCATATAGTTCAAAAAGAAGCTAAATTAGTGCTATAAAAAAATGTTTTGGGGGATTTGATGTGAAGCTTCTCTTGGTGCTATTGTGCATTTATTTGCCAACAGGGTGCTGAGAAAATTTTGTCAATGAATGAATCAGGGGAGCTGCAAGATCTCTTAACAAAGATTGAGGTAAATATATTTTTGACACAATAGTGGCATGCTTTAGGAGCAGACAACTCTCAGATTTATTAACATGCTTGCATTGTTTCCTACAATAACAAGCGCAGAGCTTATTACAGGCCGTCCCCGGGTAATGAGCGAGATTACAGAGGTCCGGATGTGAATTCTGTCCACAAGTCCGAACATACATAAAAATCATTTTGGCTTGGTAACCTAACCTCCATGGCATTGCAATAGTTGGCATCAAAAGCACATAAGACTGATAAGAAAGAACAATTATTAAAAGTGGAGAGAGAAAGAGGAAATTAATTTTGCTGTTGTAGGAATGAATGGATGTACCATATTGTAGTTTTGAATTTAATAAAATTGTGGGAGCTCATTGATATGAAGGGTGTCAATAATTCAGTGGTTTGCAAGCAGGGGACGGCCTGTACCAATTCACAGTAGATTGTTGTTTATGAAGTTCTGATAATATTAATATTAATTCATGTTTTTGCTTCTTTGCCCTATTTATTATGCAGACCATATTATTTAACCTTTTCTTATTGCATGCTTATTGCCTAATTGTTTTTTTTCTCTCAGTGCTTCTAGGCTTTAGACTTTAGTGATACAGCGCGGAAACAGGCCCTTCAGTCCACAGAGTCAGCGCCAACCAGCGATCACCCCGTACACAAACACTATCCAAGACACTAGGGAAAATTTACAATTATACCAATGAACCTACAAACCTGTACATCTTTGGAGTGTGGGACGAAACCAGAGAACCCGAAGAAAACCCACGCGGTCACAGGGAGAATGTACAAACTCTGTACAGAGAGCACCTGAGGTCATGATCGAACCTGGGTCTCTGGTGCTGCAAGGCAGCAACTCTACTGCTATGCCACTGTGCCAATGAGCCGCTCCAAATCAAATCAAAATAAGCTTTTTGCTGATTTCCCTTTAACTATAATTTCACATCAGCAAACAATTTAAGGGATTAACATATGGATGTTGTACATTGACCATTAGTTTGAGGAACAGTATTATTATAAGGGGACAGAATGGCTCAATGTGATAACAGCCAGGCAGTGTGAGAGTGCTGGGAATATGAAGTCCTATCAGATTTCATGGCTGACTGTCAATTGTACTACATTAAGTAAATAAGTAAGTAAGTTAGTTTATTGGCCAAGTATTCACATACAAGGAATTTGCCTTGGTGCTCTGCCCACAAGTACCAACATGACGTACAGTGACAGTTACGAATGACTCAGAAAACACTAAACATTAATAATAATAAAACATTTATGATAAAACATCATTGATCAAGCATGTGAACCAACAAAGTCTGGAGATTAATAATATATACTAATGATCCCTGATGACTGGAACCAGACACGGGTGCTATAAACTGATAGGATCCAGATGTGCACCAAACAGCCAACCTCATTGCTACCCATGTGAAGCAACCAGAGCTTCTGCTGCAGTCCAACTCGGTGGTGACGTTTTGGGTCGAGACGCTTCTTCATACCCGACCCGAAACGTCACCCAATCCTTCTCTCCAGAGATGCTGCCTATCCCACTGAGTTACTCCAGCTTTTTGTGTCTACGGTTTAAACCAGCATCTGCAGTTCCTTCCTACGCATGATCATATTGACACTGTGGATGGCTTGATTGAAATACACTGCGGATGGCTCGATTATAATCATGTATTGTTTTTCCGCTGACTGGTTAGCAAGCAACAAAAGCTTTTCACCGTAGCTTGGTATGCGTGACAATAAACTAAACAAAATTGTCGGGGCAGGCTTGAGGGGCAAGGTGACTTACTCCCCCTCCTATTTTCCTGCGTTTTACCCAGTGAGTAAGCTGCCACACAAGCTCCCACTTTCATGCTGGACTGTCCAGAGTCCACTTGTTGCTGAGCACCATGCCTCTAAATCACCCTCTCCAGTCTGCACAGTGCCAGGACCTAATCTGTTGGATGCAAGTGTCAGATGCAGTGAAATATGATCTGCTCTGCCCATTGCATCTCTGTCAGAATATCGTGTACATGAAATGAGAAGGGCCTGCTCATTTTAAAGGGTGGAGAGCAGAGATAAGGATCGGGCTTAAACAACTTGTTTGTTAAGGGAAGATAGACACAAAATGCTGGAGTAATTCAGCAGGTCAGGCAGCATCTCTGGAGAAAAAGAATAGGTGACGTTTCAGGTGGAGACCCTTCTTCAGACCCGAAACATCATCTATTCCTTTTCTCCAGAGATGCTGCCTGACCTGCTGAGTTACTCCAGCATTCTGTGTCTATCTTTGGTGTCAACCAGCATCTCCAGTTCCTTCCTACACATTATTATGAGACTGTCAAGATTCTGTATGAGCTGAATTACAATGGGGTGTAAGAAGGTTAATGGGATCCATGTGGCAGAGCCCTGCATTACAACATACTCCCTGGAGGCTCTGGGCATTGTAGGATCTTTCCCTCTCCCACACCCGTTCAGCCTGCCACTGCAGTCAGCTGTTGAAGCAACCTCTTGCAAGAAGGATGAAAATTGTTGTTGAGTGAGCTGCAGTGTTTTGTGGATATTCCTGCCATGGGTGAATAGATGTGAATATGTGTAGTGTTTGATGTCCGTGTGAGTGTAATAGTGCATGCATTGGATATACCTCCCATTGAACTTGACCAGATCTCCTTGTTCATTAATACTTGTGTGGCATTAGGGCCATCTTCCTTGGGCCATGATCTTTGCGATTGTCCTCTCCATTTCTGCCAATGTTCTGGAAGTTCTCCTCTCCCTCCAGGATCCACCAGGTTCATGACCATGAAACGGGCAGCCCACCCTTATGCCAATGCAGCCCATCTGTTGTCTTTGCATGCCAGTGGACATGAAAGCTACCAGCAGCAGTTGGATTCAGAGCTTTTCAGTTCTGTTGAATTTATAAACCACCCAGGCATAATATGAAATCATAACTATGGCAATAACTTTCACAACATAGCACACTCCAGTTTATAACAATGAGGATTGTCTTTTGACATTAAGGGCGAGTTGTGTGTTTCATTGCACTGTTATTAAACTGCTTTAATCATGGTATGATATTTAATTTGAAAACAGTTAATTCCAAACTAATGCACAGGGGCATGCTTCCAAAGATTTAAAAACTAAAGACACTTCATTTCTCAGGAAGTCAGTGCTGGTCAATATTTAATCAAGAGCATTGCCTGTTATACATGCTATAGTTTGATTTTCGGGGCACAGTGGCACGGTGGTAGAGTTGCTACCTCACAGCGCCAGAGACCCGAGTTCGATCATGACCTCCGGGGCAGTCTGTACGGAGTTTGTACGTTCTCCCCGTGACCGTGTGGGTTTTCTCCGGGTGCTCAGGTTTCCTCCCACATTGCAAAGATATACAGGTTTGTGGGTTAATTGGCTTCGGTAAGAATTGTAAATTGTCCCTAGTGGGTAGGATAGTGTTAGGGGAACACTGGTTGGTGCAGACTTGGTGGGCCAAAGGGCCTATTTCTGTGCTGTATCTCTAAACTAAACTAAACTAAACTAAACTAAAGTAAACTAAACTAAACTAAACTAAAACTGTCAACTGAGGTGGCAACAATTGCTCAAGGAAGCAGTTTCAGAAAATGGATGCAAAGCCTGAAATGAAATTATAGTAGCGTGTTTACTGAACATAGCCTAGCTATATTTAGATTTGGCTAAGGAGCAGAAGGCACATGCAACAGTTATATAATCGTCAGGAAGTTTCACTGTGAATTATGCTTACAGAGGCTTAATACAATAACGACGGCATATGGTCTGAGATTACCAGTATAAGATGCTGGCAAGAAAATATCCAACTTACTCAAACAGGACTAAAGGAAATCAAACTGCAAAATCCTTTAAAATTCAGGATGCACGATAGTGACTACCTGAAAGATCATCTCTGGGATCTGATATGCTCAGATTTTTTTGTAGCATGTGTATTTAGAGAGTGAGTGTACCATAAATGAGAGAATGATCCAATATTAGATCATGCACAAGCTAGCCACTAAGGCCCATTGAACATGAGGTTGGGCACAATTTTTGCTACGTTAATTTTTCTGGTAGTTCTGGCAAGAGCATCATTAAAAGAGAAAGTCAGAACATTTCTTCCAGGGCCCTCGAGAGCTAGAAGCACAGTCTTAAGGTGAGATGGGAGAAATTTAAAGGAGATCTGAGGGGTAGGTTTTACACACAGAGGCTAGTAAATTTTTAGAAAGTGTTGCCAGAGGAGGTGATGTTAGCAGATACAATTACAGGCATTTGGACAGGTACTTGGATAGAAAAGGCAAAGAGAGGCATGGGTTTAATATGAATGTAATAATAATAATAATACATTTTATTTATATAGCGCTTTTCAGGACTCAAAGTCGCTTAGGATGAGTGTAGACAGGCATGACAGTTGGCATGGACATGGTGGGCTGAACATTTCTGACATTTCTGCGCTGTATTGATTGTTATGGTTCTGTGATTCATGGTGTAATTGTGATTGATTCACTGTGATACAGCACAGAAACCTTAGATCCCCTCCTGATCAAAATGGAGGTGAAGATCCCAAGGAATCTCTGTGGGAATCAGATGTTTACTTTTGTGTATTTAATTTTTTTGCTTCAATAATATTTTATAGCTGTTACTTCACACTAACGAAAATGACATTCTAGAATATCAGAATGTTTACTCTGACAAAATCACATTGTATTTTATGAGCTAAGAAAGTTAATCCTTGGGATGCCTGGAATTTCCTTGTTATTTTTAAGGATCTTTCGGAATGTTTGCATATTTTCCTTTATTTGGGAAGGGCTTAATAATGCCCTGTTGGCTTGCATGCTGGGTATATTCACTGTTCATTCTCCATCAAGAAACCGAAAACTAGCTAAGAGTTTGATTTTGTATCACATCTTCAAATAATGCTGTGATCATTTTAAAGTATGATAGAGAGTAGGTGATCTTGAAAAGTAGCCTGAATGGTGATTTGAGTTTCCTGTGGGATTTAAACAATGCTCTGCTGAGTTAGTCACTTCAAGTGAAACCATCAGTGACTTAAGAGATTTCTTCATCCATAAAATTATTAGGCTAAATGTCATGTTGTGGTAGGAAATTCATGAACAAAACAACGTTTTCATGGGAGCCAACAGCCAATAATTTCACAGTACAACTCTTAGTGCCTTTTATGGGATGAGAAACCTCCAGGCGATCAGCATTTGATATGTTTAAGAATAGCAGGGGAATGAATTTTAACACCAAGGAATGGAGGAGCAGAGAGATTTTTTTTGCCAACTTTCTACATTAATTTTAATGAGCAGAAAATTGTGAAGATCGCACACACACAATCTTGTTGTGCACTGCTGGTCTCTACAGGTACCGCGAATGCTTTGAGTATGCTTATCATGTAGAATGTAACAATTCCTATATTCCTGGGAGACTGGAAATTATATAATTGGAGTACAATTAGGACTGAGTAATGCAAATGTAGTATGGGGGAGTGATATCTCAGTTTTTGTACTAGTCCCTGAGGAGAGGATAAAGAGAGATTTTATAACTTCATCTTTCAATTTTTGCCTATGATTCATCACCGCCTCAAGTGTATTGGTGAGTTGGATAAAGATGATCTCGCTGCTTTTTTACTCTGTAACAACCTACAGACTGAGACATCAGTAGATCCTTTCCTTCTGTGCTCTTGTACACCGGGCTGTCTTTGTTTTTCCATTGCCCACCATGCTTTTAGTAATCTGAGATTCACTCCTTCAACCTCACCATCTCATTGTCCTCCTAAGACACTACTTAAAAGCCGACTCCTTCCCCAAGCATTTGATAGCACACCCCACTGTTACTTTCCTTGGCCTATTAACAATATAATTTGATCATTTTCTTTTTTGATATCTTAGGATATTTTATCACTTTAAGAATTTCCAAAGGAGGACTGAATAGTATTTGAAAGTACAAAATATGGAGAAAAGGTAGGGAAGTAGGTCAAGTATAAAGGCATAGATTGAATGGGTCAAATTGCTTCCTTAAATGGTGAGTTTACCTCAGAAGCATAATAAATAAGATTAAAGATTGAATATGACCAGTTGGATATTTGGGACTGATGGGACAATATTACCCCAACCTTCTACATTTTGTAATGTTGTGTGAATTATTTATCAATAGAACCAGCTGGGCACTTGGACTCGATGGATAATGTGTTTCTCCTCAGAATTATTGCAGAATGAGATATCAAATAACAGAGGCACTGTGCAGTGCTGCAATAAGAACATCTCACTTTAGCCAGGCACACCTCCGTACAGTTAATTCATTTCCATTATAACACCCACTGAGCAGAAACACACCAGCTTCCCTCCTGATATAATTACAATCATCCCTGTAAATCTAGACATGGGCCAAGTTTATGTATTATCTTGCTTGAGACAATTCTTTTTTTTGGACAACTTTGAATAATGTTCTTGTGATTTTGATAATGTTGTGTTTGTACTCTGATAGTAAATTTAGTTGCTTCTTCTCTGAGTCAAGTTATGCCTGTATATCTTATTTTCTAAAGATTTTTAAAAAGGACAATGATGAAAAACATGTGTTTTGTCTCTTTTCCTTTTAGAAAGTCCAGCATCCACTGGAGTGCTCAGCATGTGGAGGGTTTGCGTTTGTTCCGTGTTCAGTGTGCCATGGGAGCAAGATGTCAGTGTTTCGAAACTGCTTCACTGATTCCTTTAAATGCCTCAAATGTACGTCTTGCAATGAAAACGGATTACAGCATTGCAGGCTCTGTGTGAAGTCAAACTCCCATCATCATGGAAAATAACACTGTAATGACATTTGTCATGCCTCAATAGTGAATGTGTTTGTAGGAAAGTGTATTTTCTCATCTTAATTCCAATGCACTAATTAATTGTAATGGAAATTAAAATCCCAAATGCCGCCTTGCTCTGGTTGGAAGAGCAAAATAAATACATATCATTAGCAGTTTACCTATGAGATGGCTATTCCGCAAATTAAATTAAATTTAATATTGAGGCAAGTTGGGTTAAACCCTCCCACTTGTTTCATCCTCATTCACAAACAATCATTACAGTTCATATGTGGCATCATTAAAGTAGTAGTAGTTTACATACGGTTACAAAAGATGAATGAAAAATACAAACAAAAAATATACAATATAGTTTTTTTTAATGGAAATGTAAAAGGGCTAATAAAGGAAACCAATGAAATAATTGAAAAATCTATATTTTGCAAGAGGTGAGTCATTATTTGTAATTATGTTTTTTAATGAATTAATTGACCTGAGACTGGAACATTACCTTATAAACTGAGATTAGATAAGACCGCGGTATCTGAACTCATTACTCCAAATCTTTAGTGCAAGTCTCTTTAGTGCAAGGTTACTAAATCAGTAACATAAACACTACTATACTGCCTTGTTATGTGGAGCGACACTTGCATTGGACTGTCATATGATCATGTGAATCAATCATATGCCAAATATGCATGAATAATTTTACACACTCAAATTTTAGAATTATGAATTGGTGGAAGAATTCTCAACGATCAGTAATTAGATAAAAACTCTTGCTTTTTTTTAGACAGTTACAATAACTTTATTGACTTACATTTTATCTTCACTGATTAGTAAATTGCAATGATTAATTATTTAAATCAAGTCACTTTCAGTATTAAAAAGAAACTTCATGTGGCTTAGTCAGCAGAGCTGGTTTTGCCAAACAGGAAATTAGTATTCTCAAAGGATTCATGGATTTCTTCTGGCTTAACATGATTTTGTTGGCTTTGCATTTGATTTAAATTCAGAAAAGTAAATAGAAACATAGAAACATAGAAATTAGGTGCAGGAGTAGGCCATTCGGCCCTTCGAGCCTGCACCGCCATTCAATATGATCATGGCTGATCATCCAACTCAGTATCCCGTACCTGCCTTCTCTCCATACCCTCTGATCCCTTTAGCCACAAGGGCCACATCTAGCTCCCTCTTAAATATAGCCAATGAACTGGCCTCGACTACCCTCTGTGGCAGAGAGTTCCAGAGATTCACCACTCTCTGTGTGAAAAAAGTTCTTCTCATCTCGGTTTTAAAGGATTTCCCCCTTATCCTTAAGCTGTGACCCCTTGTCCTGGACTTCCCCAACATCGGGAGCAATCTTCCTGCATCTAGCCTGTCCAACCCCTTAAGAATTTTGTAAGTTTCTATAAGATCCCCTCTCAATCTCCTAAATTCTAGAGAGTATAAACCAAGTCTATCCAGTCTTTCTTCATAAGACAGTCCTGACATCCCAGGAATCAGTCTGGTGAACCTTCTCTGCACTCCCTCTATGGCAATAATGTCCTTCCTCAGATTTGGAGACCAAAACTGTACGCAATACTCCAGGTGTGGTCTCACCAAGACCCTGTACAACTGCAGTAGAACCTCCCTGCTCCTATACTCAAATCCTTTTGCTATGAAAGCTAACATACCATTCGCTTTCTTCACTGCCTGCTGCACCTGCATGCCTACTTTCAATGACTGGTGTACCATGACACCCAGGTCTCGCTGCATCTCCCCTTTTCCTAGTCGGCCACCATTTAGAAAATAGTCTGCTTTCCTGTTTTTGCCACCAAAATGGATAACCTCACATTTATCCACATTATACTGCATCTGCCAAACATTTGCCCACTCACCCAGCCTATCCAAGTCACCTTGCTGTCTCCTAGCATCCTCCTCACAGCTAACACTGCCCCCCAGCTTAGTGTCATCCGCAAACTTGGTGATATTGCCTTCAGTTCCCTCATCCAGGTCATTAATATATATTGTAAATAGCTGGGGTCCCAGCACTGAGCCTTGCGGTACCCCACTAGTCACTGCCTGCCATTGTGAAAAGGACCCGTTTACTCCTACTCTTTGCTTCCTGTTTGCCAGCCAGTTCTCTATCCACATCAATACTGAACCCCCAATGCCATGTGCTTTAAGTTTGTATACTAATCTCTTATGTGGGACCTTGTCGAAAGCCTTCTGGAAGTCCAGATACACCACATCCACTGGTTCTCCCCTATCCACGCTACTAGTTACATCCTCGAAAAATTCTATAAGATTCGTCAGACATGATTTACCTTTCGTAAATCCATGCTGACTTTGTCCAATGATTTCACCACTTTCCAAATGTGCTGCTATCCCATCTTTAATAACTGACTCTAGCAGTTTCCCCACTACCGATGTTAGACTAACTGGTCTGTAATTCCCCGTTTTCTCTCTCCCTCCCTTCTTAAAAAGTGGGGTTACGTTTGCTACCCGCCAATCCTCAGGAACTACTCCAGAATCTAAAGAATTTTGAAAGATTATTACTAATGCATCCACTATTTCTGGAGCTACTTCCTTAAGTACTCTGGGATGCAGCCTATCTGGCCCTGGGGATTTATCGGCCTTTAATCCATTCAATTTACCCAAAACCACTTCCCGACTAACCTGGATTTCACTCAATTCCTCCAACTCCTTTAACCCGCGGTCCCCTGCTATTTCCGGCAGATTATTTATGTCTTCCTTAGTGAAGACTGAACCAAAGTAGTTATTCAATTGGTCCGCCATATCCTTGTTCCCCATGATCAACTCACCTGTTTCTGACTGCAAGGGACCTACATTTGTTTGAACTAATCTCTTTCTTTTTACATATTTATAAAAACTTTTGCAGTCAGTTTTTATGTTCCCTGCCAGTTTTCTTTCATAATCTATTTTTCCTTTCCTAATTAAGCCCTTTGTCCTCCTCTGCTGGTCTCTGAATTTCTCCCAGTCCTCTGGTATGCTGCTTTTTCTGGCTAATTTGTACGCATCATCTTTCGCTTTGATACCATCCCTGATTTCCCTTGTTATCCACGGATGCACTACCTTCCCTGATTTATTCTTTTGCCAAACTGGGATGAACAATTTTTGTAGTTCATCCATGCAGTCTTTAAATGTCTTCCATTGCATGTCCACCGTCAACCCTTTTAGAATTAATTGCCAGTCAATCATGGCCAATTCATGTCTCATACCCTCAAAGTTACCTTTCTTTAAGTTCAGAACCATTGTTTCTGAATTAACAATGTCACTCTCCATCCTAATGAAGAAGTCAACCATATTATGGTCACTCTTGCCCAAGGGGGCACGTACAACAAGACTGCTAACTAACCCTTCCTCATTACTCAATACCCAGTCTAAAATAGCCTGCTCTCTCGTTGGTTCCTCTACATGTTGATTTAGATAACTATCCCGCATACATTCCAAGAAATCCTCTTCCTCAGCACCCCTGCCAATTTGATTCACCCAATCTATATGTAGATTGAAGTCACCCATTATAACTGTTTTGCCTTTGTCGCACGCATTTCTAATTTCCTGTTTGATGCCATCCCCAACTTCACTACTACTGCTAGGTGGCCTGTACACAACACCCACCAGCGTTTTCTGCCCCTTAGTGTTGAAAGGGAGTTGAAAGGAAATGCTAATGTTTCAATGGTTATGTATGACTTGTTAAGAAGGGAACCATTATTTTGCAATTAATTCATGGGGTTGGATGCAGATAAACATTGGAGGGGGCATCATTGCACAAAATGTTGGAGTAACTCCAGCAAGGGCAGGCACCATGCTCAGTGGTAGAGTTGCTGCCTTACAGCACCAGAGACCTATGTTCGATCCTGACCACGGGTGGTGTCTGTACGGAGTTTGTACGTTCTCCCCATGACTGCGTGGGATTTCCCCAGGTACTCCTCCCACACTCCAAAGACGTACAGGTTTGTAAGTTAATTGACTTCAGTAAAGATTGTAAACTGTCCCTAATGTCATAAGATCATAAGAAATAGGAGCTGAATTAGGCCTTTCAGCCCATCAAGTCGACTCCACCATTCAATCATGGCTGATCATTCTCTTCCTCCTAACTCCATTCTCCTGCCTTCTCCTCATAACCCCTGACACCCGTACTAATCAAGTGTGTAGGATAGTGCTGGTGTACGGGGATCGCTGGTCAGCGTGGACTCGGTGGGCTGAAGGGCCTGTTTCCGCACTGTATCTCTAATCTAAAACTAACCTAAACAGTGTTCAGGCAGTATCTCTGGAGAAAATGGATAGGTGACGATTTGGGTCGGGCCCTTTGGAGGTGGCATTTTTGCACAAAATCTCATGCATTCCTTAATGAGTGGGTTGGACAAAGAGGATGTCCCCTCTCCCACACCCACCCCAATGCCAGCGCCATACACCTTGTTTCTTACTGAATTTTGACTAAAATGTGAAATATATGGATAAAGATGTACGTGCTAAATGATTGCAATAGATTTTATTCTTTGGCAGTGAAGCATTGCACGAGTAATGTATAGAAAAGAGAAGATATGATGGGAAGGGTCACACATTCCTTGCAGAACCTGCCCATCCTTTAATTTTAATTGAGGGAAAACCCAGGTGACTCTGTTGCTGATGTGCCAACACCTTCTTACGGCTTTTTTGTTGAGTCCCACTGAGACAATGTTAACAATGAAAATCTACCCCAGTATACATCAACATCGAGCTTACTAAGTAAGTAAATACAGCACTAAGTAGCTCGGAAAACATATCCTGCAGGGTATTCAACCATCATTCTGTGGATTAACCTTGTAACCCGGGTAGATTAACATCTGTTTTTCTAAAGCTTATGCCTTATTGTAGTTAATGCAGTCTTTTGCTTATTTTAGGAAGCAAAGGCGTGCCTACTGCTGTTTAATTTACAGGGCAGACCCACCAGAAAATTACCATAATGCCGTCATATGATACCATAGCTGTTTCAAATCAATTACTGTAATTGTATCTAATTTTATAAATCTAATTTGGTTAACATTCTAATGACCACAGCTCATTATGTGACTGAAAAAATGCTCAGCTAGAAAATGCCCACGTATTTCTTCATCTTAAATAATTTAAACAACTTAAGTATTGAGACAGCTCAACTTGCATTTAAATTATTTAACCCTCCTGCTCAAGACTTGGCACATTAATGGTACCAGGGAAGCTGTCAAAATGCAACAAATATTGGAAATGAATAATAATATATGAAGAAGGGTCTCGTCCCGAAACGTCGCCTATTTCCTTCGCTCCATAGATGCTGCCTCACCTGCTGAGTTTCTCCAGCATTTATGTCTACCCATAATATATGAAGAGTTCTCATTTTGTAATTAAAGCAAACCTTTTTCCCTTTTGGGTTATTAGGTCAATGTTTCTCTTAGAAACAAAGTGTGACGTTCTTTGCTAATTTGTATACATCTTCCCAGGGTGGCATGACTTTCTCCACATGACTAGTGATTTACCAGCCAAATTGAAGTTGCAGAGTCAAGATACAGAACGTACTGCTGACAGCATGACTGCAATCAGTTATTAAAGATGGGATAGCAGCACATTTGGAGAGTGGTGAAATCATTGGACAAAGTCAGCATGGATTTACGAAAGGTAAATCGTGTCTGACGAATCTTATAGAATTTTTCGAGGATGTAACTAGTAGAGTGGATAGGGGAGAACCAGTGGATGTGTTGTATCTGGACTTTCAGAAGGCTTTCGACAAGGTACCACATAAGAGATTAGGATACAAACTTAAATCACACGGTATTGGGGGTTCAGTATTGATGTGGATAGAGAACTGGCTGGCAAACAGGAAGCAAAGAGTAGGAGTAAACGGGTCCTTTTCACAATGGCAGGCTGTGACTAGTGGGGTACCGCAAGGCTCAGTGCTGGGACTCCAGCTATTTACAATTTATATTAATGATCTGGACGAGGGAATTGATAGCAACATCTCCAAGTTTGCGGATGACACTAAGCTGGGGGGCAGTGTTAGCTGTGAGGAGGATGCTAGGAGACTGCAAGGTGACTTGGATAGGCTGGGTGAGTGGGCAAATGTTTGGCAGATGCAGTATAATGTGGATAAATGTGAGGTTATCCACTTTGCTGGCAAAAACGGGAAGGCAGACTATTATCTAAATGGTGGCCGATTAGGAAATGGGGAGATGCAGCGAGACCTGGGTGTCATGGTACACCAGTCATTGAAAGTAGGCATGCAGGTGCAGCAGGCAATGAAGAAAGCGAATGGTATGTTGGCCTTCATAGCAAGAGGATTTGAGTATAGGAGCAGGGAGGTTCTACTGCAGTTGTACAGGGTCTTGGTGAGACCACACCTGGAGTATTGCGTACAGTTTTGGTCTCCAAATCTGAGGAAGGACATTATAGCCATAGAGGGAGTGCAGAGAAGGTTCACCAGACTGATTCCTGGGATGTCAGGACTTTCATATGAAGAAAGACTGGATAGACTTGGCTTATACTCGCTAGAATTTAGGAGATTGAGAGGGGATCTTATAGAAACGTACAAAATTCTTATGGGGTTGGACAGGCTAGATGCAGGAAGATTATTCCCGATGTTGGGGAAGTCCAGGACAAGGGGTCACAGCTTAAGGATAAGGGGGAAATCCTTTAAGACCGAGATGAGGAAAAACTTTTTCACACAGAGAGTGGTGAATCTCTGGAACTCTCTGCCATAGAGGGTAGTTGAGGCCAGTTCATTGGCTATATTTAAGAGGGAGTTAGATGTGGCCTTTGTGGCTAAGGGGATCAGGGGGTATGGAGAGAAGGCAGGTACGGGATACTGAGTTGGATGATCAGCCATGATCATATTGAATGGCGGTGCAGGCTCGAAGGGCCGAATGGCCTACTCCTGCACCTATTTTCTATGTATCTATGTATGTAATCAAATAGATGTCAGGCTTTTAAAGGCCACTATCAAGGATGGTGTCAATGTAGGAAGCCTAGAACCTCTCTCAATTTATCTTTTGAGAAAATGATGGAGAGATGTTTTGTGTAATCTTTCTGTAAGATATTGAATGGGAGGATAGATATGACATTTCTACATGGATTGTGCTGGATAGATTTGATGGCTATTTCCAGCTGAATCCTTTTCCTTTTGGGTCCTGCTTTGCTTTGTTTCCACTTTGTGCTAGATTGAGAAGCTCAGGCTGGTTGCAGGGCAACTGCTTTTGTGGAACAGACTGCAGTTGTGAAGAGGAGGGAAAAGTGGGATCAGAGAGTCTGGAGAATAGCAGTGGGGGAATACTGGAGGCAAAGGGGCAGATTGGAGGCTGAGATAGACACAAAACGCTGGAGTAACTCAGTGGGTCAGGCTGCATCTCTGGAGAAAAAAAAATCAATGGCGTTTTGGGTTAGAACCCTTCTTCAGACTGAAAAATCAAGGTGGGGGGCAGGGGTAGGGGTGGGGGTGGGATTGGAGGAGAGAAAAGGCCAGAATAAATCAGGGCCAGCAACAGATGAACTTGGGAAGGGTGTCCATAATGGCCCATTGTTGGCTGGGGTTCAATGAGACCCGGAGCAGGAGGATAATTGGGTCTCAAGAGGGAGACTGGATGAATGTGTCCCATTGTGGATAGTTACATTAGGTTACCACATTTACATGATCGAGGATGACTCTTCCAGCTGCTACTTTCCTGAAACTTGATTCAATAGTTCGATAGTACTTTAATGTCACATGTACTGAGGTGCAGTGAAGATCTTTGTTGCATGCCCTTCAGTACAAGCTTTATTATACATAAGCGCATCTTAGATACAGTACAAGTGTATAGAAATTATACACTAAGACAGTATACATGAGTCGCCAGCTTTGGTGCCATGTTCAAGTCCCAGTTGTAAGTGCAGAGTTACAACTGGTCAGCCAAGGTTGAATTTGAATGACCGCCCGCTCTCCTGAAAGATGTGGATGTGCCACAGTGGGGTATGGGTAGTGTTACAGATTTAAAACATATTTTTACATGCCACCTAACCCACGCTCACTGGGTTAGAATTGTGCCCTTCCCTCCCCCACCACTCCCTGATGGTGGAATGGGTCACGCTTAATGATTATTCTTGGTTTGCGGCAATATGCCGACTGAAGAAAGATTCGGACAGTTATTGCCTACCTTGTTAATGCAAATTTGTCTTTACTAAAAGATGATATCAATTCATATTGGATCCCTGACTTTATTGATGATTGTCAGAATCCAAATTAAAAAAACAAAAGAGAATTATTTCTAATAACCCATGTTGCTCCAGGCAAGCTTTTGAAAAGATGCAATCTCTTGCTAAAAGAAAAGTGGTCTGTTTCTTGAGCTTGCTGCATGAAACCATCAGTTCACAACGTGCCTAAACTGCTGAATCACACGAGTGAATTCTAAACTCGGTAGGAAACAAAGGACTCGATCAATGCATTTCCAAATCTTCAGTCTGGTCATCCACACATATTATGAGTGTACACACAAAGAATACAGGACATGCAAGGTTTGCCAAAAGTCTTGTCCCTGAACACTGCAGCCAATTTTGTCAGGAGGGAAGGGGCAGCGTTAATTAATTACTCAAAGCGACTGTGGACTGATGCCAGAGAATCCAGTGGCCTCTAAACAGGCTTAATGCACATCTGACCATCACGCGTCAAATTCATTTGTGTGCATGTGGCCTGCAAATACTTCAGGACACTCCACAAGGCAGATGCAGCACAGGTCATAGCAACCTAGAGGTTGACCATGACTGAGACATTACAGTCCACAGCCTGCATCCTCCCACAGGTAGGTACCATTTATGTTTGCTTCAGTTGCTCTCCTCCTTCTCATCTAACCAGGTTCTCTTCCCCCTGCCCCACACCTTTCTTTCTCCTGATGCCACCCCATCACCCTATTCCTTTCCCCTCCTCCATCTACTCATCCTCCACTTCTCCCCACCCCATTTTCCTCCCCCCACCACATGCTTCCTTCTACCCATCATCCGTCCCTCTAACTCTACATTTCAGTCGCCCTTGCTTTCATTCACCTTCCCTACCCCCACTCATTGTGACTATTTACCACAGGACCTGATCTCAACCCTCGACCAAACCAGACTCCAATGCTTCTCACCTGCCCCCGGCACCTTTCTTAACCATAACTCCCATGAACCTGACCTAACTGAGTTCCTCTGCTAGTTGAGGTATTAGAGGGGGTGGGAGATTGCAACCTTCACGTGGTCCGCCCTGTTTCGACAAATGCAATCAACCCATCGTGCACAATCAAATAAGATCAAATAGAACAAGTTGTCCTACAACTTTTTTTTTGTACTGTTAAGTGCATGTTTTGGTTGTAGTTTATATATTATTTTTAGCTGTGTATATGTGGGGGCGGACCTTTTAAATCTCTTCCCTGTACGGGGGACCCGACCTTTTCCCTGTCGGGTCTCCGTTGTCGTTGGGGCCTAGCACCGTGGAGCGGCCTCCAACCGGAATGACCTGGGGGCTCCAGTCGCGGAGCCTGCGGACTCACCATCATGGAGCTGGCCGGCTTCGGAGCGTGGAGAGCTGTGGAGAGCTGTGGTGGCGCGCGGCTGTGACCCGACTTCGGAGCTTCGGAGGCTCCAGCCGCAGCTCCCGATGTCACCGTCCACCGGGCCTGGGACCGCTTTTCAGAGCTCACGCAACGGCAACTTCTCCCGCCCAAATTGCAGGGTTGGAAACGACCCGGAGCGGGGCCTGCCATCGCCCGGCGCGGCCTTAATGGCCGCTGGACTTACCATCACCCGCTGGGGGCTTTAACATCGGGAAAAGAATAAAGAACAGGGGAGAGACAAGACTTTGCCTTCCATCACAGTGAGGAGGTGTTTGGAGATTCTTTTCAAATCTTTTTATTCTTTTTTTCCAAAAAACAAAAACAAAACATAAAAAACAGAGCAAAAAGAGTAATGATAAACATAACAATGATACTGATACATATGGATCAGGATTACATTAATAACAGGTATAACCTAATATGAGTCCAGTGTCAAAATACACATTGAATATAGACCTCCCGGTCTCTACGTAAATATAGTTAAATATTTAAAAGAAAACTTATATATGTAGAAAAAAACACAAAGATAAAAAGACAAAAAAAGAGGAAAAAAGGAAGAAACAAAACCCCCCTAAACTAAAGAAAAAAAAACAAGAAAAAAACCCCAACAAAGCTAAACAGAATCTGAACTGAGAACTTCAACAATTTAAGTCTGTTTGTCATCAAGTCCGTTCCACCATATAGAGGTAAAATAGTTTTTATAATGGTTAGAGAGGGAGCAATTTATTTTGTGTGAAAGCGTTGAACAAATTTTCCCCAAGTCTTATCAAATTTAACCAAGGGTTCAACAATGTCACTCCTGATTTTTTCTAAATTTAAACATGATATCGTTTCAGAGTACCACTGGAGTGTGGTCAGAGGGTTGGAGTCTTTCCATTTAAATAAAATAGATCTTCTGGCGATTAGTGTGTTAGAAGCAATCAACCAATGGGTGGAGCGGGACAAATGAATATAATCTATCATTGGATCCCAAAAATTGCAGTAATAGGATGAGGTTGTAAATCAATACCTAAGGCTATAGAAATAGTATCAAAAATTTATTTCCAATATTTTTCCAAAAGTGGACAGGACCAAAACATATGGGTCAGTGAGGCCACTTCAGAGTTACATCTGTCACAGGTAGGATTTATATGACCATAGAAACGAGCCAGCTTATCTTTTGACATATGAACTCTGTGAACCACCTTGAATTGTATCAGAGCGTGTCTTGCACACATTGAAGAGGTATTAACTAATTGAAGAATCCTCTCCCATTTCTCTATAGATAGAGAAATTTGGAGTTCTCTTTCCCAATCATTCTTAATTTTATCAAATATATCTACTTGTAATTTCAAAATCAACTCATAAATAGTCGTTATTAATCCTTTCTGATAAGGGTTCAAATGTAATTTTTTTTCCAAAATTTCGGTTTGATGTGGTAGCAGAAAAAGGGGTAGAGTAGCCTTAAAAAAATGTCTAATTTGTAAATATCTATAAAAGTGTGAATTAGGTAAATTATATTTATTGGAGAGTTGTTCGAAAGACATAAAACAACCATCCAAAAACAAATCACGAAAAGTTACTAATCCTCTTCCATCACAAAAAGACTTGATCAGTACTAGAAGGTAGGAAGAGAAAATGGGATAAGATAGGACTTGATAAGATTAAATCATTTAGTCCAAAAAACCTACGAAATTGAAACCATATTCGAAACATATGTCTTATTATTGGGTTGGTCGTATATTTATTCAATCTCGTAATTGTAAAAAGTAACGAGGGCCCTAACATAGAAGCCAATGATAGCCCTTGTAAGTCATCACGTTCAAGGTTAATTCATCCTGGGCATTGGGTATTTTCTAAATCTTTTGTCCAAAATGTTAGATAACGAACATTGACTGCCCAATAGTAGAATCTAAGGTTCGGCAATGCCAAACCACCATCTTTTTTTTTATTTCTGTAAGTATTGTATACTTAGTCTGGAATTTTTATTCTGCCATATATATGAAGACATTTTGGAATCTATAATATCAAAGAAAGATTTGGCAATAAAAATAGGTATCGTCTGAAATAGATACAGAAATTTAGGTAAAATGAACATTTTAATAGCATTGATTCGGCCGATTAAGGATAAGGACATTGGTGACCATTTAGTAAACTGTTTAATATGGTCAATTAAAGGCGTAAAATTAGCTTTAAATAAATCCTTGTGTTTCTTGGTGATCTTAATACCTAGATAAGTAAAACTTTCGGTAGTCAATCTAAGTGGAAACTGTCCATAATTCGAAACTAGATTATTTAATGGAAAAAGCTCACTCTTACTAAGATTTAGTTTATAACCAGAAAAACTACTAAATTGATTAGGTTATGCTACTATTGCCGGAATAGATTTCTCAGGGCTAGAAATGAATAATAACAGATCATCTGCATAAAGAGATAGCTTATGTGTCTTATTCCCACAGACAATAACAAAATTATTAGGGGATTCCAAAGCAATATCAAATAGTAAAGGACTTAAGGGACAGCCCTGTCTAGTACCTCGAAAGAGCCTGAAAAAAGGGGATCTCTGATTATTAGTAAGTACAGAAGCCTGAGGTGTATGATATATCAGCTTGATCCAAGAAATACATTTTGGACCAATCTTACATTTTTCAAGTGTATTGAATAAGTATTCCCATTCTACTCTATCAAACGCCTTCTCGGCATCAAGTGAGATGACACATTCTGGGGTTTTATTTGATGCTGTATATACAATATTCATTAATCTCCTAACGTTAAAGTATGAGTAATGGTTTTTAATAAAAACCTGTCTGATCTTCACAGATAATTTGCGGTCAAATATTTTCAATAACTAATATTTTGGAAAGAATTTTGAAATCTACATTTAACATTGATATAGGTCTATATGATGTCACTTCAGTAGGTGTAAAATGACTTGGTTCCTACACAGAGTCTTTTACTGATGGTTTATTATATCACTAACACACACTATGCAATAGCTGTCCGTGGTCATCACTGGAGCTAGAGAGTGAGCTGGAGGTGGGGACCTTACAATTATACGAGAGACAATAGGGAGTGGTTAGTAGTGGTGAGGTCACTAAGTTAAAGGAACATGCACTGATCTACATCCCTCCTCTTGGAAACAAAAACATGGCAATACACAGAGCGACCACGGCTCATACGCTAGGATTACAAACCGCGCTGGGAACAGTTAATCCTGTCATAACACAGCTAAGCGAGCTCCCCGTAATGGACAGGCGGCTTGACCAACCAGCCAGAGCGGGTGCGCAACCCGCATTCCCCCTCAACCGCAGGAGCAGAAGGGACAGAGTCAGGGAAAGAGGTGGGAGAGCCGGGCAGGGAACGAACCGGAGATGGAGGAGAACAGCGAGGCGAAACGGGCACACTGGCAGGCAAGGCAGGGGAAAGAGGCTTGTGAGCGCGGGGCATAGAGAGCTGGGAGGGCAGTTTCCGCGACATGCGAGGAGTGACAGGGGCTGGCGGAGCCTCGGGCAGAATGGAAGGGATAGGTGGCTGAAACGGGTCCGCGGGAGGCGGAGGAGGCTCGTTGACGAGCAGGAGGTGCTGGCGTGACCGACGGTAGATAGCGCCCTCATAGTCGACGAGGTATGACCGGGGAGAGCCAGCATTACCAACCACTACGGCCAGCCTGTAGTGCCCGGAGGGGGACTGCATCTGAACCACCTGGCCCGGGAACAGGCAAGGAAGCGGCCGGGCCGACTTGTCAAAGGAGCGCTTCTGGATGGCTTTCTTCTCGATGATGCGCTCTGTGACAGCAGCAGGGTTCTGGACTGAGGGTTTGAGGGACTGTTGCGAGACAGGGAGAGGTGGTCTAGTGGTGCAGGACATGAGGCGATGGGCAGGTGAACCGAGCGCGGGGTCACGGGAAATGTTGCGGAGGTTGAGGAGGGCAAGGAAGAAGTCGGAATGTGAAAGGCGGCAGTGTTCCAGCAGCTCCTTGGCACTGCGGACGGTGCGTTCCGCAAGGCCGTTGCTCTCAGTATACTCAGGGCTGCTGGTGATGTGAAGAAAGTTCCAACGGGCAGCAAAGGCACGGAACTCGGCGCTGGAGAACTGGCTGCCGTTGTCCGATTGGAGGGTCACCGGGGGTCCGAAGGTGCAAAAGTGGTGGCGAAGCTTCCCGATGACGGCGGCAGAGGTGATGGATGGCAGCTGATCCACCTCAAACCAACTGGAGTATGAGTCCACCAGGACCAGGAAATGCTTGCCACGCCATTCGAAAAGGTCCATGGCAACATACATCCACGGTAGCTCGGGGGCCGGCTGCTGCAGGAGGGGCTGGCGCTGCTGATGAGGCAGGAGACTGTTACAGGCAGCGCAAACGGAGACCCTGTCACGGATGTCCTGAGCCATACCTGGCCAGTAGAATTGGCTCTGGGCCTGGGACAAAGTGGCCTCCACCCCGGGGTGGCCATTGTGTGCAGTTTGAAAATAGTGATCCCGCAGAGCGGCCGGCACCACGACCTTGTGACCCTTCACCACCACGCCGTCGTGTAGCACTAGTTCATCACGAACCAGGAAGTAGGGCACGGCACCAGCCGGCAGGGAAGAGCGTCGGTCAAGCCAACCACGGCGGATAACGTCCGCAAGTTGTTGCAGGGCAGGATCATCAGCAGTGTGTTTGACCACGGACTGCATCTGCTGGGATGGAACAATGTTAACATTCAGTACCATCAGGTCAGATGATTTGTACGGGTGGCGGGCAACTGAAGGGAGCGGCGCACGGGACAATGTGTCGGCCTCAAACATATCTTTGCCCTTGCGGTACACAATCCGGAACGTGAAACGCTGGAGCTGCAGCATCATCCGCTGCAACCGGGAAGAGGCGACATGGATAGGCTTGTTCAGAATAGTGACCAGCGGCTGGTGGTCAGTCTCAATGGTGAAGGTGTTGCCCAGAATGTAATCCCTAAACTTGGAGCAGGCGAACACCACGGCAAGTAGCTCCTTCTCGATCTGTGCATAACGTTGCTCGGCAGGGGTCATGGTGCGAGAAGCGTAGGAGACAGGTAGCTGCAGGCCGTCATAAAGCTGCAGACATGCGGCACCGAGACCGAACTTAGAGGCATCACAAGTGAGGACAATTGGTCTGTGCAGATCGAAGAACTTGAGAGTCGGTGTGTGTGTGAGCTTGGACTTCAGAGCCACGAACGCCGACTGGTGATGTGGGAGCCAGACCCATGCGGAGTCCTTCTTGATCAGCTCCCTCAGGGGAGCACTCAGTTCGCTGAGGTCAGGTACGAACTTCCCCAGGTAATTGACCAGGCCCAGGAAGCGCTGCAGGCCGGGAACGTCAGTAGGAGCGGGCATCTCGGTGATTGCTGATGTTTTCTGGGGGTCAGGCTTTAAACCCCCTGCCGTGAAAACGTGACCAACGTAAGTGACTTCCGGGACCCGGAACCGACACTTCTTGGGGTTGAGCTTGAGATTGATTTTACGAGCCCTGTCCAGGACTTTGCGGAGGTGCAGGTCGTGCTCAGCGACGTCCCTCCCGTACACCAGGATGTCATCCACGATGATAGCGCACGGCAACCCAGCGAACAGCTGTTCCACGGTGCGCTGGAAAACCTCACTAGCCGAGTTGATCCCAAACGGCATACGGAGGAAACGGAACCTGACGAAAGGTGTGATGAAGGTGGTCAGGAATGAGGAACGTTCATCTAAAGGGATCTGCCAAAATGAGCTTTTGGCGTCTAAGACAGAGAAGACAGTGGCAGGACCGACCTGTGCAGCGACGTCCTCCACCGTCCGCATGGGGTAGTGCGGGCACTTGATGGCCAGGTTCAGGTACTTTGGGTTAATGCAGATCCGGATCTCGCTCTTATCCTTCTTGGCAGCGACAACCATGTTTGAGACCCACCTGGTGGGAGCGCTCACCTCCTTGAGGATGCCCATGGTCACCATATCACGCAGAGTAGATTCCACGCAGCCTTTCATAGCAAAGGAGACGCGGTGGGCCGGTCGAACCACCGGGTCGACACTCGGGTCGACAACGATTTTATAGTCACAGGGCAATTTGCCCAAAATGTCATCAAAACGGTCAGGGTATTCGCCCAGGAGGTCCATGGGGGCCTGCACCAGGTGAATTCCGCGGTGGAAAGAAACTAAGCCAAGGTCCTGGCACGCACGGGCGCCCAACAGGGTGCCATTGTCAGAATCCAGCAGGTGGAAGGTGAGGGGCCGAGAGGTCTCAAGGACTGTGCAGATAAGCGTGGCCTTCCCCACTGGAACTAGAACTCCTCCCCCATAGACATGAAGTCGGGTGTCATCGGGAGTAACTATCTCCCCAGATCTTATCCGCTTGAAAAGGCTGACAGACATAACATTTGCAAAGGCACCAGTATCGACCTTGGCAAAGAATGAATGACCATTTACAGTAACATGCACAGAGGGATCTGTTATCGTAGCAGGTGCACCCAAAAGCAAAACACTTTTGAATCACCATGGGAGGAGCTCCTATCAAAGTCCGACTGGTACCGATAACCAAGCGCGCTATCAGGGTCTGCAAGGTTGTTTAAATTCCTCCTTGGAGCAGGGACCGGCTTATCACGGGACCGACAAGCCGCCGAAAAGTGGTTCAGTTTGCCATTGGAATTACAAGTCTTACCCTGCGCGGGGCAAACGTTGAATTGGTGGAAAGAAAAATTACAATTGGGGCAACGGCGTGGGGTGACCTTAGCGGGCATTGCGGCGGGGTTTCGTCGTGGTGGACCAGCGTTCCGCCGGTGGCCAGCTGCACCGGTAAAGTTAATGTCCTGGGACACCGGTTGAGACACGGAGCTAACAGCAGAGGCCATACGAGCGGAATGCATAGCCTCCCTTAGTGTCAAATCAGGTTTCCTAAGGAGCTCGTCACGCAGCTTAGCGTTCAGGAGACCATTGACCAGGACATCCCTGATCAATTCGTCCGTGGAGATTGTTTCAAGGCGACAGCGCCGAGCCATATGACGCAAAGAGGCAATAATAGCGTCAATATGCTCGCCGGGATTCTGCCGCCTCTGGAAGAATTTAAAGCGTTCAATAATGTTATTGGTAGGGATATCACAGAGGGCAGTGAATTTAGTGATGAGACATACCGGGTCCCGACGGTCTTCTCCGTGGGCGAAGTCGAATGAAGCATAGTGATCCATGGCCTCCGGGCCAGCGAGGTTGAGCAGCAGGTGAGCCTGCACAGCAGGGGTGGCATTAGGATGAGCGATGGCTGTGTAATGTTCAAAGTCACGCTGGAACACAGTCCAGCGGTGGACAATGTCCATGTCAAAGACCAATATGTCGGGTCGACGACAGGAATTGGACATAATGAAAATGGGGGGGAGACGTGAACAACTGGGAGAAAGCAAAGAATAAAAAGAAAAAAACGATAAACAGGAGACGCGAGTCTACCGCTGTGACACCATGTAAAATGACTTGGTTCCTACAGAGTCTTTTACTGATGGTTTATTATATCACTAACACACACTATGCAATAGCTGTCCGTGGTCATCACTGGAGCTAGAGAGTGAGCTGGAGGTGGGGACCTTACAATTATACGAGAGACAATGGGTAGTGGTTAGTAGTGGTGAGGTCACTAAGTTAAAGGAACATGCACTGATCTACAGTAGGGTCTTTATCTTTTTTAAGAATTAAAGAA
The DNA here is from genome assembly GCA_038087875.1 of Malacoraja senta. NCBI lineage: Eukaryota > Metazoa > Chordata > Chondrichthyes > Rajiformes > Rajidae > Malacoraja > Malacoraja senta. Next base: position 318,539,074 of record CM075977.1, on the reverse strand, counting down.
ATAGATGCTTCATAAAAAGATTGTGGTAATCTATTCCTTAAAAAGGCTTCTTTAAATACCACTTTAAAAATTCTACTGTAAACCCATCTAAACCAGAAGCTTTACCAAAATTCATTGAAAAAATTGCTTTCTGTATTTCATCTTCCGTGATGGGTTCATCTAACAACGGAGACTCATTATATGGTAAATTTGGTAAGTTCAGTTTCTTTAAAAACTCATGCATTATATTGGAATCAGTAGGAAATTCTGATTGGTATAGGGAGGTATAAAATTCCTGAAAGGATTTATTAATTTCGTCATGGTCTACAGTTAGTGTACCATCCCGTTTACTCAACTTTAGTAATCTGACGCTTGGCCGACACTGCTTTCAGCTGATTAGCGAGTAATTTACCAGATTTTTTGCCATGTATATAAAATTGACTTTTGGTTTTAAGTAGCTGGTTCTCAATCAGTGATACTAATAACAAATCATGTCTCAATTGAAGTTGAACTCTATTCTTATAGAGCTCTAAACTAGGAGCTTTTGAATATTTTTTATCAATTTCTTTAATCTCGTCAGCCAATTTACGTATTTCTTTTTGAGTTTTTTTTTTTAATCCCGCAGAGTATGAAATAATTTGTCCACGAATATATGCCTTAAAAGCATCCCAGACTATACCATTGGATATTTCTTCAGTCGAGTTTGTCAAGAAGTAAAAAGCAATCTGATCTTTCATAAAATTAATAAAGTTTAAGTCTTGAAGCAAAGTAGCATTAAATCGCCATTATTTAGTACTAAATTTGGAATCAGGTAGTTTGATTGATAGTTTCAATGATGCGTGATCAGAAATAGCAATTGCATCATACTCACATGCAGTGACCGATGAAACAAGCCGAGAATCTATTATAAAGTAGTCAATCCTAGAATAACTATGATGTACATGAGAGAAAAAAGAAAATTCTTTGTCATTTGGGTGTAAGAATCTCCAAACTTCTAACATTCCAGAGTCAAGTAAAAAAGAATTAATAAAATTAGCTGATTTATTTGGAAGCACATGATCAGATGTAGATCTGTCAATGAAGGGGTTCAGACAGCAGTTGAAATCTCCATCCATTATTCAAACGTGTTCATTTAAATTAGGAAAGGATGCAATTAACTGTTTTAAAAACTCAGGGTGATCAATATTTGGTGCATAAACATTCACCATAGCAACTTTTTGCTTATAAAGAACACCAGTAATCACCAAAAATCTACCATATGGATGATCAGAAATTGTTTCATAATGAACAAACGGAATTGAGGAGTCAATAAAAATAGAGACTCCTTTCACCTTAGCCTGTGAATTTGAATGAAACTGCTGTCCTCTCCAAAACTTGAAGAATCGTTGATTGTCATCTTGCCTTATATGAGTTTCCTGAACAAAGATAATCTGAGCATTTAGTCTGCGAAGAACTTAAAAAAATTGTTTCCTCTTAATGGGATGGTTCAAGCCATTCACATTCCATGAAAGGAAGTTAATAACTTTATCTATATTGCTTGTAAAAATCATGTGGGATGTAAAGGGTTAATTTCTTAAAGAATAGTAGTTCATGATACTGGAAGAAGAAAACTCTAGGGCGGAGCCAGAAGTGACGACATTTCAGACATTTTTGTAGTTCAGATTTTGCACAAATGAAGAACACTAAATAAGGAACAAGAGACCCCTCCCCCCTCCCATCCCTGTAAAGCCTGAAACTGACCAATAGACAGTCAGTAAGCTACCTAATCCCTTCCCTACCCCCATCTCCCCTAGCAACCGCACCCGACATAGAGAAGATCATATTTTGCCACTCCATAGCCATAACACGTTCATTTTTATCGTTTGAAAGAGAGAAAAAAAATACATGCTGGCAATGGAACTGAAGAGCGCATGCTACATATTATTATCCAAGGTCAAAATATGAAAAACAAGAACTGCGTTCCCTTAATTTGTCTAATGACAAGGGAATACAAATTAACAAAGAAATTCTTAAAAATTTGTATATATAAAAGAAAAACAACTCATCCAGTTAAATTCTTAATCATTACCAAACGATATGTTGTCAAAATAGGAACAGTAAATCTCCAATTATAACTTAATCAGCTATCAATTACTCCCCTTCCCCCTCGTAACTCTCCAAATAAGCTGGATTGTTAAAAAATTGAGTGTTACCATTGAAAGGTCGTATAGGCAGTCTAGCTGGATAAAGTAAGGCTGGGCGCAGCTTTTTCTTGAACAGATCAGACATTACATTATGAAAGGACTTTCATATTTCCAAAAGCTCGTAACTATAATCAGGAACAAACCGAAACTTGCATCCTTCATATTCAACCACGCCCAAATTTTTTGCTGCCTGGAGAATATTCTCCTTCATTTGCAAAAAGTGAAACTGAATAATCAAGTGTCTTGGTTTATTACCAGATTTCTTCCCAATCCTGAGTGCGTTATCCAAAAACTGAAGATTTTCATTGTGCTCAATGTTGCAAGTTTCCTTTATCATTTTCGAAGCATATTTTATAACATTATCTCCTTCTAGACCTTCCGGCAAACCAACAATTCGTAAATTCAAGCGACGGCTTCTGTTTTCCAGGTCCATATTTTTAGTCTTGTATTGCTGAAGTGCTCGAGTATTTTCATTCATTCTCCGTTCCAGTTTTTCAATCTTCAAATCTCTCTCCTGGCCCAGGGTTCTCAAGTTATCAATTTGTTCCTTTTGTTCACGAAGTTCATCTTGTAACATAGACAGTTTTCCTTGAACTTCCTTCAATTTGGTCGAAACTCCTTTCACCAATTCTTCTAAACTGCCAAATCTTATTTTCATTTCATTTTTCAATTCATCATTCATTTTCGATATTGCTTCTATGATACTATAGTCAGAAGCTGTGGCTGTGGTTGTGGCTTTTCCCTGTTCCTTCCTTGGGGAGCCTCCTTTCCTTCTAGTCTCAATCTTTTTCACGATTAAGGCATGTAAAAGTATTATCAACACTTTATGAAAAGTTAGACTGTGTCTTGATGACAAATAGTCACAAGTAACATTGAAAGAGTGGTAAGTGGAAGTTAAAAGTTAAGGGAACAAACAAATGTGCAACCTTTACAGCATGCTGCCACTAGGAGAGTCCCTGTCTTGCGCTTCTTGTGCTTCTTGTGTGTGGTGGTGGAAAGATTGGTGAACGCTCTTTCCTTGACCCCTTCATGACCAGATGATGCAATAGTATATCTCCATCACAAATCAGATTGCAGTATCCTTAGACAATGTAGAAGGTAATTTATTTCTGAAAATTGATTTGCTCAGGCTCTGACAGAAGGTAAAGATTTAAATATCTGAATTAGGATCCCACCCTGTCTTAAATCCACCCTCTCCTAACAGTAGATAGACACAAAAAGCTGGAATAATTCAGCGGGACAGGCAGCATCACTGGAGAGATGGAATGGGTGACGTTTCGGATCAAAACCCTTCTACAGACGTCATCTATTCCTTCTCTCCAGAGATGCTGCCTGTCTCGCTGAGTTACTCCAGCTTTTTGTGTCCATCTTCAGTTTAAATCAGCATCTGCAGTTCCTTCCTACACTCTCCTAACTGTAATGGGATTGGACTGTGGAATGATTTGAAAGTTAGGGATCAGTAGGATGAGAACATTTCTCAAGAGACAGGTTGGCAGTTAAGCCTTTTAATGAGGCTCAGCACGCTCAGTGTTTTTATTTTTATCCTATGTAGGCCAGGCTTTTCTGCTGAGACCTTTATCATCGGAAGAGCAGAAGCATCTTCCCTGCCCAAGACACCACGCTGCAAACTACCCATAATCTGTTCAGTGCAGAAACAAGGAACTGCAGATGCTGGTTTACATTAAAAAAAACACACACACATTGTGCTGGAGTAACTCAGCAGGTTAGGCAGCATCTCTGGAAAACATGGATGAATGACATTTCGGGTCGGGGCCCTTCTTCAGACTGGAGGAGGGCTTAGCTTAATTTAGAGATACAGTGTGAGAAGCCTTTGGTCCATCGATTCCCAGCCGACCAGCAAACCTGCACACTATCCTACACACACTAGGGACAATTTTACCAAAGTCAATTATTCTACAAAACTGTATGTCTTGAGGGTTTCGACCCGAAACAATCAACCATCCATGTTCCCCAGAGATGCTGCCTGATCTGCTGAGTTATTCCAGCCACTTTGTGTTACAATCTGTTCTGATTTGTCCACTATCACAGCCCTGCCGGAAACCAGATAACCCTGTGATATCTGCCATCAAAACCTCTCCCTGCCTCCCATCTGCTCATCTGCTCCATTCTTCTGCAAATGCAAGACTTTTCTATGGTGTTTGACAAGAAGCTAATCGGTAGAGGTTAAAGGAAGTCGGGATGGGCCAGTATGCGTAGCAGTAATAATGTGGCCACACAACTAATAGAGATGGTTTATATCAACACGCTGGTAATCTGACTGTGCTGGGAGGCAATTTAAGATACTTTTACCCATCTCTGCAGAGACCATTTAGCAGCAATTATGAGTTAACCCACCATGAAAAATGAATATACCAACATGAATATTTTCTGGGTGGTTTTGTGGTTATTTATTAAATAAGATGCAACACATTATTTTCAGATAGATTAGAGATAGATCAGACATGATTGAATTGTGGAGTAGACTTGAAGGGCTGAATGGCCTGATTCTGCTCCTAAGACATGAACTTATTCCCCAACATGGATTTCAGGGCTGTTTTTCATTGAGCTTCCAGTCCGATGCAGGTTTGTAGAGGAGATGGAAAGACCAGTTACTGGACATCCAATTATGATACTTTGTTGTCACATGTACCTAGGTACAGTGAAATGCTTTGTTTTGCTTACAACCCTGTAAAATCACAGAGCAGACCTCACCTAGACAGTATGCAAGATTCGCCAATTTCATGTTTCTACACGCTGATGCTCCATAACAATGGCAAATGCTGAGAACTAGTCATTCTTGATTAAAACTCCAGGAGTCAAGAGTCAAGAGTGTTTTATTGTCAATAGAGGACAATGAAATTCTTACTTGCTGCAGCACAACAGAATATATAAACATAGTATATAATGGAAGAAAAAAAAAGTTCAGTGTGTATATATATATATATATATATATATATATATATATATATACATATATATATATACACACACACACACATTCACACATACTCAATAAATAAACAATAAATAAACAAATATAGTGCAATAATAATAATAGTCTGTTATTGTAGTTCAGAGCCTAATTGCTATTGTGTTTAATAGTAAGATTAAACGAGAACTTACCAGTTTGAAGTTTGATCTTGATTTTATGAGGAGTTACGATGAGCGATTACGTGAAGAAGGGACGTCAGGCCGCATGTGCATCATTCTTCAAAGCAGCCGTGTGAAATCAAAGAAAAGAGAAAAGACCTGAGGATAGTAAGATTGAGAACTGGAACTACCAGGTGACCTTGATAATATGAGGGAGGGAGCGGTGTGCACGTAATCGCTCATCGTAACTCCTCATAAAATCAAGATCAAACTTCAAACTGGTAAGTTCTCGTTTAATCTTACTATTTTACTTCGGAGTCACGTGAATGACTACGTGAAGATTTTAAAGCTCTGTGATTTCATGCCGTGGAAAAAATGAGTCCACACAATCACGACAGGTAAGGGTAAACATAAATTATGCATTCAGACATGACATAGATTTAAAACATGCTGATGCTGATAAATGAACAAATAATAATAATAGTAACCCCTCTCATCCGGGGGGAAACTATAAAATAGAACCTAAAATAGAGTTGGCAAATACCCCTGGTCTGGCAATGCGTTAAAATAAAATGTTTGGAAAACTCGTTCCCTAGACCATCCTGCAGTCGGCAGGATGTGGTCCAGAGGACCGTACATAACCCTTGCTGCTGATGTAGCAGCAGTCCTGGTGGAGTGAGATTTGAAAATTAGAATTTGTATCTACTCCTGTATGAGCCAGATCCCCATATAACCACCTGGAAGTGGTCTGAACTGATACCTTCTTATGAGGTTTTTAGTAACTAACTACATAGGTAGTATGAGAGCCTCTAAGGCTCTAGGTAATCTAGACGTAATGTTGTAAACGTGTGACCACACATAAACGAAGGCACATGGGGTATGCCATGAGAACTAGTTTGAGACCTGACACACTGGCTGCCCTGCTTAACTGATCGTAAACACAAAATATTAAATTATTAGCAGGTGTAACCATCCTGTCCAGTCGCAATTTATGTAATGACTGGACCCGTTGCGCTGAGGACAGCGCCAAAGGGATACTACCTTGTGAGAGCCGAGCCAATGATAGGGATAGCTGGAGCCCCCTGGTAAAGTAGTGTTTACACAATGTCAAGTTCAAGTTCAAGTTCAAGTGTCCCTGATAGGACAATGAAACTCCCGCTTTGCTTCAGCACAACAGAACACAGAAGGCATTGACTACAAACAGATCAGTGTGTCCATATATCATTATATAAATCCCATACTTCCGTGTACTTGGGTCTGGGAGAACTTGTGTAAAGATATCCTAATAAACTGGAATCAGAGGGTGAGACCCGACAGAGCTGGGTCCCGCTCGCTGCAGCAAATATGATGAGAAGCACGTTGGCACAGTTGATGGGACTATAACTTAATTATTGTCAAGGCCCCATTGAAAAATGAACTTTAAGACGTCAGTGACCGTGCCGTATTTATATGTAACATAGCGTTTAAACAGAAATGCTTCCCATCTCCTGTAGAGGAAATGTACTGCTTTGCTGGTGCTATCCCTGCACAATGCAGTGAGCACATACATGGATCGGTCTGACATCCCGAGCCGCAGGGGTTGTCTTCTCAGATTCTGTAAGGCAAGGAATTGATTAATCATGCAGAGGCTGGTTCCCCGAGTCCCAGGCTGAACCGCAAAGTTTATGTTTAGAAACCCCATATAGGGTTCTACTATAATTCCCAACATTGCGGGAAACCATGGCTACATAGGCCAGTCAGACAGTACGAAAACCCCTGAAGCGGGATCTTGCTGAATTTGTTGCAAGACCCGACTGATGAGGCAAAATAGAGCAACTATAGAGCAAATCAAAGAACAATCCTCCGTGTAGCGAGAATGTATCTCTCGCCACTGTCATGCCAGATGTCTTGCAACATGAAAGAGCCTGGATGCAAACATATCGATATTCGGTGTTCCATAGAGCCATGATGTCATAAAATACTAGTGATCCAACACCCATTCTGTGTAGTCATTGATTATACGTGATGATACCCCAACGCCAAATAAGGTTGGGTAAATATGACAGGATACTTTGGCTTGATTGCACCCATGTGACAAACAAATGCCACCACCACAGTGTGTCAACGTGGAACTGAGCATGCATATCCGCACAATAACCCTTTAACCCATAGTATGCACCTAGTGTCTATAGGTAGTTGATACCAACAACTGAAGAATTGGTAATTCATGCAAATCTCATTCGTCTCCATAACTAGAGATGGCATTCGTAATTTCGCATCTTAGAGCATTTGCATCAGTTAGTAATAACTGAAGATTTGTTGACCAACTACTGGAGCAATGCTGAATATTGTTCGTCCACCATTGTGGCTTTGGTGGCTTCAGCTGGTAAAAGCATAGATCCGTTATCAATTGCACAGCCGAAACACAGCTGCTATATTGCCAATTTACACTTGATGAATAGAAGACTGCTTGATAACAGGATTGTAACAGGCTTCTATTGATTCCTATCTCTTGCCCCAGAGCGGAGTCACAGATAAGGAATAGTTAACGGTAATACCAAATAACCAATAACTGTAGTTGGTATCAACTTAATTAACTGGAGGAACCTCAATTTCTTAAATATAGTTGCGGCTGAAAACAGTTGATTTTAGCAAAAACAGCGTTTAGAATATCATCCAGTTAAGCCATAACAAGTGATTTTTGAGCTCTGAGCAGTCCCAGCACCGGTTTGGTAATTTGGTAGATAACCTGGGAGCTGAAATAGCCCATAGTAACACATAGCCATTATCATAGCCCCATCCAGAAATCCAAATGTCTCCTGGGATCCCTGTAAATGGGACCTGAATAGTATTCAACTTTGAAATAGACGCATGCCATAAAGATCCTAAAGAAACAGTTTGTTAGACAGTAACGAAGTTCCATATACTGAAGAATCTATGTTGCACATGCTAGTTAAATCAATTTTAAACTGACATCATCATTCATAATGGACAGGGCACGCCAGCCAAAATACGTGCCCCTTGAGTTGAGAACTCTGGCCATCTTCCCCGGGTCTGTCTTGAAAGGTGACCCTGGCCATCACACTGGGCCTAGCTAGGAAGGCACTGCGGCCATAATTCTGAGCCTGTCTTGAAAGACAACTCTGGCCAATTTCCGAGCTAGTCTCGGAAGGCAATCCTGGCCGAAATACTGAGCCTGCCTCGAAAGACAACTCTGGCCCCAATTCCAAGCCAAGCTTGGTATCCTAGCATACTGTGCAATAATGACCCAATCTCATGTTATCTTTCCTTTGTACAAAAATTTGTAAATACCAATTTGTAAATGGTCCACCACCCCATGTTTAGGAGGAACCAAACCCACCTACCTCCGTGGTTACCTGTGGTCTGTGGTAAGCCCAACAGCCCTTATGTGGGTTCTATTCCCGTCCTTGATTGGAGAGTAGGAATGGTAGTGTATGAGGATTCCATATGTCCTGACTGGTTTCGATCTTGGCCTGAAAAGCCTTGCCCTGCTATCAAGCTGCCACCTGTTTCAGTGAACTGCTACTGCCGATACGATGAAGCTTTGTTCGTCGTTGGTACCCTGATCAGTCCGTCAACTTTTGCTTCCTCATCCAGGTATATCTGTTGGATAAGTCTTACCTGAAGAGATTCGGTGGCTGGTTTCATTTCCTCCAATGTCACCCCTGATAGCGCTGTTCACTGCCGGCACTTGTAGCGTGAGGGGAAACTCTGGCCCTTCCTGGTTTTTCTGCCCACGGCAGTAACCCATTCATTTGCGAGTATTTCCTTAGAGCCATATGCATGTGCTCCAGTATGTTCCACGTACATACTTTGAATTTGAAATCAGTTACACACTAACCACTCGCACTCCCCTTATTTTTATTATTATTTTTTTCTTTTTTTCCCCCTCAGAGTCAGACAGGAGCTGACTCCAAATGCTTCCCTCCTCAGAGAGGGAGACATAGTGCAGCTGCCGTTGCCGTGCCCCCCCCCCTCCACCCCCCCCAAGGAGACCCGTGGTGATAACTCCCTCCTTTGGAGTATATCATTGTGGAGTCCATGTGGGTCTGAATGTTCAAAGACGTTACCCATGAAGGTGGGGATCCTCTCCATCAGGAATCCTCCTGGGCCGACTTGTTTGAGTCAACGGGGCCTCTTCCAATGCTCCCCTGCTCTGGGAGATATTATATCGTGGCTACCCTCCAAGCGGGTGCCTAGATGCTACCGGCACCAGTCTGAAGCCGCTGTCTCCATCCAGCGACTCAAAAAACGAATTTTGACCGCCGCCGCTACCGCATTCCCGCGGTCTCCGTAGCGGGTTCCCGCGGTCCGTTTCCGGGATTCCCCGAGGTCATGACCGGGATTCCCTTTGGTCAGTGACTGGGGTTGCCCGTGGTCCATGAAGGTTCCCCGCGGCTGCCCGGACTTCGCCCCGAACTTCTGCAGGAAAAACCCTGAAAACAGGGAATCCTGCAAAAGAAAAACATAACCTGAAAGTAAGTTTAAAACTTACCTTGGGGTTTAAACAGGAGCTGCGCCCTGCCAGACCGACGTAGCGCAATGCGGTAGATGTAATGACGCGCATGTGCCTGGACGGCCTTCTTCACGTAGTCACTCACGTGACTCCGAAGTAAAATAGCCTGATGGCTGTAGGGAAGTAGCTGTTCCTGAACCTGGTTGTTAGTTTTCGGGCTCTTGTACCTTCTTCCCGATGGCAACGGTGAAATGAGTGTGTGGCCAGGATGGTGTGGGTCTTTGATGATGTTGGCCACCTTTTTGAGGCAGTAAATTAGAAAGGTACAAAATTAATGGGGTTCTTCTATTGAAATGTTAATTGTGGAAGGAAAGTAGAAGAGGCAATTTGTAAATACAAAGGAATGCAGGAATCTTGAGTAAAACCCAAAATGCTGGAGCAACTCAGTGAGTCAGGTAGTATCTGTAAAGGGAATGGACAGGCATGTTTCAGTCCACAGATACTGCCTGACCTGCTGAGGTATTCCAGCAGTTTATGTTTGGGGACAATTTGTAGGTAGTTTAGGCAGATTGATCCAAACAGCAAATATATCTAATTACCTAGTTGATGCCTAAGGATAGGGAGAGACTAGACAGAGAAAGAGGGATGAAATTCCAATATATGTCCATGAATCCTTCCTTTCACATATTCCCCCAGGGAAAACGCTTTACCAGATCTTGTCAGCGAGATCAGAAATGGAAAGGACTCGAATGCAGGCTCATCGAGAAGTACTGACGAAAACCCAAAAACCAAACACGAATGGAACCGAAAGATATAGACCTGGAACTGAGAGATATAGACCTGGAACCGACAGAACTCAGAACTGCTATCGAACCGACAGAATGCAGAAGTGATTAGTTGGCACCCAATTGGTGATGATCTCAGGTATTTACACCAAGTGATAGATTAGGGGAGCAGATTAAATACAGGTGTAACTCCTAATAGCTCAGGGGATGAGTGTGGAAAGAGTCTCGTGTCTGGAGGCGTGGCAAGTGTGCCCCCCTTCCCACGGACGTCTCCTGGCGTGCTCTTTGGCTGTTCCGGATACTGCTGATGAAGGTCACAGATCAGGGAGGGGTCCAGGACGTCACGGGCGGGAATCCAGCTCTCGTCTGGTCCGTAGCCCTCCCAGTCAACCAGGTACTGGATCCCTCTGCCACGCCACCGGGACTGCACCAGTTGCTTCACCGTTTCCACCGGACCACCGTCAATGATGTGGGGTGGCGGAGGTAGCAGAGGAGTGGGAGACAGGGAGCTGGAGGACACAGGCTTAATCCGGGATACGTGGAAGGTGGGGTGAATCCGCATTGACCGGGGCAGTCTAAAGCGGATAGCAGAGCGGTTAATGATCTTGAGAATCAAGAATGGGCCAATAAACCAGGGTGCCAAATTATGGGACTCAACGCGGAGGGGGAGATCTCGGGTGGACAGCCATACCCTCTGACCAGGGTGATAGTGAGGGGCAGTGGTCTGGTGACGATCGTCCTGTTGTCTGTACCTGGACAGCAGGACAGAACGGGCCTCCTTCCAGGTCCGACAACCGCAGTGCACAAACTCCTGGGCAGAGGGAACGGAGACCTCCTCCTCTTGGTCTGGGAACAGAGGTGGTTGATAACCAAGGGCGCAGTGGAATGAAGACAGACCGGTGGCAGAACTGGGCAGAGAATTGTGGGCATATTCGATCCATACCAATTTGCTAGACCAGGTGGTAGGGTTAGCGGATACCAGACAATGTAGGGTGGTCTTCAGGGCCTGGGCGGCTCTCTCCGACTGACCATTAGATTGTGGATGGAACTCAGAGGAGAGGCTGGTGGAGGAGCCAACCAGGGAGCAGAAAGCCTTCCAAAATTGAGGTGAACTGCGGACCCCTGTAAGAGATGATGTCTCGAGGGAAACCATGGAGTCTGATGACCTGGTTTACAATGAGGTGAGCGAGCTCTACAGCAGATGGGAGCTTAGGAAGAGGAAAGAAATGAGCAGCCTTGGAGAAATGGTCCACAATGGTAGGAATAACCATATCACGCTTGGACGGAGGCAAGCCTGTGATGAAGTCCAGGGCGATGTGCGACCAGCGATGGCAGGGAACAGGCAGGGGATGAAGGAGACCAGAGGGAGGCTGACGGGGCATCTTATTCTGTGCACAGGCAGAGACGAAAGACGTTGGGCCACCAGAACCGCTGACACAGCAGGTACAGGGTGCGGCCGATGCCAGGATGACAGGCGAGATTAGAGGAATGGGCCCGCTGGAGTACTTCAGAGCGGGTGGAGACCGGGACAAATAACTTATTGGGGGGTCCAGAACCAGGATCAGTAAGGACACCGTGGGCTGGTGGAATTCACACTTCTCTGACTTGACGAACAGCTGGTTCTCCCAGAGCTCCTGCAGGATGAGACGGACATGGCGGGTATATTTCGATGCAGAGCCAGAGTAGACGAGGATGTCATCCAGGTAAACAAAGACAAACCTCTCCCGAATGAGTCTCTGGCGCTCGGCCTTGCTCAGACTGGTGCTGCCAATCTGCATAGGCTCCCCCTCCACTGGATCTGAACTGGGATGCGTGGGGCTTCTTCTTCCGTCACTATGACAAGAGGAGTGTGATGGGTGAGCTGCTGATAACTTGGCTCGATTTCACTCTCGGAGCCGGTTATCTATCCGGATGGTTAAATCAATCAGCGTGTCCAGATCAGAGGGAAGATCTCAAGAGGCCAACTCATCCTTCAGGTTCTCTTTGAAGCCATGGATGGAGATACTGAGCATAGCGGTATGGTAATCGGCAACAGACGTACCCCCTGGCTGAGATGCAGCATCCTCTGGGCTGTCTCTCTTCCAAACAAAGGGTGGTCGAAAATCTTTCTCAGCCCTGCCGGAAAATGGGCAAAGGCCTGGCAGAAGTCTAGCTGTCTCTCCCAGACAGCTGTATCCCAGGCTGAAGCACATTCTGACATCAGGGAGATGGCATAGGCTACTTTGGAGCATTCTGCGCTGATGCGGGACGGTTGTAGCTCAAAAACCAAAGAACACTGGGATAGGAATGACCTGCAGGTAGAAGGATCGCCATGATACCTCTCCGGGGTGTGATGAACTGGTTCCAGAATGGGCTGGATATGGCTGGAAGTGGACGGAGGCATCAGCAGAAACGGAAGGAATTGGCGGCAGTGAGAAGTGTGACAGGACCTGGCTGACAGTGTTTGCCAACTGTTGGATGGTCGCTACGAGTTGGCCTATTCGAGCCTCATGGTCGCCAAGAGTGGAGCCTTGAAGTTGAACTGCCCTGCACAACCGAGCCAGGAAATCCTCAAGTTGGGAACTGGGAACGCCAAGACTCCAACTGGGAGCGCCAAGGCTCCAACTGGGAGCGCCAAGACTCCAACTGGGAGTGCCAAGACTCCAACTGGGAGCGCCAAGACTCCAACTGGGAGCGCCAAGACTCCGGTCGGGTGGATCAGAATTGCCTACCGAGTCCATATTGGCCGACTAATCTGTCAGCGGGCTCAGAAATGGAAAGGACTCGAATGTAGGCTCACCGAGAAGTACTGAAGAAAACCCAAAATCCAAACGCGAATGGAACCGAAAGATATAGACCTGGAACAGACAGAACTCAGAACTGCTATCGAACCGACAGAATGCAGAACTGATTAGTCGGCACCCAATTGGTGATGATCTCAGGTATTTACACCAAGGGATAGATTAGGGGAGCAGATTAAATGCAGGCGTAACTCCTAATAGCTCAGGGGACGAGTGTGGAAAGAGTCTCAATTGTCTGGAGGCGTGGCAAGTGTGACAGATCTAATTATGAGGGATGAAATGGATGAGGTAAATTAATTTAATGCCTCAAATGTGGTCTGTGCATCAGGATTTAAGGTCTTCAAACATTGGCCCCAGATTGGGCCAGGGCAGATATTAGAGTAATGTAATGTGAGCTAACAGAGAGGAGGTGGAAAGATGAATTGGAATACACGATGTGTAGGAAGGAACTGCACAGGCTGATTTACACCGACGATAGACACAAAATGCTGGAGTAACTCAGCGAGTCAGGAAGCATCTCTGGAGAAAAGGAATAGAGGATGTTTTGGATTGAGACCCTTCTTCACTTCTCTACCCGAAACGTAACCTATTCCTTTCCTCCAGAGATGCTGCCTGACCCGTTGAGTTGCTCCAGCATTTTTTGTCTATCTTCTGAATTGGAATACAGCCAACTTTCATTTGATGCGGGGGTTACGATTAGTTTAGTTTAGAGATACAGACCACCGGGTCTGCGCCGACCAGCGATCCCCTACACACATGTGGAATGTGTGAGAATACATTTGATATGTGTGTGTACGGAGAAAACCCATGCTGGTCACGGGGAGAACATACAAACTCCGTACAGACAGCACCTATAGTTGGGATCGAACCAGGGTCTCCAGCATCGCAAGCACTGTAAGGTAGCTCCTCTACCAATGTTGGGCGAGTCCAGAACCAGGGGCCACAGTGTTAGAATAAAGGGGAGGTCATTTAAGACTGAGGTGAGAAAAAACTTTTTCACCCAGAGAGTTGTGAATTTGTGGAATTCCCTGCCACAGAGGGCAGTGGAGGACAAATCACTGGATGGATTTAAGAGAGAGTTAGATAGAGCTCTAGGGGCTAATGGAGTCAAGGGATATGGGGAGAAGGCAGGCACGAGTTATTGATAGGAGACGATCAGCCATGATCACAATGAATGGCGGTGCTGGCTCGAAGGGCCGAATGGCCTCCTCCTGCACCTATTTTCTATGTTTCTATGCTATGTATGTTTCTACTGCAGCGCCACCGTGCCACCCTAAAAAAACGTTCTGGAAAAAGAACGCGTATCTCAAAAAAGCGTAAATTTAACATAGAAACATAGAAATAAGGTGCAGGAGGTCATTCAGCGGTTGCGGCGAGGTGGCGACAGGACAGCAATGGCGGCCAGATCTCCCACAATTCAAAGCGAGGGAGAAAGTGCCCAGCGCCAACCAGTTGCCGTGGCAGTGCGCATGCGCAGGGTGGCCGATGATGTGCTGGCCATGGTTGTGCGCATGTGCAGGGGGGAGGATGTGCTGGCCGTAGCAGTGCGCATGTGCAAGGCGGCCTGCCGTGCCGGCGGATGAGGAGCGAGCGGAGAGCGGAGACCTGGACATGGATATGGATGGCGGGCGGAGACGGAGATTGACAGACAGAGAGAGAGAGAGATAGAGAGGAGGGCCCGCCCAGAGTTGAACTGCAGGTGTCCTGCCTTGGCCGGAGGCCCGCTAGATCTCGAGGCCCTAAGCTTAAGCTTGACAAGCTTATACGTAAATCCGGCCCTGGATCCGTGTCACTTTGCACTTGGATTCAACTGTATGGAGCTTGCCTCGTGCACACATGATTAAATGCTGGCTAGTAAGCCAGCTCAGATGAGAGTGTGAAAATTTACATTTTATCTCAGTTTTGCAGAGGCTTCAATTGCTGGATTGCTCTTCCGGGGCTCTCAAAAATGCTATGGATTGCACCTAGCATACAGTGGCCCCTCTGCACTGCTACACCCACATCCACACCATCCAGATCCTCCTGGCCTTTCCTTCAGTAGCCATCAGCATCCTAGCCATCCAACTACCCAACATTCCAACATTCCTCATTGAAGTGGTGTCTTCCTTTATTTAGGCAGTTCTTTGAGTTTGTGGATGAAATGTTCACCCAAGTTCAGAGATGACTGATGAGGCCAATAGAGGATCAGTGGACTCTGGCTCTTCCAGAAGAGGCAAAATGTACATACAGGATGGGCAGATGAGTCATTCGGAAAATGCTGCTGCGTTCCATTTACACTAGACACTTGTGTGCTCCCAATTCATGCTGATGTTATCAGTGCCATCCCAAATGCTACTTCTCTTCTGAGCAGCCAAGGGTCAGGGATTCCCAGGAGTCAGGGAGATGTTGCATTTTTTTAACAGAGACCTTGAGAACATCCATGTATTTGTTGAGACAGATGGTGAGAGTGCACCAGGAATATTGTGTGCAGCTCTGGTTTTGTGATAGGATATATGTGGTAGAAGGATTCATTCTTGCGATGGGCGATTGCTCTATGAAGAGAGATTAAGCAAATTGGTCCTTGACTTCAAGTTCAAGTTTATTGTTGTATGGATGAGTACGGCGAAGCACATTACAATTTGACGTCTTGCTTGCAGCAACATCACAGACAAATAAATTATACATAAACTACACATAAATTACACGTGAAATTCCAAAAGAAAGGACTCGAATGCAGGCTCACCGAGAAGTACTGAATTGTAGGGCGGCACGGTGGCGCAGAGGTAGAGTTGCTGCCTTACAGCCCTTGCAGCGCTGGAGATCCGGGTTCGATCCCGACTACGGGTGTTGTCTGTATGGAGTTTGTACGTTCTCCCCGTGACCACGTGGGTTTTCTTCGAGATGTTCAGTTTCCCCCCACACTCCCCAGACCTACAGGTTTGTTGGTTAATTGGCTTGGTGTTTGTGTAAATTGTCCCTAGAGTATGCAGGATGGTATTAATGTGCGGGGATCGCTGGTCGATCTGGACTCGGTGTGCCAAAGGCCCTGTTTCTGCACTTTATCTCTAAACTAAATGAAAGTGTGCAAAAAACAAGGCATTTAGTGCAGAAATGTAAATAGAAAAAAACCAAGTCTTTAGAAGTGCAAGAAGTGGGCAGTCATGTTCCATTCATGAGGTAGGATTGTGAGGTTACACAAATGGAAGCAATTTCACTGAAAAGTAAAATATTCTACCAGGACTTAACAGGAAGATGTGGAGTTGATATTTCCCCTGGCTGCAGTAGCTAAAACCAGGAGACAATATCTCAAAATTAGGGGTTGGCCAATCAAGACGTTAAGAAGAAATTGCTTCACACAGAATATGGTGTATATTTTGGAATTCCCTATCCAAGAGTGTTGTGAAGGCTCAGTTGTACATACAAGAGAAAGATCAATAGATTTTTGGATATTACAGGGATTATTATCAGCCAACTGAACCCTTCTATCAACAACTAGAGAGCTGTCCTGAGCTATTATCTACCTCACTGGAGACCCGTGGACAATCTCTAATCCAACCTTACTAGACTTTATCTTGCACTAAACATTATTCCCTTTACCATGTTTATCATTATTCCCTTATCAGAAGCTTTTCACTGTACCTTGGTACACGTGACAATAAACTAAACTGTAACCATGTACCTGTACACTGTGGATGGCTCGATGGTAATCATCTATTGTCTTTCCACTGACTGGTTAGCATGCAACAAAATCTTTTCACTGTATCTCGGTACATGTGACAGTAAACTAAACTAAACTAAACTAAACTAGTTCCCTGAAAGTGGCATCACAGATCGACAGGGTGATGAAGAAGGCCTTTGGCACACTGGCCTTCATCAATAAGTACATTGAGTATAGATGTTGGTACATTATGTTCCAGTCGTGCAAGACATTGATAAGGCCACATTTGGAGTATTGTGTTCAGTTTTTGTCACCCTACTATAGGAAAGATGCCATTAAGCTGGAAAAAGTATTGAAAAAATTAACAAGGATGTTGCTTGACACGACAGCTATAGCGAGGGGTTGGACGGACTGGGACTTATTCCTTGGAGCTTTGGAGACTGAGTGATGATCTTTATAGAGCTGTGTAAAATCATGAGGGGCATAGTAGAGTCAATGCACAGATTTTTCCCCCCAGTGTTGGGGTATCAAGAACTAGAGGGCATAGGTGTAAGTTGAGAGGGGAAAGATTTAATGGGAACTTGATGGGCAACATATTCACACAGGAAGTGGTACGTATATGGAGCGAATTGCCAGAGGAAGTGATTGAGACAGTAACAACATTTGAAAGATATTTGGACAGATACATGGATAGGAAAGGTTTAGAAGGGCACGGGTCAAATGCATACAAATGGTACTTGCCCAGATGAGAACTTGGCATAGATGAGTTGGGTCAAAGTACCTGTTCCATGCTTTATGACTAAAAATGTGCAACAATCATATGGCCATCAATTGTAATGTTGTAGGATAGGACACTGTAGGATACAGTGCCGGGAATTGCACTTGAGATAGAAAATCAGTCAAAATCTTATCGAATGGCAAAGCTGACTTCTGTTTCTATTTCTCATGTTCTTCTGGGCCAGTGACTATGTCATGGAAAATAAACTGGTTACTGCGTTGCCGAGAGCAGCTCAATAAAACGTAGGCATGCCCTACTGATCAGCTCCCACCACCTGTCCCAGCTGAACCCCATATTCAGAAATAATAGTCACATTTAAATATATTTCACACTTATTTCTAATACAACTAAACCACTACACAAACTAGTCCAAAGCCCTTTTAGTTTTGATAAGCTATTATCTCAAAGATATGGTGATGTTTTTATTAATTACATCATGTTGAAACACGTGTGAGAGGGTACTCTTTTTTATAACATTACAATATTTAGGTCCTGATTATAATGGCAATAAATTAAACTCGATAATTTCTGGCCATGTGCACACAAATAATAACAAGTGTGGCAAATAAGACAATGGCCCTTTACTATCGTTTCATGAAAAGATAATAGCAAGAACATTTCTAAAGATGACTCCGTTTTTTACTTGACTTTGCTGCATGACTTACCAGGAAGGGTTTGGAGCTCTCCATATATGTGACAGATAGATAAAGCCACTATTTAGATCCAAAAACTGCCATTATGGATGGATGATGTGTTTTACTGTTCTGTACTGTTTACAGTATAAAAATTAAAGCGAAGAAGTACAACATAGCAACGATGAGCGGGAAGCAAGAGGATTGGGTAATGTTTAAAGAACAACAGAAGATAACTAAAAAGACAATAAGGGGAGAAAAGATGAGGTACGAAGGTAAGCTAGTCAAGAATATAAAGCAGGATAGTAAAAGCTTCTTTAGGTATGTGAAGAGGAAAAAATTAGTTGGACCCTTGTAGACCGAAAAAGGTGAATTTATTATGGGGAACAAGGAAATGGCAGGTGAGTTGAACAGGTACTTTGATTCTGTCTTCACTAAGGAGGACACAAACAATCTTCCTGATATAGTAGTGGCCAGAGGATCTGGGGTGACGGAGGAACTGAAGGAAATCCACATTAGGCAGGAAATGGTGTTGGATAGACTGGTGGGACTGAAGGCTGATAAATCCCTAGGGCCTGATGGTCTGCATCCCAGGGTACTTAAGGAAGTGGCTCTAGAAATCGTGGATGCACTGGATATAATTTTCCAATCTACTATTGACTCAGGATCAGTTCCTATGGATTGGAGGGTAGCTAATGTTATCCCACTTTATAAGAAAGGCGGGAGAGAGAAAACAGGGAATTATAGACCAGTTAGCTTGACATCGGTGGTGGGGAAGAAGCTGGACTCAATTATGAAAGATGAGATAGCTGCACATTTGGATAGCAATAACAGGATCGGTCCGAGTCAGCATGGATTTACGAAGGGGAAATCATGCTTGACTAATCTTCTGGAATTTTTTGAAGATGTAACTAGGAAAATGGACAAGGGAGAGCCAGTGAATGTAGTGTACCTGGACTTTCAGAAAGCATTTGAGAAGGTCCCACATAGGAGATTAGTGGGCAAAAATAGGGCACATGGTATTGGGGGTAGAGTGCTGACATGGATAGAGAAGTGGTTGGCAGACAGGAAACAAAGAGTAGGGATTAACGGGTCCCTTTCAGAATGGCAGGCAGTGACTAGTGGGGTACCTCAAGGCTCGGTGCTGGGACCGCAGCTATTTACATCAATGATTTCGATGAAGGGATTTAAAGTAACATTAGCAAATTTGCAGATGACACAAAGCTGGGTGGCAGTGTGAACTGTGAGGAGGATGCTATGAGAGTGCAGGGTGACTTGGGCAGGTTGGGGGAGTGGGCAGATGCATGGCAGATGAAGTTTAATGCGGATAAATGTGAGGTTATCCACTTTGGTAGCAAAAACAGGAAGGCAGATTACTATCTAAATGGCATCAAGTTGGGAAAAGGGGAAGTACAACGGGATCTGGGGGGTCCTTGTTCATCAGTCTATGAAAGTAAGCATGCAAGTACAGCAGGCAGTGAAGAAAGCGAATGGCACGTTGGCCTTTATAACACAAGGAGTCGAGTATAGGAGCAAAGAGGTCTTTCTGCAGTTGTACAGAGCCCTAGTGAGACCACACCTGGAGTATTTTGTGCAGTTTTAGTCCCATAATTTGAGGAAGGACATTCTTGCTATTGAGGGAGTGCAGCGTAGGTTTACAAAGTTAATTCCCGGGATAGCGGGACTGACATATGCTGAGAGAATGCAGTGCCTGGGCTTGTACACTCTGGAGTTTAGAAGGATGAGAGGGAATCTTATTGAAACATATAAGATTGTTAAGGGTTTGGACATGCTAGAGGCAGGAAACATGTTCCCGATGTTGGGGGAGTTCAGAACCAGGGACCGCAGTTTAAGAATAAGGGGTAAGCCATTTAGAACGGAGACGAGGAAACACTTTTTCTCACAGAGAATTGTGAGTCTGTGGAATTCTCTGCCTCAGAGGACGGTGGAGGCCGGTTCTCTGGATACTTTCAAGAGAGAGCTAGATAGGGCTCCTAAAGATAGCGGAGTCAGGGGATATGGGGAGAAGGCAGGAACGGGGTACTGATTGGGGATGATCAGCCATGATCACATTGAATGGCGGTGCTGGCTCGAAGGGACAAATGGCCTACTCCTGCACCTATTGTCTATTGTAATTCTATTGTAATTCTATTGTAATTCATCTGTTGTAAAAGTCGTGTCAGAATCCAAATACCAAAATCTTTTTTCGTGTCCTGATGCTATATAGTGGCTCCCCACTGCTGGACACATCGTTGCGCTATTGGAGTGTTAAGTGCAAGGTCTGCAGTCATAGTAGAAGCGTTCACGTCGCGACCCCTGTCAAGTTCCATGTATGCTCCATGTAACTTGCTAATTCTACTACCACCTTTCTGCGATTAGCTCTCTCACACCTTAGCTGTAAATACCAAAATTATATGGGACCATTAAAACGATGAGTATGCATTTCTAGTCTCAATGTCTAATTTGTACTTTGGTACATTTTGTGCAAAAAAAGATGTACTTCATTCAAGGGCCCTATAATAGAAAACACTAAGTCACAGACTAGAATTGTTCGAACAGTGTGGTGGGTTACTGTGCTGTGGATTTCTGTGAGTGGCCCATATTGCCTCAAACTATATCTTAATCATATGCTCACCGTGAGCTGTAAACAGAATAATGGTTCTTTTCTATCAAGTCATCTCTTACAGGGTAATATTTGTTGTCTGCCAAGAAGATGATAAGATGATTTGGCCTCACATTTATGTATATATCATGAGAACATCCCGTTGAATCTGCAGCACTTTGATCCAATGAAAGTGGCCAGAAATGCATCCCCAGTGGATAGTCCTAAACATGATATATTGTGGCATCAGAGTGTCATTCTCTGCCTCTGAAAGTCATTCCAAGTGGAATGTATTTTGGAGGCAGTAACATTGCTCTCCATACCAGCAATGAATCAATTGGCAAAAGGCTTCAAGCCATCATGACCTATTCCTTCTCTCCAGAGATGCTGCCAGTCCCGCTGAGTTACTCCAGCATTTTGTGATGACCTGTATTAAACCTGAAGAATCACGAATTCAATTTGTAGTCTCTAATCCATAACCTTTAGTAAGTTAGAAATAGGCTGAGAAAAAAAATCAAATTAAATATTTCTAATGGGGATGAAGATAAAGGATAGAAAGCAATAAATCATATCTGAAAGAATTTGCAAACTTGTCAGGTTTAAGTTGTCAGACGTAGAATCTAACCAGAAATGTGGACTATAAAATCTCAGTAAATTAAAATAAATAAATCCAAACTACGGAGAAATGTTATTGTAAAAAACGTAGGACCATAATTTACTGTAAAACAACAATCAGTGAAGCTTGCAATGTGAAGAAATATTTTTTGTTTTGTTTTTAGAACATAGCTTCTTAAGACGATCTATCTGCCACCACAGCTAAGGTTAGTTAGAAACATAGAAACATAGAAAATAGATGCAGGAGTAGGCTATTCGGCCCTTCAAGCCAGCACCGCCATTCAATATGAACATGGCTGATCATCCAAAATCAGTACCTCGTTCCTGCTTTCTTCCCATATCCCTTGATTCCGTTAACCCTAAGAGCGATACCAAACTCTCTTGAAAACATCCAGTGAATTGGCCTCCACTGCCTTCTCTGGCAAAGTATTCTACAGATTCATAACTCTCTGGGTGAAAATGTTCACTCAATGCAGGTCGCAGATTGAAACTGGGACCTTACTAAAAACATTGCTTAGTTTAACACACATACCTCAAATGTAATTTTAAAAAAGTATCTCTTCCCACTGTTTAGTTTCATTTAGTTTAGAGATATAGAATGGAAACAGGCCCTTCGGCCCACCAAGACCATGCCGACCAGTGTTCCCCATACACTAAAACTATCCTACACATGAGGGACAATGTACAATTTCTACCGAAGCCAATGGGGATCATGATAGAAGCCTCCTCGTGGTGATCCCCGGAAACGATGACACGATGCACTCAGAGACGCGTCGAGCGACCAATTCTGCCAATATGTTGGACGACGATGGAAACCAACAGCGAGCTGTGCATCGTCTCACACATGAGCGAACGAACCAAAGCCAATTAACTTGCAAACCTGTTCATCTTTGGAGTGTGGGAGGAAACCTGCAGGAAACCCACGCTGCCACGGGAGAACTTTTAAACTTCATACAGACAGCAAGGCAACAACTCTACCATTGCGTCACCATACCTCCGCAGGCTTAATAAAGAAAGAACCTCTTTGTTTATCGTGGAGAATTTTATAAAGACATATCATGTCGACGTGTTATGATTTTCAAGATTGTGCTTTTTCCAATTGCAACATTTCAGCACCACTATAACCCGGTTATGGGTATTCAAGATTTGATAAATGTTTAAAATAAATGAATACCATGAAATGTATTTGAGTGCTAATATCTGGCAGGCTTAGCTTTTCAAGTTCTTAATGGAAAATCTCCTGCAGGAGGGATTAAGTAATTGATCACAGAGGAGACTGAAGAAGCTTGACAGAGTAGCCTGATCTACTCAGGTAAGCATTGCTTAAAAAATAGTAAGTAAGTATTAAAGGGCAGTGCAGTGGCACAGCGGTAGAGTTGCTGCTTTACAGAGAAAGAGACCCGGGTTTGATCTTGACTATGGGTGCTGTCCGTACATGGTTTGTACGTTCTCCCTGTGACTGTGAGGGTTTTCTCTGAGTGCTCTGGTTTCCTCCCACATTCCTAAGACATACAAGTTTGTAGGTTAATTGGCTTCTGTATATTGTCCCTATTGTGCAGGATAGTCCCTTCCTTCAGCTGATATTACATCAAATTGCTCAAGTCAGTTTGTCTGCTTCTCTTGGTATCGGCTCTTTTGCCCACACCTTTAAATGATGCATAGAAATGTGCAAATGCTGAAATGGGCAGAGATTTGATTTAACAAATTACTGCATTTGCTGCTTGACTGCATTTTCTGAAAATGTAATGAGGCTGTCAGTTCACATGAATCTCTAGAATGCCAAACAATCTGCTGGAGGATCTCAGCGGGTTGTGCAGAATCCATTGAGGGAGTGGACAGGTGACCATTTGGGTCTGGACCCTTCATCTGGACTGGATCCCATCCTAATGTAGGATCTCGACCCAAAGTGTTGACTATCCCTTTGCCTCCACAGATGCTGGTTGACCCGCTGAGTTCCACCAGCGGTTTGTTTTTGTTTTGGTTCAAAAATGCCATGCCCTCAAACTTTGATTGGCAATATCAATCAATTAATCAGTTTTATTTGTCACTTGCACAAAAAGTGCAAGTGAAATGAATTTGCCAGCAGCAGCACAATAAAAAAAGAACACACAAAAACACAATAAAAATTTAACACAAACATCCACCACAGCATTCATCACTGTGGTGGAAGGCACAAAATTTGGCCAGTCCTCCTCCATTTCCCCCGTGGTCAGGACTTCAACCCTCCGCAGCCGCCGCTGCGGGCGTCCAGATGTGTAGACAAGGTAAAGTCCAGGTAAGTCCTGAATCGGTGCCTCCCCACCGGAGACCGCAGCTTCAGGTTGGTGTAGGCCGCAGGCCGGCGGTCGAAAATCTAAAGTCCCCGCCGCGCTGCAGCCAGAAGCACCGCAGACTGCAGGGCCGGCAGTCAGAGCTCCTCTCCAGGGGTCCCCGGCGAGGGACCCCGCTCAGGATGGTAAGTCCCCACCGCGCCCGCGGTAGAAGTAGGCCACGGGCAGGCGGTCGGAGCTCTTCTCTTCCCGGATCCCCAACGAGGGATCCCAGGCTGCAGATGCTGCGCCAGCTGGAGTTCCGCAGACCGCGGCTTCAGGCTGCTGCAGGCCAGCGAATGGAGCGCTCCCTTCAGGCGACCCCAGGTGAGGTCTCGCCCGCTCCACGACGAGAGTCCATGCTGCGCCCGCAGCTGAAGCCACGGGCGTGTCTGTGGGAAAGGCCGCACTGATCCTCGATGTTAGGCCACGGGGGAGGCGACATGGAAAAAGTCACCTCTCCGTGGAGGAGGCGACCGAAGCGGTTTCCCCTTTGCCCCCCCACACCACCCCCCACACAAGACACACAGAGAAACATTAAAAACACACATTAGGACATACTAAAAAACAAAAAAAAGGAGAAAGAACTAACACGCTGCTGGCAGGGCTGCTGGCTTGCAGCGCCCCCACCGACCTATATATACCAGTTAACTCGACTTTGGTGCAAATATGGATGCTGGCATTGCTCTTTTTATTTAAAAGAAATACAAATGCTTTCTACTTCAATTTCTGCAGCGTAAGTTTGAACCAAACCATAAAATTCTTCAGTCTTTGCACCAGCCATCTGGCCAATCAGCAATGTCATAAATGGTTTAATGACCATTTAACTATTGAAGTAATGGCAAAGAATGTGGATCATTCTCCAATAAGTGGAAAATAAATTAAATGAACTATAGGAATAACATTGTCCAATAACAACACCATATCCCTAATTTTCAAAGAAAAATTACATTCTATAAATACAGTTTTGTGTAATGAATTTTCAAGCAAGTAATCAAAACATAAGTAAAGTTAAATGCATAATTTTTCAATGTCATACATCATTTTTTTTGCTCAAAAACCATGTCATGCTCATGTCATGTGATCAGCCAGCACAGGTTCAGATTTACAGATTATGTCAAATGAGAGCAGCTCTAACTATTTAAAAATATTTTTTCATTTATTTGGTGGCTGTGGATGCTGCTGGTAAATCGAAATTTACCGATTTGGTGATAATCTGCATTTTGGAAACATTGCAAAAGCTTTCATAGTGCTCTTGTACCACTGAAAACTTGGTTTACTTATTATGGAGATAACCACAGATAACCAGGAGATAACCAGTGTTGTAGGATCAGAGTCAAACATAACTGGAGGTGTTCAACAAAACAATTGCCGAGCCTGCGCTTGGCCTCGCCGATATATAGGAGTCCAAACCTGGAACAGCGGATACAGTAGATGAGGTGGGTGGAGGTGCAAGTGAAACTCTGCCTCACCTGAAAAGACTGTCGGCGTCCTTGGACGGAGTTGAGGGGGGAGGCATGATGTTAATGACTGATGAAAACAAAAAGGCAAAACATAACAGGGCAAAGCGGGAGAGGATTTCTCACCTTGCCCTTCCATATCTCTAGTTTATATCTCCCCTGACTCTCAGTCTGAAGAAGCGTCTCGATCTGAAAAATCATCCATTCCTTCTCTCAAGAAATGCTGCCTGTGCCGCTGCGTTACTCCAGCATTTTGTGTCTTCGAGGTAGAGGATGAGGTCAGATTTTATGCAAAGCATGGCATGTGTGGGTTTGGAGGTGGATGGACAATGTGGCAAGTTAACCACTTTTTAAAAATGTCCCACTTTAGTCAGTGTTCCTCTGTGAATTTAGGGACATTCAGATCTCGGGCATTCAGGTCTGGAGATGCAGAGGTCTGCAAGAAGTCCAGATACGACCTTGGTAAGGCCATCAAAAAGGCCAAAGGGACTTCTGCTCCAAGCTGGAGGATGAGACGGATGTTCGGCAACTGTGGCAGGGCTTGAATGCCATCACCTCCTACAAGGCGAAATCAGGAGGCAGCACAATTGTCAGCGAAGCATCGCTCCCTGACGAGCTCATGCATTTTACACACGCTTTGATAGGGAGAACACTGATGTGCCATCCCGAGCCCCCATTCGCCGTGATGGTATTTCAGTCACAGTCACAGAAGCCGAAGTCATAAGATCCTTCAGGGGGGGAACCCTCGGAAAGCGCCTGGACCTGATGGCATACCCGGTCGTGTTCTAAAACCTGTGCGGACCAACTGGCTGGAGTTTTTACGGA